>JBBCBC010000008.1:24390087-24994650 GCA_037126765.1 Stenogyne calaminthoides | reverse complement strand
TATATTGATGGTTTTGTAGAACTTTTCCAAATCATACATAGTACTACCTCCATCCCGAAAGACTTTAAGACAAGCCATCGCTTTCACTCAGATTTTAAAGGAATGATTTTTATTACTATTTAAAACGATAAAATAATTTTAAGAAACGATGATGACAGAGAGAGAGTAAGACTATCATAATTTCACTTTAAAAGTTTCACTTTATTATTTCAAACACTAATAAACAACTTCAGCGTAAAAAAACACGGAAGAAAAAAAAATAATTTCATGTTTTCCTCCTTATGAGTATTCATTAATGTATGTGATCATATTCAGCATCAGATATTCAGATGTTGTATTTCTAAAATACGTTGCAGACCAAAATAAATTGTAAGGGCAGTAGGATTCATGTCCTTCTCCCGTAAAAAAAAGTAGATTCTATCTATTTTATAAAAAAAAAATGAGTTTTTTACTCAATTTTAACGTAAAAAATGAGCATTGAAAACTATCAGTATCAGATTTATTGTGCAGTAAACAAACAAAAAACCTGCACCTGAACATCAGGAAATTATGCTGACCACAATATGGTATAATTACAACATAACAGATTAATACATTTTTCAAGTCCTATGCTATTATCAGAAACTACAATGTGAAGTTGACCACAGTAGAAGAAAAATATGAGCTAGAAAAGTTGGAGATGAGACAAGTGGTATTAATCTGAGATTTTATTTTGAATAAAGTATATATATATATATGTGTGTGTGTGGACTAATCTGTGTAGAAACTATCTTACGACTGTACAAGGAAGTAAAAAAACAGCATTAATTCGGATGACTAAAAGACTCTAAAACAAACACACACATAACATCATGTCATCCAAGATTTTCTATTTACATATTCTGTGAAACATTCACATTAGAATTCAAAACTGTTAATGCACATAAACTTAAATACTAAAACTCATCTCTTGTTCCAATCTCAGAGATATACCATCTTTTTTTTAAAAAACTATATAACATACACAAGCACACGAAATCAGGAGAAAATTGAAAATAAGAAAATTGATTAGCTCACGAAACAATGAATTCTTAATGTCAATACAAATTAGAACACAAATCGCATAAATCTGCATTGATCTGCAAATCTGCTACAAATCGCATCTATAAATTCAAAAAGTTGCATATATCAATTTAAAAATCATATGAATCTGCTATAAATCGAAAAAAGGCATACATACAGATACAAATCCATACGAATCCCTTTAATCCATTTCGGGAAAAAAATAGATACAGATCAATTTAAAAATCAGTTTAAAGAATCGAAACTAAATCAGTATTTAAAAAACAAACCTCAAATCGATAAAACGCGTGCTTTATTTTGTCACAGCCACCTTCTGGAGATGGTTGTCGGTATTCTTTTGTTGAATTTGGGTAAAATGATTTTTTCAAATGAGCGTTTTTGTGGTTTAGAACGGATAAGAGGGGAGAAGAAAAAAGCCAGCAAAGACGCCATTAAACTTTATAGGCAAATTCTATAATGGTACTAAATCAATTTGATTCAATTTTGAGAGTTTTTTTTAAAAACTTTTTCAGTTTTATTATTATTTTTTTAATTTCAATTTTCTTTTAACTTTAATTTCGATTTTAAGTTTTATTTTTCTTGTCTGACGAATCCAAACCCTACCCGAGCTGGTTTATTGCTCACTCTACCAAGTTTTCGTCATATTGCTCACCCTACCCTAATGGCTCATATACGATTGCAGTGCTCATCACAGTGATTAGAGTTTAATTAGCATAGTTCATTCAAATCCAATCGCATCAATTGAATCCGTGACGCACAAGATAAGAGAAAGAACTCAACTTTATAATTTAATTTTCAAATGAGGCCGAATTCGTTTTGGGTGCAGCTAAAGGGAAACGATAGAGTTGGATATTTCGGACTTTGATACTTTGTTATAAAGTGGGTATAAATCTAATTTTTGCTATGGATATTGAATAAGAACACCTATTTCCTCAAAATTGTATCTAAGTTTTTGAGTGGTCTCATGTGATCTAGACGAGACATACATTCATAAACAGATTTTTTTTGCGAACATTTATAGCCAGATTTTAACTACGTTATTTATTATAATAAAAGATATAATTTATTTATATCGAACCGCAAGTAACTATTAATACGAAAAAAAATAATCAGACGTTTCAATATAAAAAGTTTACATCTTTCAAGATAACAAATCAGATGATACATTGAACGATACAAAACTTATTTAAATTTTATTTACCATTTTTGTATTATCAGAATTTAACCCATGATGTAGCATTTAAAATTTTAAACCTTGATAGTTGGTATAAATTTAGGTAACTTTTATACGACTTTTCTTGGTGTACTATAACATTAAGACTATGTTTATCAATAATTCACATTCAACTCAAACTTAATAATATAATATTTATTTTTTTTGTCATTCATATACACAATTTACCATCCAACCAAATTTTAATTTTTTTACATTTTATCAATGACACCAACCCAACCTAAAATAATTATTATTTCTTATTATTTTTTTAAATACATATTATATATAATCAATTTTTGTTATATTTAATATATATATTAAAATTATTTAATATTTTCAGAGGGAATGATAAAAAATTAGGATATGAATATAGAAGATAAAAAGAGAGAATTTAGTTATTTTCAAAATATTTCGATATTGACTTTGTTTGTATAGAATTTTTTACGAATTTTAATTTAATTTAATTTTTAATACATATTATTCTCAATAATTATAAATTTAATTATATTAAAAAAATTATAATAACCAATCAAAAATTGACACGAGTATATATTGAACGAACGAGTTGGTGTCACTTAGGAGTGCATTGGGATTATCAACCGCCCAATGTCACCTCTTTTAATATAATTTCTAATTTTTTTATTAATAAATTTTTTGTCTTCATTTGGTGACACCTAGCACAGTGTCGCCTATTCATTGGTCTAACAAGGGGCGCAGTGAGAAACTTGGGGGCTCTTTTGTTACTCCGGAAAAAAAAGGAAAATAAGGAATAAGAATCATTTCATACCCTTTCAAGTGTTCTTGTTATTAGGATGTTTTTTATAAAGACTCGTAGCCAGATTAACCACAATAATGGTATTTAAATTGTTATGTGTCATCTGTACTTTATCGTAAAAATTGAGGATATACAATATCATACAAACGTATCAAATCTACACCTTCAACTACATCTCACGTCCCATAGCTTGCCACGTCACATAATTAATAAAATTTGTATTTTATTCTACTGTTCTTCCTCCATTCTTTACACTTCTTCACATAATCGCCAAAACAGAGCATTGTCTTGTATTTTTTGTGTACTGAATAACCTTACAAACTTGAATTTGAAACCCATCTACAAATGTATAAAAAAATTCTTTCAGGACTTTTATCGAACAGTTAGAAGACGCAAAAATTCCAACTGAGTTATGACTCAAATTAAAAATAAAACTCCAAAATCAAACACTACATTTATATATGATACTTGCGGTATAAGCAATTTCAATCTATCTTATCAATCTTGAACAGATTTATGAAAAACGAAGGAATTGTATTGAATCTGAAAACAAAAAAATATGAAAGATTTACAATTGAGAGTAAAAATAATATGAAAAGATAACTTTCCTCTAACTAGCTCCACTTTAACACTTTATAAAACAAATAGCAACTTTACAAGTATACTTTTTAGACTCCCCTCAAAACGAAAGTGAATGCTCATGTAGCCTCTATTTTGGACTTCGAAAGAGTTGAAGATGGTTGGTAGGAGTGGCTTTGTCAACATGTCAGCCAAAATTTCTTCAGTTGGTAGATGAATGATCTTCGTGACACCTTCTTTAATCTTTTTTTTCTAGTGAAGTGACAACAATGGATATGTGTTTGCTCTTGTCATGAAGGCCCGGATTGAGAGTCATTTGAAAAGTTGATTTACCTTCAATGTAGATTGTTGGTTGCGCTTGAACCGAACCCTTAAGTCTTTTTAAGATATACAGTAATCCACTGAGCTTCACAAGAAAGGGTTGTCATGGCTCTATACTTTACATCACCAAGATCTACTACCACTGTTCTTTTGCTTTTTATACTTCCAAGAGATCAAGGAGTTGTCCAAGTATATAGCATAACCCGTGACACTCTTTTCTAGTTTTCATACATCTAGCCCAATCACCACAAAACAGTATGAATGTAATTTAAAATCATTGGAAATGGAATAAAAGATACTCAAACCCGAGTTCCTTTCAAGTATCTCAATACTCAAAGTGGACAACACTCATATGCTTTTTGATGGATTGCTCATAAATTGTGATAAAGATGGACAACATAAGATAAAGTCAATTTTGTGTCTCATAGATAAATCAATTTTCCAACAATCTTTCTATAAAGTTTTGGATCGCTTATGTTTGTTTTCATCGCCTTGAACAATGTTCAAGTTTTGAGTCCATAGGTGTAATCAAGATGGTTTGCTACACAAGTAACCAAAATCAATCAAAAGGTCTATATTATTTTCCAAAGAGAAATAAGCATATTTGCTCCGTAATGTTCATGATCCGCAGACTTAGGCAAAGAAGTTTCATAGACCTTTTTACGCAGTTGTCACTTAGACCTAGAAGATCTCATAACATGATTATCATACAAATCAACATCTACCATTCTAAAGTCATAAAGTCATCAACGCTCAAATTATGTTATGTCTCATCGTGAGATCGCCTCTAAACGTGCCTAAAAAATAATTTATGTTTTTTCGTATGGGTCCATAACTAATTTATGCAGAGGTGACCCATGACGACATGTATTTTATTATAGCTATATATATCATCATTGTTCAAGCTTTATATCAATTTAAGCACTTATTTATATTTTTACGCAATTTTTATGTTCAAAAATTAAAAAAACTAATAGAATGGCAAAATAATTAATTTATAGTCAGATATGCCAATAATACTACATAACGCTCGATATATATGTTTGTATTCAAATTTTGAGTGAACTTGTTAACCTACTTTTTTTTAGGTCCTAATTATGTAATATTAGAACATATTATTAAAAAAAAAAAACACTAAGTTTTTGGGGTGAAATTGTTGCCATAGAAACTCTATCCAATTGCATCACTCTACATGGGGTTAATGCGATTTTATTTAGAGAGCCTAACCAAAATAAAATATTATTCTTCATGTCTAATTTTTATTTAAATATAAATTCTTCATAAAATGTTGGATTGTGTAATAGAAATGTCATATAGGTTTTTGTCCATATATAAATTTTTTTTTTATTTTCTCGTAAGCGGACAAAACAACATGTATTCTGTTATAGTGACACATATGTTGTTATTACAATTTGTTTGATTTCAAGCATTTATTTATATATTTACGATATTTTATGTCCAAAATATTAACAATGTGATAGGGTAGAAAAATAATGAATTTATAGTTAGATATTTCAATTACGATATACGTCCTGAATCATAAACGACATATATGCCAAATTTCTAATCAATTGATAACTTAAGGTGTCTTTTATGAATATCATAAAGTATTATTAAAGGATACTAAGTTTTTTACGAAATTGAGTTTGTATAAGAAAAAACTATTCAATTGCATCTTTAACGCGAAAGTTAAGGTATTTTTATTCAGAGAGCCTAATCAAAATAAAATATCATTATTTCATGCCTTTTATATAAATTTTTATTTAAATAATCATCTTCTTTAAAAATTGAATTTTGTGTAATAAAAATTTCATACCGGACTTTTTGTCCAATAATACAAATTTATGATTTTCTCGTAAATGGCTATAACGACTTGCATTTTGTTATAACGATACATATGTTATTATTATGGTCTATACTGATTTCAGACACTTTTTTTTTTCTAATTTTAAGATGGACGTAAACTACTTTCATATTAGATTTTTTTTTTTTTTTTATGTTTCGATGTTACTTCACACTCTTTTTTTTTTTTTTTTTTTTCACGCTTATTTTTCCCTAATGTTTCAACGCCGTGTATACAACTTATACGTTCTAAACCTATATTGCTATTTATATTAAAAAGGGATAGAGATTAAATGTTCCTATCTTATCCAAAATATTGCTATATATTAGGAAATTGAGTTCTACTAAAATATTTGATTTATATGGTTTCCTAAATATTAGAATATATTTTTTGAATTTGAAACCGTCTCCATGTAATCAGATATTTTCAATCAACACTACGATAACAAAATGAGGTCTATGTGTTTTAATTGTCTTGTCGCCTAATGGCAAGTGCAGGATCCAGTAAATTTTAAACAGCAGATGACAATTATGAGAATTTTTAAAAAAATTCAAAGTCATACAATTAAAAAAAAAGAAAAAAAGAGTATTATAAACAAAATATAAGTTTATAAGAACTTGAAAACATATAATAGTAAAAATTACAAACAACAAAGTTTTTTTTTTATCTAAATTGTTGCTAGTCGCTTTTTTTTAGAGTATTATGTGGCTAATTTGGTAACAACTCACAAACAAAGTGATTAATCGAACAAGAACACCGGGAAGAATCGTAGTTCTTCCCCTAAATGTGGGTGTAGTAGATAAGTGAATGAGGGAAACATTCCAGTTGTGTGTCTTTACAATGAATCGCGGAGGCTATTTATATAAAAGAGACAAAGACGCATAAATCATAAGCACGCATAAGTCATGTGCATAAAGCATGACAAAAACATATGCAAATCACGACCTTTGGGGGGGCTGTAGTCTGTGGGGACCCGCCGAGGTGCGATAATTGGCCCCGCCGACGTGGTGATAAACTGTGATGTCGATGAGATATATCCGAAAGACAACAATAGCCCTAAGATCGGGTCAGGACGTTGTTCGTGAGCTTGATCTTGTTCCATGTCCCGAATTGTGATTTCATGCTTTGTTGTATATGCAAAGATTGTTTGCCTCCGAGCTTGTTTCGGTGTCAGATGAGATCTTGATCGCTCGAATGAGCTCCCCTCAGACAGAGGATCTTACCTTCGCCTGCCGATCTAGTCTCAGGTCAGATTTCTCGAGGTGGGCCTCACAGATGAAGTCTTTTTTCTCAGGTTTACATTCGTGAGCCCTGGTCAGACTACTTTTCTCATATTTTACTTTGTGAGCTCCTGTCAGACGAAGTCTTTAGAAGTGGCTCAGATTGTGAGCCCTCATTGCATTTGAAGTCTTTTTCTTCGTGTTTCAGATTTTGAGCCCCATTCGCACTTAACATGACCTCAAGACTATCACCCGCTACATTTTGGTGATCTCAGAAGATGAGTCGCTTCATGATCGTGATACCCATTACTCGCCAATATGAATCGTGAGTACGAACTGCTCGATTGTTTGGAGTTCTGGCCAGACAGCTTCTTTTCGCCAGATGTGGTGTTCTGTCAGCATTTAGAAGTCTTTTTTCAAGGCCAGATTTCAGTGGTTTCGTCAGACAGCTTTTCTTTCAGGTTTTCAGATTTCGTGGAGCCTCCCCATGACGTAGCTTCTTCGCCAGATGCGGGAGCCTCGTCAGATGAGAAGGCGACCATGACTCATCACTCCGCTTTAATGCCTAATGCAGATTCAGAAGACGAAGTCATTCATGATCACAGACTCCATTACTTCGCTTTTTGTCATGGAATCAGAGTACGAACTCGCTTGCCTTGTTCGGGGAGCCCCACAGACGAAGTCTTTTTTTTTCAGCGGTTTTCAGGGGGGGGGCACAGATGAAGTCTTTTTCTGTTTCAGATTGGGGAGACGATTTTTTTTTTGCTCAGTTCGTGGAGCCCCATCAGAGAGTCTTTTTTCAGGTCTTTTCCTTGAGGTTCATATTTCGGAGCCAGGTTTCAGATGGGGAGCCTTATCAGATGAGTCTTTCAGGTTCAGATTTCTGGGAGCCCTGTCAGACGAAGTCTTTTTCTTTCAGATGGGGCCTTTTCTCGGCTAAACTCAATTTTTGTGTTCGCCTTAATGGCCTTTTTTTTTGTATTTTTGGGCAAATAGTGATTATTTGCAAAAGAAAAACTTTTACTCACCAGACGCTTGTGCTCGACTTGACTTTTTATTTGGTCGTTTTATTTAAAGGCCACCATGTACCCAATGCTCGCTTTTGTTATGATATCAGAAGAACACATTCTTTTGTCGAGTGAGCACAAAGTTCGACTTGTTCGTTTTTTTTTTTTTTTTTCGTCGCCTTTATTTTAAGATACATCATTGTAGGCCAAAAATACAAAAAAGGTCATCTAGGCCTCAAAATGAATGAAAGAACGAAAAGGCATTATGACATAAATATAATAAACTCCGTGAGGTGGGTAAAAGGACTACCCGTAGATTCTTTGTTGCTTCACGATTCGTGTGCTCGCCTAATTTTTCTTCTCCGAATCAAGCATTTGGGCCGAAAAAATCGCCCAAAAATTAAACAATCCATCAAATTTGTGCCCATATACCCATCGGGCCTAATCGCCTGTGCCCATAACACATCAAATTTCACCTATTTGGGCCCCCAATGTCGGGCCAATAATTAAAAAAACAAAAAACGGGCCCAAAACCTTTGTTGCAGGGCCAACAATTATTAAGTCAGCCCAAATAAAATAGATCGTATCAAAACTTCGCTTTCATATTCCTCGTATAAGACGCATTACGCGACACTAAGGAAATTTAATGCAGGCGATGAAATCACCGGGTTTTCGCGGGAAGCTGGCTGGCGGCGGTGGCGCTCGGCGGCGGGCGCATTGGTACGACAAGTAGGCCGAGCCGATGGTGATGCCGTGTTATGCTTTCAAGTCATGATGGCTTCACGATTATGGCGATCGGCGGGGTTGGAGCGATAACGGCGAGCCAGTCGGGAGCCGACGACGCATGGTGTCTGCTGAAGTTCGGGGGCGGGTGGTGGCGCTACGATTTGCGTAAAACGCTCACGTGGCGAACAGAAAGGTCACGGGTTGTCTTGGTTTATTGCCAGCTGGTCGATACATGACCCCATTGGCTTAAAGTAGAGCGAGACGATTTCCGCTGCTTTCTGTGGTGTGCTGAACAATATGATAGTGATAATACAAAATGTGCTGAATCGGGATGGTGGGGAGGAGGCTTCACGCATCCTTTCTTCATCCTCCTCTTTTTTTCCCCTTTTTTTTTTTTTTTTTTTTTTTCAGATTCTATGTATATCCGGACGGACGCAGGTATCTGTATGATATGTCAAAAATGGATATGGGGGTTTTGGATTTTTTGTTTGGGAATTTTGATTTTGGGAGGGGTTTCTTCCGGGGTCACGGAGCCGAGGGTGGCGGTGGAGAGGCATGGCAAGGGCCACAAGACCTTCCCGCCAACTTCCTCTTCCTCCGCTCATCTCAGATCAGATCCAGATTTTTTTTTGATTTGTGTATTGAGGAAGATGATGAAAATAGGAATGAAATTGAGAATTTTTCGGTCAGGTTTGTGATTTTTTGATTCGATTCAAAATTCGACGTTGTTCTGGACGAATTTTTCAATCGACCTTCCTTCTAGCGCCCAATTGTCGCGAAATATTTTATAATGAGATTATTATGTGGCTAATTTGATAACAACTCGCAAAACAAAACATGCACGCAGTATGATAAGTCAGAATAAGATGAATTTGTTGACGCAGCTTAAATCTAGAAATGAAATGGCATACCAATTTAAGATGTGGTATCATGAGCTTTACACGCATAATATTTGATACACCTTATGAAGATGAATCATTACGTATGAAGATAATTTGGAGAATTCTGGCCCCGTGCTAGGGTTTCTAGTAGGAATAAATGATCACTCGAATTTTTTTTTTGTTCTCACCTCTCAAGCCGGGTATGACTTTTCTCGGGAGATTTTTTCCTAACCTTTCTTTTTTTTTTCTTCCTTTTATAGCACTGACAAGCATGAGCCGGGTTGGTATGCATGAGCCGGAGACTCCGAGCCATGCAAGAATCCTCGTGATATTGCTAATGCTCCTAACTTCGCCTTCTAGATTGATCTTGGAACTTCGCTTGTCTATAAGGCACTCTTTTGGTCGCCTAAATTAACCTTTTGTTCGGTTGATGCTTTGTTCGCCTTTAACCATGCCGCTTTTTATGTCGAATATTGTCCTCTTCGAGCACAATCGAGCCTTCGTGATGTTTGGTCTTTCGGATATCCGAAAGTGCCCGCACTCGATTCTTCGATACCCGAGGTCCGGCGGATACCGACCTCGTGATATCCGAGGCGCGAATATAACCAATTCTCGATATCTCGAGGTCTCGGAACATACCGACTTCGTGATATCGGAGGTGCGAACAATGAATTTTCAAGATATCTAAGGTCTTCGAATATACCGACTTCGTGATATCCGAGGCGCGATGATAATCGACCCGTGATATCCGAGGTCTTCGAATATACCGACCTCGATATCCGAGGTCTTCATCGATCCGATTCGTGATATCCGAGGTGCGAACATACCGAACATCGTGATATCCGAGGTCTTCTAGATTTTCGAGTATTTTGCCTTTTTTTTTTTTTCCCTGGCCTTTTGACTTAGCATCATCCGAAAATTTTCATCGAGGGTTTAATACTTGTCCGAACACCAAGAATTTTAAACATTAAGCCCTATGTTAACAATAGGTTCCATGTCGCCCGATTCTATTTTTAAATCTAATCCAACAATTTATATATACCTTGTTTCTCCGCTATTCAAATTTTTAAATCGAATCCAAAATTTTCAATCTTTTTTCATAACATGTCTTTTTGAATTTCAGGGTTTTCAATCTTTTTTTTGAAATCATCATTCCAAGAATTTTATATAACCGCAGATTCTTTCTCTAATCCTTTTTTTGGCCTCTTGCTCAAACTCTTTCTTTTGTAATCGAAAAACCACCATAGAGGGTTTCTTCCCCCATTCCCAAGAATTTTACTCGTAACAAGAAGAATGTCTCGGGTTTGATTACGGGGCTCGCTCAAACGCTTTGTCGTTTCTTTTCCACCATAGTTCCGACTTAAGCCCTAAATGAATGGATATGACTTGGTCCGTAATAAATTCTTCTGAGAAGAATGTGATAATTTTTGCCCCAAATTCAAACCGGGTCTAGGGCTGTTGATAATGTTAATGAAGTTAGGAAGCCTAAATGTTGTGAGGGGTAGGACTTTAAATATAACCAAATCTAACATGGGGTAGTCAAGTAGCAAAATTTCGAGCTTGATATACCCGCTGGTGTCCTCATAGTCCAACGATAACGAAAGTGTAACACCAAAGATAGTTTTGATTGGGTTCAGCAACCTCATAGGATTAGGTTGAGAACGATACCAATGAGCAAGATAATGGCATAATTGATGCCGACAGTTCACTCTACAGAATTGATTTAAGGAAACTCCAAAAGATGTCTTTTTTCGGGGCACCGTGTTTCGATGAAGGGCCGACCAACCCCCGAGGGTTGTGTCGCCAGAATTTAGACACAATGGAAGTCGACTTCGATTCCTCCATCCGCCATCACCCGCTTGCTCGTGGAATGGAACATCACCATTACGTTTCGCTTCTAACGGGTGGCATATGATCATGAGTTTCGACTTTGTTCGCAAGATGAAGCTAAGATACTATCCTCAAAGAAATGAAGCTTGCTCGATTGGTGCACTTGACCCATTCGAGGGGTGAACACGTGGTTGTTCATGCAAGCTAATGCCAAGCAAAATTATTGAAGACGCTCCAACAAAATCGCTGATTGGAAGGAAAATTTTTGGTTGGTTGGGGTATTGAAAAGCTCCGGCCTCGAAGCAAAAACCAAATGCTCGCTTTAGATATCCCCACCGACTTCGGGTGTACCAAGTAAGTGATTTTGTATCTTTCGCTTCTTCGATTTGAACTAATTTTAACTCGCCTTTTATTTCGTGGATTCTAACAAGCGACGGATACGAGACAAACGATTTCGCTATTTTAGCAAAATATGGGCAAATTGATCCTCGAGTCTCGTCGAGCGACCGTGAGAACTCTGAATACATTGCTCCGAGAAAGAAAAGGAGGAGGTTTGTTCGTGCCTCCTCATCATCTTGTTGTTGCTAATCCTACCGTAAGGATTGCTTCAGATTTGTATAAGTTTTTGCCATTTGCTCGTTATTACCCTTTCCGCTCGTGATCAATTATTTTGTTTATAGCTTTCCCCGCCGTGACTATTGGTTGCGGAGTACATCCAAGCATACCGAGATGGCTCTTGAGAAAAGGCCACAGGAGCTTGTCGGATTCAGCCGAAAGCGGAGGCTCACCGAACAACTGGTGGGAGAGGCGAATAATGAGCGAAAGAGTGGCATCTCGATTCCGGTCCGGGGGAATCGCCGACGCTAGCGAGAGTACCCGTCGCCGAATGGGCCGGGCTACAAGTTCTACGCCCAAAAGACCGAGGGGTGGATATCGGCGGGGGCCGAGTTTAACAAACTTGACGAGCGCTACCGAGCTAATAACTAGATTTAGACGAGTAATCGATGCTAGCAGGTAACTCGACCCCTACCGCCGAGGCGATCCAGAGCGCCGCCTCCGTGGTTGGTCCAATTTCACAGATCGCTGAAATGGAGGTTGGCACATCTTTCCACCTCCCGCCGGACCCCGATCATGGACTCCGCTGAATCCTCGAGCCCGGCCCCGAGGATAGATCATTCTCGGGGGGATCCGCCGCCAAGGTGTACATCTTGTTCGACCGTCTTTTAGTTACTTTTTTTGTTTCTTTTTATATTCATTTGCTCAATATATATATGTAGGTTGAACAAAGGTCGCTTTTGATGCCCAATCAAGAACTACTTACTCCGAGTGTTCGCAAGGTTCCGTGCATTCTCGAGCATGTTCGTAAGGCTTGCCAGACTCGCTCGAAAGCATGGACTACCGACCGAAGAGTCCACTACGTCCCACTCTCGAAAATATGCATCCGGGTCCGGTGCTTCAGTACAATCTATGGTCGTTTGAGAAAGCCTATGCTCACCGCCAACCTCCATGCCAACTAGTTAGCTTTTGATCAGAACTTTGAAGAAAAGGCGAAATAACAGACTCGTGATTTAACCGAGGTTAGCTCAGGGGACAATCTTCTTCTAAGACAAGCTGATGCTCACCGGGCTCAGGAGGATGCCCGCAAGGCTCAGGAAAATGCTCGCCGATTTCACGAAGATGCACGCCTGGCTCAGGAAGATGCTCGCCAGACAAAAGGAGAAATTGATTCACTCTCGCGAGGAGGTAGCCAAGATAATGAAGAGCCTGCGAGGATATGAATGTTGAGCTTCATAGACTCGAGCTGGTGTCGAGGCTATGGAAAATGAGAAGGATGCGCTCGGCCAACAACTCATCATTGCTGAGGAGACCAACACTCGCTTGGGTCTCGAAAATTCAAAGCTGCACAATGATGAGTATGTTGATTCCATGTCCAACTTCTCCTACATTTGTTCACGATGTTATCCTGGCCTGCTCGCCATGCATCCAACAAATAACAAATTCGCCCTCTTGTAACCGCCAGCAAAGAAGATCGACGACAACCCCACCGGACCAGAACCTTCCAATGTCATATTTAAATGATGTGGTGGATTTCTCCGTTCTTCCTGAAGGGATCAAAGTTGATGATCCGATTTCGATGAGGAAGAGGGCTCGCATAAAATCTTCAGACCGAAAGCGGGACCGACAAAAGTAAAGCCGAGCAAAGGGGACCTCCTGCGGATCGAAAGGTATCGTACCTTCCGGGCAGCATTTGGTACCGACTATACCAAGGAGTTGTTATTCTGGGCTGAGCACAATTTGTTCGACATCTCTCTCCCGCCTACCCCCAATTATGATTTTGGTCCTTGATGTTATTTTTTGTTTTGTTGAACATACGCTGTGTAATTTTTTGTCTTCTTCACTTTTCGCTCGAACAATGTCTTTAATACTTGTAGTTTTTGGTCGACTTCTTATCTTTTGTTCGAACATATTTACAACCGAACGGATGGATTACATATCGAATCGCTTCTCTAACCCGATTGTTCGATAATTGTTGAGGATGAAAATCGATACTTGTGTTTGATGTTTGCTTTGTTACACAGGTTCGCTTTTTCGCCGCGCTTTTGCCCCTTTTCTTCCGAATGAATTTAACATTGGGTTTGCTTATGCCCGCCCCTAATTTTTTTTTCGATTTTGATTATCTTATTGACGCTTGCAATCGATTGATCGTTTTATTTAGGTGCGACTCAGACGGGTTACTTTTATGAACCCCCCTTCGCGCGCCGATCATCTTATTTAGGTGCGATCACTTCGCATTAGGGCCATATTTTATTTAGCCGCGACTCAAGACTCATCACCCGCTTACACGTATCTATAAGCACGAGTCGCCTTTTGCATCGCAGCATCCATTACTCGCTTTTGTCATGGAATTAGAGTACGAACTCGTCTCGTCAGAACATAGACTTGGGCTCATTCGCTTTGTTCGGGTCGTTCGCTTAGGTGCGACCTCAAATAGGCTTGAACTAGAAAAATCTTAGCTAACAAAAAGTACATATATCTTTTTTTTTTTCTTTTCGCAACACTTTGTATTCTATTACATCCTTCATATCCTCAAGAAGACTATCTATTACATAACTATTGTTATCGACAGTGGTTTTGAATTTAAACCTTGTCTTGAGTAATACACGAACCGCCTCACCTTGTCCGTTAGACCGATGTTGACAATGATGGGCACATCATCCCGCTTTACCCTTCTTTTTTTAATAACATGCAAAGCAGAGCATAAACTTTGTCCCTCCCCGGACAAGTTGCGGATTATGCGGGGGTCGCGGCATGAGCATGTGGCACGATTCCCGCCGCTTAAAGTAGGTGCGAGCAAAACTTTCACCGCACCATTTCGTCTCCTCCAAAGAGATGTTTACAGCATCAACGCCCGATCTTGTTTTGAGCGGACACTATGACATCCCTCCTTCGGAGGAGATTTTGGGGATGCATAGGGACTAATGACTTACTATCGATAAGCAGCGGAGTAACGGAGTGGCAAAACCATGACTCGCCGAGCATCTTGAGTCCGCGAACGAAGCTTCAACTCAGGCTCACAAAGTCATACGGGTAAAAGACTCAGATTGTAGAGAGATGCTCGATTCAAATTAATGATTATTTAATCGAGAGTCAATTCTTCTACGCCCTGGGGCCATACTAAACCGACTTCCTCTTCCAGAATCGCAAAGATTTTTTTCTTTTTTTCTTCTTCATATGTTTTTTCCGCTTTTTTAACCTATCAAGATGCCCCTATTTATAGAACTATCCTGTTAGTGTTGGCATAGCTAATGGGTGCTAGCTTCTCTTACTTTTGCTCCCCTTTGACATATGTTCAAATTTTTGATGCCTTCTTGTCAAGATTGACTCATCCCCGCTTGATTGCCACCACTTGTCATCCTCGCTCGACACGATCTTCGTTTCATCGATAGTGTCGCTCAAAGATTTCTTTCCTCGAAGATATGTATCAACATAATGTACTCTTTTCTTTCAAGATTGTCCTACTCGCTTGAACCGAATGGCCGATTATGTTTCGCCCTTTCAGGTTTGTTTCAAATACACATCGACATTATGTTCGCCAACTATGATCACTTTAATTGCTTAGACGATTTTGTTCGTCCGACACTATGCTCGCTCAATGTGGATGATTTTGTTCAGTCATTTATGCTCGCTCGGGGTGTGGAGGATTTTGTTCGCCCATTTATGCTCGCTATTATTGATAGTATTTTTTCAAATTTGACGATTCCACGAGTAGGACAATGAGATTCCATTCCAGTCTTCCAAATCATAAGGCCACGCTTAGCAAACGCTCAAACTCGAACGGACCTTCCCATGCTCTCTACTAACACACCACTTGATACCCCCGTTTTCGCTTTTAAAACCATTTCACCCACATTGAACCTCAACAGAACCGGACTTTGGAGTTGTAAAACTTCTCTCGATCTTTTTGTACATGGCATTCTTTGAAATCACCTCCGCCCTTCTTTCTTCCTTCCAACAGTTCAGACAGTGGAGAGCTACCGGTCATTAATGCGAAGCTCCAAAGTCATTGTTCGATGACTTGAATCTTGATTTTCGGTATAACAACTTCCACACCAAATGCCAAGGCAAATGGGGTCTCCGCAGCTTGATGTTCGAAGTTGTTCGACAGGGCCCATAATATTTCAGTAACTCTTCACCCATCCATCCCCTTGAAATTATCAAGTCCGCCTCGAGGGTATGCTTGATGATTTTATTAACGGCCTCAACTTGTCCGCTTCGATCGATAGTACGGAGTTGAGTAGTGCTTTTTTATCCCCAAATGAAAGCACAATTGCCTCGAATTCACTTCCATCAACTATTTGCCGTTATCACATTAATGACGGGGAAGCCCAAATCGACAATGATATTCTTCCAAACAAAGTTCCACATTCTTTGTTCGGTGATCTTGACAATGGCCTCGGCTTCGCCCATTTAGTATAAGAATCCACGGAAACCACAAAAATTTTACTCCCCGACGCAAAGAGGGAAACAGCCGATCAAATCGATCCCCATTTAGCAAATGGCCACGGGCTATGGGGACCGACACTAATTCTTCGCGTGGTCTATGAACGATGAGTATGTACTGCATCCGTGGGTAATGCGAGCATACGCGAAATAATCCTTTTTTTGGTTCACAATAATAACCTTGTTCGATTATTTCCAGCTTTAACCAGCCCACCTATATGATTTCCAAGATACCCTTCACGGATTTGTTCCGTATACACCCACCTTCTTCGAGAGTAATACACTTCAAAAAGGGAAGGAGAAGTTTTTTTGTATAAACGCCGCCTATGATAGTATAGCGAAAGCAGATTGTAACCGAGAGGTAGTAACAGGCCTTATTTTCGCGAGAAGTCCCTTTGTAGGTAACTCATGATCGAGTCATCCAAGTTCCTTTTGTTCGTTATTCGGGGCGATCATAATTCGGGAACCGATGGATGATGAAGTTGTGACGACCACAATGTCATGTTCGTTCACTCCTTTACCTTGCTGCCAGCGTAAAAAAGCATCAACGAACAAATTACCCAATCGTGGTAATTGCTTTTCAATGAAAACTTGTTCAAAATGCTCGAGCAATTTTTTGCTAGTTGTTGATATCGTACATCTATTCGCCGGCCTCGTGATGGCCACTTGATAAACGATTATCCGAGAATCGCTATAAATCATTAGCTCAATATTGTCATTGCCATCTCAGAGTCCAAAGGATCAAAGCTTCATATTCGGCTTCATTATTTGTAGCCGGAAATCAAAACGGATGGTATTGTGAATGTTTGCTCGGTCAGTCGATGAGAACTACGCTTTCTCCGCTTTTAAACTTGTTGACGAGCCATCAACATACATATGCCATGGTTGGTCGACAATTTTTTTCGAAAGCATTTGAGGATATGTCAACTCGACCATGAAATCGCCATACCGTCTTTCATCGTTGTCATGAGCTTAACGAACGTCAATTGTTCTAACTCTACCGCCCACTTTTGTAATCGCCGACAAGATCCGGGTCGGTGGAGGACTGGGCGAACGGGAAAGGGTCAAGATGATCGAGTGGTCAAAAAAAATATGGTCGTAATTTTCAACACTCATGACGCAGGGCATATGCTAATTTTTCCAATGGTGGGTATCGGAGTTTCGCTTCCTTAAGCACTTGGCTTACATAGTAAACGGGCAAGTGTATAGTGCCTTCGTCAGACGAAAGCACAAAGATCGATCGCGATGCTCCGGATGCAAAGAAGATATAGATAGAGTTGTTCGCCCGACAAAGCTTTAGAGAAAGGTCTCGAAAGTATCCGCAGCGTACTTCTTCAATGATTCAAATGCATTTTGGCAATGCGGGTCCATCGAAGTTCCTTTCTTCAATGTATCAAGAAAGGTTTGAATTTGTCTCCGCTCGCGGATATAAACAATTTTTTTTAAGCTAAACGTCCGTTAACTTTTTGACCTCTTTCACATTTCGGGGTTTGCATATCGAGCATGGCTTGAATCTTTGTTGGTTCGCTTCGATCCTCGCCGATCGATTATATGTCCGAGGAATTTTCCCGAGTGAACCCCAAAGCTACATTTTTTTCGGATTTAGCTTCATATTGTACTTCCCGAGTATATCGAACGCTTAAAGCGAGGTGGGTGATGTGGTCTTCCTTATGTTCACTCTAACCACAATATCATCAATATATACCCAATTGTTCGGCCGATGTGTTCGTTAACATTTTGTTCACCAAACGTTGATATGTTGTTCCCAAGATTCTTTAATCCGAAACGGCACGCTGCTAACAAAGACATGTTCTTTTTCATCGCAGAACGTCATATTCTTTTGATTGTCCTGCATAGGTATTTGGTGATAACCAAAGAAATGCATCCATAAAAGTCATGAGTTCACGGGTTCGCAGAGACATCCATCAAATAATCGAGCATGCAGACGGAAGTTATCTTTCTGGACATGCCTTGTTTAAACTGCAGGAAATCAATACACGTACCTCCAAGATCCATTAGACTTGCGGATGAGCACAGGTTCACAAGCCATCTTGGGCATTTTACCTCTCGAACCGGCTTTGTTGTCGAGCAACTTTTTGATTTCACTATTCATTGCCGCATATTTTTCCCGACTAAACTTTCGCGCTTCCTCGATAACCGGAGTTTGTATTGGATCAAGGTTGAGGGAGTGGACATGCATGTTTTGGATCAATGTCAACCATGTTCGTATGCGACTATGCGAACACATCCAAGTTTGCTTGAAGATAAGCAATAATTTCGCTCAATTCGTTCGTAATTCAACCAATGAACACTTCTAACTCGGGTCCGTTTCGGGTTGATTTTGATGGACCCCCGTGCTCGCCATCAACCTCCATGGGTTCAAAGCCTACGCGAGGCTCTAGTCCGCTTTGTTCGCTCTACCGATCAATATTCATTTGATCTAGAGATCCGGGGCATGAGAGAGGCTACCCTAGATTTTGTGTTCACAAGATTCTCGCGGTTCGCCATGAGGAGCTATGCTAGTCACGCTTATGTTCGGCTTGAAGATATTGAGGCGAGGCATTTGCTCGCCGGGTTCGACTCACCAATCTCCCATGTTTGTTTAATCATGTTGATGATACTTTGTTTTTTCCGTGTACATGATAGCAAACAATCTCGAGCTTTCTTCGATCTCTTTTTACGCTTTCTGCTCCATCTCAGGTTGGAAATTTAACACAATAGTAATACGAGAATGCACCGCTTTTAAATCTCGAATAAACGGGCGACCTAGAAACGTTATAAGTAGATTCGAGCATCGACGATTACAAAATCTAAAGATTCTAGTTCGTCAATGTCCGATTCAGAGTTGATTCTAACTCGACTCCTAACCCAATCATAGTTATGCATTCCCCAAAAACCCATTATGGTATGATTACACTGCTCAATATAACTCGCGCCAAGTCTCCAACTTGTTTTTCCATCCGGGCGAAGGGTATTAACGAACAAAAATGTTCAGATAAGCTCCCGTGGTCAACCAGAGACGGTGCACCTTCAACCCGAGGAGTCGAGCAACCGATGGTTAAGGAGTCATTGTGGGGAGTTATGATTCCGCCAAGATCGCCTTTCAAAAAACATAACTGTGGAGGGGTGGCATAGCCGATGTGCTCGCTATTTCACTTGATGGATGCTTGCATGGCACACATCTCCATCTTTTTTTTCGCTCGTTCTATAATGTTGGCGCCCGTAAAAATCCACCCTCTTTGGGTATTTCAAATTTTTCGTGATTCTTCTGGATCATCGCCGATGTTTGTTCGGCTTTTACGCTTACCCTTCGATCTCTTATTTTTTTCGCCGAGTCTCGCCACCGGGCTTTTTTAAGAATTGGGCAAGACGATTATCTTCAGATAGCTTCCAAAGTCATGAGTAAATCGCGACACTCTTCGTTGTTGGCCTTATGTACCGTGGTAGTTACAATATTTGGAAGCATTGAGCCGATGTTTATCCATTATGATTCTTCGCCTTCCAACATGTCCCGATCTTCCGATTTGGTTAAAGATTGTCTCCGCTGAAACGCCCAAAAGACTTTCAGAGGTAGCATTCGCTTCTTTTCTTCAATGGTTTGAAGAGCCCGGGGTTTGTACCCCCTTCATTCATCACTTTCTTCCCGAAAAACTTTTCTAGTTGTAGGTTCCTCGACCTAATCGTGGATGGGCGAAAAAATCTTTGCATGGCTATGATTTTGGTCGCCGCTTCCTGAATCAGAATATGTGTTCGCCGCCTTTGATGCATGGCCTTCCACATGTCAAGATTCAGGTCGCCCCGACCACCGCGAGGATCTTGGCATCCCTTTGACGGGGCTCCATCATACAAACATTTATCAAATCTTTCTATGTATGCCGACGACTCACCTTTTTAGTTGGGGAGAAATGCGCCAACCTTTGTTTTAATACCGGGCAAGCACACATGGATGAAAAATCGACGTAAATTGTTGTCCCAATCTGGGGCTTAAAGATGTGATAGACGAAACTGGCAAAGTAGAAAACCATCTATGTGTCCGATCACCCAAAGTCATGGGAAATGATCGACATCAGACAAGGCTCTGGGGCCCCCATCACGATCATAAAATCAATATACTACGAGACGGACATGAGGGTCGACCAACATCGAATACGGGAATCGGGCGGCCGGGACTTCGCCACTTTTCCTCAGATTTCACCCGCCATGATAGCCGGTGACAATGGCTAATGGTCAGGTTTCGCCGAGGGTGGCTTTTGGTCGCGACCGTGTCGGCCAGAAACCCTCGATGGTTTTTGCATTTACGCAATTTTTTTGGAACCGACATTTTGATCGGCCGTTTCCCATCACGAGGACCCAGGGGTCATGCTCGTGATGGGGCGCCCTTTCCAAGTCCGCGGTTGACTACCCAATCGACGATGGATAGACAATTTTGTTCCGCCCGATTTTGTTCGCAAGACGCTGGATGATCATGAAGATCCGAAGGCGCGGGCATTTTATTGGTTGTTCTTTCCTCGGATCAGCTTATTATTGCCGATTCGGGCCGCGGAGAGCCTCAAACGCCCAAACGCCGATGGTCTAGATCCTTGAGGTTGTTCATCATCGGCCGGTCATCCCTTTTTTTTATTTGCTTCGCTTCACAATTTTTTTTTAACTTGCTCACTATCGCCAGACGCGAGTGTCGCCTTCACGATCTTCGAAGTTTCTAATTCGCTAATTTTTTCAAATTTCTTTCTTATCTCGCAGAAGAAAGTGATGGCCCCGTGTGGCCTCCCCGATCATTCATAATATCCTCGAGATTGGTAATCTCCGCCCCTCGATCTTTTTTATGGGTCAAGGCCGAGCCTCTTTCCGCTCATGTGGTCGGCTTTTGTCCCGACCTCTCCGCTTTCAGGTGTTCCTAGATTGAGGCATTTTATTTATTTTTTTTCTATCATTTCTAAGGGTTCGGTGATATGGATTGGTTTTGGTAAAGTACCTCCTTCTAAAGCCAGCTTGTCGCGTAGTCGTTTTTATCGAGAGTATTATGTGGTTAATTTGGTAACAACTCACAAAAACAAAGTGATTAATCGAACAAGAACATCGGGAAAAACCGTAGTTTTTCCCCTCAAATGCGGTGTAGGTATATATATATATGGAATGAGGGAAACATTCCAGCCAGGTGTCCTTTTAATGAATCGCGGAGGGTCTTTTGTATAAAGAGGACCAAGACGACAAATCATAAGCATAAACGATAAAATCGATAAATCGACAAGTCACGACAAGTCATGCATAAAGCATGACAAAACATATACAGAAGACGACATAAATCACGTTGTCTCTTTGGGACCGGCCGGGTCTCTGGGACCGGGCCGAGGGTGCGATAATTGGCCCCGCCGACGGTGGTGATAACCGTGATGCCGACGGTGATATATCTCGAAAGCACAACATAAATAAAGAAAGATTGTAACTGCGGCACAACCAATTCTCATCCTTGAAAGTGGTTCAAAATGTCATCATTGTTTATTTTAAAAAACTTCTCTCTCTATATAAGTAGTTAAATAATCATTTAAAATTAATTTTTGATTATATTCTATAACTTTTTCTTCACATAAGTAATAGCAATATAAACCCTTTTCCAACTCTATATAGGCCTTGCATCAAAATTCTAAATGAAAACTAAAGGATAAGCAATTACAAATTTATATTCACTACTTATACTTCAAATAAAAACAATACTTAATCACATTAATTAACTTAAAAAAGACATGACAAACAAATTTGCATAAAAATCCTATAAAAAATTTTAACATACATGATGCATCAAAAATAAAAAAGGGTAAAAACTCGCACCAACACCCCCCATTCCAAAACTCTATGTAGTTTCATAATTCATATAATATCAATTACATAACTCTTTTAAAATTAAAAGTTGAGAATAATTTTAAAACAAGTTTAAAAAAATAGAGAAATTTTATAATTTTATTATTGTGGGCGAGAACCGAGCGACAGAAGAGTGGAAAAGAGAAAATAAAAAATGAAAAAAATATATATTTACTACTATTTTTTTTTCACTTCTTTTTAATTCTTCATTTTATTTAGTTAGTGGGGTTAGTTGGTGGGCCATCCCACTCCCCACCCAAGCCACGAGTTCATGGCTTTTGTATACATCCCTTGTCTTTTTTTAATTTATTTTCATTATAAGTTAAAACATGTATAGTTTAAATAATACTACTATGCATAATATATATAAAAAAAATTGAGAAAAGAGGGTATGCAAGTGCATATTGCTTATCATGGTGGATCCGCCACTGTCAAAAGGAACATCTTTGTATATTTGGCATCCTCCCGCCCCATCTTATGAGTGGCGTCCTCAAAGGAAGAATTGTCGACTTTCATATCTTCAACTTCAACGCTTAAAAACATTATGATATTATGTAAATAATAACGCATTTAAAAAATGTAGAAAATATTAAAAAGAATTAATCTAAATATTGACAATTTTAATCAAAATAGCAGCTATCAACAAAAGTTATAAGTAGAGTATTATTTTTAAGACAAAAACTCATATTAAAATGGTCTCATGCGATAAGATGGGTACAACTTAAGATAAATCACACCCACTTTTCTCAAAGTGTTAAAGTCATTAATGCCTCAACTTATGCCCCTATCTCACACCATGAGACCGCCTCATACAAGTGTGTGCCTATTTTCAATAATCATGTCAACTGAACATAAGGATCACTATTAATCAACAAAAGCTCATGCACGCTTGGACAAAAAACTAGGAAGAAAGCAAATGATTTCAGCAGTATTATATCTTCTATTGATCTGTCATGTGTTTAGATTCCAGAGGTTTATTGAAAAAATATTCACAAAACATATAGAAACACTTAATCTCAAGAACCATGCAACAACTGATGCAACTAATGACCAGTAAAATGTTGGGAAATACGGGTGCCCTAATCTATTCGAGGTGTATTTAAATACATATTTAAATTATTTAATTAATTACTAACATGCATCAATCCTAAATTAATTTAATATAATAATTAAATAAGCAAAAACAACATGCGACACGCATTCACGAAATCCTAAGCATGTGGAATCTAGGAGTTACGAGATTACATATTTTATAGAGACAAACGCTGAGACGATGGATCAACTCAAAGTGTCTTTCAAATATGTTCCACGCCCACACTAACGAATCCGTGGAAGGATTCTCACTTAACAATTTTAATAAAGGAGAAAACTAAAATATATGCCACCACCTTGTGGTTTTCAAATTTTTTCCAACACATGGAATTGCATTGAGATGGAAAATTCAACCCCTATTTATAAATATAAGGGGTGGTCAAATTTTGCCCTAGAAAAGATATGGGAAGATCTTTAATTTTGCACAAGAAGTAATCTTGAATATATCCAATATATTCTTTCCCATAAATATATTTTCCACAAAATCTCCCCCTTATTTATAAGTAATTTCTAAAATTGCCTATTAACGGGGAAGGAAAAAGATATTTGACTTATCTTGAATTTATGGGATAAACTTGTATCTCAAGAATACTTATTCCATAAAATTATTTACAAGAAAAATCAAGAAAATCTTTTCTCCCTCTTTCTTAACATTTTAAAAAATATTGGAAAAATAGGGCAACAATATTCTCTTCTCCTTTTCATTAATTGGACTTTAATTGGGCTATTTGAGAGACCTTTTTGGAGAATTAAGATTCGACCTCCAATGGGCTATGAAACTTTAATATTAAGCCAAAATATTATTCAAGCCCATTAATATTAATTTATTCCACTATAAAATTAATATTGAACTATCCATCTTAATTCATATTACGATGCTACAATAATATGGCTCCTGCTATTATTTCCCGTGGTTTAAGATTATCTAGTCCACTAATTAATTAAGTCACCAAAAAAACTTATATTAATTAATATATTTATCATTCGAGTAAAGACTTTTCAACATTATTATCCCAGATCGAAATAAATTTCCACTTGCAAGATTTGGTATGATAAAGCTTCGAGCCCACCAAGGGGGACAATCACAAGACGGTTGCACACGATTCTCCAGATTAAATCTTAAGGCCGCCATGTAACTAATAATATTGCTCAAGATATAAGGTACTAATACACATTGGCTTGATGTTTTTAAAATAATTTCTTAGAGCTAAGTTATAATAAATTGTCCATAATAATCCGTCTAATTTTCGATAAATTAAAAAAACCGTTGTCCAAAAGGACGGGATTTTGATAAATGGTTTTTAACAAGAAGAAAAAGTTTGTTTGGACAAATGGTTTATAAATCATTGCCTAACTTTTTTTTTTTTTTAATATTTTCTTTTTTTATAGTTAGATAGATAAATGTTATAAACCGTCATTCAATATTTTTTTTTTTAATAATTAATTTACATTTTAAAAATCCTATAATAAAACTATAAACCAAAACTTATATATACGCCCAATACCATAAACCATAAACCATAAACCATAAAACCATAAAACCAAAAATCCTATAATAAAACCATAAACCAAAACTTATACCATTATACTATATATACGCCCAATACCAAAACATCAAATAAATAAACATACACATCATGAAATAAATAAACATACACATCATGAAATAAATAAACATACACATCATAAACATATATATACGCCCAATACACCAAAAATATGAAATATATATCATCACAAATATATAATTTAATTACATGCTACTAAAAAACTTCAAACAACGATCACTCAATATCGTATGATGAATATAAGAATCGATCAGAAAGGTACCCCTGGCCCAATCTTTTTTTTTCCATTTCTCCAATATTTTCTTAGAGTAAGACTTGAGCTCACGCTCATAGACAAACCGCAAAAACAATCTAATCAATCAATATAATATGAATTTTTATTCAATCAATAATAATTTAAATAAATCGATAAAATCGATTTACATTGAGAGGAATGTTCGTTAGAGAAGTGCGGATTATATCTTCAATAAAGCAACACACAAAATGTCCACAATGTTCATTATCTCGCCGCTCTCTCAACTCCGTTAATTAGCAATTATAATCACGACATACAATTATGATTTCTTTTCTATTAATTTGATAATCGACTAAATTAAATTTACCTTTAATGTTAATCCATTTCACTTTATTTAACTTAGATCTTGAATTCGATTCGTATACTTAATTCGATACATCGTCATCACACTATTATTATTATAATTAAAAAATAAAAATAGATTAAATATGCATAATTTTAAAAGTAAAACAAATCATTATATAGAATATTAAAGATGAACTTACGCCCATATATGAAACGAGATCGTATGATTTGAAATCACTCCATCCCGAAGTTGGGTCCATAAAATACACACTTAATGTATTCATGTTTATGGCATCAAAGACCCAATGGTTCCTATATTATATTGAGAATATTAAAATTAATTGCAAATTTAAGATATATATGTGCAAAAAATTATAAACATGAATACAAATTTTAACTAAATGTTTATTGCACTCACCCCACATTTGTTGGCCAAAAATGAGATGATCGCTTCCCAGCTTTGATTCAAAGATATGATTAACTATCTCATCCATGGTCAGACTTATCACCCATTATGCAAGACACTTTGGGGGAGACGAATGAATACATTTCACTTGCCAAGCATCTCTCGAGAGATATACCTCACCCAAATATCTTTAACCAACATATATACGCTTAATTAATATTTAAAAGAAAATTAAACTATACAAAAAGTGAATATTGAGAATTAGTAAACACATACCGAGGTAAGGGCTATGGTGGTTGCAGACTCAACCACGGCCATTCAAGACTTCACGCACATGTTCTCACCGATGAATTCTTGTAAAGTATTCATGAAAGTGAGCAATCATGGGAACTATGACGGCCTCGGAAAGATTAGACGATACCATCCGCACCCAAGACTGTACATAATCATTGTGATCTAAGTCTCCGTGCATGGGATAACCAAGTCAAGGCTACAGCGGAGTCCTCGTTTTCCCCCTCCGATCGCTCACGACACCCTCGATTTTTTTTAGCCTTTTGTGATGATTTCTTCCGAGGCATTTGTGGTGTCGATGATTCTACAATCAATTTGCAATATTATTTAGAACCACAAATAAGATAATAAACTTTAATAACATATATTTTACCCTCATGGTGCTAGAGACTGTTGCTTTGGCCATTCGATGAAGTGTCCGATCATTGTTCGAATCGCGGATTTCCGCTTCATCGATTGATTTTGGCACCGTTGAATCCTTCTTGTCCAGCCCACGTACATCGAGGTGACCTCACGATTTTGGCAAATCCGTAACTCATCATTGATCCGACCATTTCCAAAAGTGTTATGTTTCTTCGCTTCACAATCCCATTTTATTGAGGGTATCGCAAATAATCGATGCAATCCCTTCGTTCGACAGTGAAGTTCAAAAATTCATCGCCGAGGTATTCGCTTCCACGATCAATAATTTCAGATTTAATCATGGTTATTACTTAGGTATAAAATTGATATGCATATATTTCCCAAGTCCCCTGGCCAATTTTATATTGGTCAAGGGGAGCCAACTATTAACTGGATATTAAAGGTTTGAAACTGCTTTTGTTTGTAACTCGCTTGAATGTGTTTAAACAATGACCCACCCCACGGGCTTTATTTAAACTGCTTTTGAGATGTTGGCTGATGCATGTTCATTTTTTTTTTGAGATTTTAATATGATACACGGATCTAACCTTATGATATGTTCAGGTTTATACAAATTATTATTTATTTCGCCAAAGATGTCGCAACCTTTTAATCCGCTATATTCTATACTTAAAGACCATCAATTAATCGGTGAAAAACTACTGCTTGGAAAAGGAAAATTATGATTGTTCTAATCGCCTAAGAATCCAAATGGGTGCTTGACACACCAAAACCCGAAAAAACTCGCTAAAGATATCGCATACGGGACCAGATGGACCGCAGTTGAACGGGAGTCGATTAATCAATTGGTGAAGGAAACAATGTTGACAAATATGTCTCGATTTGTTGAAACGCTTCATCAAGGATTTGAATCACCGCAGACATTATGCGGAATCTCAAGAGATGTTTTCACATTCGCCCATATAGCTATCCAAAGTATAAGGCTTGAAATGACCAAGATAAAATGGAAGAAGGAACTAACCGAAAAGGGAGCACGTTTTAGGTTATGGTTCTATTTTGAGGAACTTGAGATTCTCGCTAAAAATGTGATTTCAAAACTAAGGTTGATTTCATTCTCCGATTCCGCCAAAGAGCTATGATCATCCCTATCAGAGTACCTATTGGAAGATCTAGATTTCACCGGATGAACTGGTAAATGCTCTTACATTGGTCAAGAGGAAGAGGAGAAGAAAAGGCACTTGGTCACAAAAGGGTCTTTTTCCTTTCGGGGCCAATTGGTGGTAAGAACGGTGAGAAAGAAAGGCTAAACCAAGTGGGCTCAACGCCCTCAAGAGTGAAGGTTCAAACAAGAGGAAACATTTGAAGAATGGAAGTTTGGGACAATGGAGGTCAACCTGCTCCAATCCTAATGAAAATAGAAAGAAAGGTAATTTCACGCACTAGTTGTTGAAACTTGTTTAGCTGGGCGATGCCTCCCTATTTATGGGTGGTGGATACAGGATCCATCGATCATGTTTTTGTTTCATTTTACAGGGTTGCTTAACCCGCAACGAAGTGGGAGTGAGATCCTCATTACATCGGTGATGCTGAGAGTGGGCAACCAAGCAAATGAGAAGTGTACCGCTTTTTGAAGACAGAGTTTTAATTTTAAGAGATGTTCTTTACGCTCCTAATTTTAGAAAGAATTTAATTTTGTTTCTAAACTCTACCTTGATGGATATTCGCTATTTTTGACAAAGTTGTTACCATTTCTCTTTATGATAAATTTATCCGCCATGAACGTTGTTGAATAATCTCTATACAATTAATCGCGGCACACCACTCACTTAAATGCATCCTATAACACATCAATTGCTTTCCGATAAAAGAAAACGTTTCATCGATGTGAACGAAGACACTTCTATGGCATCTTAGATTGAGATATATTAATCCAAAAAGGATTCAAAGGTTGGTAGAAGATGGTTCATCGATTCTCTCCAGATTGAACCAATCCCAACTTAAGTAATCATGTTTCGAGGGTAAAATGACCAAGAGGGCATTCATTGGAGCCAAGGGAAATAGAGCCAAAGAAGTGTTAGAAATCGCTCACACGCACGATGTGGTCCAATGTCAATCAAAGCAAAGAGGAGGTTATGAGTATTTTGTCACCTTTATTGATGATTACTCAGGTACGGCCACATTTTCCTTATGAAGCATAACCGAGACCTTGACAAATTCAAAGAATTTAAGGCTCAAACAGAGAATCATAGGGAAAATGTATCAAGTATCTACGATCCGACGTGATACGAAAGTACCTTAAAATATGAGTTTTTGAACTACTTGTCGATGAAGGATCAGATTGAGCCTAACCGCACTCGAACTCCTCAACAAAACGGGTTGCAGAGCTTAAGAAATCGAACTTTTTTAGAAATGGTTAGATCAATGATGTGTTATGAGGATCTACCCAAGTCGCTCCTTTCGTCACGCCTTGGAAACAACCGCTTATATTCTAACTTGGTGCCATCCAAATCGCTTCCCAAAACTCCCAAAGACTGTGGATCTGGCTAAGCCTGGCTTTGAGACACATGAGAATTTGGGGTGTCCGCCCACGTGTTGGACAAGAAAGCAAAAAAAAAAATTGGATCCTTGATCGTAATTAAGGTCGCTTTATAGATACCTTTAGGAACAAAACGCGGTGTATGTTCTATGGTCCCGAGGATCAAAAGGCGTAATAAGCACCCACTTTAGATTTTTGGAAGAAGACTATATGAACGAAAGAAAGCCTGCATGAGGTTACCTTAAATGAGCTTTAGAGGGCCAACCTCAAGTACAACTGCATAAGATGACATACCAAACTAAGACACTTACACAACCGAACCTCGACGAGGGGGAGGGTTGTGAGACAACCGAGAGATTCATGGGGGATAGAGAGTCCTTCGACTTAGTCCCCTGGCCAAGATGAATCGCACTCCATGGACTTATTTACGACGAGGCAATCCAAGACAAGGATGCGTTTTCGGCAAACAACAATGGAAGCCTAAAATGGGTTCTATGGATCATAACAGAAAGCAGAGCTAGCAATAACCCATTTAATGGGGTCAAACCCATCGGGTCGTAAGTGGGTATACAAGAGGAAAAAGGACCGTGTTAGCAGTTAGTGTCCTAGAGACAATCTATTGTAAGGACATAATACTCGATGATATTCGCTTTGATTTAATATTATAGTTCATTTAATATTAATGTATGCATACACTTGTTTGAATATTATGTTTGATTGTTTGCATTTATTCATGCAAGTGTTCCTATGAGTCATGGGTTGCCATTGAGGTTGCGGAGAACTCGATGACTTAAACATGATTCTCAACAGCCTCGATCAAGGATCTTCAAGAATGGGATATTGATGATACAATGGAGATTAAAAGGAGCATGCATCATACTCTTAGAGAGTGTTGTAAGATCTCACTTACTACGAAGTTACTAGGTATCTCATGATGGATGAACAAATACCTTAGAGGGTATTGATATACCCATCCGAGAAACCGCTTGATGTATTCCCACTATATGTGTCTCACGGGTGTCTCTTGGTTAGTGGAGTTGATGCGATACTCCTTTGACTTGAGGTCAATACGCGACCATACGTGTGGATGATGAACTTTGACCATGATCAATGCAGCACCCCTAACCATGGGCAGATATCATTCGATTGGGTTCATCACTTAAATGCGTAAAGGTGGAATTGAGCCAAGAATAAGATTCATTCCTCAAAGTGGATTTAGAGAGAATACCATCTTCTCATCATAATTCGATCAAAGTCATCGGCCGATGCACGCCAACTTAGACTTTGTGGCTAAGTGTGACATACATGATCAATTAGTGGTTTTGAGATAAATTGATTGGGTTATTTGAATGTACACGCCATCATGTTCAAGGCTTAATCGAGTATTCGCGAATGAAAGGAGAAAAATAGTAATAGCCCATGTTTTCGCCATGTAGTTGCACGCTTTCGCAACGCACTTCATATATTGAGAATGTCCGATTTATTGTTCAGGTTCAATTAAGACCGTTAGTTTGACTAATCGCCGATATACGAGGGTCTACGGGTCACACAACAAGTAGTTCCTTTACTGGATTATAGTTGGTTGATTAAATGTTAAATTAGATTTAATATTTAATTTATGGAGAATTAATTAATAATAAATTAATTTGAAAATAATTATTATTAATGTTTAATTAAATCGATTTAATTAAATAAGAATTCCCAATAATTATATTTGAATATAATTGTAGGATTTAATGTATATGGAAATAAATCAGAGAGATTTTCATATAAGACATTTAAACCAGAGAGATTTTATATGTGTGAAATAAATCATAGAGATTTATTTAAATAAAGATTAGGATTTTATTTCCCAATCAGGTTAAATTTAAGTTTTGTCGACCTTTCCTATATATATGTCTCTTGAAATTACAAACGACGTTAATTCATTATTCTCCATAAAATCTAGAATATGAATTTTCCTAGCAAATTCCGCCTCGTGATTCAACGCCGCAAATCTGTGGTAAGTCCGTGAACGGGATTACGTGGATACCATAGTTGAGAAATCGCCTCAAGCCATCAGAAGATTTTCGCTATGATTATTGTAATCTTTTAAGCAATTAATTGTTCTGTTGGTGAATTGTTTAATCACGCGATGTATTACGTGGTTTACGCTCTAAATTCCAATAAAAGAGTATCGAGCATCGTGCTCTTGATTAATTGCGTAATTGATTAATTGATTAATTGATTTAAGAAATTGATTCATAAATCAATCCATGCGCATGTGTGGGCATCGTTTTTTTATTTGATAAAATAGGTGGAAACCCTTTTATTATACTTTGCTTGATTCGTGTGCCTGTTTTGACCGCCTGTTTGGTTAATTGTTTTTGTTTTGGGGGTAATATCAAATATTGTGCCATTTCATCTTCTAAGGGTTTTTTCTGAAACCCAACCTTCGCCGCCTTTCGTTGTTGCTGCCTCGCGGCGGAAACTCGTACTATGCCTTGCTAGGGTTGCGATGAATAATTGATTGTTGATCACCGTAGTTGGACTTTTGTCCGATGAATTAATTCGATTATTTTTCGATGAACTCGTAATTGATGAATCTTGTTGGGTTTGGAAATTAGTTGTCCCGAATTATGCATTGATGCCGTCGAATTTGGGCGGTGATGGTGATGGCAGAGGGTCAGGGTTTTGCAAATTTGATTTGAATAAATGCCCCCGCAATTTTGAAAATTGCACGTGAGCTCCTAACAACAAAATAATTAAAATCTAATTTTAGAAAAATTAATAAGTGTTTAATTTTAAAATTGATTATGATTAGACCAAAGATTAATTAATTAGATTAATTATTGAAAGTTAATAATTTTTTCAATTGAATTTAAAATTGAATTTTAAATTGCTTTAAAGGAATTATTAAATCTCACTTGGTTAATCATTTTAATAAAACTTATTAGTTGGACTAATGACGACTTAATTAATTGGATTAATTAAAGGTTAAAATATTAATAATGAATTTAATTATTAAAACTTGATTTTAAAATCGATTTTAAAATTATGGTTTAAATGATTAAACCAAGTTATTAATTCTCACTTGGTTAACGTGTTTTTTATATTCTCGTTAACGCCTTTTACGTCCGCATTATAATTGTTTGGGTAGCAGTGCGCCCAATATTTATTTTCGGACCAGATTAATTGTTTGGGTAGACGACGCCCAAATAAATGTTAGTCCGTAAATCATAAAATATATACCAATAATTGCTCAAATGTGATGTAGATTAACATGTTGGATCTCAATTAAGCAAATTAATACCCCGCTTTTAAAAATGATCCTCACTAAAATAAGGTTTTTTATTAAATTGAAAAGATGTCTCCCATCAAAATTAAAAGTAAACCGGATTTCTGCTCCAACGGGTATTTAAGACCAAAAGTTTTGCCCTGACTACATTCAATCTGAGATTTTTATAGGACACATAGTGTCGCCGCTGAAGGTTAGGAACCAACTTAACTTTGTTTATTCAAAACCAAAGCAGGAAACGAAAGTTAAGGGACATCCGACACAATCGAAGTTTAATCAACTAGGAATCGCAAATTTTGCAATTTGGTTTGGAGACCTACCATTATGCTATTGTGATATTCAACCAAAGCAGGGATCATGATAGTAGTAATGTGATCTAGTCCATTAAAAATTTATATTAGATATAAATTTGTATTCTTCCGACGAGGCCGCTGAATATGTGAAAATATGGAGACAAAATAAACACTAAAAAGAAATGCCATGTTTATTTTGATTGTTGAATATTGATCATAGGAATTATGTGTTTAATTCCCGCTTTATTTTATTTCTCGTTAGTTGAAATGTATAACAAGTATGAGATGTGTTTTGAAAACAAACAAATCTAAAGCCAAATTTTCCGGATCGGTAACCTAAACGTGTGTTTGGTGCTAAGGCAAGAAAAAAATCGAGCACGTGGTTGGACACGCCTATCCTGGGGCCAATTCTTAAAGTCGGTAATCGAGGCAGTAACCACGCTTGAGGTAGAAGAATTTCAAAGAACATCTGCGCCGATGCTTCCTGCACGCAAAGGTGTGATGTTGCTTCGCATGACTTTTTAATTACTTAAAGCAACATGAGAAAACGGGTCTCTTCTAAATGCTCAAGATCAAGGATCTTTGATTCTCGAATCTCATTCCGAGATTTATGAAGTTGATGAGAGATCCTGTTCAAATGCCTGCTAGCTAAACGAGAGAAGATTTCACCTCATGTGCTTAACATGATAGCCTAATTGATAAACTTGGTAATTTAGGCTTTTGAGCTAAGAGACCAACGCTTTCATTTATGTTATCCTCCGGCCGCTTCCTGATTCATATTTTAGCTTCATTGTGAACTACAATATGAATAAGACGGATGCACCATGCCTCGAACTTCACAACATGCTCAAGACTTTTGAATTCACTATCACTAAGATGGTGTTCAAAAGAATGGAAATGGGTAAACAAGGATGTGTCTCTACTATAAGTAGAAGATGGCATCGAAAAGGACTATAAGGTTCTGCTAAAAGGAAGATATGGGTGCTTCGCACTGTAACATGTATGTTTGTTATTAAGATGTATATATCCACTATTAGCGCTTAATCGCTGGGTATCGATATCAGATTTGACTCTCACATTTGCACACTAATGTGAAAGGGCCTATATGTCATAGGATGCTTAGGTCGTGAAGTCGCCTTTACACGTGAAAATGGAGCAAGAGTTGTTTTTAACATGTGGGGACTTATGAGTTGGGACTTAATTTTCGTTTTAGATTAGAACTTAATGATTGTCATTTAGTTCTTTTCTGCTACTCTCAACATGTATTTGTTGCATTATGGATATAATGTTCTTAATATACAAAATAAAAGACTCAAAATTAGAATAATGAAAACCCGACTTACTTGTGGCATTGTAGACTTGATCATGTAAACGAGAAAGGAATTGCAAGGTTAAGAAAGTTAGACTACTACTTAACCCCATTCGACTACTTAGTCTTATGAAAAATTGTGAATCTTATCTCACGGGCAAGATGATCAACACCTTTTTCGGGAAAGGGGTGTATGTCAAAGAAGTTCTAGAGTTTATCTACAACGATGTTTTCAGGACCATTGCTCACTCTAGCTAGTGGGTCACTTTTGGATACTTCATCGCTTTTATCGATGATTTTCAAGATACGGATACGCGTATCTTATGAAGCACGTAATCTTTTTGAGAAAATCAAAGAGTTTAAGGCGTCAAGTAGAGAATCAACCTCAGAAGAGTATCAAGACTCTTCTATCGATCAAGAGGTGAATACCTTAGCCATGAATTCATTAATTACTTGAAGTTACATGGAATCCAAATAATAATGGACTCCTCCCTAACACCCCTGGATGAATGGTGTGTCCTAGAGAAGATATTGAACCCTGTTAGACATGGGAGGTCCATGAAGAGCTTTTCCTCTCTTCCCACATTCTTATGGGATACGCTACATAAACCTCAATTTACATTCAATCAGATTCCAACTAAATCGGTTGAGCACGCACTATATGAACTATGGTGTGGCAAGAAGCCAACTTTTTACACATATCAAAACACGGGATCGCTTCGTGATTGTGAAAAGGATGCTTATCGTTAAGTTGAATCTAAAGGTGAAAAGGGTTACTTTATGGGATATCCCAACGAGACTAAAGGATATTGTTTATTCACCGAGAAATAATCGATGATTATTTTAGGCGCATTAAGTTCTCTAAAAGACTATGTCTTTAAGGAACAAGGTCGAAGTCGATAGAACCTGAAGAAATTCAAGAACCACAAATTAACAAAGAGATCGATATTTTGTCAAAGCAAACATGACAAGGAATCTGGGAGCATTCAAAGAATTTTCACGGGGAGTCTTTCACTAGGTGATCGTTTTTCCAACAAAAGGGGAGAGTAACTGGAGTATGCTCTTGCTGCAAGAACCTCCAAGGGTCGAATGAGAACAAAGATAGTTTAAACTCCCTACCAAGAGGCATATGAAAGTGTAGCCTTGAGAGACTCTCTTGACATTGATGAAATCACAGCACCAAAAAAAATTTCACGATCGTAATGTACATTTCGACAACCACAACTCCGAAGTCAATTAGGAATCGAATCCGCCTATTAGATATGGTTACCTCGAGGAACTCGATAATGGACATACCGATAAGGACGATCCTAATACTTTTTTCAAGCACAATCGATACATCGATTCGCAGAAGGGCATAAAGCCATGAAACCGAGATGGACTCGATGTACACCAATCAAGTCCCGACTTGGGTTGAGTTGCTTATGTGGGTTAGGGACCCATGTTGCAATCGAAGTCTTCAAGAGCAAGACCAATGCAAATGGCAAAGTACAAACCTACAAACCTAGGTTGATATTGAAGGGTTATAGTCAACGCTAAGGCATCGACTATGACGAGACCTTCTCACCATTTGCAAAGATCAAGTCCATTCAATTTTATTTAGATAAGAAAGACACTATGATTATGAGATTGACAGATGGATGTCAAAACAAATTTTCCTCAATGGAAACATTGATAAGGAAGTGTCTATGACTCAACCGAAAGGTTTTCAGATCTAAGTCAAATTCTAATCTAGTATGCAAGCTAAAGATATCCATTTATGGATTGAAGCAAGCTTAGGAGTTGGAATATCCGATTGATGAAGGTTATCAAGTCTTTTGACTTCATCGAATTCAGAAGATCCTCAAGGCTTGTTGTAAACGCAATGGGAAGAATATTGTTTTCATAATCGTATGTCGTCATGACATATTGATTTTGGGGAAACGATATCCCATTAATGAAGTCCATTGAAGATTTGTTGTTAAAGACCTTCATGACGAATGATCTTGGGAAGTTCGCTACATCCTAGGATCAAGATCCATGTGATAGATCCAAGAGGATGTTAAGTCCGCTACATGCCCCACCTATGTATGATAAGGTGTTGAAGTTTTTCATGATGGAGAACTCTAGAGAGGATCTCTATCGGCAAATCATGGGGTAAAGCTATCAAAGAAGGATTGTTCTTCGCTGAAGTCGGATATCAAAAATATAAAAATGTCCCATGTGCATATGCAATTGGGTCACCATGTACGCCATGATCAAGACTAGGCCAAACGCGGCCTACGCTTATCAACATCAATCGTAGATACCAACGTAAGCGGGTGAGTCTCATCGATTATCAAGTAGATCATTCTCAAGTATCTTTAGATTTAACTAAAGAATGTTTCTTGTCTATGGTGGACAAATGGGAACTAGTAGTGATCGTTGTTCGATTAATAAGTTTCAATCCGACTATGATGATTACAAATCACAACAAAGTTGCTTTCACTCAATAATGAGGCGGTCATTGAATAGTTCAAGCAAAAGGACCGCAGATTCAACAACGGGTTGAGTATATTAAGTTATATCGGTTCCCAAGGAGGTCATTCGATTTTATAGTTCTTAAGAGAACTGTGGGTAGCCCGAAAGCGCCAGCTTGTCTAATAAACTCAGATGAGACAATGTTGGTGTGATTGCGCTTTGCAAAGGAACCTAGATCTATTAAGCAAGATCAGATTTATCATTTGATCCGATAGATCATAACGATAGGAGAAATAGAATTAAAATGTATTCCCACATATTTAATTTGGCGCATCCTTTCACCATAACACCGGAAGTGTTCATGATACATAGACATTTTGATGGTGTCTGGGTTGTATATGTAGGTGATCGATTTTAGTCCAGTGGAGATTGTTAGTGTTAGTGTCCTAGAGACAATCTATTGTAAGGACATAATACTGATGATATTCAGTTTTGATTTAATATTATAGTTCACTTAATATTAATGTATGACAATACAATTTGTTTGAATATTATGTTTGATTGTTCAAGATTTATTCACGCAAGTGTTCCTATGAGTCATTGGTCATGCCATCGAGGTTGTGAGAACTCGATGACTTAAGCATGATTCTCAAATAGCCCTCGATCAAGGATCATCAAGAATGGGATATTGATGATACAATGGAGATTGGCGGCGATCAAGTGATCATAATCTTAGAGTGTAAGAAGATCTCACTAATATATTGAGATACTAGGTATCTCATGATGGATGCACAAATACTTTTTAGAGGGTATTGATATACCCATCCGGAAACCGCTTGATGTATTCCCACTATATGTGCTCACGGGTGTTCTTGCTAGTGGGAGCGATGCGACACTTTTCGATTTGAGGTCAATACGCGACGACATACGGCGAGACGATGACTATTACCAATGCTTGCACCCTAACCATGGATAGATAATGCTTGATTGGGTTCATCACTAAACGCAAAAGGTGGTAGTTGAGCCAAGAATGATTAATTCCTCAAAGTGGATTTAGAGAGAATACCATCTTCTCATCATTATTGGATCAAAGTCATTTGCCGATGCACGCCAACTTAGACTTGGTGGCTAAGTGTGACATACATGATCAATTAGTGTTTTGAGATAAATTGATTAAGTTATTTGAATAGACACGCCATCATGTTCAAGGCTTAATCGAGTATTCATGAATGAAATGAGGAAATCGAATAATAGCCCATTTTTTCGGGCATGTAGTAGTTGCATCGCTTTCGCAACGCACTTCATATATTGAGAATGTCCGATTTATTGTCTAGGTTCAATTAAGACCGTTAGTTTGACTAATCGCCGATATATATGAGGGCCTATGGGTCACACAACAAGTAGTTCCTTTTACTTTTTGATTATAGTTGGTTGATTAAATATTAAATTAGATTTAATATTTAATTTATGGAGAATTAATTAATAATAGATTAATTTGGAATTAATTATTATTAATGTTTAATTAAATCGATTTAATTAAATAAGAATTCTAACAATTATATTTGGAATATAATTGTAGGATTTAATGTATATGGAAATAAATCGAGAGATTTTCATATAAGACATTTAAACTGAGAGATTTTGATATGGGAAATAAATCTTAGATTTATTTAAATAAAGATTAGTGGATTTTATTTCCCAATCAAAGTTAGCTTTAAGTTTTAAGTCGGGCCTTTCCTATATATACAAGCTCTTGGAAATTCACAAATGACGTTAATTCATTATTCTCCATAAAATATAGAATAGGAATTTTCCTAAAGAAATTCCGGGCCTCAGATTCAACGCCGCAAATCAGGCAAGTCCGTGAACGATTACGTGGATACTATAGTTGAGAAACTCGCTTCTTGCCATCGAAGATTTCGTTATGATTATCAGAATCTTTTAAGCAATTAATTGTTCGTTGTTGGTGAACTGCTTAATTTTACAAGCATGTATTACGGTTTACGTGTCTTTAAATTCCAACAGACCGGACGGAAGGTGGAAACCTTCAAGGCAAGGCTTGGGCTAAAGGTTATACTCAAAAAGAGGGATCGACTATGAGGAAACCTTCTCACCAGAGTAATGCTCAAGTCCATCCTAATCAAGGTCGATTGTCACAAGATCTTGACTTTGAAATCGCAAACGGATGTCAAGACGGCTTTCCTTAATGAAAGTCTTTGAAGAGGAGATCTATATGCAACAAACCCAAGGCTTCATTGAAAAGGCCAAGAACACCTAGTTAGAAGCTCAAGAAGTCCATTTTAGGACTCAAACAAGCATCCAGAGTTTTGAACCAATGTTTTGACTGCTAATAAAGTCTTATGGGTTTGATCAAAATGAATAATAAAGTTCAGGTGTGTACAAGAAGCGGTTTTAAATCGTGATTGGTATTCTTAAGACTATACGAGATTTACATTCTCGCTTATCATCGGTGTATGTAAAAGTGCTATCGTGACGACGAAGTGGCATGGCTTTAAAAATGCTTTTATATGAAAGACTTAGGGAAGCCGCACATCCTTGGGATCAAGATCACTAGAGATCGCAAAGAGAAGCCGATGATAAAGTTTATCACAAGCTTCATATATAGACATTGTCTTGAAGCTGCTTTCAAAGACGCAGACTCCAAGAAAGGCTTCAGATTTTCGTGCATGGAATTCATCTATACAAGGAAATGTGCCCTAAGACACAAAAAAGAGATAGATTTACATGAAGGTATTTTTACGCTTCTACCGCTTGAAGCCTTATGTATGCAATGTTGTGCACGAGACCGATATCCGCTTTGTCGCTGCATGGTGGCTAGATATCAAAGTAATCCGGGAAAAGAGCATCGACGGATAGCTAAGAACATTCAAGTATTCAAAAAAGAACCCTGGATAGAATGTTAGTTTATCACCGACAAGATAATCCCCATCTACTATACATTCGACTGATTTCCAATCGATTTAGATTCCGTAAAATCCACCTCCGATAGTGTTTTGCATGGGGGGAGGAGCCATGACATGGAGAAGCCATATATAAACGCATCACCGATTCTACCATGGAAGTTTAACACGAGTCTGCTCAGTAGGTAACGAAGAAGTTTATTCGCTCAAGAACTTCCTAGTGGACTTGATGTAGTTCAATTTGCCCAAAGACAATTATCACACATCAGGATAATGCCGAGCAAATAAGGAAAAATTCAAGGAAACCAAGAGCCCACAAGGCCAAAGAAACACATTGAAAGGAATAAGTGCTTAGCAAGACCGGCCGCTAACTGCTTTGAGAACAAGGGAGATATTAGGCAGTAGGTGACATTAGATGTCACGACAGAACTACACAAGATATGTTGTAGTATACTTAAAAGCGCACTTTTTGAGTATAAGTGGGAGATTGTTGGGTTATACTGTAAAAGTATGCTTTTTACTTAGATAACCAAACCTAATTTCGGTTTTATTTATCAAATAAATTATTTATCACCGATGCTTTTAAATATCATTGAATGTTATCATGGGGAGATGAATTTTAATAAAAGATATATGATTTGATTAGATCCCAAAACCCCGAGTATGACATGTTCGTAATGATCTTGATAGTTGAGTCGGATTCGCTTTTTAGAGTATACAGATGTTATCGCAAAATGTATAGTCAGCAGATATAGTCAGAGATAGTTCAAGACTAAGAACTCAGAGATTCTCAAGAACCAAGTTTCAGATGAAATCAAGGTTTCAAGACTCAAGATGAAACTAAGATATCAAGACTCAAGAGATATCGAGGAATCAAGACTCAACACGAAGATTCAGCAGTATCACCAAGAGACTCAAAAAACCTCAAGACTCGTAAGACTCAAGACGCAAGATCAAGATCAAGATTCAAGATCAAGAATATCGGCGCATAGTAATTATCAAGACTCAAGAAGGTATCAACGCTCAAGATGAACCTCAATGTTCCGAGGCAATCAATATATCTATTCAAGGATGCAATATCGAGAAGATCGCGATTCTTTAAAAAAATAGATATTTGCCAAGACATTCAAATGCATAAAAAGGAACTAAGTCAAGTGTTGTTAAGGTTATATCAAACTCAGAGTTTGTAACTAAAAGAGCCGCTGGAAGGTGTGCACCTTTTAATCGAGAACAAAAGTCAAAAAAGAGGAAGACGACATCGCACTATATCGATAATCGACAAACCGACAGTCGCGAAAAGATGTCGATGTACAAAAGTTCCAGATCGCAAAAAGTGAAGACTTGCAACATGAAAGGCTATTGCTTTAAACATGTTAGGGAGTTTCAAACCCTAAATATAGCCGCTTTCACACACCATAAGAGGAAACTCACGGGTTATCTCTCCAACGGATAGTTTTCAAGAGTGACCTTTGTGTATGCCTATAAATACGGTGACCTCTACATTGTAAGGTTACGGAAATTTATACGCTAACTCAAGAGCTCAAACTTATTCTTGCAAAAGTTAAAACACCAAAAACTTAGAATTTCCCAAGTGCTTCTATATTGAAGAGAGCTCACTATACTAAGTTTTTCCAGCTTGATAAGATTTATCCATCGCTTAGTCGAGATATCCTAACCCTTTGCAGATTGTGCTTCATTGTAAAGGATATCTCATCCTAGTTGAAACCAACCAAGAAACCCCTAACCCTCGGAGAAGGGAGTGTGTTTGTTGGTGAGAAGAGTTGTAAAGAGTTAGTATACTACGCGAGTAGTCGAAAAACTCTCAGAGGAGAAGTTAGTAAGCCATGCGGTAAATCAAAGCTTGTTTGTGTTTGAGTAAGTAAACTACGGAGGTAGTCGTAAAGCTCAAGGTCGGTTGAGTAAGTAAACTACGCGGAGTAGTGAAAAAACCTCAGGCCGAGTTGAGTAAGTAAACTACGCGGAGGTAGTCGAGAGCCGTGTTGATTAGTGAATTTTCCGAGGATCGTAGAGTGGACGAGGAGCTGAGTCTCCCAACCACTATAATTGTTGTGTTGTTTATTACTTTCCTTATCTTTGCTTAACTGCCAGATTGACTTGATTTTTGAAAGCATACTTTTCGCCGATATTCGGGCTTGGAATCAATCCACCCAAGTTGCATAACCTAATCACAAATTAATCACTATTTCATAAAGGGAAGGTTTTCAAAGCTTTAAAACGAGTATAAACAAAAAAGGGCCAACCATTTCAAGACGACCGAGTAGCTAGAACAGATAGTTACCAAACCGAACTCTCTTCCGAGGATTCAAGAAGTTAGTTATCCGATCCAAGCAACTCAGATCTCTCGACACTCAGACCTCGGGCTAGATTATTTGAGGTATCTGAAAAGAACAGATCACCGCCTCAATAGACTTTTGACTCAGAGCGATCTCAGTTTTCGTAACCTAATCTTCAGGATTATCCCTACCCAAGTCACCTCAAGAAGAAAAAAAATTTTAAAAACACCTAACACGCAGTATTCCCCCCATACACGCAGTAAGACTCGCTTTGCAGACTTGACCAACAAGTGGTATGAGCAAAGGGTTCAACTTGACCACTGCTGGTTGACCCCAGCTTTTATTTTTAAAAATACTTCAGGGTCTATCCGAATCGATCTTATTTGTCAAAAATTTTTTTTTCAAAAGATCGATAAAAATGTCTTCTAAAACTTCCCATGTTCTCAAATGGAGAACTATGATCTATGGAGATCGAGAATGTAGGCTCATCTCGTATTCCAAACATGAGCGGGATGGAGAGTCGCTCTCAAGGACCATTCCAATTTATCGTGGTGAATCCTGTGAGAGGAATCAAGATGAGAGAATTGATCCTAGAGCAGATTCTCTAAGTCCGATGACCAACTCGACTCTCGAGGAGAGAAAGTTAATAATCTAGACTACATTGCAAAAGACACACTATACAATACAATTGATGATGGTGTGATGGGAATGATCTCTCAACAGAATATCAAGTAAAGAGATTTGGGGATACACTAAGTCAGAATGCCAAGGCACGATCATAGTTAAAAGAAAACAAACTTTCAAAGGGCAATTGAAAGTTTGATAGTTTTGAAATGGATGATGGTGAATCAATAGACAAATTGAAGTCGATTCACTAAAGATCATGAATGATCTAAATGCACTTGGAAAGAAATATCCACAAAGAGAAGTTGCATTGAAAATTCTTAGAGGTCTTTCTAAGAAACAGATATTCATGCAAGGGTGATTGAAACACCAAGAACATTAATTCAATGCCATACCAACAAGTCTTCTCTCGAAATAAGGCCTATGAATTTGTAATTGATAAGAAATCCAAAAAAGGTCGACAAAAGAAAGATGATTCATCATCTAGTAAGAACGGGCTTTAAAAGCCAAAGATAAACCTCAGAAACTAGAGAGTCTCGAGAACCCCATGCCAAAAAATCGGATGAGCTTGAGGAAAATCTAGCACCGATGGCAAAGAGGTTTGACAGACTTAATAGTAGATTTGGAAAATACAAAAGCTATTACAGAACCACAGTGTACCGTAAGAAACCCCGAGGACAAATCAACTGAGAAGAAGAAGGACTAAAAACTCAAGGATCTTCATCCGCAAAGAAGGACTCCAAGTCCAAGGAAGAAAAGTGATCAGATGATGATACCAACATATGCTATAATTGCTGAAGAAAGGTCACTTCCAAAGATGATTGTCCGTATTTGAGTGCTAAGGAGAGAAGAGAAAGGCAAGCTAAAAGAGACAAGAAGTTCTCTAGCAAAAAGGCTATGGTTGCGTATTAAGAACACTGAGGAGAGATCTAGCTCTTCTTCATATGAGATATTCTCAGACAAAAGGAAAGGATGACATCTCGTCTTCGATGGCCATTGAGGAGGTAAACCTTCTTTTCTCTCGTTGTTGCTCCTTACACTAGCACAAGAGTTTTCAAGTTCCACCGAAAAAAATATTTTGACCTCGATGGATTCTTTTGAGAATCGATGGGCGACTATGCCGCTTGCAAGGATCACAAATAGAACTCAAGAGCGCATAGCTTGAATCGAAAGTCGAAAAATCTAAAATGGAAAGACTTCTAAGAATATCAAATCACTTTCAATTAATGGGAGCTACCGATGAACTCGATGTTCAAAAGTACAACTCTCTTTTGAGAAAGAGAAGTCGATAATGACCCTAATCAAAAAGCTAGAGAAATCCAATCAAGAGATTCAAACCAATCGTAACTAAGTTCAATGACCTCTCGAGAAGCATGTTAAACTCCCTACAGAATCGCAGGAGGATAGTGCACGTAATAAGTTAACTTATTCAATAATGCATCTAATGTAATAGATGAAATTCGTGAGTTACCAGAGATCCAGGATTATAAAACTGGATCGGATACATTCTGTGGGGAACCTCACAAGGTCATCCGAATACGATCAAGTAGCAAGAAGACACCTTGAAACCAGCGGCACCACACTTCAAATCAAGTAATGCCCAAGGTTGTAGACAAGTGAAAAGGACATATGGTCTCAAAGAAACCGAATGATCGTGTTAGAAAGCCCAAACCTCGCGTGAAGGAAAACCCGAAAGGGTCACCGAAAGTTTCAGTAAGTACTTCAAAGCTCAAAGTTAAGAATACAAAACCTCGAAGGCTCCACATCAACCATCGAGGAATCCACAGATGAGAAACACTCAACAGAGACATTCTCAATCAAGAGACCAAGTCTCAAAAGATAATCGAAGATTCCAGATTTAAAGATGCATAACCCGAACCCCACTCGCTTGGGTGGTAAAGGTTATCTCAACCCCGAATATCAAAGATTTAGACCGTCACCGACAAAAAGCCTAAGATCCAATGTATGCCCGAACCAAAGAAGAATTCAAAGGCCCATGTTCATGCTAAAGCTAAGCACACATACACGTAAAAATCGCTAAGGCACCCAGAGTAGTAGATGTGTATGTTGATGTTTATGGAAGACAAATTAGCCACCTAAAGTGATTAGAGTTGTCAGTGATTCGATTCAAAGGTACATCTAACCCCAGGCGACCCTACACAAACCGGTACCTAAGAATTGATCTGTTGAGATAAAAACAAGGAAAATCGAATCGACTAAAGATCACATGGCAATGATGAGCAGAGATGAAAAAGCTCCCCGATATATGGTATCTTGACAAAGGATGTTCAAGATATATGACAGATACAAGAAGATACTCTGCTGACTATGTTGAACAAAGAGGCCTACATATTACTTTTGGAGATAACTCTGCGGGATTGATCAAGGATATGGAACTTTGGAAAATCCGCCTCATATCCATGGTGTTTCATATGTATCCGGATTGAAGCATAACTTGCTTTCAATTAGCCAATTTCGTGATAAGGGTTTTAATGTTGAGTTCTTCAAGAACTTATGTTTTTTAAAGAAAAGATGATACATCGTAGAAAGATATTACCGACTGCACAAGAAAGGGAACGTGTATCTTGTCGATTGGAGTTCTCCTAAAGATACATGTTTAGTTGTTAAAAGTTCCACAGATACCAAGTTGGTTATGGCATAAAAGAATGAATCACCTAAACTTCAAAAACTCGAACAAGTTGGCAAGATTAAATTTCAGGGAGAGGGTTTCCTAATGAAGTGTTCAAGAAGGAACATATTTGTGATGCGGCTCGAAAGGAAAAACAAATAAAAAACATCATTTAAAAAGCAAAGTTGAGGTTTCTACCGAAGAAATACTTCGCCATCGTGATATGGATCTTTTGGTCCTATAACACCAGAAGCACTAATGGGCAGAAATACACATTGGTAGTAGTTGATGACTACTCAAGATATATTTGGGTCATATTCTTACTCAAGAAGAAAGAGACTGATAAAGCCGCCAGAAAGCATGAAAAGACTCAAGATTGAGAAAATCTCGAAGTGGTCAAAATCAGACCGATTAAAAAGAACCGATGAGTTTATAAATCATATCATTTCGATTATCAGGCAAGAAATGGAATTTCACATGAAACATCACCGCAAGGACCCCTCAACAAAATGGTGTTGGTGGAAGAAGGAACAGACTCGAAAGTTTCAGAAGGACAATGATAACCGGTTAAATATTCCTAAAAGATTTTGGGTCGAAGCCGCCAACACTGCACGCTACTCTTATCGCATCCATGCTAACCAAGAGTCAAGGCAAAACCCTATGAGCTTTGAAATGAAAGGAAGCCTCTTTGTTTCTTTCTTTCGTAGTGTTTCGTCTCATGTTTCATACACACAAGAAAGATCTATTGAAAACATTTGATAAGAAGTGATGTGAAGGAATATTCTTAGATATTCTGCGTTAGTAAAGCTTTTAGTTTGACGAGGAAACACTCATATGTTGTTTTTTGATGAATCTGCTTGTGTTCGTAAGAAACAGAACATGATGCAGATGAATCGACTAAGAGATCACCGATTAAGCCCTAAAATGTAAAGATAAATCATCCATCGAACTCCTCGAAGAAGTCACCACTATCTATGATTCGAGTGACTCGACTTAGATAAAGAAGTTCGCGATGGAACTCGTGATGGTGAGACTCAGAAAACCAACACCCAAAGCAGGACTAATCCGATGGGACACCCGCCTGCACTGTCGTATGTGATGCCAATGAAGATGTGGTCACACCGAGGCAAATTCTCAATCTATCAACCAAAGGGGAAACAAATGTCTCCGATAATGTTCTCAATAGAATTTCCCCAGGAAGATGATTCCCTTTCCTTCTCGTTCCCTCGAAGTTTACAAATCGAACCTAACATTTCAAATGTTGAGGATACTATCAAGGGAACATCAAGGTTTTAAAATGGTTAGATAGTCATCCTACAAGTCGATTGTGGGTGATCTAATCAAGGTGTTAAAACAAGAAGGTTCCATGGTGAGAGTGCACTATTTCGGTCCGCTTAATCGAGAGAAAGAACCCATCGAGATTGGGTGAAGCTCTACAAGATTCTTTATCGATTATCGCTATTATGCAAGATGAAATTAATCAATTCTCAAGGAATGAAGTAGAGCTAGTAGATAGACCCTAAAGGCACAATGTCATTGGAACCAAGTGGTTTTCAAGAATAAAAGAGATGAAAAAACAACAACATTGTAAGAAACAAGGCAAGGCTAGTTGTACAAGGTTATTCCCAAGAAGTTAAGGCTCGATTATGATGAAACCTTTGCGACCTATTGCAAAGACTAGAAGCCATCGATTGTTTCTTGCATATGCCGCCCACATGAAGTTCGCCATACCATCGATGGATGTGAAAAGTGCATTCGGAATCTGCAGCTTAAAGAAGAGGTTTATGGGAGCAACCTCCCGGTTTCAAAACAAATGACCAAGTTTATGTGCTCAAAAGCTTTAGGATGGTCTCAAAAAGACCCGAAAGTATGGTAATGATACTTCTTCTCGCTTCTTATCGACCATGGTTTTGTCAAATGGATCGCTGATAGAACTCGCTCATGATAGATGGGAAGATATCTTACTAGTTCGTAGATGTTCAATATCCGTTGACAGAACTCGCTCGTGATAGAGGACGGGGGAAGATGTTCAAAAGAAGCACTTCTTCGCCGGGCCATTAATTTATTCAAGAATTTTTCGTGGGCCAAGAACCATCTAAGGAGGTCGAAGACTAACAAGATCGATAAAGGTGAGGAGTTCATGTGAGCAAAAGAAAGAATATTATGGACACAAAGATTTTCCAGATTTCTTCCAAATTACGCGTTAAGAAGGAAAAGGGCGTGAAGACCCTTGAAGTTCACGGCACGCATTTTGGAGAAGAAGGCTCGTAAAGATGTCGTAAATGTATAACCTAGCCAAAGCCTTTAAGAGAAGTCGGGTTAATGGAGTTGGAAGTTCGTCAGTGGAAAGTTTATCTACACTGAAGTTTCCGAGCAAACCATGCTTGATGTTGCAAGAGAGAAAACCGAGTGCTAGTATAAAGGTTGGAACAAGCCAGTCCGGGCCGAATTGCCTATGAAGAGGAAAGCCTCTGGGTGTTCAACCCGAAAAAGCCAGGCAAAGGTTTTTGCCCAATCCAGAGAAAGTTCGATTCTAGATGATGAAGAAAACCAAGAATCCATTGAGTCTCAACCTCGTTAAGAAAAGTCTTCAACACGAGATGCCTCAAGATACCCAAATAGAACAAGCCAAGAAAAGCCGCCGCTTTGCTCGTGAGCGCCTTCGGATCGTAAAAGAAGATAGACGGAAAGCGTGTAAACGAGTGAATTCAGAAGTTTTGGCAGCAAGAGAAAGCGGACATCAAAAAGCACTAAAGGTGGCCCCATCGCTGATAAATGGATGCCTATCAAACTCAACGACATATGGAAGAGGTCAAGAGAACCTTCCGTTCAATTATGATGTTCTCGTGGAATGGAGAGGGAAAGCCCATATCAGAATGCAAAGCATTCATTGAATATCTCCTAACCTTTCATCCAAAGTATCTACAGAGTCGATTAACCTCATGGAGCGAAGCGAGAGGTACGACAGAGTCCCCGTCCATATTCATATCCTCCTCCGAGACTTGGTAATGGCTTGGTGAATGAGAAGGCCATTACTCAAGAAATTGCTCAAGATCGGGTCATTGGGTTTCATGCTAAACAAATCCGATATTATTAAGGAGAGAAATGAGTCAAGAAGAGATTTTTTGGAATGTTCGACCGAGGTGCCCGCCGACATGAAGTTGAGAATGAAGCAAATCAAGAGCGTAAGATCAAGAGCCAAATCAAGATCAAGACTCGTAAGATTCTCGTAGAATTTTAATTTTTTTGGTTTTTTGATTTTGTTGATAAACCATCAGAATCTATAATGGGATACCAATCATCAATGAAGATTTATCTTTATGCTCACAAGATAATATCTCATTATCTTATTTACATGTCTTTTTATTTTGATATGTCAATGAATGTCTCTCGAACCGATCAGATGATGATATGGGGAAATTGTCCTGAATATGGAGGAAATTGTTTAAGTATTTGGTAATGAACTATTTAAAGAGATTCATTATCAAGAAATTGTTGAATGATTTAAATTGCCGAGACTCTCTCAAATCGCTGGGGAGATTCTCCTCGATTCATAAATTGTGGGAGACAACCAATCTTGTAATAGATGTTCTAAACCCAGTATAGGTTATATGTTTGTAACAAGATAAGTTTGCATCATCAAAAAAGGGGAAATTGTGGGAGATGAATTTTAATAAAAGATATATGATTTTGATTAGATCCCAAAACCCCGAGTATGACATGTCTGTAATGATCTTGATAGGAGAGTCGATCTCTTTTTAGAGTATTCGATGTTATCTCGCAAAATGTATACCAAGCAGATATAGTTCAAGAAAGGTTCTCAAGACTCTCAAGAACTCAAGATGTTTCAATAGTCGGGTTTCAGATGAAATCGGTTTCAAGACTCGCAGATGAAATCGAGATAATGAAGACTCAAGAGGATACCGAGGAATCAAGACTAAAGACGAAGATTCAAAGGTATCACCAAGAGACTCGTACATCTCAAGACTCGTAAGACTCAAGACGGGGAAGACTCAAGACGCAAGATCAAGATTGAAGATCAAGATCAAGAATAAGGAACGCATGTGCATCATCAAGACTTTAGAAGGCATCAATGCTCAAATGAACCCGAATGTTCCGAGGCAATCAATATATCCATTCAAGGATGCACATCGGTAAGATCGCGATTCCTTAAAAAACAGATATTTGCCACATTCAAATGCGCATAAAAGGGAACTAAGTCAAGTGTTGTTAGGTTATATCAAACCCGAAGTTTGTAACTAAAAAGAGCCGCTGAAGGTGTCTACCTTAATCGAGAACAAAAGTCAAAAAGAGGAAGACGACGACTGCACTATATCGACAATCGACAAAGGACGACAGTCCGAAAAAAAGATGTCGATGTACAAAAGTTCCGCATCGCAAAAAGTGAAGACGGCTACATGAAAGGTTAGCATACTAAAACGTACAGGGAGTTTCAAACCCTAAATATAGCCGCTTTCACAACCATAAAGATAAAACTCACGGGCTATCTCTCCAACGGATAGTTTTCAAGAGTGACCTTGGTGTATGCCTATAAACACGGGTGACCCTCTACATTGTATGTTTACGAAATTTATACTAACTCAAGAGCTCAAACTTATTCTTGCAAAAAGTTAAAACACCTCTAAAAACTTAGAATTTCCCAAGTGCTTCTATATTGAAGAGAGCTCACTATACTAAGCCTAGCTTGATAAGATTTATCCAAAGCTTAGTTTAGATATCCCAACCTTCAGATTGTGCTTCATTGTAAAGGATATCTCATCCTAGTTGAAACCAACCAAGAAACCCCCTAACCCTTGAGAAGGTAGTCGAGTACAGGTTTTGGAAGGAGAAGAGTCAGAAAGAGTTAGTAAACCACGCGGAGTAGTAAAAACTCTGGAGAGGAGAAGTTAGTAAGCTACGTGGGTAGTCTCGGAAGCTTGTTTCAGGTTTCGAGTAAGTAAACTACTGGAGGTAGTCAAGGTCTAAGGTCGGTTGAGTAAGTAAACTACGTGAGTAATTTAAAAACTCGTATTTAGTTGAGTAAGTAAACCACGAGGTAGTGTAAAGCCATGATTAGTGACCGAGGTCTGCAGAGAGCGGACGAGAGCCGAGTCCAACCACTATAATTGTTGCGGTTGTTTATCGCTTTTCTTATATGTGCTTAACTGCTGCATTGACTTTGATTTTGAAAGATACTTTTTTAACGATATTCTTGAATCAATCCACGGGTTGCATAACCCAATCCTGGCTACTAATCACTATTTCATAAAGTAAAGGTTTTCAAAGAAAGCTTAAAACGAAAGTATAAACAAAGGGCCAACCATCTTAAGACGATCGAAAGTAGCTAGAAGAGGTATTACCAAACCGAACTCTCTTCTCGAGGATTCAAGAAGTTAGTTATCCGGGATCCAAGCAACTCAGATCTCGACACTCGTGACTCCGCTTTGGGATTATTTGAGGTATCCGAAGTTACCAGATCATCGTCTCAAGAGATTTCGACCAGAGCCGATCGCAGGCTCGTAACCTAATCTTCGTGATTATCCGACCTAAGTCGACTCAAGAAGAAAAAGTTTTAAAAACACTCAACACGGTATTCTCCATACACCTTGTAAGACTCTGCTTGCAATCGACCAACAAAGGCTATATATATTTAAAGATAATTATTCAATAAACAAAGACGCGGTTATATTAGAAGTAATTTAGTGATACCGTATCACGTAAGATTAAATTAATGTACCCTTGTAACTAAAAAAGTACGTTGCATGCACCTAGACGAAGTGAACAATCCATCGTGAAAGGTTGGAAGGTAAGGCCTATATCGTCATTTCGACCAAGAGATTACACTAAAGGCGTATGACCGGCGTAATCGAATAGGCTTCATGGTGGAGGATAAATTCTTCAAAGATCGAATTAGGAAGAATTAGACCTGGCTGGTTCGTTATTTCTTAATCTTTCTTCCCTTAAATAGATCGTCTGTGGTTAAGAATTATCGCCGCTGGGACTTATGACGGGCAGAGAATCAATGAGATTCAATAGTTTATATCTTGGGCAATATTATTTGTCACACGCGATTGCTAAGATTTAATACAAAGAATGTGGTGAGAGCACGCTTTTGTTTGATTTCCCCTTGGGAGGTTCATAAGATTTATCATACCAAATCTTGCAAGTGGAATTAGTTTTTTGTACGGATAATAATGTTGAACCGTTCCTTGAACAAGGACAAAAGATATTAATTAAAGGAAAGTTGTTTTAGTGGCTTCAATTAATTAATGGGCCGATAATCTTAAACACGGAAATAATAATCGGAGACATATTAAAAGAATACGGGTTAAGATGGATAAAGGTAATATTAATTATGTAGTGGGATTAATTAATATTTATGGACTTGAATAATACGCTGCTCAATATTAGATATTCAAAGTCCATTAGAAGGTCCAATTTTGATTCTCCTAAAGGCCCTCAAGTAGCCCAAACATAATGTCCAATAATAAAAAATATGTTTAAAATAAAATAAATTATTGTTGTTATTTTTCCTATTTTTCTAAAATAGATAAATAAAGGAGGAGAGAGATTTTATTTGAATTTTGTTATGGAACGAGGATAAGTATTCTCGAATACAAGTTTATCTCATTAAATTTAAGAAATCTCAACCTGACTATTTATCTTGAAACTTTTCTAAAATAATGAAAAATAAGGAAGGAAAGATTTTCTTGATTTTCTGAAAAGATATTACGGAAGATATGTATTCTCGAATACAAAAAATATCTCATAGATTCAAGAAGATCCCAATCTTGGAAATCTTGCCTTATTTTTTTTCAAAAATTCCATAACAAGATAGAGGTGGATTTTTGTGGAATATTTTAAATATGGATAAAAAGAATATATTAGATATATTCAAGATGTCTGGAGACCAAGAAAAAGATTTTCCCAACTTATTCACACACACAATTTTCACCACCACCCTCTTCTATAAACAGTGATGAATGTTTCATCCCCAAGTGCAATTCCACGTGTTGAAAAATTAGAAATCCAAAAAAGGTGGTGCAACATAATTTTATTTTTTCCCTTTGTTAAATTTGTTCCGAAGTTCCTACCATTTGATTGTTGAACAAGGATAACGGAATACTTGAGAAGGTCTTTGGTGTGTTCGTGTGAACGGATCCATCTTTCAATGGTTGTTACCCGAGGTTACTTTTTTTACGAAAACCCGAAAGTTATTCGCATGCGAGGGATTTACGGAACCGCTTTATATGCATGATTTGTTGTCAGATTATTATTTGAATTAATATGATTAATCATGCTAGTAATAATTGTTAAAATTAAATTTGTATTTAAATATTCATCCCTATTAGATCCGGCAATTAATTCTTCAGATTAAGAAGTTGGAAATGGTTCAACCCGAGGACTCCAATGAACCATCTTGACCAACCTATTTTCGATTAATACGACCTAATCTTAGATGCCAAAGAAGTGTCTCTGCTCACATTGGTTGAACGCTTTTTTTAGTACTTAAACGGGGTCAATGTGTTACAGATTTTATTTTGCGGAGTGATGTGCACAAGAATAATATATAGATCGTTCAGAAAGTTCCATGACAGATAAGCACATCGTTATGAAAAAATAGTAACTTTTCTATTAAAACCAAATGTATTATCCATCGTAAAAATAGTTTAGAAACGTAAATAAGGTTTTTCCGAAAAAAACAGAACATAAAGAACATCTTAAAATTAAACTGGTTTTAAAAGACAAGTGCACATTCCCATCGCTTCAACCGCCACTCTCGTGAAGATCGCCAAATGCGATTGAGGATCTCACTTCCACTAAGCCTGCGTCCGCTTGAACCCCTCAGAAGTGAAACAAACATGATCGCGATCCCGTGATCCACTACTCACTTAACGGGCAAAGATACGCCGCTAAACAAGTTTCAACAACTAAAGGCGCGAGAGTTACCTTTTTTCCATTCCGCTTGGGTTCGAATAATTCATCCTCCAATGTCCTTATTCACCACATTCCAAACATTTCTCTTACTTAGACCTTCATTCTTGATGGAATTTGAGAGACCGGTTTATCCTTGCTTCTCATCATTCTACCAATTAATCGCCTGTAATGAGAAGAAGACTCGTTGCAACCAAGTTCTTTCAAGGCCTATTTCCTCTTCAACCAAAGTGAGAGCATTTACAAGATCATCCACAAAGAAAATCCATATCTTCCATTAGATACTTTACATAGGGTGATCATAGCTTTGGCAAAGAGAATTGAGAATGAAATCAACTCTTTAGTTTTCAAAATCACATTTTTCGTCAAGAATTGCAAGTTCCTAAAAAGAACCATAACCCTAAGAACACGCCTCTTTGCAAGGCATGTTCTTCTTCCATTTTCATTTTTGACCATGTCATATCCGGATACTTTGATTGCCATATGGGCTTGGATGGTAAAACATCGCCTCGAGATTTTTCATAATGTATGCAATGATTCAAATCCTTCATGAAGACGCTTTAACAAATCCGCCATATGTACAAGATTATATATTTCATCAATTCATTGGCCAACTCCCATTTATTATAGATCATCTCCCATATACCAGTATCCCTAGCTAGTTTTCTCCGGTTTGGCTGTCAAGTCCCATTCGATTGTTGTGCCGCAGACAAATCATAAGTTTTTTGATTCCAACTAAAATAGTTTACTCCCAAGAAGTAAATTGTCTTTTCAAAGATATTGAATAAAGGATTAAAAGGAACATGATGATATCGAAATAAACATGCATCTTGTGTCAATATCCGGATTAACAAAAAGAAAATCACATAATTCGATCACATGAATCATATTAAAATCTCAAAAATATGAACATGCATCACCTAACATCTAAAAAACAATTTAAATGAGCTACGTGGGTGGGTCATCATTTAAATCACATTTGCTGTGTTACAAAACAAGAACAAATATATAAACCTTTAATTAAAAAAAATTAATTAATAAAACATACTGACCAATATAAAATTGATAGTGACTTGAAAGATATGCATATCAATTTTATACCTAAGTAATAAACCATGATTAAATACATAATTATTATTTCTGTTTTGAACGAGCCTTGGGAGGTCATCAGCCACTAAGAATAATTCACAATCATCATTTTTGAGAATTTATTCACGTGGAAAGCTTTTTTGGTCTTCCCTTGGGAATTTCTCCAAAATAATTCACAAATAAATAAATCATGAGGTCAACATTAATTTGATTCAAAACCAAATTAATTATATAAAAACATACTTAGTAATTTTTGAAGTTTGAGATTTTCACAAAACAATATCTCATGCAAAACATATTTAAACAAATTAAATAAAAAAGAAAATACAACAATAAACCAAGAAAGCAGTAAAATAAACATAACAGGCACAAATTATCCATTAATGTCATGGTTTGATTTTCCTCGTGAATTTTAAAGAAACTCGTCTCAATTCCTCTCACTCGCTCGCCTTGAAAAAACTGGTCTTAATCATCACGAATAAGTAGTTTCAAGGACGACGTCTGCGATCCCATCCGCTGAAGCGATTGATGCTAATGGGCGCTAAGAACAGACGCTTCACATCATTTGATTATTTTGACCTCGGAGGAACAGACCAAGCTTTCGCCACAAGACGCAACCCGCTGAGCTTCGCCGCGAGTTTCGGGCATTGTCATACATTTCGAAGACGCTTGCGCTACGTCAAGGCTAAGGCCGCTTTCGCTTCGCTTCAATGTAGTTCGGCGCCGCTGACATGGCTGCCAAGATTCGGCAGACTTCGCTCGCACTGCCATACACGGTTCATTATGACGTCTATTATCATGCTGCGATGTTTCAGACGTTACAAGGAAATGCCGCTCACAAGATGGCTCCAATTTGTTCGTGTTCGCTTAACTCCTCATCTCCGCTTTTGTCTTCAATCGTGTTACAATTTATTTAACAAGAAAATAAACATATCTTGAATCTAGACTAGTCTATTACATTGAACAAATCAAATAATTTAATCTACTCGTGGATTTTCACTAGAAAAAATAATTCTAATCTAATTTAAAAACCAAAACTTACGATGAATTTAAAACACATTAAATAATTACAACAATTTGATACCTAAAAATAAATCTAACAATTCTACTATCTCTAATTTTCAATAAAATTTAATGTCCAACATATTTAAATAACACTTAAATACAGAGCTCAAAACCGGTAATTGGGATACTCAGCTTGTTGTTAAAATACGGGTGCCCTGGATCTATTAGAGGTGTATTTAAATACATATTTAAATTATTCAATTAATTACTAACATGAATCAATCCTAAATTAATTCAACATAATAATTAAATACAATAACAACATGTGATACACGAATTCAAGCAAATAAACGCTAAATCCAGGAAAGGAGTTATAAATTATATACCTTTGTAGAGACAACCGTTGAGATGATGGATCAACCCAAAGTGCCTTTTTCAAATATGTAAAGTGTTGATTATACCGAAAGTATGCTTTTACTTTGTATAATCAAAACTAATTTTTTTTATTTATCAAAATAAATTGTTTATCAATGATGCTTTTAAATATCAATCAATGTTGCATATATTTACCGCATAACCTGTTTCAATAAATAAGAGGTTACATTGTAGTTAATTTTAAGGATACCATCACGTAAGATTAAATTGGTCAGCTCAGTAAATCAAAAAAGTACACCATTCACGACCTAGATGGAAAATGAAATAATCCATCGTGAAAGGTTGAAGCAAAAATATCGGGTTTTTTGTCTTGACCAAGAGATTACACTAAAGATGATCGATGCATCGATGGGGACCTACAGTGAGGACAAATTCTTCAGAATCAACAAGGAAGAATTGGACCTCAAGAGTTCGTTATTTTTAATCTTTTGTTCCTTAAACAGATCGCCAGGTTGGTAAATTATTGCTTCGATTTATCACGGGTAGAGAATCAACGAGATTCAATATTTATATCTTGGGAAATATTATTGGTCACATGCGATTCAAGATTTAATACGGAGAATGGTGCAAGCACGCTTTGTTCGATTTGCCCTCGAGGTTCATATAAGATTTATCATACCAAAATCTGCGGAACTACCATTTCATTGATAATAATGTTGAACCGCTCTCAACCAAGGACAAAAGATATTAATTGAATGGAAAGCTATTTTCATGGCTTGAATTAATTAATGGGCCAGATAATCTTAAACACTTTTTAAATAATAACCCTGAGCCATATTGATCAGAATACGGGTTAAGATGGATGCAATATTAACATTAATTAAGGGATTAATTAATATTTACGGGCTTGAATAATAGGCTCAATATTGACACCAAGATCCATTGAAGGTCCAATCTTAACCTCCTAAAGGTCTCAAGAAATTTCAAATAAAAGTCCAATAAATCGAAAAGTTGGTTTAAAAAATCATATAAATTTGTGCTTATTTTTTTCTCATATTTTTCAAAAATTACGATGTTTTTTTAGAAAGATTTTTTTTTCGAATTTTGTTACGGAATGAAGAGATGTATTCTGGAATACAAGATTATTCCTCATTAAATTCAAGAAATTCCCACTTTGGGTTATTCATATAGTAAATTTCAAATTTTTTGAATAATTAGGAAAGAAATATTTTCTGATTTTTTCGAAAGATATTATAAGATATGTTTTGAAATATGTGCGATATCTCTATAAATTCAAGAAGATCCAAATCTTGGATTCTTCCTTAATTTTTGAAAAATACTCCATAACAAGATGAAGGGAATTTTGTGAATATTTTAATGATGGGAGATGGCTTAATATACGAGATATATTCAAGATTTCGAGATCAAGAAAAGATTTTCCCACATTGGTTTTTTCCTCGTACTCGACCACACTACCCCATCTATAAATAGGGGATGATTCTTTCATTCACAAGATAATTCCATGTAATCGAAAAATTAGTAAATCCACAAAAGGCGCAACAAAGATTATTTTTTCCTTTTGTTAATTGTTCGAAAGCATCCTTCCACCGGATTGGCGAAAGGACTAGGGAATACTTGGGAAGGCTTTTGGCAGAAGTTTAATCGAATTTAGACCATTGCCACTTAAGAGGTTAGTTCACGAAACCCGGCAATTTCGCATGCTGTGAGGATTTATGTGGAATCTTATATGCAATGATTTGTTGTTGATTATTATTTGAATTAATATAGATTAATTCATGCTAGTAATAATTGTTAGAATTAAATTTGTATTTAAATATTCATCCTTAATAGATCCTGCAATTAATTTCAACAATCCGTATCAGAGCCTGTTGGGCTCAAATTTTAAAAAACACTTAATTAATTTTCATTAAATTTGAAATCGATAAGAGAATTGCTAGATTCTTTTGTATCCAATTGTCGTATTTGTTACTAAAAGTGTCGAGATGGAGTTCTATTCGAGACGATTTGCCGAGTAAATTCAAGACGGTAGTTTCTTCAAACGCCAAGAAAAATCCAAACCAATAACCGATAACGTTCAATATAGTTTGATTTGATTTGATCACGGATTTCTAGTATTTTGATTTGACTGAATTATAGGCACCGTGTCCTAGTAATCTCACCTTCAAAAAAAAATTTATTTATGGATAGTTTAAATTAATCATTAATTTATTTAGATGAATAAATCAATCAATTTAATCTACCATTGAATATTTTCGATAAATTTTTCGGGATAATTTTGACTTAAAGATAATACTGAATAAATACAGACCGACGATTGTAGATTACTACTAACAAGACGACGATCCTCCCCACGAGGCCTGCCCCAAAAGTTTAGAAATGAATTCCTGATTAAATCATGATATTGCAGGAAAATTAATATGATATATTTCCCAATTAATTTTATATTGGTCAAGTGTATTTAACCATTAATCCAATATTAGTCAGAATTCATAAATAACGACCCACCCCAACAGTTTATTTAAACTGTTGAGATGTTAATTAATGATGTTCATATTTATTTCATAGATTTTAATAGAAAACACGGATCTAATTTCATTGATGGATATTATTTTAAACCTTTTTATCCACTCTAACATACTTAAAATATTGAATTTTCAATCATTTTGACACAAACCTGAAATCATAATCAAGATTACCTAAAATGGGTACTTGATACACCAAAAACCCTTAAAAAAACAACTATGATGAGATTATAAAATGAACTTAAGATATAATAAACACCTTCTACCAAGAATGACAGTCACAGACATCTTATAGACCAAGACACGTTTTTAAGACATCACCCATGCAAATTCGTACAAGAAATATTAATTAAAAATGGAATGAAGATAGGGTTAGGTGTTATTTGAGTGAGTTTTAGATCCCCTAAAAATTTGATCAAGATCAAGGATTTGATTTATCTTCAATCTTTTACTAACAGAATCATCAATTTGACTGGCATTCTACTTAGATCGGATTCATTGGATGATTTTAAATGCCTCACTTCGTCATCGAAATGAAATGAGCACTATAAAAGTTGAATTTTAAAATTATAACTTCGTATCCCCACAGATATGATAATGGAAAAGAAGAAAGTTGTCCTGCCACTCAACATCAAATATATACCTTTAAACTGCTTCCATAAAAGCCTCGGTTTTGAGGATAATCAGATCATGGGATATTAAATCTAAGAAGAACTTGGTTGCTATCGAAGATGATATAATATTGAATGCTATGAGATTAATTTTGTATTTGAATACGTACCTAACATTACATTCCACATCCATCGCACGTCTAATCTTACTCCTCCTAAAGCCTTAAGTACTTCAACATAAAGTTCAATCAAAGTGTCAAAAATAAACAAATGAGTCATTATTTTCATATTTTCTTAAAATTATGATAAAAAGATTGAATTGTTATGAACTAAGATGTATCTTTAAATTATGATTATTCATTAAATCATGGTAATCAATTAATAATTTGTGTACTTGAATAATTAAATAAAATAAAGATTTTTCTTGATTTTCTTGAAAAGATATTATGGAAGATATTTATTTCTAACTATAAGATATCTCCATAAACTCACAAGATCCTTAATCTTGGATTCTTTCTCCTTCACTTTTAAAACAATCACAATGTTATTTATGAATTTTTAAGAATATTTTAACGATATAGAAAAGCATTTAATGATGAGATTCCAGATTTCTTGAGACGTTAAAAGATTTTCTCCACATCGTTTTTCCTCTCAGTACACCAATCTGTAATGAGCATGACTTTCAGATAATTGAAATCAAAAAGCTGGTTTTTGTTCTGCATCTTGACTAATGGAAGAAGGATCAGTGGTTTTTAAGAACTACATCTACCTGTTTACCCAAAGTTGGGCCTCATGTAAAACTCAGCACCTGCACGTTGCAGTGAGTAATCTGCTTGATTGTTGATTTATTATTCAATTAATATGCAGACGAATTCACGCTAATAATCATAGAATTAAATTAGATTTAAATATTCATCCTTAATAGATCAAGGCAATTAATTACTCAACAATTAAATCACCTAACTAACCGTGGAAGGATTTCACAAACGATTTACGAGAAAACTAAAATATTTGTCACCACCTTTGGGGTTTCTAATTTTTTCAACATATGAATTGCGATTGGGATGAAAAAGAATTCATCCCTTATTTATAAAGACTGGGGGACGAAAATTTGGCCATGTTGGGCTATTGGGATATTTCGCTTCTTCGCCGAATACAATTCAATATATCCAATATATTCTATTTTCAAAAATATCTTCCAACAAAATCTTCCTCCCTTCATCCATTATTTTGAAAATATCAAATAAAAGGAAAGAAATAAAGATCTTTTACCTTTCTTGAGTTTGTGGGATAAACTTGTATCTCAAGAATACTTATTCCATAAAATCTTTCAAGAAAATCAAGAAAATCTTTTCTCTCTACCATTTTTTTTCAAAAATAATTGGGGAAAAATAAACAATAATATTTTCTTCTCATTTTCATTAATTGGACTTTAATTTGGGCTATTTGAGGGCCTTTAGGAGAATTAGATTGGACCTCCAACGGGCTAATTTATAATATTAAGCCAAAATATTGGTTCAAGCCCACATTGTTTACCATTCCACTATAAACAATAAAATTAATTTGAAATATCCATTTTAATCCATAATACGATCTTTATAATAATATGGCTCCGGTTATTATTTCTCGTGTTTAAGATTATCTGATCCCTTAATTAATTAAGCCCTCAACAAAGAGTTTTATATTAATTAATATCTTTATCATGGAGTAAAGAGCATTTCAACGTTATTATCCATCACTAAAGAGAAATTAAATTTCCAACGTTATTATCCGCTAAATAAATTTCCACTCGTATGATAAAACTTCGAGCCCACCAAGGGACAAATCAAGCAAGACATGCTTGATACCCGATTCTTCGTGATAAATCTTAGAATCGGTCGTTAACAGCAATAATATTGCTCCAAGATATAAGGTTTGAATCACATTGATTTCTTCCCATCATAAAGTCAAAGCAATAGTTATTAATTTCATACGATCCTATTTAAATCCGGAGATTAAGAAATAACGAACAATCGAGGTCTAATTCTTCCATGTTCGATGCTGAATTTATTTAGGTCCTATTCAAAACAAGGTGCACTAGTGTAATCTTTGGTCTGCATAAGCCAATCAGCTTTAATCTCAACCTTCACCGATTGTTCATTTTCATCTAATGGAATTTGTACTGGTACGAGGCGAACCTAATTTGATCTTTCGCGGACCTGCATCACCAAATTAACTGGTGACTATTTATTGGAATCCCGCATGCGCAGAAATATATATAACATTCAATCATATTTGTGCAACAAAGGATAAATAATTTATTTTAAGAATTTGAGTTTATACAAAGTAAAAGCATTTTTTCAAGATAACCCAACAGACGCATCTGATAAATCAATCTCAATCGATCATCAATATCATCATTCTTGATGATCTTTGATCGGGCCATTTGAGAATCATGCTTAAGTCATCTCAGTTCTCACAACCTCATCGACAATAATGACTCACAATCGGGGAACACTTGCAAATAAATGCAAATAATCAAACATAATATTCAAACAAGTGTATTGACATACATTAATATTAAATGAACAATAATATTAAATCAAACTGAATATCATCGAGTATTATGTCCTTACAATAGATTGTCTCTAGGACACTAACACTAATAGTTGGTACCTCTTTTATTATTTTCGTGCTTTTCTTTTGTTGTTTTTGTTTCTTTTCTCGTATTTTCGCTCCACAACTACAATAATGTACACACATAGCTCTAGGGCCACCATGCTCACTATTTCCTATGTTTCGATAATCTAATCAGGTGAGTATTTGAAAAATACGTGTCAAGTTTTTGGCAGTTTTCACTTGTTGTTTCTAGAAGGTTCTTTCCATAGCATCATTCTATAAATAACAGGGTTCAAGGAGTGATTGATAGCAAGATGATTCGTTTAGTTCATTGTGAGCTTTTGTATATCGAAGTGGAGAGAAAACATCAAGTTCATAGAGTGAATAATCTGAGTGCATACTTCTATTCTTATATAAGCTTAGGAGATTTAACTAGTGGAAGTTTTGAGGGCTCTCGGCGGATGGATGTAGATAATTCGATCGCCACTTAAATTGCGGTGTTTTACAAGTTTTACACAATCTTTGCACTAATACCTTTTAGGTCAGTAGATGATACTTTTATGGTTTCAAAGTGATGCTGGTACAGTATTTTTCATGGTTATTGTTGAGTGTTTGAAAGTCTCAATTTCACAACAACTGGCATCGTCTGTGGGAAGAAAGAGAAGAAGGGATCAAGATGGGAGTTACCAGATTTGATATTGAAAAAGTTCTTTGGGAAATCATACTTTGGTCTTTGGAAGATCAAGATGATGGCCTTATTAGTGCAACAAGGTTTATCGGATGCTCTGAAGGAAGAAAGTTGCCTCTAGATCAAAAACCCGAGGAGAAGGCAAAACTTGAAGATATACTTGAGAAGGCTCCACAAGACAATCATTTTATGTCTTGGAGATAAGGCTTTGAGGAAATTTCAAAGGAAACGGTCAAAGGGTGTATGAAAAGAAATTTGGAGAGCTTATACATGGTGAAAACCTTGGCAAATCGGTTTTACATGAAACGGAAGCTTTTATGTCTTCAAGATGGTGGTGAAAAGTCCGTGTTGGAGCAGGTTAGATGAGTTCAACAAGATCTTGGATGATCTTGAGAACATTGATACAAAAACTTGCAAATGAAGATGGAGCTCTCGATCTTGTTGAGCTCTTTGCCAAAATCTTATGAGAATTTCAAGGATACCATCTTATTTGGAAGACAATATTCTCTTAGTCATTGAAGATGTGCAGGTTGCTCTGAAATCCAAGGAGTTGCAAAAGGCCAGTGGCCAGAATTAATCTGCAATTGGTGAAGAGCTATCTATGAAGAACAATTTCCATAATAAGAAGACCAATGATAAGAAATTAGGTAGGTGGAGGTCAGGGAAATAAGAAACCAGGTAAGAAATCTGGTGAAGAGAATGAAGGAGATAACATGAAATGTTTTCATTGTCATGAATCAGGTCATTTTCAAGAAGAATTGTGCAAAGTGGAAGGCTCAAGAACAATGATTAAGAATACTACAATTTAAACCTCGAGGATCGTGCAAACGGTGTGGGTAAGAATGATGATCTGAGTTATAAATCAACGGAGGCATTATGCATCACATCTGCGAGATCAAACATGATTGGGTTCTTGATTTAGGTTGTTCATTCCATATGAGTCCCATCGGGAGAATGGTTTCAAGATTTCAAGTATTAGAGGGTGGATCTGCGTTGTGGGGAATGATCAAACTTGTAGAGTCAAAAGGCTTTGGATCATCTAACTTTGGAGATGTTTGATGGATTCACAAGAATTCTGAGAAATATAAGGTATGTTCCTGATCTAAGAAGAAACCTTATTTCTCTTGGCATGTTAGATTCAAAGGGTTATAAGTTTGAATCTAAGAATGGTGAGCTTAGTGTCTCTAGAGGGTCTACTATGGTGTTGAAAGGTGAAAGAAAGCATGATCTATATTTTCTTGTTGGGGACATTCTAATGTTTCTAAAGGTACCGAAATAATACTAGTATGTGGTATAAAGAGATTAGCTCATGTGAGTGAAAGAGGCTTACATGAAATGGCTAAACAAAATATGTTATGTGGAGAGTAGGTCTCTAAGCTAGATATCTGTGAACATTACATTTATGGTAAGGCTAAGAGATTGAAATTCAGCACTAGCATTCACACCACTAAGGATATTCTGGAGTATGTTCATTTTGATCTGTGGGGACCAGCTAAGAACATCACCAAAAGTGGGAGTAAATACTTCATATCTATCATTGATGACTGTTCTAGGAAGGTTTGGGTTTATATTCTTAAATCCAAAGCTGAAGCATTTGTTAAGTTTAAAGATTGACTTACTGAAGTGGAGAACAACAGTGGTAAGAAGCTGAAGCATATGAGAACTGACAATGGGCTAGAGTACTTATTAGAAGAGTTCCTCATTTTCTGTAAAGAGAGGGATATTGTAATCACATGAAAGTATTAGGTACACCTCAGCAGAATGGTCTGGCTAAGAGGATGAATCAGACCTTGCTTGAGAGAGTGAGATGCATGTTGAGCAGTTCAGGGTTACCTAAGTCATTTTGGGGGGAGATAGTTGTTGGGATAACATATGCCAGGATCTATCGGGATGATCTCATAAACACAAATTTAAATTAACAATTATTACTAGCATGAATTTACCTAAGTGAATTCAAATAATAATCAACCAACAACGGCATGCAAATAAGATTTCACGTAAAAGATCCTAGCATGCGGAATTTCTAGAAGTTTACGTAAACGTACCCGTTGGAGAGACGATCTGAGACAAACAGGATCAAGTATCTGGATACCCACCAAAAGTCCTTCTCAAGTATTCCCAAGTCCTCGTCCAATAACCCCGGTGGAAGGTTCTTCAATGAACGATTTATAAAACAAGGAAAATAAAAATATTGTTGCACCACCTTTGTGGAATTCTAATATTTCCAACACATGGAACACTAGATGGGAATGAAAAACTTCATCCCCTATTTATGATAAGAGGGGGGTTCGAAAATTTTGGAGCAATTAGGGCTAGGAAATATCTTTTCTTGATCTCCAAGAAATCTTGAATATATCCAATATATTCTTCTTTCCATGTGTATTTTTCAACAAAAATCTCACACCCTTTATTTGCCTAAAATTTCGAAAATTACTATAAGGAATTTCAAGATTGGATCTTTCTTGAATTTATGAGATATTCTTGTATTCCAAGAATACATATCTTCCATAAAAAAATTCCAAGAAAATCTTTCTTCCCTTTCTTATTTGATATTTTCAAAAATTTCCCTATTAAAGAAACCAAGTGGGAGTTTTCTTGAATTTATGGGATAATCTTGTATTCCAAGAATACATTATCTCCTTTCCATAAAATCTTTTCAAGAAAATTCTTCTCCATCTTTTCTTTAATATTTTCGAAAATTACATAGGAAATATTGCAACAATAATTTATTTCATTTTTAAGCACCTTTTATTTATTGGACTTTAATTGGGCTACTTGAGGGGCCTTTAGGAGAATTAAGATGGACCTTCCAATGGACTTCTGAATTCCAATATTGAGCCACAATATAATTCAGCCCATTAATATTAATTAATACCACTATATAATTAATATTGCACTATCCAATCTTAACCCATATTACAGTAATATGGCTCCGATTTATTATTTCCCGTGTTTAAGATTATTTAGTCCATTAATTAATTAAACCATTTGAAAAAGCTTTATATTAATTAATATCTTTATCCTTGGAGTAAGGACATCCCAACTTTATTATCCATATTTAAAAAATTAATTCCACTTGCAAAGATTTGGTATGATAAAGGTTAAGGCCCACCAAGGAACCAATCAAGCAAAGACTTTTTGAAGCACACGATTCTCAGATTAATTTAGCAACCGTGTAATTAATATTATTGCCCAAGATATCAAGTCGCAATGATTATCTTCCCATTTATAAGTCAAAGCAATAACTACTAATCACACACGATCCTTATTAAGTGGCGAAATTAAGAAATCAAACTCTTCATCCCTTAAGTCGGTCTTGAATGAGTTTATCCTCTCTCAGAGGTCCGCTTCAAAGACATCGAATGACTAGTGTAATCTCTTGGTCAAGACAAGTCAATCCGAGCCTTACACATCAACTTCTACCAATAGATTGTTCGGATCTATCTAAGTTGTGAAACACGATCGCCTACAAGGAACTGATTAACGTGATCTTCGTGATCCGTATCACCACGTTAACTACAATGTAACGCGTCTTCTGAGCGGTTTGCAATAAATATACATAACATTCAATCATATTTAAAAGCAACAATGATAAACAATTTATTTCAAGAATAAATGTTTAATACATAGGTTATACAAAGTAAAAGCATACTTTCAACGTATAACCCCAACAATAGTTACTACACGACTTATCCGATCAGCGAAGTCCTTCTCTTCAGATTGAAGTTCAAAACGCGGAAAGAGATCCGTCCGACATTCATTGATTACAAGATGTTAAGGGTTGTTGGTCATGCGGCTTATGCTCATGTCAAGCAGGACAAGCTTGAGCCAAGAGCACTATCGATGTACGCCTGCTTGATGCAAAATATATAATTAATCGTAAAAAAAATAATGTTTCTGTCAAGAGTTGAAAACACAGGTCTCAAGCAAACAAAACGTAACAGTATTACATTAAAAATCATAAGAAAAAGGTAAAATTTTAAGGGTATTAAATCAAAAACGAAAAAAAGACTACGGAATGAAAACATAATAGTATTACATACAAAAATATAATAGTGTTTCATTAAAAACATAGCAGTATTACATTCAAAACATAAGAAAAAGGTAAATTATCAAGGGTATTAAATCAAAATAGAAGCAGTATTACTAATAAAATAAAACATACATGTAAAAACATAACAGTATTACATTAAAAATATAATAAAAAGGTAAATTTTTTAAAGGGTATTAAATCAAAACGGAAGGCAGTAATACTAACAAATCATAACAGTTTATATTCAAAACATAGGTAAATTTTAAAGGATATTAAATCAAAACGAAATTTTTATATATGAGTGAATGTCGATAACCCTATTCAAACAAAATCGTAAAATTAAGCATACCAACAACAAAAATCAAGCAGTAACATAATAATAAAAACATACATCATGTTGAATGTATTATCGTACAATTTTAAAAATAAAATACGAATAAAAATGTTACTTTATATATTTAAATATGTGAAAATTCATTTAATAAAAATAAAAGAACTACACAAGTTCACCACTGTCAAGAATCAAAATTGGGTTATCAAAGTTATGGAATTTACCACCATACTGTGACAACTTGATGTGCTAAAATTGAAATTTTATATATAATAAATAGTGTTTATTCATTTTAATTATGTATATAATTTTTAATATATATATTAAAATTCAAAATCGATTGATGAATAAAAAATATAGCTAATTCTAGTTATCTAATTGATTCAAATATATAAAGAAATATTTTTATTAGTACTTCTATTTAAAAATTGCACGTAAATTATATTCAAAATCGTGTTTTTTTTTTATTATTGTAATATTGTATGTTTTGCATGTAATATTTTAGTTTTGATCAGACAACTTCATAACTTTCCTTTTTTTTTTTTTTAGATTTTAATATAGTTATATATTTTTTAATAATATTATTTATTTATTCGCTTTCGATTATACATTTAATACACTTTAAAAAAAAATTTTTTTTTTTTAATGCAATACGTTTATATTATTACATGTAATATTGTTCTGTTTTGCATGTAATATTGTTTTAATTTTGCATCAAATCTACAGAATAACTGAAATTTAAATTTTTTTTATTTAAAAATAATAATAAATCTGTGCCAAGCAGGGTTTTCTTTTTCCCTACTGCCTTTTAAATATTTTTGATTTATAAAAGAAATAATAAATTTGAGCTTAGTAGGGTTCGAACCCACGACTAACTACATGAACAAGAAGTAGCCTGCCTCCAAGCTACAAGCCAATATGTCGCTTGAATATGTCCCTTTATTTTTTTTACCTACTGTTATTGTCCACCAAAATAAATATTTTCACATGAAAATTTTCACATAAGAACTACTTTTAAAAGAAATAAAGCCTCAAGTTTAGAGTATAAAAGTATGACAAAGTCTTATGTGAAAATTTCCTTATTTGGCTTTGAATTAAAAAATATATTTTTGCTGCCACTGGGGACCAAACCCAAGCCGCACACATAAACATGTTTGTTGTTATATAGAAAACCTTAACTTTTAGAAAACTAAATAATCGTAGCACAGTGGTCAGTGCTAATGTTTGATATTGGGCGGTTTGGGTTCGAACTCCAGCGGATCAACAATTTTTCCTAAAGCATGTTCTGTTATTATACAGAAAATCTCAACTTTTTGAGCACTAAATAATTGTAGCTCAATGGTCAGTGCTCATTAACATGGAAAAAACCATGTCATCATCAGGATTCGAACGCGGATCACCAAAACATTAGAGAGAATCACTAACCACTACTAAACGTTGATGATTTTTATTATTATGGTTTTATATATAATTACTCATGTTAACTTGTTTTAATTAAAAATATGTGAAAATTCATTTAGTAAAAATAAGGGAACTACACAAGTTCATCACTGCCAAGAATCAAAATTGGGTTATTAAAGTTAAAAAAGGAATTCACCACCATACTATAACAACTTGATGTGCTAAAAATTGAAACTTTATATAATTAAATAGTGTTAATTCATTTTAATTATGTATTAAATTTAATTATCTATATATTACAATCGATTGATAAATGAAAAATAGAGCTAACTCTAGTTATTTAAGTGATTCAAATATATAAAGTAACAGTTTTATTAGTACTTCTATTTATAAATTATATGTATAATACATTCAAAATCGTATTTTTTTATTGTAATATTGTATGTTTTGTATGTAATATTTCAGTTTTGATTAGATAACCTTCATAATTTACCTTTTTAGCTTTAGATTGTAATATTATTATTTATTTTTTATAATATTGTTGTGTTATTTCATGTAATATATTTTTAAAAATAGAACTGCTAAAATCAAAGGGGTTAAAAAGAGTAATTATTTTTATTTTTAGGAATCATTGTGGAATCATGAATAATGATTCCTTTAAGTTCTGCACCATATCAATTTGGCCGTAAGGTTAGCTTGATTATAATATACGTCCCTATGTTTTCATAATCGGATCGACAATCAAATCAGATTGAACACCGATTTCTTGGTTTAACGATTGGACTTATCGAACCCAAGCGATCCAATTGTTAAAATGATTCTTATTTATTTTTAAAAAATATTTTGTATATTATATTAAAAATAAAATAAATATACACTTATAAAATCTTAAAATAATAATTTATATGTTTTATATTGGAAATAAACATAATAAAGTCATTGTATCATACAACATAATTTTTAATTTAAAATACTAAAATTTAAAAGCGCAAATTCTCCTCACAAAGACTATTTGCACCAAATCAATTTGGTGCAATTTAATTTTAAGTTTTTTTTTTCTTATTTTTTTCAGTTTTAGTTTTTTTTTTTCAATTTCAGTTTTCTTTTAATTTTAATTTCAATTTTAGGTTTTTTTTTCTCGACCCGGACCCAAACCCGGCCCGAGTGGTTCATGATTCACTCGGCCCAGGTGGTTTATGGTTCACCCAGTCCAAATGATTTATATATGATTTAGAGTTCATTGTTTAGGGATTAGGGTTTAGAGTGCATAGTTCATTCAAATTAAAATTGAATCAAATTACACCAATTTGAATTGGTGCATGGAGTGCACAGGAGAGTAACTCAAATTTAAAATAGGAATGATAGAAATTAGGATCAAGTATTTAATTAAAAAAAATTAAAAAAAAAAAAATTGGTTCAACTCGGTTCAACCGGTTTTCCCGGTTCTGGCCGATTTTTTCCGGTTCAATCGTAAAAATAATTTTTCGAGGGTAGTTGGATTGATTTTATGGCCGGTTCCAATTCAACCGGTTGAACTATCCAGTTCAACCCGATTCTGAAAACACTGATATGTTAATTCCAGTGACTTAATGATAACTTTATGAATCAATTATAATTTTTTATATTTCTATGCCTAAAATTTCGTCCTTAAATTAATTGTGGTTGTATCATTTGATTACTATCAATCCCCTATCCCCTATATAGTTTTAATTGAATGATATGTCGTCTTATAGTTAATTTGGATGATATTTCGTCTTGAGGTTACTTTGAATGAGGTGCTATATATATTTTATGTTATTGATGTGATATTTTTTTTATTAGTTTGCAATTAATATTTGACATTCATGGGACATTTTAATATCTATACATATCTAATAACAAAATGTTGGGCCAAAAAATTATTATAGTTTTCTAATAAAATTTTAAACATCTTAACAAATTTGATGTAGCTCAAATGGTATAACAAATTTTTTTTCTCTTCTTTGTATGCAAGAGATACAAGGTTCAATTTCACATATCTACCACACATATATACTGATTATTTTTTGAATATTTTCTAAATTATTAATATTATTTTTAAATTTTTGAACTATATCTATTTATACCTATATAATAACAAAATATTATACCAAAAAAGAAAAAAAAATCTACAAAAAAATTATTACAAAATTTTGAACTAAATCTATTTATACATATATAATAACAAAATATTATACTAAAAAAGAAAAAAATTCAACAAAAAAATTATTATAAATTTATCATAAAATTTTAAAAGTGACACATTAATGATTAATAATATAAAATGTTATATTTTGTAGTTGATATGGATATATTTTAAAAAAAAAACCAGTTACTCCTTCCATATTTTTTTAAGATTGCTCACTTGATTTTAACACGGGTTTTAATGAGGAAATTCTTTATTAATATTTGAAGGTAATAAAATAACATTTTGATAAGGGTATTTTATCAATTTTAGCGAATAAGATAACAAAATAAGTTACTTTTGTATGTAATTATTAGTGACGTGTGATGTAAATTAGTGATGTTTTGTGGGTGGCATTTATTTGTATAGTTCTTTTATTGCTATTTTGAGTATATTATAAAGATTGACTTTTTGGATTTTGAGTAATCTAAAAAAGGCGAGGAGTATTATATATATATATATATATATATATGAAAACGTATAATTTATATACTTATTTGTATCATAATATTAAAAAATATTTGCATATACACTATGTTGGTCCCGGTGTAAACGAGTCTTACACGTGTATTGGGGGGGGAATACACGTATTCAGTGATTTTTTAAACTTTTTTACAAAACTGAAATCAGAGGGTCAGATTGTCCTGAGAAACAACCCGGAGAAGCACAAATTACCTGGTCGAGTAGTCTTGAGACAATGATATTGAGCAGCTTTCAATAGCTTCAAATTAGTCCAACTGATCTGAGGTTTTGAAATCAGAGTCCAAATGAGCTTGGAGTAGATAATTACCTTAATGACTACTCAGATGAGTTTGGTCGATTTTGATAAGCTGTCTATACTAAAGCTTATCTAGGGTGCGGAATGTTTGGGCCCTAAGTTCATACTCGTTTTAACTTGCTGAAAATCTTTATCACTTAGTAAATCAGTGGTTAAGGCTGTGATCAATTCAATGCAAACTCAGTGGATTGATTCCAACTAAATATCAGTAGAACTTAGTATGCAAATTGAAAATATGTAACAGTTAACAATGCAAAGCAGAAAGCAAATAACACACCAAGTTATAGTGGTTCAGAGGCAAAGCTCCTACGTCCACTCTCTCTGATCTTCAGAGAAATTCCTTAACTCACTTCTACTACTACGTTAAGCTTTAAGACTAAACTCAGCAGCTTAATAACTTTACACTATGAGTTTTAAAATTTGAACTACTACGGTTCTTTCTAACTCAAACACACACAAGCTTTCAGTCACATCACAAATTTTACTAACTTCTTCTCTAGAGTTTTTAGTTGAACTCAAGCGCTTTTTACTAACTCTTTTACAACTCTCACTTTCCAACAATTACACACTCAAACTACCTAAACAATAGGGTTTGGGGTTTGGTTAGTTTCCAACTAAGGTGAGATATCCTTTTACAATAAGAACAGACCAAGGCTAGGATATCTCTACTAAGCTTTGGATATAATAACAGTTGTAGGCGTAGTAAAATAGCTCTCTTCAAGGTGAAACACTTGGGAAATCTTAGGTTTTTCGAGCTTCAAATGAAATATCTGATTGAGCTCCGAAGTTGCTTGATTTCAGAAACCTTACAATGGTGAAGGTCATTTTGGTATTTATAAAGAACTCTCAAGGTCACTCTTGAAAAACTATCCGATTGGAAGAGATATCATCAAGGGTTTCCTCTTTTGGTTAGTGGTAAACGACTACAATTAGGGTTTGAATGTCCCCTTACATGGTTTGGGTAATATATAGCCAAACAAACCCAATCACCACTTTTCGTGAACCGAAAGATATCCGGTCCGACATTTCTCGTTGAGATGTCGCTTTCCTTTCGTCGAAAGACGTTGTTGTTGCCTCCTCACTGGTTGAAGTCTTCTTCTGAACGGAGACAAACAAAACGGCTCTTTGTAGGTCAACTATACTGATCTGATATGTTCCTTAATGTCCACAAATGAATAATATTCTCTTTGTTTGTACTAAGAGTGAACAAGACACTATTTACTCAAATAACCGTTCAGGTCTTTATTGGATCGAAGAAAAAATCTTGGGATCTTGGTCTTGGGACTTTTTACTTCTTTCAGGATCTTCTAAGACTTTATTATCTTCTGAGTCTTCAGGCATAATAAAGCATTCCTAACTATCCTGATCTATATTTGCTGATTATACAAGGTGCAGATAATACTGATTCTAACACCTATAGAAAACCTGATCCTTATCTATCAAGTTGTTTTGATACATGTCATACTCAGGGGTTTTGGGATCTAATCAAAATATTTATTAAATTCATCTTCCAACAATTTCCCCCATTTTGATAATGCCAAAACCAACTTGTTACAATATCAAAAGGAAAACAGAACCTAACATCTATTCAGGTTTTCATTTCCTAAGATAAGTATTTAATGGTTATAATAAGGCAAAACATCAGTAAGATAATGAGATATTATCTTTTCAGAACAAAAACATCAGTAGAGTTTCATTAATAATTAGGAACAAAAAAGTACGAGGATACAATATTTATCTACTCTACTGAATATCAGAACATAAATTTACTCCTCTTCAGACTCAATCTCATCATATGGAGGATCAAGGTTGAACATTCCATAGTATCTCTTTTTGAGCTCTTCCCTTTCCTGAATGATCCTCGTGATCATTCCTGTCGACTCAAGATACTTTCGACTTGATCCACAAAGTCTGCATATATGAAGTCGTAGTTGATCATCCCATTTCTGAATTTAGGTGGAGGATACTTCATTTGCCCTGGAGCCTTCACTTGATAACCCAAAGTGTGAAACAGATTGAACCACTTTTGACACATATCGATAAAGTTCCTCGTAAGATATCAATGAACGCATCATCTCTCGCGAGGAGATAGACGAGGCCAAACTTGTAGAACATCATAGTTGAATACAAATTCCCTCTTGGCTTGCTCCCATTTGTCGTTCATCTCAATAGGCATCCACTTATCAGTATGAGGCTACTGCCTCTTCCTTGGTTTAGTGTCTCTCCTCCTTAGGACAAATCTTTGAAATCCTCCTCTGATCCTCTTGGCTTCTTCCCTTGCTTTTCTGGTCATTTCTACACTGACAGAGCACGATGCATATTCCTCTTCTTTTCAGCTTCAATCATTCTTACTGAGTTGTACCAATCCCAATTGATTCTTTTTTATGTGACATCATATTCACCAAAGCCTTCTTTGAACAGATCATCAACCTCAGAATCTTCACTCTTTTGTGCTTCGGCTTCAACAATGTATGTCTCAGCAAACTCTTCGGATAATTTTCTCCTAATTGGCATCTCGGCTAGGTTCTTCTGAATTTGCTTCTCAATAAAAGCAGTTGCTTTCTCCTGAGTCTCAGCAGGTTTTGGGTACAAAACAGCATGAGCTTCATGTTGGGATATTTTAGTTTTGATGAATTATGCCAAAACATTATCAACTTGTGTTATTGAAGCTAATTTACGATAACAAGTTGAGGGAAACGAGAGAACAAGTTGAGGGGAACTCACGGAATCGTAAATAGATGATCGAGATCGGGGCGAGGTTAGAGCGGAGACCGGTCGAGATCGAATGAGTTAGATGAGTTAGGAGTTAAGCGATAATTTATCTGCAAAATCGGAAGAGAAAAGCTAAGTCGGTGATCGAGATCGGATGACTGTAACAATTTGATCGATGATCGGAAGAACAATCGAGTGATATAAGGATCGGAAGAGCGCAAAAGCCGATCATAAAGAAATGAATTAAGATCGGAAAGAGAAGGTCAGTCAGAAGAGGAAGCGGATGAGGATCGATCAAGATCGACGCGGATCGAGATCGAGATATGAAGATGAAGCCGGATGATCAAGATCGAGCGTGATTGAGATCGGATGTGCTAAACCGATATACTAAACCCTAATGTCTTGACCGATGTTATCCGAGATATTGATCCGAATAAGTGTTGTTGATCGATCACCGAATTTGATCGAAAGCAAAAGAAGAAACCGAAAATTGAGTCAAAGTGACTGAAGGTGAATGTCCGAATTCGTAGAATCGAATTCGGCTGAAGTGTCAGTGTCGGGTGATGATCGACGACAAGGTTATTTGAAGAGAAGTCTCTTTCAATCAAGTATCCTGCGAGGCTCGATGAGAATCGAAGACTCGATTATGTCTCTGAAGACACCGAGACTCAGAGAATCTGAATGATTCCAAGGCGAGGAACTGAGGAATATACCGTTGGAATCGGTGGCGTGGACCAATGAGAGGAAGACAACCCGCGCTGAAAAAGTTGCGGGACCTCTAAAAGAATAGTATGGATTTGAATGAGATTCTCTCCAACGGTAACATTCAAATCCACCTTTATAAATATAAGATCTTCCATCAAATTAAGTGTGGAGATTATGTACAAGATGCTTCTGAGCAAGAGCGTTATAGTCAAGGCATTCCCACCATAGAACACACAAGTCCGTAGATATACAAATATATTCAAAGAGTGTTCTAGAACCCAATCTAAGCAACCCACGATGTATCCTAAGCTTAGAGAGATTTTCTCAACCTTAAGATTGAAATTTAAACAAATGTAAGGAAAATCTCAACATAGTTGGAGACAACACCAAACCCAAAACCCCATTCTCGTAAAGAGATAACTAGTGGTGAAGTGAGGTAGTTGTTGCAGCAAATCCGAGAGGGGTGATAGGTCCATTTGAGTTAGTAAACTACGGAGGTAGTCGTAAAGCTCAAGGTCGGGTTGAGTAAGTAAACCACGTGGAGTAGTCGTAAAGCTCAGTACGAAGTTGAGTAAGTAAACCACGCGAGGTAGTCGTAAAGCTCAAGGAAGTGATGAAGGAATTTCAGAATGCGAGAGTGGATGTAGGAGCTTGAGTCTCAGAACCACTATACTTTGTTGTGTTCTTTATCGCTTTTACGTTCTTATCTTGTCATACGATTCGATTATAAGCAAAACACAACACATGAGCTTAAACACAAAAAATCAAATCACCATTCCTTCACCCTGTTTTTTTATACGATCGCGATTAAATGTTTTTTCAAGACGCAAGAAATGGGTTTTCCCAACGCCTATCACTTCACCCATTTTGCTAGACTCGAGCTCTTTGTCTTTTAAAGACGCTCTAAGACTTCAATAGCAAAGATCGTGGATTAACTATCACTTCAGCTCTTTTTTTTTTCCTTTAAGCACAACAGTTTCTTCCTGAGTTAAGAGCTTCCCTTCAATAGCAGGTAATTTTGTGAGCTTATCATAATTTTCAGTTGGGGTTATACTTAAAAGTATGTTTTTACTTTGTATAACCAAACTGAATTTCTTATTTATTTTACAGAAATAAATTATTTATCACATGTTGCATTAAATATGAATGAATGTTATATATATTTATTTGACAATTCGCTCGATAAAATCAAGATATTATTATTGTTGTAGGGAGAAATAACCCGACTTGGTGGAAGCCGGGAGTTGGACCGCCTTATGGTTAGCACATTATCCAACTTTATCCAGCTGAAGCAAGACTTGGAGCGACTTCGGGGGATTGATAAGTCGCTAGAGGAGTGGGAGGCCACGAAGGTCGCCACCGACTTGGGATGGCAAATAGGCCGTGAGGCGACTTGATAGAACCCGGAAGTCGGGACCGATTGAGCCCTGAGCTTAGTTGCAGATAAACATGGAAAAGATTTGGGTAGTTAAGGAGGCGGATTTCTCGGGATATAACTAGGAATGTGTATTCATGAAGCGATGACTTGGAACAAGAAAAGGAAGTCCTAGGGTTGGTCCAATAAAAAGAAGCCCATAAAAGAGTGTAACCCTAGTTCCATGTCTATAAATATAACTTATAATGTACTTTGTAAAGGATCGAACTCTTAGTATCCTAAGCAGAAATTATTCAGCAAATTATCCTGGCTTGGTGTCCCCCAGACGTAGTCTCTTTCAAAGACGAACTGGGTAATCAAATCGTTTGTCATTTATCGCTTCGCCAAGTTATATTGATCGGAACTCATCAAACTATTTGTTTGTTCCCAGAACCAAACCGTACAACAATCGGGCGCCATCTGTGGGAACTACAATTCCTACGTAAATCACCCCCCGCTCAAAGGAAAACTCATCTCATCTCTCGACATTATCGATGGCAAGCAATCAAAGTTAACTGAATCTGCAAGAGCTCGACGCTCGCTGGACGGGCATTTAAGCTCTATGAAGTTCTCAAATACACCGGGGCCTCCTATCAAGGCCGCCACCTGCATCTTGTGATGACCCTCGACCGGTGGGAACTCCGGTGCGCACTCAGGACCTAAAAAGGCAGAATGGCCGCCCTCAACAAAAAGCTAAGGTGCTCGATGAGGAGTGACGTACTCTCCCCAAGAAGGCTAATGGTGAGGTCGAACCTCAAAAAAAAGGAACCACGCGCCCGTGCGGCATTCGGGCGCTAACGGCTTATGATCCGCCAGACATGTTTTATTAAGAATCGCTACCGAGAGTACTACAGGTCGAACAACGATCGATCGACGGCGAACTCGGGGTTCGTAGCCCTCAAGGATCAGCGAGACGAGGCGACCGAGCCTCGCCGAGCTGGACAGCCGAGCTACCGTTTCAGATCAATCCTCCATCAGAACGACCGCCAAGCGGGATCGACTCAGCATCACGGCGGATTCTGGAGGTAAAGGGCGACTATCGACCATCGCGATGCTCAAATGCATCGATCTCGTGACTTGGCCAACAACCGGATGAGCGACGCGAGAATCGGAAATGCCAATGGTCGACTCCTTTCCTCGTTGTCCCCACTCTAACTCCCATTACCTCAAGGCCACCCAAAGCGAAGATTAACGCTTTCGCTCAGATCAAGCATAACAACACCTGACCCGCGGTCCATGAAGAAAGCATAACTCGTGATACCGGGCCGATGAGCTTACATCACGTGACTAAATGTCGGCTTTTTTTCTTTTTAACCTCGAGCGACTGTGCTCACCAACGGTTCACCGCCACCTCGCTTGCCGACACTTTCGACAAATTTCGCTTATTCCTCGATACCACTTTCACCGCCATGCCTAACTCATACTCAGCAAAATATTGATTTAACACCCACAGGGACATATAACTGACGGCCCTATATCGAAAAGGATCGATAAGCTTGATTCAGTCGATCCTATTAGTGGATGAAGAAAACTACGGCTATCACCTACCAAGAAAAGTGGATTCAAAACTCGCTACAAGATGACGCATCGAACATTCGACTACCACGCCGATTGCCGCAAGCAATGAATTCGACATAATACAATGAGCTCCCTGAACTCGACTCTCCGAGGCTGGGTTGAGGGTTAAGGAGCCCAAGAAACGAAAAAGCCGCCACTGGCAAAGACAAGTCGCCTGGAAGTTTCTGATGAGAAAGATTCCAAGCTGATGGACGACCGTAATGACCTCGACACATCTTCTGCATCCGAGAGCGTGAATTACTTTCTCCCGCCTTGAAAAGAGTAATGGCAAATTAACCCCAACAAGTATCGCATTTTCACTTGTTAAGAATCCGCATTACCAAATGAGTAAAGCGACCGTCATTTCAACTCCTGAGAGGTTGAGGAGAAAGACTACCGCTTAACTAATCTGCTGTTTACCCTCAAGACCGAATACCGTGCCTCGAGAGGCCGCCAAGAAGCGAGAGCGCTACTTTACCTGAATAATAACCAGCGAGCCGGGCAAAGGAGCGAATTTATCCCGCCCATGTTCTAAAATGCGAGATCGGTGATACACACTCCCCCCCCAGAACGGTACCTCCGCCTCCCTCCTCCGCTTTAAGATGAAAGATGAAATAAGGGGAGAGACGGAGAATGCCAGAAGATGGTGTCGCCTCGTCCCGGCCGTAAAAAGAGTCCAGCACCATCGAAGTTCTGAGAAAATGACAAGGTCAAGGGTCTATCCCAATGTCGATCCCTTGGTAATCCCGCCAACATCACGGGGGACTACGGCAGCCGACTCGGTCGACGGGGGCCTTCTCAAGAACATTCTTTTTCAAAAACTCGACTACCGGATTACGATGCTTACATTACCCCCACGCGACCACCCATGGTATTTTGGCGACGCTTCCGAGGCCCACGTGATGATCCCGACCGTCTGCCGAAACATCTCCACAATCGAATAACGGAAAGTAAGGGCACCAGTCAGTCATAGATTTTCTAGTAGTCTACCTCCCCAAATTTTCTATAATGGCTTCCTCGGGAGGCATTTTGAACATGAATTCGAGGTCGGTCCCTCTACTTTTATTTCGTGTAAAATTCCCCACCAAGAGTGGAGGGTTGGCAGATTATAGGCGACCAAGTCGATGCAAAGAGGTTGTTTGATTTACTTCTTCGTCTCCTTTCAATTTCGCACAACTACCTATCAAACAAGCATTTGTAATAGATAAACAATGAGCGAGATGAAGAGTTAAGTGAAAAAAGAAAAACAGAAAAAGAACCTCTGGCGACCTCGATCGAGAATAGGGCACGAACTAACCCGACGAGTTCCTAGTCGAGGCCGAAATCGACGACTTCGACAAGATGGCCCGAGGGCCATCCCCGGGAAGAACTTCGAAAAAAGTCAAATTAGATCCAACTCTTGGGATCCGGGAAGTCATTATTGGCTCCAAGATACCGAACGACTGAAAGAAGTGATCGACTTTCTCAAAAAGAACTCGATATCTTTTGGGTCACACAAGGACATGGCGGGAATAGATCTGGGAAGTCGCGTGTCACCGACTTCACATCGACCCATCTCTTGAGGCCGATCATTTTAAAAAGGCGTAAATTCAAATTTCGAGAAATATGCCGCCTTTAGTCGAAGAGGTAAAGAAGTTTCGGTTGATAATGACCGATCCTGCAGTAGGCCCGGCCAAGACAAGGCCAATCGCGATCTTCGTGAAAAGTTCCGCGGAACTTTGGCGGTTGTAGGTATCGACTTTAAACCTCAATGAGGCTGCCTAAAAGATTTCTTTCCCATGCCGCACATCGACCACCGATGAATAACACGTCGCAAGCAGATGATGTCGCGTTCATGGACGCTTTCGTTAGTTACCACCAAATAGCCACGCATCGAACGGATCGACAACACACCTCTTTTCCGGATCGAGAAAACTTATATTACCGGAAGAGAATGTCGTTTACCAAGAACGCCGGCAACCTACCAAAGACTTGTCAATCATATGTTCGTCGATCGACGGGAAGCCCAGAGGAAGTAGTATGCCGATGATATTGTCGTCAAGAGCTTGAAAAGTGAGGATCATCTATTTCACTCGCATGGACCTTCGATATTCTCGGGAAGTTCAATATGAGACTTCAACCCCAAGAAGTGTAACTTGGAGTGGAGCTCCTGGGAAGTTTTTGAGACATCTACCAAGATGGCGGGGGATCGAGGCAAATCCAGGGAAGGTCAAGGCCGTATTGGATACGGGGGCACCCGTGAATGTGAAAGAGGTACAGAGACTCACGGGATGCCTCGGCCACACTAAGAGTTCATCTCCGAATGGGGACAAATGCAAGCCGATGTTCGATAACCAGAAGAAAAGCGAAAAATTTGAATGGACACGAAAGCCGGGATGCCTTCTAAAAAAATCAAACAGCGGGCGCGAATGTGAGCATACCGGTCCAAACTTTGTCCCGGAGAGAAGTTGTTCGTGATCTCGGGCGGCCGAGACCGGCTGAGCTAAATAATAGTCAGTCGAAGGGCGATCCACCGCCCATTTACTTTGTCACCGGACTTTGAACGAGGCGAATAACGCTTACCCATCGCTAGAAGTTGGCATACGATTACCATGAGTGTGAGAAAACCGAGGCCTTACTTTTTTCGATCACCGTGTCGAGGATCTCCTTCTTCGCCATCGCGAACGTGCTCACCGATGTCTCAAATGGGCCATTGAGGCTCGCATTATGGTGTGACTTATCGCCCACGACTGAAGATTAAGGCCCAGTCTCGCCGATTTCTTAAGGAGCTTACATTCCGCCGGGCAGAGAATTCGGTTTGCTCAGGAGCTATTCGTAGATGGGTTTGGCGACCTCTCCACAAGCTCGAGGAGCCGACCTAGTCTTAATGAGTCCTAAGGGGATCTCATTCCGTAGCGCCATCACTTTTTGATTTTTTCCGGCAACGCATTAATAATGAGGCGAATACGAGGCGCCATCAAAAAGGTTAAATGGCAATCGCCATGGGCGCCAAGAGATCAGAAGTCCATACCGACTCCCTACTTCACGGCCCGCCAAGTTTTGAGTACGAGGCTGTAGATGATGGTGATGGCCTCATCGTGAAACAAAGACACTGCGGCTTGAAGTTCGACAGATCCATGTCAAGCCGACACCGAGAGAGCGTAATCGCGAAGCCGACAGCCCGTTCCTACCGGGCGCACTGGCGATCACTGCATATGAAAGATATCACCATAACGACACTTCCCCACCCATCCACCGCGCAAGTAATAACTGTGGATAACATTAGAAACCCCTGCGGTCGAATCGATGACACCCATCATGGAGTATCTTATAAAATGGCCTCCTACCACCCGATCACGCCCAGTTCGATAACAGAAGCAAACGGGTCGCGACGATACACAATGATCACGAGAGTCAGATAAGGAGGTTTGCATGCCCCTACTTACAGGTATCACGCCTCAACAAGGTCAAATCATTCTTCGAGAAATACACGGGCGGGCATGCGAAACCACACCGTTGGAGTCGCTGCCCACAAGACCACAAGGGGGATATTTTCGCTAACCTGGCGGCCGATGCCATCGCCTTTTAAGCCCTCAAATACCCAAAAACGCCGATCTATGCTCCCTCCATCAAGATCGCACCGGAAGAGCTCCACAAGCATCCTCATCATTAGCCTTTTTGCAAAGTGGGGATGACATCATTGGGCCACTCCTAACGCCCGGGATCGATCAAGTATACTTACAGTAGCATTGGATTACTTCACAAAATGGGCCGAGGTCGAGGCATTGCGACCGTAGACAAGATCACGTCATCGGTTCATATGGGCGAAACATTATCTCAGAGGTTCGGTTTTCGGGGTGATCATATCGCATAAACGGAAAGAAGCCGACGTATTAAGATCGACGCTTTCTTCGTAAAGTGGAAGATCACAAAGTTGTTCTCTCACCCCATACCACCCTCAATCAAACGGTCAGGTCGAGGGAAGTTGTGCCCGTGGAAGTCGACTTCCTTACCTTCCAAACCAGCCAGGTCACTTTCGACCATAATGACGAGGCCCTAGAAAGGAACCTCGACTTACTCAAGAAAAGCGATTGCAAAGGCAAGCATGAGAAATGCCGATGAAAGAGGTATGAGAGATATTACAACTCTAAGGTACGACATCGACGCTTCAAGGTCGTGTTGGGATTATCTTTAAAAGTATGTTTTTACTTTGTATAATCTAAACTCAATTTTCGAGACTTATTTCTTCAAATAAATTGTTTATCACTGATGCTTTAAATATGATTGAATGTTATATATATTTACTGCATAACTGTTCAATAATTCGTACGTGTTACACTATAGTTAATTTAGTGATACCAGATCACGTAAGATTAAATTAACGATCCCATTGTAACTATAAGCACGCCCATTCAATTACCTAGATGGAAATGAACAACCATCGCGAAAGGTTGAGGTGTAAAGGCCGGGATTGGTTTGTCTTGACCAAGAGATTGCACTAGTGCATGACCGATGTTGAATAGGACCCATGGGAGGAAAAATTCTTGAGAATCGAACAAGGAAGAATTAGACCTCGATGGTTCGTTGTTTCTTAATCTTCGCCCCTTAAATAGGATAACGTGGGATTGGTAACTATTCTTTGACTTATCATGGGTAATAATCGGAGAGATTCAATACTTTTTATCTTAAGCAATATTATTGGTCACGTGTGATTGCTAAGATTTAATACGAAGAATCGTGTGCAAAGACGCTTTGCTTGATTTGCCCCTTGGGAGGTTCATAAGTTTTATCATACCAAATCTTGCAAGTGGAATTAGTTTAGATATGGATAATAATGTTGAACTGTTTTCGACCAAGGACAAAAAGATATTAATTAACGGAAAAAGCTATTTCAGGTGGCTTGAATTAATTAATGGGCTAGATAATCTTAAAACACGAAATAATGACAATGGAGCCATATCGACTGTAATATGGGTTAAGATGGATAGTCAATATTAATTATGTAGTGGGATTAATTAATATTTATGGGCTTGAATTATATTGTGGCTCAATATTAGATATTCAAGATCCATTAGAAGGTTCAATCTTAATTCCCTAAAGGCCCCCGAAAGTAGCCCAACAAATAGTCCAATAACCGAAAAAAAGGTGATTAAAATAAAATAAATATTGTTACTTAATTTTTCCCTAATATTTGAAATTTATGGATAAAGGGGAAAAGATTTTCTTTGAATTTTGTTATGGAATGAAGATATGTATTCTTGGAATACAAGATTATCTCATTAAATTCAAGAAATCTCCCACTTGGTTATCTATATAGAATTTTCAAAAATTTGAAGATAATGGGCAAGAAAGATTTTCTTGATTTACTTTGAAAATATATTATGGAAGATATGTATTTCTTGAAATACAAGAATATCTTATAAATTCAAGAAGATCCAAATCTTGGAATCTTGCAAGGCATTATTTTCGAAAAATCCATAATTAGAGGAGGTGGGATTTTTTGTGGAATATTTTAATTATGGGAAAAAGAATATAGAAGATATATTCAAGATTTCTTGATGACCAAGAAAAGTCTTTTTTCCCACATTGTTTTTTCTACAAGATTTTTCGGCCCTCCTCCTCTCCTATAAATAGGGATGATTAGTTCATTCTCAAGATAATTCCATGTCTTTGGAAAAATTAGCAAATCCACAAAGGTGGTGCAACAAAGTTTATTTTTTCCTTTTGTTAATTGTTCGACAAGTGTCCTTCCAATAGGATAGTTGAGCAAGGGCTAAGGGAATACTTGGGAAGTCCTTTTGGTTAGTCCTTCCAATCAAGTCTTTGCTTATCCCGAGAGGTGCGTTCACGTAAACCCGTAAATTCCGCATGCGTAGGTTTTACGTGGCTTTTTATATGCATGATATGTTGTTGCAATTATTATTTGAATTAATATAGGATTAATTCATGCTAGTAATAATTAAAGAATTAAATTTGTATTTAAATATTCATCCCGAATAGATATGTGCAACGCATTCCCCTCTAGAATAAACAAATCATAGCTGGAAAATAAATAACTAGAGGATGCCAAAATGTTTCCTAGTATGTCATGAAAAGCAAAGAATGAAAATATGTCATGAAAATAAAGGTTTCCTAGTAACCAGCAATAACTCTTTTCAATGCATAATCAAATCCCTCTAAAATAAACAAATCATAGGGCTAAGGATAAGAAATAGTGTTATGACCATCATTTATCTATGTTGTTTCTTATTAAAGGCTCTCATTACAGGCTCTTTTTATTTAACCTCAAAATTTTAGCAGCATACACATGTCCAACCAAGCATTATCATCAGGTGATGAAATAGAGTAATCTCCTGGAATGACTATTTTTTTTCCTATCAACTCCTATATATAAATGAATGACTATTTCTTTTCTGCCAAAATCTGCTACTGGTTTTGAATATTTTTAAGTAAGAGAGAGCAAAATCTGCATCTATTAATGTGGAGTATTCAATGGAGAAGGAAAAACAACTTCAAGAAAGTTGGTGCCTCACTTGAAGAGCATATATCAGGATTTGAATTCCTTCACAATATCCCTCTAAAACTACCATGAACATGTTTACTTCCTCTCGACACTCAATTATAGGACTAATGGATAACAAAAACAGAGTTGCATGAGTTAGCTTCGCCTTCTTTGTTTTCTATGGCATTCAAAACATTCAGAGCAAGAGAACTTACTACTCCTACTCGTGAAGTTGGATTTGAGCTTGTTAGGATGAACCTACAACTCTTCCCCAATGTGTTGGACAAAATGCCACAAGACATCTGGGAGCTTTGCTTTTTTAGCAAATGCTATGAGTTGTTTAGCTTTATCAGCTGGATACTCATCAAATACCAACACTTTGCCTGAGTAGAAACATTTCTTATCACCTTAAATTCAAGAACTAATTATGATATACTAACTTCCAAAGCAGTGAATATACATGTGAATTTTCCAGATCTCAAGCATTTGATCGTGGACATTTGTGGAACGAAGTTCGTATCCTATCTGGAAACCAAAGTTTTGTTTAACAAATTAGAGCATCAATAAATGCAGCTTCAAAGTATAGAAAATAAAGGAAAAATTTAATTAATGTGCAATACCACGATGGTGGTTCTGGGACCGGACAATGAAAGTATTGTCTGCAACAGAGGTTCTAAAAGATGCTCTGCGTACACCTAGATAATCACGGTCAGAAAGCATCCACAATAACTATATAGAAAAACTTGCATCTATACACACACACACAGTGAGTTGTAACTCACAACATCAGTGCCAATGATATAGTCCTTGTATGATCTGCATTGCCCCAGTCAAGCTCTGCAGCCTTGATGGAGCCAAAGGAATCTACTAGAGGACCAAAACCTTAGCATGAGGAGAAAGAGAAATAATAATCATTTATTTCTATGAATGCAAATTGGTCTCCAAGGAAGTACAATTTTTCTTAACTCAGATGCTTTTTCAAATGTAAATTGCTCAGAGACAACAAAAACACAAAAAAACAAAATAGAGAGAAAATCAGGAAGGCAAAAGTGATACGAGTACCAGGATTAGAAGTCATCTGCAGTATGCTAGAAGCATTGCGTTCAACATTTCTTGCAAGTAAAGACAAAACCTCAGTTTGATCAGTTGAAATGACGTCACATCCCAGAAGAATGTGGACACCTTCCAATATTCAACCTCTAAAGTGATTTTATATTTATTTATTCACTTTGAAAAGCTTGACAGTTATAGAAACTAACCAAATCCAGCTACCCCACAGCCTGCTCCAAGTTCGATTACTCGTTTCCCTTTAAGTTTGGATGGAGAAAACCTCCCCTTTCTACAGTTCTTTTCCTACATAATTCCCCAAATAAATCTAATTTAATGAAGAATGAATTGTTGGACTCTAAAATAAAGCTAAATGAATTGGGTAGAAGGTAAATGACACAAAAGAAATAAAGCATACATAACCATCTGAACTCAAAAAGGTCAATCTTGAATTCCAAAACTCCTACGATCATAATATGCATCAAGTAAAGTAATCTGCTAGACATTCAATTTATCTCACTGAAAGTAATATTATACAAGTGCCAAAAACATGAATAGAAATCCACTCAGTAGCAAGCAGAAACAAATTCAACAATTAAAAGCACCAAACGACAATTCAATTTTCAGATCAAGCAAATCAGCAATACTAAGAGAAATTAGATATCAAACCTAGAAGGAAACACAACGGAAGAAGAATAATCTAGGTTCCATCTCATGAAATTGGAGATCTTGAAGCGGAAAAAGAATAGTCTAGTTACCGATTGACGGAAAACAGAGAGAAGTCGAGCAAAAGTGCGACTGCGAAACCCTAAGGGTATTCTTGTAATTGAGGCAAAACCCAAGCAACCTTCCAGCGTCGAATCGGATCCGATTCAACTCGCATAAAGCCCCAACAACTCATTCAAATCAAATACCAGGCCGACAAAGTTTGATTATCAGCGGCGATAGCAACGCGCTTTGCAGCGGTGGCATGAGAACGAGATGGGAATGTCGACGGAGACGTCGTTCCAAAGCAATGTGTAAAGTCACCGCCGTTTTTCCTTTGCCGGGGATAACAGTCACACCGGCGATTGGAGAACCGATCCTGTTAACCAAATTCAGAGCTCAAACTTAATTAATGTGAATTTTTTTTTTTTTGTTACTTTTACTTTTACTTTTATTTTTAGGTTTGGGTTTTTGGTTTGAACAAAGGTTTGGAAAATGGGTTACACAGGGTTGGACAGATCGGTTAATGGGTTCACTTTTTAATTAATTAATAGTTAGTGAATGTTGATTTTGAAATAATTGAAAGGGAACTAATGAACAAATAGTAATTACCCACCCCTAAACGGCAAAAATATTTTTTTCACCAAAAGAGGTCAAAAATGTTTGGCCTTTCTAGAGAAGGGCATTTCTCTTCATTTGCCTGATACAAACTATATACATATATATAACAACCAAGTAATTATTAGCAGAGCACAAAAGCATTAGTCAAATTAAAATATTGTAATGATGATTGACGCTCACATTATATTTTCATTTTTATGAATATCATTGGCATGACTAATGTATGAGTGAATTAAAATATTGTATGATGATTGACGTTCACATGATATTACTACAAAAAAGACGGTGTTTAACGACAATTTTAGCGACGGTTATAACCGTCGCTACCCTGTGTAGCGATGGTTTTGGCGTCGATTTTTTAACCGTCAGGAAACCGAGGGTCGCTAAGATTTAACGACAGTTATTTTCAACTCCATCGCTACGTAGTGACGGCCACTTACCGTCTCAACATAGCGACGGATTTGGCGACAACCATCTGGGTCCGGACCCGGGTCAGAATAACCGTCGCTACACCTTCGACAACATAGCGACGGTTTAGCGACGATTAACTTCCGTCGCTATTAGCGACCGCTATTTTACGTCGCTATATCCGTCGTTAAATTGTGAATTTCGGAAAAAAAAAATGGTTCGAACAATTGGAGGCGCCGGTGAGTGAGCACCGAACCACCCGACCATCTCATCTCGAACCCAACCACCAAGCATCTCATATATAAGCCACAAAATCTCTCAATTAAATAAGACAATTATTCGCTCCCATGGGGGACCGAACACAGGTCCTTGGGTCCCTGAGCGGGGATCATTCCGTTCGGGCACTTGCTTTCTTGCGTTTACTTAATTAAATTAATTTTATATGTCCTAAAAATTATTTTTTTAACATTTTTTTAATTCTTTATTTCAATTATCTTATTTATTAATTAAATCACATTTTTATATAATAATTTTTTTATATAAATTAAAATTTAAATTAAATTAAATTAAATTAAAATTATATTTTTTAGTTGTTTTTAAAAAAAGAAGTACTACATTTCTTTTAAACCTGTAATACTTTTTCATCTAAACAAGTAATATTTTTCTATCTAAATAAGTAATACATTTCTTTAAACAAGTACTCCCTCCGTCCCAATCTTTATCGTAAAGTACCCACTTTTTTTGTCCCAATCTTTATGGTAAAATTACTTACACACGATATCACTTTATCACATAAAAAATTTAATAAACAACACTTTCTAGCCCCAATTACTCATTATTTTATCACTTTATCACTTTATCATATAAAATACTAATAAACAACTCTTCCTACCCCACCACTTTATCACTATTCCACTATTACACTAAATGCTTATGAACAATCAAAATGTCATGGAGTTTGGGACGGAGGGAGTAATATTTTTTCATCTAAACAACTAATACTTTTTCATCTAAACAAGCAATACTTTTCTTTAAACAAGTTATACTTTTCTATCTAAACAAGTAATATTTTTCTTAAAACAAGTAATACTTTTTCATCTAAACAAGTAATACTTTTTCATCTAAACAAGTAATATTTTTCTTTAAACGAGTTATACTTTTCTATCTAAACAAGTAATACTTTTCTTTAAAAACAAGTTATACTTTTTCGTTAAAACAAGTAATACTTTTTCATCTAAACAAGTAATACTTTTCTTTAAACAAGCTAGTTATACTTTTCTATCTAAACAAGTAATACTTTTCTTTAAACATGTAATAATTTTTCATCTAAACAAGTAATACTTTTTCATCTAAACAAGTAATACTTTTCTTTAAACAAGTTATACTTTTCTATCTAAACAAGTAATATTTTTTCATCTAAACAAGTTATACTTTTTCATCTAAACAAGTAATACTTTTTCATCTAAACAAGTAATACTTTTCTTTAAACAAGTTAGAATTTTCTATCTAAACAAGTACGGAGTAATACTTTTCTTTAAACAAGTTATATTTTTTCATCTAAACAAGTAATACTTTTCTTTAAACAAGTTATACTTTTCTATCTAAACAAGTAATACTTTTCTTTAAACAAGTTATACTTTTTCATCTAAACAAGTAATACTTTTTCATCTAAACAAGTAATACTTTTTCATCTAAGCAAGTAATACTTTTCTTTAAACAAGTTATACTTTTCTATCTAAACAAGTAATAATTTTTTTTAAACAAGTAATACTTTTTAATCTAAACAAGTTATACCTTTTCATCTAAACAAGTAATACTTTGCTTTAAACAAATTATATTTTTTCATCTAAACAAGTAATACTTTTCTATCTAAACAAGTAATACTTTTTCATCTAAACAAGTAATATTTTTTCATCTAAACAAGTAATACTTTTCTTTAAACAAGTTATAATTTTCTATCTAAACAAGTAATAATTTTCTTTAAACAAGTTATATTTTTCTATCTAAACAAGTAATACTTTTCTTTAAACAAGTTATACTTTTTCATATAAACAAGTAATACTTTTCTTTAAACAAGTAATACTTTTCTATCTAAACAAGTAATATTTTTCTATTTAAACAAGTAATACTTTTTCATCTAAACAAAGTGATACTTTTCTATTTAAACGATAAATAAACGATATAACAAAAATATAAACGATATAAACATTATACATACATAAACAAGTAAATTGTTCACAATAAATAATTAAAAAAAAGTGTCGCCTCATGAATAATCATAAAAAAAAAAAAACAGAGTTTCAATCACCGCCCCGGATAATAATCATCCGCATCATCCCCCAAATTAGTAGTAAAATTATTAGCAAAAAGAAAAGAATGATCGAAACCGATATCATCGGCGCCACTACCTCCACCACCGCTTATCGCTATCTATCGTCATCAAATCATTACTATTGTCACTACCATCGCCGCCGCACGGCTGCCACCACAACCGTTGCCACCGCTGCCACCGCCACCACCACCACCACCACCACAACCAATGACCAGGCTACTGCTGCCACCACGATCGCTGCCACCGCCTAGGTCATCGTCCTCCTCAAAAAGGTTGTCGAGGAAATAATTGGGTGGGCAACCCATTCGATCGGCCAGTCGGGACGCAAGCCACCGCCACTTCCGTTCATTTTCTTCTCTGAGCTCAGCCGTCACCGCCTCTCTAATCTGTTCAGCCGTCTGCTGCGGTGCTAAAGTAACAGAGGTCTGAGACGAGTAGGGTTGTGTCTCCATGATCGAGGTGACGGAACAACCCACTGTACCAATGGCACCATTGTCTATCGATGTTGGCCTCCTCCACATAGATCTGATTCAAATTAATTGGAGGAGGTGGTGGATTTGAACCTGACGGTTCACCCATCTAGGCCTGGCTGGCACCGCTCTCTGTAAAAATTAAATATTATAATTAAGATCATGTGTAATAATTACAAAATACAATATTAATTACTTACGTGCACTGGGTGGTGCTGCTGTAGGTGGAGGTCCTTGTCTCCTCTTCGTAGGGGTGGCCGAGTGCCAACGTCTCAAGAGCGTTTAGAGGGCGTCCGAGCCGTAGTTCCTATTAACAAATAAAAATATTAATATTAATTATGAACTTATTATATAATTAAATAAATTATATTCTTTACTCCGCTTACGCGGTGCCTCGAGAATCCCAGGGATCCGACCATGTGCACAACGACACCTCCATCCCCTCCTTCCTGGCTCAGGTAATTTTGGCGATTCTTCCGGCACATCTCCTGGTATGCGGGATCGCTCCAAACCGCCACAATCGAGGCTCAGACGCCTGGGTCCATCTCATCTGTCACGATGAACAGAGGTCGAGCTTGAGCTCGACCGCTCAAGAGATGACCCACTGGACGGGGCGGGTGGTCGAATTTTGGACCGTCGTGGCGGGGTGCAGTTCACCTAAGGTCTAAGGATCCTCTTCCTCCGGGTGCTCGAGGAACCGGCCGCTGTCTTCTACCACCACCTTGCCTTGACCATTCTGCGTTGCCATGACCGGTATCTTCGCCACATTCACCTTGACTAGTACTTGTTGGGAGATGAATTTAATAAAAGATATATGATTTTGATTAAGATCCCAAAACCCCGAGTATGACATGTTTAATAATCTTGATAGTTGAAGATTCGGGTTTTAGAGTATTCGGGATGTTATCTCGCAAAATGTATAGTCGCCAGATATAGACGATAAAGTTCTCAAGACTCTAAAGAACTCAAGATATGTTTTCAAGAAACAAGTTTTAGTATGAAACTAAAGTTTTGAAGACTCATGGAGAAATCGAGAATCAAGACTCAAAGGAGAAATCGAGAATCAAGACTAAGCAGGAAATCGAGATATCAAGACTCAAGATGAAATGAGGAATCAAGACTCAAAAGATGAAGACTCAAAGATATCGGTTTGTATATCGCAGAAGACTCGTAAGACTCAAGACGCAGGATCAAGATCAAGACTAAAGATCAAGAATATCGAAATAATCGTAATTATCAAGACTCAAGAATGTAATCAATGCTCAAGATAAACCGAATGTTCCGAGGCATCAATATATCTATCTCAAGGATGCAACATCGAGAAGATCGCGATTCCTTAGAAAATAGATATTTGCCAAGACATTCAAATGCGCATAAAAGGAACTAAGTCGAAGTGTTGTTAAGGTTATATCAACTCGTAGTTTGTAACCAAAAAGAGCCGTTGAAGGTGTCTACCTTTAATCGAGACAAAAGTCAAAAAGAGGAAGACAACATGTACCATACCTTAATCGATAAAGGATGTGTCGCTAAAAAGATGTCAAGTACAAAGTTCAGATCGCAAAAAGTGAAGAGGCTAAATTACATGAAAGGCTATTGCCTAAAAACGTGTTAGGGAGTTTCAAACCCTAAATATAGCCGTTCCTCACACACCATAAGAGGAAACTCACGAAGTTATTTCTCTAACGGATAGTTTTTAAGAGTGACCTTGGTGTATGCCTATAAATACTGGTGACCCTCTATATTGTAAGGTTACGGGAAATTTATAAGCAACTCGAGAAGCTCAAACTTATTATCGAAAAGTTAAAGCACTCGAAAAACTTAGAATTCCCAAGTGCTTTTATATTGAAGAGAGCTCACTAAACTAAGCCTAGCTTGATAAGACATATCCGAAGCTTAGTCGAGATATCCTAACCCTTTGCATTGTACTTCATTGTAAAGGATATCTCATCCTAGTTGGAAACCAACCGAGAAACCCCAAACCCTCGAGAAGGTAGTTGGAGTGTGTTTGTTGGTGAGAAGAGTTGTAAAGAGTTAGTAAACCACGCAGAGTAGTCGAAAAGCTCTAGATGAGAAGTTAGTAAGCTGAGGTAGTCCCAAAGCTTGTTTGTGTTTGAGTAAGTAAACTACGGAGGTAGTCGTAAAGCTCAAGGTCGGGTTGAGTAAGTAAACCACGTGGAGTAGTCGTAAAGCTCAGGCCGAAGTTGAGTAAGTAAACTACGCGAGGTAGTCGTAAAGCTCGAAGTGATTAGTGAATTTCTCCGAGGATCGAGAGAGTGGACGAGGAGCTTGAGTCTCGAACCACTATAAACCGGTGTTGTTTATTGTTGTCTTTATCGTGCTTAACTGTTGCATCACTGAGTTTGAAAGCATATTTTCACTGATATTTCAGTTGGAATCAATCCACTGGAAGTTGCATGTAATTGAATCACAGTCTAATCACTATTCCATTAAAGGAAGGTTTTTAGCAAAGCTTAAAACGAGTATAAACTAAAGGGTCAACCATTCCGCACATCTAAGTAGCTAGAACAGATAGTTACCAAACTGAACTTACTCTTCCGAGGGTTCAAGAAGTTAGTTATCCGATCCAAGCAACTCGGGATCTCTCAAACTCGGGACTCGGTTGGGATTATCGAGGTTTACGAAAGGCAGCCAGATCTTTGTCTCAAGAGACTTTGACTCAGAGTGATTTGTGCTTCTCAGGACCTAATCTTCAGGATTATCTGACCCAAGCTGACCTCAGTAAGAAAAAGTTTTAAAAACACTGAGCACATGTATTCCCCCCCATACACGTGTAAGACTCGTTTGCACCGGGACCAACAGTATTCATCTGCATTATATAAAACAAATTCATAACATTTTTTCGACATAAATTAATTAATTAAAATCGCGCCTAAATTTCGACAGAGTTTCGACTGTATTATTATAAACTCATCCTAGTCAACCAACAATCTAACAATTCTAACATATATAAATCATATAATAAAATAATTACATAAACATAATTTCATAATCTAACATGTACGTTAAATTGATATTATCTAACCAGACTAATATTCTAATCAACCAGACTAATCTAATATGCATATACGTAATTGACTAATTAAACTAACATGGATACATAATTAATCTAACATTAATCTAATATATATATATATATAAATATATATATTTCAACATTAATTAATTAATATACATTAATCTAATAATTTCGAATTATATATATATATAATTCAAAATTATATATATATAATATATACATTAATCTAATAATTTCGAATTATACATATATATAATTTCGAATTATATATATAATATATATATATAGACGCATGTACGCATATATAACGAGAAAATAAACGGTTAAAAATTAGAAAAAATACCATCAAATGGAAGAACACGACGGTACAAAGTTTTCCACGTGCACCGAATGCTCAGGACCGCGACAACGAACGACGTACCGAGCGGCGGACGTACTATTTGCGAAAAAAACCGCGTCAGAATGTTGTGTGCGCTGCTTATATAATTGGAATTTAGCGACGGATACTTAATGTCCGTCGCTACTAGCGACGAATAAGAGTCGTCGCTATATTCAAAAGACCGTCGCTAAACTCGGCCTGGGCGGTGGTCCAAGTGTCGAGACGCTTCGTGCCCAAGGTCCGACTTTAGCGACGGATTTAACCGTCGCTAAACGATCCGATTTGACCCGGTTTGAATTTACCGTCGCTAAACCTCCGCTAGTCCGTCACTAAATACTGTGACTTTGACAGTCTATCTTGATCAGTCTCTAAAACTGTCGCTACTAGCGACGGTTTGGTTAGCCATCGCTAATATCCATCGTTAAAATCTGCATTTTTTGTAGTGTATTTTCCTTTCTTATGAATATCATTGTCATGACTAATAAAGGAATGGAATAAACGTGTGAATGAAATGACATATGAACAATCATTCTTGTAGTTGGTATTGATTAGGAACCAGTATTAAATATAAATTATTATTATTGGATGTGGGAATTATTATTTAATAATAATTTATTATTGATTATTGCTATTATGTATATTATTAAAAATATATTATTATTGTTGATATTTTGATATTAATTATTGTTGATAGAAGAGTTATTATTATTAATAAATATTTGTATTATAATTGATTTTATTATTTTTGTTATATATGGAGTATAAATGTATACTTCACAAATACTATTCTTATTTTTAAATAAGATTAATAAAAAATACGTAAATAATAATAGCATAATATTTTAATAATAACATTTTTATTTTTATTTTTTTAATATATTTTTTATAATTGTTACGTTATTATTTATACTGTTGTAAAATAATTATATTATTTATAAAATTATTAAATATAATTATTTTATTATAATTCTCAAATAACAATATTATTATTATTATTATTGAAATTAATTTCTCAATAAATGGAACAGCTAAATATTCCTTGTTTTTGGAAATTAAATTTTTTTGGGGGATCGTGAATAATGATTCTATTTTAAAGTTATTCCACCGTACCTATCGTTAAGGTTAATTAGCTTGATTATGATATATGTCAATTACAATGACTTAATGATTACATTATAAGTCAATTATATTTTTTTATTTTTTATGCCTAAAATTTCGTGCTTAAATTAATTATGATTGTATCATTTGATTACTATCAATTATTTATATTAAAATAAAATATATAAACATTAACTTTTTTTTAAAGGAAAAATTGCAGATACAAGACTTAATTTTGTCATTTATTACACTTCAAGGATCAAATTTCACTTTTTTACAGGTCTAGTATCAAACTATCAAATTGTTGCAAAAAAAAAAAAAAAACTTTGTGCAACTTTAAGGATATTTATGCCAATTCATATATCATTTTACATAAGAAGTGATGTAGATACAGAACTTTCAAATTATTGCAAATAAAAGACGTGCATTATAAATCACAATATAATTGTGGTTAATGCAAAAACTATTGATTAATATATCAATATCATGATGTATTATTTGACAACGAATCTTAATATATAAAAGTGGTATTGACTATTGATCAAAAGATAATTAAGAAGCATAACAATTAACATAGAAACTGGGAACAAATTAATTAGTTACAATTTCGAAATACTGAAAATTTTTATTTTATCTAATCACCAAAAAAAGAAAACTTGCAAGTCAAATTAGATATATTTCCCCTTCTTGAAGAAAAAGTTACAACGATTGACACTTCTAAAGTAAAATGTAACTTTTTGTAAAATATTTTAGTAATTATAATTGGTATTATCAAAAAATTTCATATTGAAGCCCAATTTTTAGGTTGAGTCTCAATATAAGTTCTCATTTTACAAGTATCTCAAATCAAGATTAAATTTTTTCCTCGATTTTAGATTTTATTTAAATTTTTTGTCTCAGTGTATGGCCCAACAAGAAAAATAATTTCAATCAAGTGGTTCAAGCACCACTACCTATGCATGTGAAGTCATGGGTTCAAGTCACCATTTGTTCGATAAAAAAAAAAAAAAAATTAAAGGTACACAAAAAGATAAAAAAAAAGAAAAATTAAAGACATTCACATCTATAATTTTTTTTTTATATAATCTTTTTTAGTTAATCAACTTAAAAAACTACACTGATTCATCTAAGATGTCAGTGCAACTGTACAAATTGAAGAGTCTATGTTACCTGAAGATAAGTAGTCTGAGTATGCAGATACAAACAAGCAACAAAGAGAACATCAACTAATTGAAATCAACACTTTGTTTGTACAAGGGTGGCTTTCCATCATGGTAGTTGTCATCTAATAGCCGTTGGAAGTTGGAACATTCTTGCAAAGTTGACAGGTGGACCAACGAGGATCAAACCACACTTCATGGACACTGAGCATGATAATGACAACCTGTAAAAACAAAAGATGCTAAAAGTCAAGTTTACAGAAAGGTGAAAGATGACATTTAATGCACCTTACCTAATACATGCTAGGAGGTGTCTGCAACTAAAATCAAGCCATATCATCATATCAAAATAGATATTTTTAAGGTCTATATCTCCCATGGATAGAAATTTAAAGTTATCTATAAATACAGAAAGCCTTGGACTCAAACAAGTTTATATGAAATCAAGCAATCTCAAGAACTAAAGCTTATTCTTAGAACTCTTGAAGCACTCGAAACCACAAGATTTTCCAAGTGTTCCAATATTGGAGAGAGTTCTTCTTTGTATTTCTGAGCTTAAAATGTTACACATTCAATGCTTAGAGAGATCGCATAGTACTAATTGTAAAGGATATCTCAAATAGTTGGGAAAAAAACATAAACCCTTAGATCTTTGTTGAGTGAGAGAGTTTTAGTTTGACCAGGAGGAGATTTTGCATGTAACTTTAGTGGAGATTTCAGTTTGAAAGCAGTTGTCTTGAACATTAGAACTCAAGTTTCCCTAAGCCTCAACAAAACTCCAGGATAGTTGCACCTAAGCCTCACTGGATGAAAATGAGAGAAGTGCCTAAGCATAATCAAAAGAAGTCTCCAAACGTACCCAAGGCTACCACTCATTCACAGAAGACTCTGAAAGCACCCGAGGAGCAGGTCTATGTAGATGTTTGTGGGAGACAAATATGAACCTCTAGTCTTGTTTGTTTGGATCCCCAAGGGCACAACTAATTTTCAAGGACCCGGTTCAAAACACTCAACAAAATAGTTAGGTTGTCCCTGGTGGGAGGACTTCCAAATAAGGTATTTCCAAATAATTGGACATGTGAAGCATGTTAGAAAAAAAAATCAAATTAAAAGCCTCATTCAAGGAGATCCCAACATCACCTTCCAGTCGAGTTCTGTAGCTTTTCAACTTGGATCTGTTTAGCCCAGTCACACCTCTAAATTTCAGTGGCAAAAAGTATACTCTTATAGTTGTTGATGATTATTCTAAATTACTTAAGTTATTTTCTTGTTTAAGAAGCATGAAACTATCATTACACTGCTTGAACTATTGAACAACTACGAAATGAAATAGGACAAAACATTGTTAAAATCAGATCATATAAGGAAAATGAGTTCTTAAATTATTATATTATTGATCTTTGTAGTGAGTTTGGGATACATCATGAAACTTCTATTGATAAAACACCACAAGATAAAGGAGTAGCTGAAAGGAGGAATCGAACTCTTAAGGAAGCTTCTCGCACCATGTTAGCTGAATTTGATGTACCCAAACTCTTCTGTGCAGAAGCTATCAACAGCGCTTGCGACATTTAAAATAGAAGTCTTCTCACAAAAGTGCATAGCAACACACCTTACGAGTTGTGGAAATGTAGAAAGCTTCATGTATCTTATTTTCATATTTTTTTTTTTTGATGTTTTACTCACAACAATTGTAAGGATATTTCTCATTTAGCATTAGAAAAACATCGTCCCATTGATAACAAATCGATATGAGAAACACATCCTTCTATTATTTTAACACAAGTCCATGTCCAACACCTACATGCTGATAACGGAGAAAGAAAAAAAAATTGAGCATAAAGGACAAAAAATGATACCTTGATAGACTAAAATTTAAAAGTTAAAAAGTTACAAAACGAACAGTGAAATCACTCTAAACTACAAGACTAGTTTTGAAATTTTCTCCTAAATACCTAAAACAAATGAACATGACTAAATTTAAACACGAGAGTTGTAAAGCAAATATTTTTATAATTAAATAGTTTTTTTGAAGTTAAATCGCCCCGATGTTTAGTTTGATGATAAGGGCACATTTTTTAGCGTGGTTGCAATAAATCTTACTATTTAGTAACAGATTTATCTAAATTAATACTCCCTTCAACCAAAATGTTAATTTGTCATTTAAAAATGGTTCACACGAATGAAGAAGTCATTAAATGTCAATAAGTATAAGTGTCATTTTTACAGTTTAACTTACCTTAATTTATTGTCATTCATACATTTATTTTAATATATTTATCAAAAAAATCGAATGGAATGGTAAATTGAAATAAAATATTGATAAAGTCTTATGTGAACAGGTTCGCCCTCATAACAAACATAAGGTATCACCATTAAACTACAATAATTTTACTTTACAAATTGAGGCGTTCTATTAAATAAACGAAATAATTTATTATGAAATTAAAAAAATATATATATGATAGATAGGAATTAGGAATCGAACCCAAGCCGACCTCATAACAACCATGTACTCTTACCACTAAACTACAGTCATTTTACTTTTATAAATTGAGGCTTCCTATAAATTAACAAAATAATTTATTATGAAAAAATATGGCAAGTGATAGAAATGATTTATTACGACTATACTATTACAATGATTTATTACGACTATACTATTACAATTTAATGTTTATATATAATAACTCGTATTTATTCGTTTTAATTAAAAATATGTAAAAATTCATGATTTCTTTGTTGTTAGGAATTGAACTTCTCACCACCTTACTACAAAAATTTGATATTTAAATTAAGGCTTTATATATGATAAATGTGTTTATTTATTTAATTAAGTATGTATATTTAATTAACTATAGATTTCAATTCATAAACGATTGATGAACTAAAACAGAACAAACTCTAGTTATCTAGTTTATACAAATATATGGAGAAACATTTTTGTTAGTACTTTTATTTACAAATTGTACGTATAATACATTCAAAATCGTAATTTATTGTAATACTTTTATATTTTGCATGTAATACTAATTCCGCTTTTTGATTAGATAATTTTCTTAACTTACCTTTTTTTTATGTTTAGATTGTAATATTATTATGTTGGGTGTTTCTTACAATAGTCAGGGAGTCGTACTGACTGTCAATAGTCAGGGTCTAAATTTGTGCCACGTGTCATCGTACTCTGTCGTACTGACTTGTTACATGTTGTACTAATAAATTCTTTTTAAATTATATTTTACAATTTACTATCTTACCCTACATACTTAAATATAATTTATAATAAATTTATATATACTTTTATTTCATTCTTGAATTAAAAAAAAGGGCAATCTTTCTTTTACTACATTTTTCCGCTCCTAAAAAAACCTTCATAGCCACGCCCCTTTCTCTTCTTTGTATTTTAGAAAAATCCACCATGCCTACACCTTTAAACCTGAAATCCACCCATAAATTTGCATAATAACATGAGTGAAGAAGGTTTTATGGTGGATAAATGAAAGAAATCGACAAGTTTGAAAGAGCACTTTGGGAAAATTTTAAAAAATCTTCTCCCAAGACAAAAAAGTACGATTTCTTCCATCTTTAAATTTGGTCTCGTATAATTTTTCTTAGAAAAGCACGGGTAACATGATGATGGTCTTGAATATTTGATTGTGAGCATGATCTCTTTGAGGATTTTTATCAAACACTTGGTGTGCATAAATATTATGGCTTGAATGTTGAAGATGAAGCATGATTTCTGTTGTACAGGGTTTTAATAATGAGAACTTGTGAAATTTTGATGCTTGGTGAAACCCTATGGAGGATTTGAACATATTTCTTGATTTTTTACGAATATCTTGAATATGTGCGTTGAATTTTTATTTTTTTTGGTTGGACAAAGTTAGTTGTTAGTAGTTAGTACACCAAGCACCCAAACATTCTACAAATTCACCAATCCACCTTATAACTCCCATAACTCATATTTGTTCCCAAAGGGAATCGAACCTGGGTCTCCCACTCAATTGAGGAGCCCAATGGCCAGGTGGATGATTAAGTGTGGAATTTGGGCATAAATGTTAGTACAGAGATGAGAAATTTCCATGATGCTTAGTTGGTGTGAAATACTTGCAATGGGAAGGCATATTTGAGAATAAATATGAAAAGTTCATGATTGAGTACAAGTGAAATTGTCGTTTTTATTGAGAAAAGATGAGAAAAATCACAAAACATCTTTGAAAAAGTGAAATAAGAAAAGTATGAATGCTCAAGGAGATTAGAAAGTGTATGCTTCAGTGAATCTTTGAAGTGACAAAAAGGTGCAACTAAAGTGATTTACGATTGAATTTATTGCACAAATATTGATGAGCTGCATTTTATTTTGTAGAAAAATGGCACAGAAAGAATCTAGTGAAAAAGAATTGGGTGAAATTTGGTGATATGACACCCTATTTTTTAAAACATTGAAAATCAAGAGCTTATGTTATATGTTATATATTTGCGGCTCATATTTATTATAATATGTATTAAATTCTATTTTTTTTTCCTTCACTAATCTAATTTCTATATGTTGATATTAGCTCCAGCGAATGTTATTGACTGCCAATATTTCCCTTCCCTATACCTGGACCTTTACACCTTGCTTGTTAGAAGCAACAAATATTTATCCTCCTGATATTGCACAAGAAAGAATAGAAGACTTTGTGCTGACTTCTGCAATTTTGAATAGATTATTTTAAATTTTTGTGTTCTATTGCAATCGAATTCATGAATGTTTTTGCTGTCTAATTTGCATCCTAAGTGCTATTTGTGTTCATCGGTTAATGATGTTCAACTATTTTTGTGCACCTATGCGAAGACTGGATTGATATTTTTTTAGTATGAAACTGTATTTTACTTGTTATATTTTTATTGGTTGCTCCCGTAGGTTATTCATTGCTGCTTATATTAGAAAATGCAGACCATTATTATTTGATATCATGTTTTAGTGCTCTTAGCGTTTGATTTTATTAGATTCAAGTTGTCATTATGTCGTGTTGACTTTTGCAAGTGTAATAATATTACTGTGAAACAATGGAAACTTTTGTGCTGACTTTTGCGTTTTGAATAGGAAATGCTATCAGAATCTATAATTTAGGGTTGATGGTGAATTCCAGCGGAGAAGCCTTCTGTATATGACGAGTTCTTGAATATGGTCTGCTATGATTTACATGCAATGAAGATCAATTGGAGTAAATAAAAAGCTGACTAATATACTTAAGAAGCTAGATACCATCTTGACCATCAGAATTTATAATTTATAAATACATGATGTTTTGGTTGTTATTGCTTCCAAGTTTGTAGCTTCTTGAGCGATTCTTGGGCATTATTTTCCATTCCAAATTCGAAGAGTGAAGCAGCTTGACGGTAAAAAGCAGTTGGTCATTCTGATGATACCACTTGAGCTACTCAACACATCCCCAAGTGCATCAGTCATCATTTTTTTTTAATAAATAAATGTCAAATTATTACATAACATTTCACAATCATCACCAAATTTGATTGGACGAAAGCTGGAAGGAAATGAAGTGCGATGAAAATAAAGCAATGATTGTAAAATCAAAATTTTGTTTATAACACAACTCACCTATAACTTGGAGAATCTATAAAGATATAAAATTTATATGTGTGTCTATTAAATCAAATTCTATTAAAAAAAAAAAACACTTTTGATATTCCACATTGGAAAGGCTTGAATTTTTTTTTTTTAAAAATAAAATAACGCATATGATGTTATAACAGAGCGCATGATTTTTTGGGCACTAATGACTATATATTAATGATATGCCCACCGTTGTATGCTCATTACTATGTTTAAGATAAAAAAATATGGAAACTTATTGATAGGTACATTTCAAAATTATAAATTATTAATAGGTACAAAATAATTTATATATATATAGGTTTATTTGCACTTTTCGAATGTAATTTTGGTTATACATGTAATCTCATTTGTATATATTAGTAATTTGCATAAAAAAATTGTACCTATTAATAATTTCTTCAAAAAAAATATTTGGATAAATATATAAATAGAGGCTTTAAAACATTAGAAAATGAAATATAATACATGTCATTATGGGCACTAACAATTATATATTCATCATTCGTCCATTGTTATGTGCTCGTTACTACTATTAAGATCTTAAATGCAGATAAAAAATAAATAAAGACATTAAAATATTAAAATTTTGAATAACAATTTCGTTATGCGTTATAGCGGAAAAGTGTGTCATTATGGGTAAAAATATACTCATACCTCCTATACAACTATCATATAACTTTCATCACCCTATTATAAACATATTTAAAAGTTTGAAGAGCATTTCGACTGTCATATTGATCGAACAATATACAATTTAATCATTAACTCTTGAAAAATGACATTGAGTAGAAAGTTGATGAAATTGGATAATATTTCTCAATCAAAAATCGTTTCTTTCTAAATTTTAGTTTTCTTTGAATGCGGTTTTGTTCTAAAAATCGCAAATTTAGCTTAGACAAACGGGTTTGAAAAAGTAGATTTTCCAAATTTTACTTGAAATTCAAATTTCAAACCATGAGTGGATATATATTTTTTAAAAAACCGATTTTTATACTATAAATTCATTATTATTAATCTCATCATGTTCTCTATTAATTGAAAATTATAAAGATATGGGGAATGTAACACGGGACCTTGGGCTCTAGACGGGATCATAATAACGATGCACTTGTTTCTTGCATTTACTTAATGAAATTAATTTATATGTTCTAAATATTTTTTTTTCTTACAATTTTTTTAAAATTCTTTATTTCAATTATCTTATTTATTAATTCAATCACATTATTATATAATAATTTTTTTATATAAATATAAATTTAAATTAAATTTAAATTATATTTTTTACTTGTACTTTTTTTTTAACTACCTTTCTTTTTAAATTATAATATTTTTTCCTTCTAAACAATTAATACTTTTCTATCAAAATAAATAATATTTTTATTTTAAACAAGTAATACTTTTTTTTCATCTAAACAAATTAATACTTTTCTTTAAACAAGTTATATATTTATATCTAAACAAGTAATGCTTTTCTATTTAAACAAGTAATACTTTTCTATCTAAACAAATAATACTTTTCTATTTAAACAAACAATACTTTTCTATCTAAATAAGTAATATTTTTTTCTTTTAAACAAGATAATACTTTTTCATCTAAATAAGTAATTTTTTTCTTTAAACAAGTTATACCTTTCTATCTAAACAAGTAATACTTTTTTATTTAAACAAGTAATACTTTTCTATTTAAACAAGTAATAGTACTTTTCTATCTAAATAAGTAATACTTAGACAAAATTGAATTAATTTATAAGAATATTAAATATTATAGGTATTAATTTATAAGAAATTTATAAGAATTAATATTATGAATTTAATATATGAACAAGTTTTAAGGGTTTGTGTTAAATCTATTATATAAACTTAATATTAAAAATAAATAAAACGAGAATTTAAAGAATAAAATATTTGAATTGTACATAAAAAGAATTTTTAAAATAAAAAAAAAAAAAAAAAAATACAACTTTAATAAAAAAAAAAAAAAATTAATTAACTTGGAACGGTTAACAAAACAGGATGGTTTTAATCTTAAAACGTCCTCAAAACATTCTAAACATGCTACGGCCGGTTATGCTATTCCCTCAAAAAGAAATTGCCAACAAACTTTCAAAAACGTTTTTTTTTTTTTTTTTTTTAATAGAATCTCTCAAGGGACCAATCTGGAGAACTATTAAAATCAAGTTGTCAAGTGGATAATCGAACCTCAAATGTGTAGTAGTGAACAATATACAATTGCATAATCATTAACTCTTGCACATTGTACATTATTATCGAGAAGTGATGAAATTGGATAATATTTCTCAATCAAAGTTAAGTTTCTTTCTCAAATTTAGTTTTCTTTGAATGCCATGTTCTAAAATCGCAAATTTAGGATTTGAAAAGTATATTTTCGATTTTACTTGAAATTCAAATAACGATATGAGTGGATATATATTTATGACCACTTAAACTATAAATTCACTATTCTTAATCTCATCATGTTCTCTACTATTTTGAATAAAATAAAGGTATGTGACAATGTAAATAAGAGCTTGAAATAACTAAAAATTGTAATAACGATATATTGTATATATTTGTAATGGAACACATGTATTTATTTTTTATCTCAATATTTTTCTCAACTTACATCTATTTCCCTCACTCTCATTTTTTTATTCACTTTGTTTCCTTGTTAAAAATCTTTTGGTTCAATTTTAATCGGTGATTTGAAAAAAAAAAATAGTATTCCAATGTAAGTTCTAAATATAATATAAATATATATATATATATATATATATATATATATACTTGGTTCATTTTTTATCTTTTCAATCGGTGATTATATAGTAATATTTTTTTTGCTTCCAATAAAATTTTTATTTTAATTGATAATTTTATAGTAATGTTTTGTAATTTTAATAAATTAAGGTATCTTATTTTTCCTCTGGAATTGATAAATTAGCATGATTAATAGTTTGATCATGATGGTCCTCTCTTTTCATTTTTCCTTTGTAATAGAGCATCAGGATTCTTGGTGCATATATAAAATGTTGTATTCGTCATGTATATTGTACAATAGGTGTGAAATATGTGTATGTGAAATGTGCATCATATGATTTATATATTTGCACATTAAACCATTTAAATTAATAATTAAGTTTAGTATAAAGAATTCTTTTTTTGCAGTGAACGTACTTACTGCAAATTATAAAAGAAAGACAACTTGCCTAAGGTTCAACCACTTATGGAAAAGCAATGCCTGCAGATCACCATTGTCCCCAACTTAAAACACAAAACTTCGAATCACATTCAAATGAAACTTTGGAATTTTTTTAATTTTTTTTATTACTATCTTTACAAGCTTGCAAAAATTAAACCACTATGTTTTAAATTGAGCAAATTCAAGCCAAATTTCACCAATAGCAGGCTATATCTCACAGTTGAGCTCAAAATATATTGGGCTCAAAGAAAGAAAAAAAAATGGTTCAAATCCAAAGTCTTTTTTAATTCAATTGATATTAATTGTCTAGAGAATTAGAAGCTGATACTTATTATGGGGCAGGCTTTTCTAATTCGGTTAGATCAAGTTTCATGCAAAAATTGAAGACAAAGTCTAGTATGAAATTTGCATATGTGAAAAAAATTGAATTTACAAATCAATTTTAATATATGGTGAAGGTAAGACAAAATTATGAATTGGTTCATGGTTAATATCCTCAATTTTTTCTAACTTGTCGAAAATCGAAAGTTGAAATGATTTAATCTGTTTAATAAATCCGAACAAATTGAATCACAACAATTTACCAGGAGGTGGCTGATGGATACGAATTAACAGGTCGTTAGATGCACACAAGCAAAAGATCCTCGCCTGACAAAACTCACCTTCACGGGAATAGCTTGAACCGATTAATAAAAAACTAGATTGGTGTATAATTTGAAGGAATTAGGTTTGTGGTCTGTTGATTTTTTTGTTCTCGTGAAGGAAGGTTTGATTGACGTGACGGCAACCTGTTCTTCAATAAGGTAGAAGAATAAGGAATTGAGATTTATTCTTGGTTGAAATATTTTTGAGTGGCCGATGGATGATGAAGAGGAATAAGGGAGGACGGGCTGAGGGAAAGACGAGGTCTAGTTAGGATTATAAATTTATGTTTCAATGTTTGTGATATATCGTGAGTTCAATGATTTTTTCTTAAAAATTATATAAGGATAAATTTGTAAATTGTTAATTATATTTTTAAATCAATAAATTAATTATACGAGTACGATAAGACAACATAGTACGATGGTTAGTGCGATGCAGTACGACACTTAGTACAACACTTAGTACAACAAGTAGCAGATTATTAAATTTAAGTCTTTTGATTTAAAATCTAATGGCTCAGATTAATTGACTATTGACAGTTAGTACGACACCCTGACTGCTGTAAGAAACACCCTATTATGTTTTTATTTGTAATACTGTTATTTTTTTGCATGTAATACTGTTTTATTATCTTTGTAATACAGCTTCCGTTTTTTATTTGAAATCAAAGTAGAAGGCATTAATGATTGTTGATTATAAATTTTTAATATTGCTTCAGTTATGCATTTAATACACTTCAAAATTTTTTTTTTTTCTTATATTTTTTAATGTAATACTTTTTTTATTTTTTTGTAATACTGTTATATCTTGCATTTAATACTGTTTCAGCTTTACACGTAAATCTAGAACAATATGCATTATATTTAGATAGTAATATAATATTATCTAGAAAAACAAACAATAATATTAAGTATGTGACACCTCGAATCCAGAATGAAGCCTTCATCGTTTTAACACATTTTAAATTCGAGTTGTCACTTAGTTGCAAAAAACCCGAATTAAAAAAACAAATCTTTTTAAAGTAATGCAACGAGTAAAAGATAATTTTTTTTACAGTTAATGACAATTTATAAATTTACGAGTAGCATGGATCCCTTTATTAAAACTAGATTGTGACATAATATTAATAATCAGTTGATTAGAAGATAACATACATTTTAATCATCGAGCAACTTATAAAAGAGTTTGTTGCTCGGCATAAGAATAAATTCGCCAAACTTAAAGCGAAGCATTTATTTAAGAGGAGTTCTATATAAGTATATATATATATATATTATTGTTGTTCGGAGAAACTCCGTGTCATCCCTTCTGTTGCTCTGGCCCCTCGAAGCCGAAATCTGAAATGATATTAGAGGGGTGGGGCGTGAGCTATTTCTCACTTATGGGCAATCTTGTACGCTGCTATACAGATTGACAGTACGCCGAAATATGATTATCTTTATATTTTATTAAGGATTATTCATACGCTTTTGCGTAGATACTTTTGGAGGGTTGGACAAAATCATTGTATAATCTCGTTTGTAGCTTGTTTTCTTATCGTAATCTTATTAGTATCTTAAATTCATAACATCATTAATATTCATAAGATATCAAACATCATTGATCATTTTGATCATTGATCACTTTTGGGACACTGGTTGGTCCGACCACATGCAATCCCTTGTCGTTTCCAACCTACATCGCATGATAATTATTCATGTAGGACACTGGTAGCAATACCATGTGCAACCCCCTCTTGCATCTTCTCACCTCCATCGTGAAATCACATATTATGTATCTCATAGGATACATATCATATTGTTCATAAGCTTGTCTATTTTTTTTCTTGTGTTCTTAGTTATAGATTTGTATTTGTTTAGTTCAGTTCAGAATACACCAACAGTCCATATAACGTTCAAGGCAATAAAGTAATGACACCCACCTCATTAACTTTAAGAAAAGTTATAAGACTTGAAATCGATTCAGAGAGTTCGGGCGTGGAGGTGATCGTCTGAGTTTGATTCGAGCAGCACTTCGCCTAGTATAATATTTTCATATTCTCGTCATTGATTATTTTTTATTTAAGTAAATTATTCACAAGTCTATCGAGGATGTAGGCTCTTTTCTTAGGGTTTTATTCGCTTGTAATATTTATCGAAATTTAACTAACACGGCTATTAGAGTTTATTAATAATGTCCCGTAATTATTACTCAAGGAGAGGTCCTAAAGGACTTAAATTTTGTGGCACAAAAGGAGAAATGAAACACATAAGGTTTGTGAAAGAAAAATTATCCAAATAATTATATTACTATCCATTAAGTCTTCAAAAGTTTCAATTTTCAGTTTTGACATTTTTTGGAAAGTTAGTGTCCTGAAACATAAGGTTCGTGAAAGAAAAATTATCCAAATAATTATAGTACTTGTTGGGATACTATATGCCAGGATCTATCGGGATGACCTCATAAACACAAATTTAAATTAACGATTATTACTAGCATGAATTTAACTACGTGAATTCAAATAATAATCAATCCAACAACAACATGCAAACAATAATTCACGTAAAAGATCCTAGCACGGGGAATTTCTAGGAGTTTATGTAAACGTACCCGTTGGAGAGACGGTCTGAGATATGCAGGATCAGGTATCTGGCAACCAACCAAAAGTCTTTCTCAAGTATTCCCAAGTCCTTGCTCATCTATCGGGATGACCTCATAAACACAAATTTAAATTAACGATTATTACTAGCATGAATTTAACTACGTGAATTCAAATAATAATCAATCCAACAACAACATGCAAACAATAATTCACGTAAAAGATCCTAGCATGAGGAATTTATAGGAGTTTACGTAAACGTACCCGTTGGAGAGACGGTCTGAGATATGCAGGATCATGTATCTGGCAACCAACCAAAAGTCTTTCTCAAGTATTCCAAAATCCTTGCTCAACAACCTTGGTGGAAGGTTCTCCAATGAACAATTATAAAACAAAGGAAAATCAAATAATTTGTTGCACCACCTTTGTGGATTTCTAATATTTCCAACTCATGGAATTGTGTATTTATAATGGAGGGGGGAGGGACGAAAATTTTGAGCAAAATTAGGGTTAGGAAATATCTTTTCTTGATCTCCAAGAAATCTTGAATATATCCCATATATTCTTCTTTCCATATGTATTTTTCCACAAAAATCTCACGCCCTTATTTACCTTAATTTTTTCAAAAATAATAGGGAGATTTGCAAGATTGGATCTTTCTAGAATTTATGAGATATTCTTGTATTCCAAGAACACATATCTTTCTCCATAAAATATTTCCAAGAAAATCAAGAAAATCTTTCTTCCCTTTTATTTCTCTATTTTTTCGAAAATGTCCCTTAAAGAAACCAAGTGGGAGATTTCTTGAATTTATGGGATAATCTTATATTCCAAGAATACGTATCTTCTTTCCATAAAATCTTTTCAAGAAAATCCTTCTCCTTCTTTTTCTTTAATATTTTCAAAATTTAAGGAAAAATATGCAACAAAAATATTTAATTTATTTTAAACACCTTTTCATTTAATGGACTTTAATTGGGCTACTTGAGGGGCCTTTTGGAGAATTAAGATGGACCTCCTAATGGGCTTCTGAATTCCAATATTGAGCCACAATATAATTCAGCCCATTAATATTAATTAATTCCGCTATATAATTAATATTGCACTATCCATCTCAACCCATATTATGGTAATATGGCTCCCGGTTATTATTTCCCGTGTTTAAGATTATTTTGTCCATTAATTAATTAAGCCACTGAAAAGTTTTATATTAATTAATATCTTTATCTTTGAAGTAAGGACAACTCAACATTATTATCCATACCGGAAAATTAATTCCACTTGCAAGATTTGGTATGATAAAGGTTCTGAGCCCACCAAGGAGACTAATCATGCAAGATTCTCTAAGCACATGATTCTCTATATTAATTTAGCAATTCTCATGTAATTAATATTATTGCCCAAGATATAGGGTATCGAAGTCGCAGTGATTCTCTTCCCATTATATGTCAAAACAATAATTACTAATCGCACACAGTCCTTATTAAGTGACAGAGATTAAGAAATCAACAACCACCGAGGTCTAACTCTTCATCCCTTAAGTCAGTGAGAATGAGTTTATCCTCTCTGTAGGTTTTAATTCACTTCAGCGCATCAAATGCACTAGTGTAATCTCTTTGTCAAGACAAGCCAATCTGAGCCTTACACATCAACTTCTACCAATAGATTGTTCAGATCTATCTAAGTTGTGAAACACACACTTATTTACAAGGGTCTGTTAACGTGATCTTCCGTGATCTGGTATTACCACATTAACTACAATGTAACACGTGCTATTCTATGAACGGTTTGCAATAAATATATATAACATTCAATCATATTTAAAGCAACAATGATAAATAATTTATTTCAGTAAATAAGTGTTTAATACATAGGTTATACAAAGTAAAAGCATACTTTCACGTATAACCCCAACAGTACTATCCATTAAAAACGTCACGTAAGTCGGGTACTTGGAACCAATTTCTCGTTGAAAGTAAGTTTTCAGTTTTTGTCCCATTTTTAGAACGTACATTACTTTTTATACAATAAACAAAATGACTATAAATTTTATATTTAGAAACTTCATTATGTAGAGAATATAATCCTTTTTGTTTTAGTCCAAAAAAAGTTTTCATCAAAAAATTATAGAAGAGTGAAGTTACTGCCTTCACACTAAAATTACAGTTTTTATTCCAGCACGTCACACCTTTTTGAAAAAAATCATATTATAACTCCAATTTTACTCGATGAAATTTCACCCAATTTTATATGAACATAGTACACACGATGAAGTTTAATTTCCCGCTTGTTTCATCTAAAAAAGATTTCTAATTTTCAAGATATGAATTTTTTAAGTTTGTAGTTGAAATTTCGAGTAGCAGTTTATTCTAAATTTCAGTTTTGAGTGACCATGTTCGAGCGTAAAAGCGAGCCGTGTAACGATACTAAAATTAAACACCGTGACTACGATCATGCACTATACATATAAGGGAGCACAAAGCTGTTTTAAAACAGAAATTTTCAACGCAAAGGAGCACTCGACGGCGTAGCCGAAAATCAGTCTGTCACAATTTTTAACGTTTCAACTTGGCATCTTTGAACGTAAATTTCGACAGCATAACGTTACAATTTTTTAAAACAAAAAATACGAGCATGAAGTATATACTTCAAGCAACATGTAGAAGTCCTAAACTAGCAATTTCCAACATGTTTAAACATCCAATCACTTCACCGAACATACAAACGAACACAACTTTAAAATGGGTTTGTTAAATTACCTCTTGTAGCTTTCTTCTTGGTTAAGCCTAGAACTTGGTCGTTTTTAGAGAAGTAGGATGTTGGAGAGTCTCGTATTACTTGGAGAAGATGATCTTGGCTTTGATTCAAAGGAAATGATTTGGAAAGTAAGCAAAAATGAAAGAAACAAGAGGAAACAAGAGGGTGTTTTTCTTAAACTTCATGGATTTCAAGATTACCTCAAAAGATACACTTGGATGGAGGAAGAGCTCTTGAAGAAAGGAGGGTGATGGAGTCGGGGTTCTTATCTTCTATCTTCCTCTTCTCTTTTTTTTTTTGGTTTGTTTGTTTAGTAAAAAAAAAGGCAGAGCTTCGGCACTTGGTGAAATTAGCAGGGGGAGAAAAAGAGTTGTGAGGGAGTCTATTTATAGGAGGACAGGCGTGGGTGTTTAATGAATTTGAAGAAGGATACTTCTTTAATTTTTGAGTTAGAGTATAATTTGGATAGTAAGTAAAGTATCATGTGGCCAAATTTTGCCCAAGTATTTTTGTGGTTAAGAAACTTTCAAGAAAATATTTGTTTAGTGTGATGTTTATTATCAATCAATATTAATCTCACTTCATATTTTTATTAATTAAAATTTATGGTCTCGTTAGAAATTATCGTTTAGAATTTTCAGTGATAGACTTGTCACATTTCGAGACGATAAATATTATAATTAATTTTAATTAAAAATTAAAATTTCTTAAAGTTCTTTAAAAAATTTAATTAGTTAGACGAAGTGGATTTTTCATCGTTGTTTTTATTATTCTTTAGTTTTTCAATTTTTACTCCGAAAACTTTAATTTATTAAATATTCTTTCCTCTCGAATATATTTATTTAATAACTTGTGGTAAAAGCTTAATTCTAATAATTCATTTCTTAAAATGCTAGGAGCTAGTGTTCTTGTTCAAAATACTCGTTCGATTCCCTAAAATAAAATCTTAGCAAATATACACGCTCTAAAATTTAATTGGGAAAAAAAAATGAAAGCACACATATATATTTATTTTAAAGAGTTATTTTTATTAATTTTGGGACGGGGTGTTACAAAGTGTAAGACGTAATACTTTTTCATAAAAGTAGTAACACTATATACTAAAAATTATAACAAGTTATTTTTGAATGAAATATCGTACATAGAAAATCAAATAATATTATTTATGTAATATGAAAATATTGTTGATCTGAATACTGTGAAATAAAAATATTGAATTATTATACCTTTTTTTTTCAATAATTTTTCCTAAAAAGTAAATAAATTAATGATAAATTTATTTAACAAATGTTCAATGTATCTTATTGGTTTATATGTTTGAATCTATTATTAAAGTATTTTCCCTTGACAAAGGTTCGAATCTATAGAATAACAATTTTTTCAATTTTATGATTTATTTAAAGTATTTTCCCTTGACAAAGGCCTTTCGCGTCCAATTCATTATGGTCATATTTTAAATTTTTTATATTATATATATGCAATATATTTCCTTTAAATCTTATTTTATATTATAAATAACTGACAAAGGTTTTGTTCTACGCTATAGCCCATAATTCCGACAAACACAATACCCAAATAAGGATGTAAAAATCAAACAATTTGTGAGAAGAATTCTAACTAAATATAGTGAACCCTTCTTTTAATTAATTGATAAATTATAATATCTCACGAGAAACATTAATTTCACTAAATAATATTTACATATTCAGCTGTACGTCTCAATTGTTGACAAATAACTAAACATTCACGATCTTATAAATAAAATTGTAGGTTGAGAAAATATTTCCTGATAATACAAACACTAGAAAAACAAAATGGGCCTAGATAATGAAATACTCCCTCCATTTTTTAATAGATGTCACTCTGGGGTTTTTAAGACAAATTAAGGACATACGTTATTTTCAAAATTAACCTTAATTATTATTATTTAAATATTCTTAACAATGATTGCTATTGACTGAAAAATATACACACAATATTTTTATAGGAAATTTGAAATTTAAAATTATCATATTAAGGACAAATATGAGATAAAGGGGGAGAAAGTCCCAGAACGACATCTATTTTAAAAATATTTAAAAGGCTAAAACAACATCTAATAAAAAACTGAGGGAGTAATATTTTTCGCCCAAACATACAAAACAACAATTTAATGAATTCATATTGCCATAGGTGCATCACACATTGCAATTTACATTAACATATCATTATTCATATAAAATAAATATCAACAAAATTGAGAGCAATATAGGATCAACAAAATTCACAATAAGGAGTAATACAAGTAAGCTCAGGTGAGTGAGAATACTAGTACTAGTGATGATCATCATCAGATATGCAAATATAATGAGAAGAGGGCAAGTGGGATTGGGAAGACGAAGACGAGGCCGCAGAATTAGCGGATATGTTGGGTCGAAGATCTAGAGCTGAAGTTGAGGCATGTTGTTGTAGAGGTGGAGGAGTGATGGTATTAATGATCCCGGTTTTCCCCTACATTCTCTGCAATCTCAGGGCTTTGATTTTCAACTTCAATCGAGGCATCTTGCTTTTGCAGTTGGGTATTAGTAGGTTGTGCTGAAGGAGTTACTACTTCCGTTGGACAAGTGTTTTGCTCTTGTACCACCCTTGCACCTATGTCTTGTATTACATGAGAGTTAATCAAAATTAATCAATCAACATCACATGCAACTAATATATATTTCTCATTTATCATAACTATAAATCAGAACAATATAGAGATTAATTCATGAACCTGTAGATGTTGACAAACTAGTTTTTGTCGCCTTCATCTCACACTCCGACACATTAACGTTGCTTCCAAGTACTTCCACTACCAATCTCAGACATCCTTCGATTTTGATGAAGGTGGCGTAGCTGGATTTTACTGAGCCAAACATTACGAATCATTACCATCAAGAAAGACCACTTTACTTGTGAACACAAGAAAAAAGAAAAGAAAAAAAAGAAAAGAAATAATGTGTTAAATTGCACATACCAGTAAATGACAACTTAGATTCAGCAATCTATAATATTGCATCTTAGAGCATCATATAAGAAACAGAACAAAGGAGCATTCTGCTCTTCTATTTACCAGCTAATTAAAGTCTTCATCATATATTTACAACAGGATTTAATAATAAATAAACATGCTTGTTAAAGCGTCAATGTCCAAACTATGCGTCTCATGCAAGTGTGTCTCGTAAATATTAGCATTTATACAAGAATCAATCAACATAAAGAGAGATTTTATCAAGAAATATTGAAAATCTAACAAAATACTTGTACTATACAGTGAAAAATAATTGCAGACTATCAGATAAAATCATTAGGAGCAAACATAATCTACAGAAATCAAGCTTCCTATTGATTCAACTTAATGTTTCCAACTATTACTTCATTAATATCACTAGCAAAACTCTATTTTTTTTTAATGAAACCCCATTAAAACAGCTAGCACATGCACATTCAACTGTTGATGATCACCGAAAACTATCAACAAGATACAACATTTCTTAGTCTTTTACCTAATAAATAAATGCAAAAAGGTCTTACTCAAAATGAAATACGAGTATACCTTCAACTTCCAAACCCCAGTTTTTATAACTAGCGTCTCTGATGATATTATTAGAATTTATTTTCTGTTGATTTAATTGATTTGATTCTTGCATCTGGCTAAATTAGAGTTTTCTTAATTTATATTATTTCGATTTATTTTCTGTTGATTTGATTTGATTCCTGTCTATGTTAATGTTTGGGGGAATATTTTCGTATTTTGAAATGATAGTGCATAAGATTAAGAAGTGTATTAGACAGTGAAATAAATTAAGAAAAAGATAATTGATATGAAGAACATTTGATATATTTGTATCCTACATCAACGGGAAAATTTAAAATTCAGAGTACGGCCAGCTACAGCAGTACCATAAATAGAGTCTAAAAAGATTGCATAGCACAGAAGCATTATCCAAATTAAAATATTGTAATGACGATTGACGTTCACATTATCTTTTCCTTTTTATGAATATTAATTAAATTAAATTATGGATGAATGAAATGACATATGAACAATTATTATGATTGGTATTGACTAGAAACCAAATGTAGTAGTGAATAATTTGAAGAGTTATTATTAATAAATATTTGTATTTCATTGATTTTATTATTTTTATTTATATACAATATAAATGTGTACTTTATAAGTAAGAATTTATTTTTATTTTTAAATAAGATTAGTAAAATTATACTTAAATTAAAATAATATAATACATTTTAAAATTATAATATTGTTATTTATATTTTTATTAACATGTTTTCTGTAATTGTTATATTTCTATTTATAGTGTTGAAAAATAATAATAATATTTACATTAGTATTTATTATATATAATTATTTTATGTTCATCAATATTAAATAATAGGATATTTATTATTAAAATTGTTTTTTAATGGAATAGTTAAAATTAAGGGGATTGAAAAGAGTAACTATTTTTTATTTTCGGAAATTATTATTTCTTGTGAAATCATGAATGATTATTCCATTTTTAAACATTCCACCGTAAATTAAGGTTAACTTGATTACAATATATGTGTCAATTCCAATGACTTAATGATTACGTTATGAGTCAATTATATTTTATATATATTTTTATGCAAAAAATTTCGTCCTTAAATTAATTATGTTTGTATCATTTGATTACTATCAATTATTTATATATAATATAAATAATTACTTTATACATAATAATCTATTTTTATTTTTAAATAAGACTATTAAAATTATTTATACTTTAATAAAAATAATATCATAATATTAAAATTATACTACCTCCATCCCATAAAATTATAATATTGTTATTTATATTTTTATTAATATTTTTTATATTTATTATATTATTACTATTTGTAGTGTTGAAAATAGTGCATTTTAGAACCAATGCAACTTATTTACACTGAATCGTGCAATTATTAATACAGAAAATAAGTTGCACGTATACCCCGTAGGGTTGGCCTAGTGGTTGTAGGCTCGGGACTTAGGAGTATACTCCTCTCTATGTCTCAGGTTTGAACCCTCTCAGGTGCGATCAACTTTTGAGATGGGTCAGTCTATACAGCGATTAGCTCTGGCTTGAAGTGGGACCCCCGCTAGTGGACGGTGAGTTCTGATCTCCGGGATTAGTCGTCCCTTGAGTCGAATACCATGTTATAAAAAAAAAAAAAAAAAAAAGTTGTTCTGGCTTGAAGTGGGGCCTCCGCTAGTGGACGGTGAGTTCTGATCTCCCGGATTAGTCGGCCCTTGAGCCGAATACCGTGTTATAAAAAAAAATAAGTTGCACGTATCAGTGTAAACAAATTGTATATTTTAATACAATAAATTGTATGGTTCTAAAATACACTACGAAGTGCACGGTGCACCTAATGCACATGAGACCCCAAATATTTTCATACTTTTAAATATTTTCCCCAAAAATAATAGTCAATCATCTTTTATTAAAAAGTTACTCATCCCACAAAATAGACTTGTAAAACGATCACACAGCAGCTTCTGCTTCAAAGTTCAAAGGTGCGCTGCCAAAGTTTAGATTTATATTTCTAATTCAAATTAATTATTAAAAGAAAAAATAAAATAAGTGAGTCGTTTAGTTCTCCATTGAATAGAGCAGAAACTCTGAAAAGTCGCAGTGAAGGTAATATATGAACCAAGACCATAGCATTTCTGAGCTTTTCGATTAATTTTTTTTTCCTTAAGGTTCCTGTTTCCCCAATTTTGGAACCCTAATTCGTCAATCAATTTATTTATTCAAATAACTATTCACGGCGGAGAACTGGATGGCGGCGGCGATCAAGGGCGAGGATAAGGTATTGGCCACCGCACAACGGATCGTGCAGTCTCTCGGCAACAACTCCGACACCGATGACATGCTCTTGATTTTCTCTGCCTTTGATAATCGTCTCTCCACTCTCTCTTCCTTCGTTTCAACTGAAGATAATCCCTCCGCCGCCGCCGCCTCCGCCGTGGCGGGGGGCGAATCGTCCACCACGGCTTCCAGACTCGACGCCGCCGAGCGGATCATTTTGAACGACGGCGATTCGTTTTCCGATGATTACTTGGCGGCTGTTGACCAGATGATACAGTTGACCGAGGAATTGAACCTTGGTTCCATTGATGCTGGCGATGAATTCACGGACCGTGCGGAGAACTCGCTGCAATTGGCGATGACTCGATTGGAGGATGAGTTTCGCCACGTGCTGATCCGGAACACTGTCGCGCTGGACCCCGACCGCCTCCATCGCTCGTCACTGTCTTCCTCTGCGACTGCGATTGCCATTGCTGCGACCGAGTTTTTCAATGGTGATGCTAATGAGGGTTTGGAAGATGTGAGCAGTGGGCGCTACAGCCTCCATAGCCATGGTAGGGGTGTGAGCTTTGGGGGCGACGACATGTCGCTTGAATTGATTCACCCCGATGCTGTGATTGACCTGAGAGAGATTGCTGATAGGATGATCCGATCTGGTTATGAGAAGGAGTGTTGCCAGGTGTATTGTAGCGTTCGGCGTGATGTTCTGGATGAGTGTTTATCGATTCTTGGAGTGGAGAAACTGAGTATTGAGGAGGTGCAGAGGATTGAGTGGCGTACTTTGGATGATAAGATGAAGAAGTGGATTCAAGCTTTTAAAGTGGTTGTTCGAGGTCTTTTGTCGAGCGAGAAACATTTGTGTGAGCATATTTTTGCTGGGTCAGAGTTGATCAAGGAGGTTTGTTTTCTTGAGACGTCGAAAGGTTGTGTGATGCAGTTGTTGAATTTTGGTGAGGCTGTTGCGATTGGGAAGAGGTCTGTTGAGAAGTTGTTTAGGATACTTGACATGTATGATGCGTTAGTTCAGGTCTTACCTGATCTAGAGGCATTATTTATGGATGAAGACACGGGTGATATGGTTTGTGATGAGGCCAAGGGAGTGTTGGATGGGCTGGGCAAAGCTGCCATTGCGACTTTTGTTGAGTTTGAGAGTGCAGTTCAGGGAGAAGCTTCTAGAAAGCCTATACAAAATGGTGAGATTCATCCTCTTGCTCGATATGTGATGAACTACGCAAAGTTGCTCGTGGATTATACTGATACTCTCAATTCACTTTTGGAGAATGTGGAGGTTGAGTCTCTCCAACCAGACAGACAGAATACTCATAATTCGGAGTTGGAAAGCATGTCCACCATTGCTAGGAGGCTGTTGGCTTTGATTATATCTTTGGAGTCAAATATTGAAGAGAAGTCTAAAGTGTATGAGGATACTGCAATGCAGTATATATTTTTGATGAATAATATACTCTACGTCGTGCAGAAGGTGAAGGATTCAGAGCTTCGAAAACTTTTAGGTGATAACTGGATTAAGAAGCGGCGTGGACTGATCAGGCAATATGCTACGCAGTACCTTAGAGCAACATGGACCAAGGTGTTATCATGTTTGAAGGATGAAGGGATTGGTGGGAGCTCAAGTAATCCATCAAAGGTTGCTTTGAAGGAGAGATTCAAGAATTTCAATGCTTGTTTCGAAGACATTTACAGGATTCAAACAGCTTGGAAAGTCCCAGATCCCCAGCTTCGTGAAGAACTTAGGATATCCATTTCTGAAAAAGTCCTTCCAGCTTATCGCTCATTCGTGGGAAGGTTTGGGAGTCACCTGGAAAGTGGGAGACATGCAGGGAGATACATAAAATATACTCCAGACGAGTTAGAGAATTATTTATTGGATCTATTTGAAGGAACACCCCTTATTCTGCACCATCTGAGAAGAAAAGCATAAAGTGCAGGACTTTGGTTACAGGTATGCTTTCTATTTACATGGATTAGTGCAAATGACTTTGAGCTTCGTGATCTTCTTCATTGGTTGGATGTGTTGAATGGAAATATTTGTGAAGAAACACATCGCATAACATGTGATTTTCTTTATTTGTATTCATTTTTTTGTAGATATTCACTTCTTTTTGCTCCATATAATGTATTTTTCGGATTCATCCAAATTTGTGTGTTTGTAGACATGCAATGCTTGATTATGAATGTTGATTCTGTAATAAGACAATTCTTCAAATAAACCATTGTAAATAGATATAGGAATTACTGATAAGAGAAGACACGTCGTCAAATTATTAATATTATTACATAATATGTTTCTGCTACTTAAAGTTATAGATAACCATTGTTGATAGGCGTGCTTCAGGCGCTAGGCCTTCAAGGGTATAGGTTGTGCACCTTTTCTGTTTTTAGTCAGGCGCAGTTTTAAGGTGTGTGCCTAAGTGCACCTCGGCACTCCTCCTGTACTTTTCAGAGTTTGTTCACCCCAAACGTGGTTGTCTACAAAATTTGAAATAAAAAAAACATTTTTGACAAAAATATAACTCGACAAAAAAAAAGAGGCTAATCATTAAAAGAAAACTGTTTAATGTAGGCCTAGGGTTTAAGAAAAAAAATTGTAAAGAAAATGAGAAACAATGCTGCTGCCCTCTACGCTAGTTTCTTTTTCCCCATTTTTTCTTTGTGAAACTTATCCCTGTTGCTACAATTTTTGTTTATGATAAGAATGATTACTAGACTATTGATTAATTGTTGTCTTTGCTACATTTGATGTTTTTTGTGTGTTTTAATGGAGTCTAACTTCACAACTTTAGTGTTCATTTCATGTTTACCTTATGTTGTAATGTTCATTAGCTGACTTGCGGTGACTATTATGTGATCTTATGTGGTACTGAATTTTATTTTGTTCGCCAATATGTGTCAAGTATGTTATATTAATATAAATGAAGTTTAGTGAAAAAGGACAAGAGGCACCTCAGGCGCTAGGACCGCTCTTGTGCGTTGTGCCAATAATAATTATATAGAAAACTGAGTTTAAATTCAGATATATTATTGTTATATATATACACACATTGGCACAGTAAAAGTGTGAGGAGTCGGAACTACTGCTGTGGCAGTGGGTCTCTTTGCCACATCAGCAGTAAGTTGGAAAATAACCCTTGTATTGAATTGCAAAAGATAAAATGTGGTATATGACATGAAAAAAATTCAAAAGTTATGATAATATTGCAAAATGTCAAAAGATCACGATTTATATGAAAGTTTACCTTTTTCTCTTAACAGTAAGACTTGCCAAACAGACCTCCAGTTATGATTAATCAGAGTTATCGTCATTTATACATGAATATTACCAAAATGCTGTCTACAACTAAAAACTTTCGAGTTTTATGAAAATAAAAGTAGGTCTTGGACACCGATAATGGCACATGCAGAAATGTGGTCTGCAATTCCAAACATTTTTAGAAAACAGGGGTTGTCATTTGTTTGTGAATATCTTACATCTTTAATAAGTCAGGCTAAATTAAGAGTTCTAATCTTCATGTCTAGTGTTCACTTCACTAGAAAGAAATTGGTATTTTCACTTAAATTACTGAACAAGCTAAGTACTTGGCATACATATGATTTATTGGTCAATAAAATTTTGGGGATTAATACATCAGTGGTTATCTTGTTGATTATCTAATTAGCTTCCATACATGAGATGATCTGGTATGTGGAGTGAACAATGATGCTTGACACATAAAATGACTTTATGATATGTTGTTTTACCTTATCTAAGTGCTTAAAATTGAAACTATTCTCTCTGATTTTCATTGAAGTTCCTGTCTTTTAGCTGGAGTTGAATTAACACGTGATTTAGATCAGGATGTTCTTCAGAACTGTATTTTGGTGGTACAAGTGCAGAACTATAAGTTTTTAGTATCACTATGAGATAAAAGGAAGTATTTGGCTAAGAATGGATTGACATCTTTTGAAACATATAGAGCCTTTTTACATTTGAGAATGCATGCTAGATTACATTTTATTCATTTGTGCCAGATTTCTCTTGAGGGTATTACATATGGACCATGCTTAATTGTCGGAATGATTTCATGATATATTCACGCTGTATTACAAGAACGTCTTGAGAATCTAGCTATGAGCTATTTCTTTTAGGGATATTATGGACATTTTACCTAATTTTGCAAGATATATGGCATTCCTGTATTCAACTGTCTATTTTGGAGGCTATTTTGGTTGGATATTTGTTAAGCTAATTGAGGTTGATGCTTATTTCACAGGCTGCTGTACGGTCCGTGAGCTTGCTGAAGTCGTCATCTAGTAAAGAATGTTCCGATGATTCGTGAGTGAAATCGCATTCCATTTGCTCCACACAAATTACCATAAATGAAGAATGAGACTCGGGAGTTGAATCTTAGTTTTTGCATTGATAGCATACTTGGTGAAATGATCATTTACTGTCATTATGGGTGGCAATGAACTTGTATATAGTTACATGTATATTTTCTTCTCTGCCTTGACTACTTATCTTTATCCTTGCTAAAATCACCTACTTTGTAAAGCAAATCAATTCTTCTTTTTTTTTTTGGTTTAGGATGAAAAAAGAAAAAAATTATGTTGGTTTTTGAGAAACCATTTTTGTCTTCATCGCTATTCCATACTATTGAATGCAATTTGGTTGTGTCAGACTGGCAAAATGCTTATATGGTTTCTTGATCGTTCAAATTGTATGCAAATATTTAGAGCTCTTTTAGACCCGATTCCGTTGGGGGTAGTGAGGGCGGACAATGGGAATGAATCTTTTCCATTAATATTGCTTGACCAAGTAGCTACAATACAATTACCAATTTCATAGTAATCGATCTCTTAGTGGGTGTTTGGTTCACGAGATTGGATTGATTAAGTGTGATAGGATTGAGTGGGATTGTTGAGTAAGCTTTGATTGATTTGAATGAATTTGTTGAAAAAAGATATGCGTTTGAATTGTAGGATTAGATTGAGAGATTATATGTGATACCTATTGAAATGTCATAAATAATCTTAAATTAAATTGAAACAACCACACTTCACTCCTGTGAATGTATTCAAATAGAGAGGTGCTAAATGGACAGATTCTGCACAGGGCAGAATCATTAAAAGACATTTGCCATCAATCAAGCCCACCCAAGAATCAGTCCTCAATCAAGCCCACCAAGTCTAAAATAGTATTTTCTGCCCAGGGCAGAATCTGCCCACCAAGAATTACTCATTCAAATAATAGAAGAACAATTTGTAATATTGCATTTGAGATATATTCTACCCCACATTTTATATGAGATTGACATATCCCTCCACGGAGGAATTTAATATATTTTCTACCCGGACTTTAAGTATATCATGGGTCCTCATCTCACAAATCAAACAGTAGATTAGTTGGGATTAAAATCCTAATTCTGATCTATCCCGATCAATCCTGCGAACCAAACATGACCTTAATGTAATGATATCAATTATCATTCCCATTTTAAATTTATACAGGGAATAAGGAGTTATGCCTCTTTTAGTATTTTTATTTGGTTTCGTACGTGCTTGAATTTATTAAGATTGTTGAACATGGCATACTTAATTTGAACGTATGAAGCGAGTTAATATTCCAATTTGAAAATTAGATTCAATGTTGAGTTTTGAAGTTGATTCTGTATAAGATAATTCTTCACCGGAAACCATCGGAAATAGATAGAAATTACTGATAAAAGATATGACCATCGTTACTTTCTGATTGGATATTGTTATTAGTTACTCCTCCGTTCCATATTTATTTACCTCAGACATGAATTTTAATGAATTGTGACTTTTAATTGAAGATATCATAGTCCTTTCAACCTTATGATTAAAATAGTTTTTTTATGGGTAAAAGTAATGATATTGAATGTAATTTTCAAATGTTGGGAGGGAGTAGCTGAAAAATGTGTGGTTACTTTATGACTATTTTGAAAAAGTGTAAATAAGTATGAAACAGACCGTTTGAGCAAAAAGATAAACAAGTATGTGACGAAGAGAGTATTACTTATTACATAATTCATGATTAGTAATATATCATTGAGTTTTAACTTTTGATTATGGATTAACACTTGTGTACACCAATTGCACCGTGCAACTAGTAAATAACTAACATTGTTCAATAGAAACAACTAATATCATTTTGGTGAAAACAAGTAACACTACAAAAAAAAAGCGGGTTTTAACGACGAATTTTAGCGACGACTTAAACAACCATCGCTATTAGCGACGGCTTCAGTCAGATGGTCAAAGTCACCGGATTTAGCGACGGGATAACGACGATTTAGTGACGGTTAATTCAAATCGGGTCAAATCAGGGCGTTTAGTGACGGTTAAAACCGTCGCTAAAGTCGGACCGGGGGCACAAAGCGCCTCTGCACTTGGCCCACCGCCCAGGCCGAGTTTAGCGACGATTTTTTTAATATAGCGACGGCTAATAACCGTCGCTAGGGGTGGAGGAAATACCGAAAATACCACACTTACCGTATAAAAAAATATCAATTTTATCAAAATTTTCGGTATACCAAAATTTTTGGTATGGTATGGTATCAAGATTGAAAATTTCGAGATCTTAGGAAAATTTACAAAGATATCGAAATAATTTCCAGATACCGAAAATATTTCGGTATTTATTAAGATATACCAAAATATCTCAGACAAAGATCGGTATTAATATTGACATACCAAAATTTCAGTATGTCGAAATTTCGTATACCGAAGTTTGATGACGACAACGGTATGATATTTTTTGATTGATTTAAAATTTCGCACAAAGAACGGCATGGCGAGAAAAATTTCGGTATGCCGTACCATCCACCCCTAACTGTCGCTACTAGCAACAGTTATTAAATATCCGTCGCTAATCCATCGCTAAATTTCAATTATATAACAATCGGTCGCTGCACTCTGACGCATTTTTTTCCTGAAATAGTACTTCGTCGCCGCCGCCGTATGCCATTCGTTGTCGCCATCGTGAGTAATCGGTGCACATATAAAGCTTCGTACCGTCGCGTTCTTCTATTTGACGGTAATTTTTCTAATTTTTAACCGTTTATTTTTTAGTTTTATAAACGTACATGTGTGTGTGTGTATGTATATATAATTATGATATATAATTTCGTAAATATATATATATATTAGATTAATTATAATTTCGTACGATATACTCCCTCCGTCCATAGTTGATTTTCTATTTACTGTGTGCTTTGGTTTTAAGAAAAAAATGATAAAGTGATAAAATGTTGTGGTAGAAAAAGTTGTTTATTAATATTTAATGTGATAAAGTGATGGGTAGTTGGGGTTAAAAATAGTTATTTATTAGTATTTTATATGATAAAGTGATAAAGTAGAAATTTCCATTTAAGGAAATAGAAACTAAATAAAATATTGTTGCCTAATTTTTCATTTTTTTTCGAAAATTATGAATAAAAGAGGGAGAAAGATTTTCTTTGAATTTTGTTATGGAATGAGGATAAGTATTCTTGGAATACAAGATTATCTCATTAAATTCAAGAAATCTCCCACTTGACTATTTATAGTGAAATCTCCCATAAGAGGGAGGAGATTTTATTTGGGAGATATTTTGAGAAATAGAATATATTGGATATATTCAAGATTATTTCTTGAGGAAGAAGCAAGAAAATTTCTCAATCACCCAAAAGCCCTAATATTTTCGTCCCCCTTAGTATTATAAATAGGGGATGAATTTTTCATCCCCAACAGAACACGAAAATTGATTTTTCGAAAAAATATCAGCGTCGATAAAATATCAAATATTTTGAAACGTCGACAGACTGTGTATTTTCAAAAAACTGCAATTGTGAGTGTCCAATTCCATGTGTTGGAAAAATTAGAAATCCACGAAGGTGGTGCAACATATTTTTATTTTTCCTTTTGTTAAATTGTTCGCGAGTTCCTTCCACCGGATTGTTGAACAAGGGCAAGGGAATACTTGAGAAGACTTTTTGGTGTGTTCGTGTGAACGAGATCCATCTTATCAACGGTTGTCACTCCGAGAGGTTAGTTTACGTAAACTCGTAGTAATTCCGCATGCGTAGGATTTACGTGAACTATTTGTATGCATCATTGGTTGTTGAATTATTATTTGAATTAATATAGGATTAATTCATGCTAGTAATAATTGTTAGAATTAAATTTGTATTTAAATATTCAACAAGAATAAATCCGGGCAATTAATTCCCCAACAGTCCGGGTTCCCGCGCCCCGTCGCCTAGCTTTCGGCCCATGGCGTCTGTCGTCGGCGCATATCATGCAAGACAACGTCGTCGCCTCGACGCCTAACAAAGCCGCCCGCGCCCGAAGTCCGCACCCAAGGGTCGGTGGTGTGATTGATCGAATCTAAACCCGGCTTTAGCTGGATGGTTCGCCTTGACTTCGCAGACGTCCGGCACTTGGACGTCCGTCTTTAATTCTTCGTCTCCGTCTTCGTTCACGATCCAGTTATAATTTATTTACGAAAAATAAATAAACCTAGATCTAGACTAGTCTATTACATTGAACAAATCAAACAAATTCTAATCTACTCGTGAATTTTCTCACGAGGCAAAACGAATTCGAACTAATCGAATTAAAAAAAACAATTTATTTGCATGTAAATAAGCACATTAAAATACCATGACAATTGGATGTCTGCAAAACAGATCTAACAGTTCTACTATCCTATTTCAATTTTAATGAACAACATTTTAAATTACAGTTTAAAAGATCGAGCTTAACCGGGACTCGATATGCGATTGTTGGGATAACATATGTCAGGATCTATCGGGATGATCTCATAAACACAAATTTAAATTAACAATTATTACTAGCATGAATTTACCTAAGTGAATTCAAATAATAATTAATCCAACAACAACATGCAAATAATATTTCACGTAAAAGATCCTAGCATGCGGAATTTCTAGGAGTTTACGTAAACGTACCTGTTGGAGAGACGATCTGAGACAGACAGGATCAAGTATTTAGATACCCCCCAAAAGTCCTTCTCAAGTATTCCCAAGTCCTCGTCCAATAACCCCAGTGGAAGGTTCTCCAATGAACTATTTATAAAACAAAGGAAAATAAAAATTGTTGCACCACCTTTGTGGATTTCTAATTTTTCCAACACATGGAGGGATGAAAAAATTCATCCCCTTATTTATTGTTGTGTTTGATACAATTAACAATATTAATCGAACACGTCAAAGGGACACGTGTAATATTCAACTATTAAAATAACCATGCTCGATGGACAAGTGTGCTCGCCGCTTGCCGACCAAATAAGTTTGTTCGCCACCGCCACTTTGTCAACCAAGCAGCATGCTTTCACGACTAAAAAGTGAGTTCGTTTCGCTTAACTTCGCCGAGTAAAAAAGGTATGCTCCCCACTTTACCGAAAGCAAACGGTATGTTCGCCACCACTTAAAGAGCAAACGGTATGATCCTCGAAGATGTTGATCGATCGATCAAAAGTCGATCGATCAGAAAGAAGAAATCGATAACCCGAGGACTCATACATGCTCGATGCTCGATAACCCGAGGGCTCGATATAAACTGAAGGACTCGGATAACCCGAGGACTCATATATGCTCGATGCTCGATAACTCGAGGGCTCGGATAACCCGAGGACTCGGATATGCTCGATATGGGGTTTCCAGATAAAATTGATATGTCCGAAAGGGCTTAACAAGGCGATCGGTCGAGCAAAAGATTGATTTGGACGATCAAAACAAGCAAATGCAAAGATCAACCAGAAGACGAAGTTGGAAACGAAAAGATCACATGAGTTCTTGCAAGACCAAGTCTCCAAATTTCATGCTTGCCAAACAGCGTCATGCTTGTCAAAGTACTATAAATAGAAGAAAAAAGAACAAGAAAAACGGGTTCACAAAAATTTTCCGAGTGGTGAGGTTGAAAAAATTCGGAGCTCACAAAAATCCCTAAAGACTCATATACTTACTCTCCAAATCATCTTCATTTATAGCGATTCATCTTCATGAGATGTATCATGTATTAGACGTGTAAAACTCGCAATACTACATCCCCGGCTTGAACGCCCCAGAGTAGTCATTTTTTGATTTAACCGGGTCAACAAATTCTGTTATTTCTGATGATATTTTACACGTACATATTTTGTTTGTGAGTTGTCATCGAATTAGCCACATAATATTCTCCATATAAAACTACTTGCAACAATTGGCGCTAGAAGGAGGTGTACAAAAAACCAACCCATACACAATCCCGTAGTTAGCCGAGGCAGAAAAAAGAAATATAATGCCTCAATCTAGGAATACTCAGACAGAGAGGTCGGGACAAAGCCGACCTCACGATCGGAAAGAGGCTCAGCGTCAGCCTCACAAAAATCAGACAGTGGAGACCATCAATCTTGAAGATATTGCCAACGATCCGGCGGCCACTACAGAGGCCATCACTTTCTTGATACGAGCACAGAAAGAGAGGGCCGAAAAAGAGTTGGCCAAGTTGAAAGATCAAGATGATGATGATCGAGGCTCGCATACACCTGATAGCGAGCAAGTTAAGTTAAAAGTTGTACGGAAGCGGGCTAATAAAAAAACAGATGATATGTCGAATGACGCGCAGCCTCAAGGGTCCAGACCATCAGCGTTTGGACGTTTGAGACTCTTCGTCAAAGACTGAATCGGCAATTATAGGCGACAGGATCCCGGGAGGGAACAACCGATAAACATGCCCGCTCCCTCAGATCCTCATGATCGTCCGCATCCCGAACAAAAATTGGCTGGAACTAAATTGTCTATCCATCATCGATTGGGTAGTCAAGGACGAACTTGGAAAGGGGGACTGCCCCATCACGAGCATGACCCCCTGGGTCCTCATGATGGGACACAACAGCCCCGATCCAAGTCTGTCAGTTCCACAAAATTTGCAGAAATGCAGAAAGCCATCGAAGGCTTACAGGCCGACCTGGCCGCAACTAAAGGACTCCCTCTGGTGAGCACAATACCCTGCTCGCCACTAACACCGGCGATCATGGCGGCCGAAATACAAGAGAAAGTGGCAAAGATTCGACCACCAATCCCTATGTTCGATGCAGAGTCGGACCCACATGTTCATCTCAGCAAATACTCAGACTTTATGATCGCCATGGGCGCCACCGACGCGACGCAGTGCCGATCATTCCCCATGACATTGGGCGACCGTGCCCACAGATGGTTCTCTACTTTGCCCGCTGTGTCCATCACATCTTTCGCTCAATTGGGACATAAATTCTTGTCCCATTTCTCATCCATGTGTGCTCGCCCAGCACCAAAACAAGGTTGGCGCATTTCTCCCAGTTAAAGGGTGAGTCAGATCGAGCATACATCGAAAGATTTGATAAGTGTTTTTATGATGGGGCCCCAGTTGAAGAGGATGCCAAGATCCTCACGGTGGTCGGAGGCCTGACCCTGAATACGGATATGTGGAAAGCCATGCATCAGGATTGGCCGAACACATATTCCGAATTCCGAGAGCGAGCAGCCAAGATCATAGCCATGCAGGATCTGCTCGCCCAATCACGATTGGGTCAGGAAACAACAACAAAGAAAGTTTTTGGTAAAAAAATGATGAATGAGGGGGGGTATAAACCCCCAGGGTCTTTCAAACCATTCGAAGAAAGAGCAGAAGCAAACGCCCTACGAAGTCTTCTGGGCGTTTCAGCAGAAACAATTTTTAATCAAATCAAAGATCGGGACATGTTGGATAGGCCACGAAGAATCATAATGGATAAGAATCGGCTTAATGCTTCCAAATATTGTAATTATCACGAGTACATCGGGCATAATACAGAAGATTGTCGCGATTTACTTCGTCAACTTTGGAAGTTATATGAAGAGAATCGTCTTACCCAGTTCCTAAAAAAGTCGGCGAACAGAGATTCCCGAACAGAAAAGATAGGAGATCGTAGGGGTAAGCGAAAGGCCGAAGAAACATCTGACAGTGATCCCGAGCAATCCCGTAAGAGGTCAGAATTACGTAAAAGAGGGGCTCCTACTATGGGTAGAGGTCGAGAAAGTCAAGAAATCCACATGATACGTCCTGACTATGGTCCAGTGGGTGGATGCTATCAGGCACTGACATTATCGAACAGACGAAAGAAGATGGAGATGCGTGCCATGCAAAGCATCCATCAGGTGAAGGTGGCGAGCACATCAGCTAGCACGCCACCCTCTCACCAAATCATGTTCTCAGAAGACGATCTCGACGGCATAATCACCCCCCACAATGACTCTCTAACCATCAGCGCTCATCTCCTCGGTTTGAAGGTGCACCGCCTCCTGGTTGATACCGGAGCATATGCGAACATTTTGTTCATCGACACTCTGCACCAAATGGAGAAGCAAGTTGGGGACTTGAGTAGTTATATAGAACCATGTGATCACACCATCATGGGTTTCGAGGAATCTGTAACCCGACCCTATGGTATGATCAGGTTAGGAGTCAAATTAGAATCAACTTTAAATCCGGAGATCCGACGAACTAGAATGCTAGATTTTGTAATCGTCGATGTTCCATCTACCTATAACGGGTTCTTAGGTCGCCCGTTTATTCAGGAATTTAAAGTTGTCTGTTCGACTTATTATTACTGTGTTAAATTTCCAACTCAAGATGGAACGGGTAGCGTAAAAGGCGACCAGAAAAAAGCTCGAGATTGTTTGTTGTCATGTGCGCCAGAAAAACAAAATATCGTTAACATGATGGAGCAAACATGGGAGATCGGAGAGTCAAGCCAACAGGCAAATACGTTGCTAAAATACCCTTTGACGAGCACACCTCCATGACCGAACACAAAATCCGGGATGGTGACTCATGTCCCAGATCTCCCAGATTTAATGAACATTGATCCGCCAAACGAGCTACCGGACCTAGAACCTCGTGTAGGTTTTGAACCTATGGAGGTAGATGACGAACACCGGGGGTCGATTGAAGATCCTCGATGGAAGCAAAAAATAAAGCGAGCAGCACCTGTCGAGCAACTGGAGTCTATTAATATTGACCCGAACAGACTGGAATTAGAAGTATTCATTGGTTCGGAATTACCAAAACCATTCCGAACAGAAATGATCGCATAACTTTAAGCAAATTTGAATGTGTTCGCTTGGTCACATGAGGACATGGTTGGCATTGATCCTAAACATGCATGTCACTCCCTTAACCTTGATCCAACACAAACTCCAGTAATCCAGAAGCGCAGAAAGTTCAGTCCAGAGAAGTATGCAGCTATGAATAGTGAAATCAAAAAATTGCTCGACAATAAACTGATTCGAGAGGTAAAATGCCCAAGATGGCTTGCGAACCCTGTGCTCGTCCTGCAAGTCTAACGGAACTTGGAGACTATGTATAGATTTTCGATTTAAACAAGGCATGCCCGAAAGATAATTTCGATGCCATATATCGATTATTTGGTCGATAATGTCTGAGACATGAAGCTCATGACCTTCATGGATGCTTTTGCTGGCTATCACCAAATACCCATGCATCCGGACGATCAAAAGAATACGACATTCTGCAGCGAAAAGAATATATTTTGTTGGCTACGCATGCCATTCGGATTAAAGAATGCCGGAGCAACATATCAACGTTTGGTGAACAAAATGTTTGACGAACACATTGGCCGAACAGTTGAGGTGTATATTGATGACATTGTGGTAAAAAGCGAACGCAAGGAAGACCACATCACCCACCTCGTACAAACGTTTGATATTCTCAGGGAGTATAACATGAAGCTAAATCCGAAGAAATGCAGCTTTTGGGTTCACTCAGGAAAATTCCTAGGACATATGGTCAGTCAACGGGGGATTGAAGCGAACCCATCAAAGATTCAAGCCATGCTCGACATGCAGGCCCCCAGAAGTGAGAAAGAGGTCCAAAAATTAACCGGACGTTTGGATTCCGTAAGCCGGTTTATATCACGAACTGGGGACAAATGCAAACCTTTCTTTGATGCATTAAAGAAAGGGAAATTCCAGTGGACAGAGCATTGCCAAAATGCATTCGAGTCATTAAAGCAGTACCTTGCAGATACTCAAACATTATCTAAGCCTGTTCCAGGCGAACAACTTTATCTGTATCTTGCTGCATCCGAACATGCAATTAGCGTTGTGCTCGTTCGGGCCGAGGGGATGACACACTTGCCCGTTTACTATGTAAGCCAGGTGCTCAAAGAAGCCGAGCTCCGGTACCCTCCACTGGAAAAATTAGCATATGCCCTCGTTATGAGTGTTCGAAAACTGCGACCATACTTTTTCGATCACTCAATCGAGGTATTAACCACATTCCCATTGCGACAAGTCCTCCACCGACCAGACACTGCGGGCAGATTACTCAAGTGGGCGGTAGAGTTAGGCCAATTTGGCATTACATTCGCCCCGCGAACAGCAATGAAGGGCCAAGCTATGGCCGATTTCATGGTCGAGTTGACATATCCACAAATGCCCGAAAGAGCTGTCGACCAACCATGGCATATGTATGTAGATGGCTCATCAACAAGTTCTAGAGGCGGAGCAGGCGTGGTTCTCATCAGTCCAACTCGACAAACTTTCACAACAACCATCCGTTTTGATTTCCCAGCCACAAATAATGAAGCCGAGTATGAAGCTTTGATCGCTGGGTTACACATGGCTATGACAATGGGAATTTAGAGGCTGATGATTTACAGTGATTCTCAGATAATTGTATACCAAGTAACAGGCGAGTATGAGGCCCGAGGCGAACAAATGGCACAATATCAGCAACTAGCAAAGGAGTTGCTTGAACAATTCGAACAAGTTTACATAGAACAATTACCACGATTGGGTAATTCGTTCGCTGATGCCTTGGCACGCCTGGCAACAACAGAAGGAGTGACGAACACGACGAACATTGTGGTCGTCACAACTTGTTCGCCATCAATTCCCAGAGTTATGGTCGCCCATGTAACAGGCGAGCAAGAAACCTGGATGACTCCAATTCTAAATTACTTACAAAAAGGACTTCTCCCTGAGAATAAGGCACAAACTACTCGCCTCAGATTACAAGCTGCTCGTTATACAATCTTAGACGAGCATATATACAAAAGAAGTTTCTCACTTCCACTATTGAAGTGTATTACTCCTGAAGAGGGTCATGTAATTCTGGAGCAGATTCATGATGGAGTATGCGGAAACCATACAGGTGGGCTCGTCCTGGCACATAAAATTATCAGACAAGGTTATTACTGGCCGACCCTCAAAAAAGATTCGCTCGCGTATGCTCAATCGTGTCATAAGTGCCAGGTACATGCCCCACTTATTCATAGCCCACCTGAAGAACTAGTGTCAGTTTACAGCCCATGGCCATTTGCTAAATGGGGAATCGATTTGATCGGCCCATTTCCTACTGGCACGTCGGGAGTAAAATATGTCATGGTTGCCGTTGATTACTATACTAAATGGGCGAAAGCCGAAGCTATTGTTAAAGCCACCGAACAAAGAATGTGGAACTTTGTTTGGAAAAATATCATTTGTCGTTTTGGGCTTCCCCAATCATTGGTAATGGATAATGACAAACAGTTCGATGGGAGTGAATTCCGACAAAATTGTGCTCGCTGGGGCATAAAAAACATTACTCAACTCCATATTATCCCCAGTCAAACGGACAAGTTGAAGCCGTTAATAAAATTATCAAGCATATCCTCAAGGCTAGACTTGATAATTCCAAGGGGGGAGGATGGGCTGAAGAGTTGCCCGAAATATTATGGGCCTATCGAATAACTTTCAGAACATCAACTGCGGAAACCCCATTTGCCCTAGCATTTGATGCGGAAGCTGTTATACCCGCAGAAATAAAGATTCTGAGTCATCGGACAATGACTTTTGGAGAGCACATCAATGACCAGGCGCTCGCCCTGAGTGCAGACCTGTTAGAAGAAAGAAGGATGGAGGCTGATTTCAAGAACGCCATGTACAAAAAAAGATCAGAAAAGTTCTATAACTCCAAAGTCCGAACACGCAGGTTTAATGTGGGCGAGCTGGTTTTAAGACGAGCAACGGGGGTATCAGGTGGTATGTTCGACCGAGCATGGGAAGGTCCATTCAGAGTTACAGAACGTTTGTTAAATGGGGCATATGATTTGGAAGACCTGAATGGAGTCCCATTCTCCTACTTGTGGAATGCGTCAAATTTGAAAAAATATTATCAGTAACGACGAGCACAACTGGCCGAACATAATCAGCCACATAGCTGAAACGAGCACAAATGGCCCGAACATAATCAGCCATTCACTTAAGACGAGCAGGACAATCATGAAGGAAGAACACACCGTGTTCGACACAAATCTTCTAGAAGAAATTCTGGCCAGCACTATTGAAAGATAGAATATACGTGTCAAAACAAGTTTAGAAGTGGTGGCAACCAAAAAAGGAACGTGTCAATCCTTGAATAAGAACTGGCAAAAAACCGGACAGATGTCAAAAGGAGGATTCAAAGCGGACAGATGTCAAAAGGAGGAGTTAAAGCAAGAAGGCCAACACCAACTAGCTATGCCAGCACCTGTTTGGGATAGTACTATAAGTAGAGGCATATTGATAGCTGAAGAAAGTGGAGAAAAAACAGAGGAAAAAGAAAAAAATATACTGCAGTTATCGGAAGAAAGTTTGTTCAGTATGCCTCCAGACGAAGTATCCAGCACTCGATTCAGCTATCATTCTGCTGAATTGAGCATCTGTCCTAGCACTTGTCCTAGTGCGAGCTTTATACCCCATGAGTCACTCCGAGCACAGGTTGGCGCTCGTTACGGACTCAAGATGCTCGACAGAGTCATGGTTGCCACTCCACGTTACTCACTGCTTATGCAGTAGTAAATCATTAGTCCCATACGCATCCCCAAAATCTCCTCCGAAGGGGAGGGATGTCGTGGTATCCGCACGGAACAACATGCGGATGTTGATGCTCAGGCATCTACCGAAGGGGACAAAATGGTGCGAGCAGAGGAATTTGCTCGCGCCTGATATAGGCGAGCAGGCGTGCTCGCCACATGCTCATGTCCGCAGCTGCCCGCATAATCACAACTTGTCCAGGAGGCACAAATGCTTATGCTGCTGCTGCTTGAGCATGTTACTTAAAGAAGGGTAGATAGGCTGATCCGCCTCATGCTTATCAACATCAATTCCGTAGACGAGATGAGGCCATCTCGTGTCTATTCAAGACAAGGTTTTGAATTCAACAAAACCATATATGTCTATAGTTATGTGTAATAGACAATCTTCTTGAAATGTAAAGGTTGTAATAGAATACAACGTCTTGCAAAAACATTTTTGTTTGTTAAGATTTTCTAGTTGAAGCCTATCAGAGGTCGCACCTAAGCCGAACGACCCGAACAAAGACGAACGAGCCAAAGTTTATGTTCACCTGACGAACCAGTTCGTACTCAGATACCCGCAGCAAAAAGCGAGTAATGGGTACGCAGTCGCAAAAGATGACTCGTACTTACAGATACCCGCAGCAAAAGAGAGTGATGAGTGCGGGGTCGCACCTAAATAAGACGACCCGAGTACGAAGTGATCGCGCCTAAATAAGACAACCGCGAAACAAGAAAGGGGGGTTGCATATAAGTTAACCCATCTGGTCGCAGCTAAATAAGATGATCAACCGATTGCACCTCAATAAGACAATCAAAAACCAAAGAAGTCAGGATGTGACATAGACAAAAACAATGTTCGAATTCATTCAGAAGAAAATAGGCATAAACTAGAAAGCAAAGTGAACATCAAGCAACACAAGCATCAGTCATTCATCAGCAACAACATTCATCCTCAACGATCAGGTTAGAGGAAATTGTTCAATAAGCAAATTCAATCATTCAACTTCGAAATTGATCGAACAAGAGAGAAGCAGACAAAAAATTACACAAGTACAAAAGAAATTGTTCGAGCAAGAAAGAAGAAGACAAAAATTACACAACAATTGTTCAGCAAAGCAAAAATTACACTAAGGAAAAAATTCGTTATTGGGGGTGGGCGGAAGCGATGTATCGAACAAATCATGCCCCATCTGCTCGGCCCCTTCAGGAACAGCTCCTCCAGCATTGTCATGCCTAATCTGCTCGCCAGGTAGTGCACTTTGCTCGTTTACATGAGGCCCCCTTTGTTCGTTCTGCACCTGATCAACAATGTCCGTATCCGAGCCATCTTTCTCATCCAAAATAGGATCATCAATCTCGATCCCTTCAGGAAGATTGGAGAAGTCGCACAAATCGCTCAAATCAGATATCGGAAGGTTGCGATCTGGGGGGTTGTCGATCAGGTACTTCTGAAAATGGGATATGAGCGGGGAAATTTGTTCGGCAGTGAGCGTGTGTCGAGCAGAACAGATGGCATCGGCAAAAGCACATATGTAAGAGAAGTTCGACATGGAATCAACATACTCCTCACTGTGCAACTTTGAATTTTCGAGACCCAAACGAGTGTTGGTCTCTTCAGCAATAAGGAGTTGTTGGCCGAGCAAATCCTTCTTGCATTCTACGGCCTCAATACAAGATCTGAGTTTGCGAAGCTCGACATTCATTTCATCTTGAACCCTCCTGATGCTGACCACCTCCTCCTGAGCAAGGCCTAGCTCCTCCCTCGCCTGGCGAGCATCTTTCCGAGCCTGACGAGCATCCTCTTGAGCCTTGCGAGCCTCCGCCTGAGCTGAGGTTATTTGCCCCTGAGCCAACTTTACTTCATCCTGAGTTTTGCTCAGCTCATTCGCCTTTTCTTCAAAACTTTTGATAAGAGCCAAGTAGTTGGCATGAAGATTGGCGGACTCGGCATAAGCTTTCTCGAGAAGAACCAGAGATTGGTCGTGGTGCACTAGGCCAAGTCGCATGGTTTCCAAAGGTGTTGGACCCTTGGTGGCCTCTTCAAGCTTAGTAGTCCATGCTCGTATGGGGGTCTCGCAAGCCTTCTGAACATGCTCGGGAAGACCCGGAACATTGCGAACACTCGGAGAGCAGTAATAATTTTTCAATTCTGGCATCAGAGGCGCCAATCTGCTCAACCTGCATATTCACACGAGCAAACAAACGTGATAAAGCGAACAAAATCAATGAAAAAAGGAATACTCCAATGGGCGAACAAATGTACCTGTTCGCCCGAGCAGGATCCCATCCCAAAAATGATTTATCCTCGGGAGACCGGAGTTGAGGGTTCATAGGAGTCTAAGTCCGGGGTCCTGGAGGAGGTGGAGAAGATGTACCGACCTCCATCTCGACGATTTGCACGACCGGACCGACCACGGAGGCGGCCATTCTGATCGCTTCAGTGGTAGGGGTCTCCCTAGTGGCATCGATGCTCGTCTGAGCTATTGGATCCTACTCGTCAGCTGCCCTCCTTGATCTTTTTGGTGACGAAGCCTGTTCATTCGCCCCCTGCTCAGCTGAACGAGTTGTCCTCTTCGGTCGGCTCGACTCCCCAGGTCCAGACGCAGCTGCTCGGCTCGCCTTTCTCACCCTGCTCGCCTCCCCTCGATTTGCTCGCTGAGCATCCCGCTCGGCTTGAATTTGAGCAAGCTCTTGTGGTCTTTTTGTTCGAGTCATTTCAGTATGCTCGGATGTACTCACAGCAACAGTGACGGCAGGAAAGGCTATAGACAAAACAATTCATTAATAAAAGAAAGAAAAGTTGCGAACAAAGAGTACAACACAATGCAAAAAACAATCCTTACCAGCTGGATTGACGGCAGCTAAATGATGAGGGGGAACGTACAAGCCTCCTTTCTTCCTTTGTTCGGCGGTATTCAAAGTCTTCACAGATCGTTCCGAGTAAGGCTCGAGATCAATTTGCCAGATGCTGCTGAGATAGCCATCGTTAGTCTCTTTGTCCGTCGCAACTGGAATTCCTGAAATCGAGAATAGGTTAAAATCAGTTCAAGCTGAAGAACAAAAAATACAAAAAATCTTACTTCGGCAAATCCCAAAATCTGTGGGGATATCTAAGCGAGCATCTGGTTCACATCCAGAAGTCGGGGCTCTTCCAGTCGCCCCCAACGAACCAGAATTTCTCCTTTCAATCGGTAATTTTGTTCGGCACATCCTCAATGACTTTGCATTTGGAATTTGCCTGCATGAACAACCATCCATGTTCACCCTTGGGACGAGTCAAATGCACTAGTCGTGAGAGTTCAGCAGCTGTAGGATAATACACGGGCTTCATTTTGCCAAACAAAGTCAAGAAGCTCATAATCATGTGCCACCCATTCGGCTTTAGCTGTGTAATGGTGATATTCCATTCCACGAGCAAACGAGTAATAGCTGGATGAAGTGGGAATCGAAGACCCGCTTCATTTGTGTCAAAATTCACAGCAACACAACCCTCAGGAGGCTGGTCTGCTCGCTCATCGGGACTCGGCGCCCAGAAAAATACATCTTTTGGAGTTTCATAATTCCTATACAGCTGAGCGAGCATGTAAACATCAATCACGCTCGCAATTTTACTCGCCGGGTATTCATTCTCAACCCTAGTCCTATGAGGTTGTTCGGGCCAATCAAAATTATAACGAGCATTGTACTCGCTATATGTTGGGCTATGAGGAAGACCAACAGGGATGTCGAGCTCTGTGTTCTGCTCGCCGTCGAACCCTCTGTTCGACTCGTCAACATTCTCAACCATCAGAGTTTCCTCCCTCCATTATCATCATCCCTATTTACAACCCTAGACCTAATGGGGCAAAGAATCTTCATCCGAATCATCCAAAAAATCGGTACGGGCTAAATCCCTATCTAATTCATTTAGGGCATCATCGGAATCTGAGGAAAGAACGACAAATGGCTGCCAAACTTGCCAATGAGACCTTGATCCTGAGGCATTTATCTCCGAGGCATCAGCGTCGATACGAGAGATTGTACCGAAAGAGGGGGAGGAGGAACTATGGCGGTCCAATTCTATTGAAGCAGAAGAATTTGAACGAGAAGCCATAATCGGAATTAAAGAGAGTATGCAATAGTTACCTGAATAAAATCCCTTGCCGAAATGATAATGCCCTTGCCGGAAGTAGGAGTTTACGTAAACGTACCTGTTGGAGAGACGATCTGAGACAGACAGGATCAAATATCTAGATACCCGCCAAAAGTCCTTCTCAAGTATTCCCAAGTCCTCGTCCAATAACCCCGGTGGAAGGTTCTCCAATGAACTATTTATAAAACAAAGGAAAATAAAAAATTATTGCACCACCTTTGTGGATTTCTAATTTTTCCAACACATGGAGGGATGAAAAAATTCATCCCCTTATTTATTGTTGTGTTCGATACAATTAACAATATTAATCGAACACGTCAAAGGGACACGTGTAATATTCAACTATTAAAATAACCATGCTCGATGGACAAGTGTGCTCGCCGCTTGCCGACCAAACAAGTTTGTTCGTCAGCTCGCCACTTGTCAACCAAGCGAGCATGCTCGCCGACTAAAGTGAGTTCTGTTCGCTAACTCGCCGAGCAAAAAGGTATGCTCCCCACTTACCGAGCAAATAGGTATGTTCGCCAGCTTACCGAACAAACAGGTATGATCCTGAAAAGATGTTGATCTGATCAGTCAAGCTGATCAGATCAGGAAAGAAGAAATCAGATAACCTGAGGACTCATACATGCTCGATGCTCAGATAACCTGAGGGCTCAGACAACCTGAAGGACTCAGATAACCTGAGGACTCATACATGCTCAATGCTCAGATAACCTGAGGGCTCAGACAACCTGAGGACTCAAATATGCTCGATGTGGACAGTTTCCCTGTATAAAATTGATATGTCCGAAGGGGCAAACAAGGCGATCAGTCGAGCAAAAGATTGATTTGGACGATCAAAAGAGTGCCTTAAAGACAAGCAAATGCAAAGATCAACCAGGAAAACGAAGTTGGAAACGTGGCAGCATCACATGAGTTCTTGCAAGACCCGAAGTCTCCAGCTCATGCTTGCCAAACCAGCTCATGCTTGTCAAAGTACTATAAATAGAAGAAAAAATAACAAGAAACGGGTTCACAAAAATTTCCCAGAGTGGTGAGGTTCAGAAAAATTCCAGAGCTCACAAAAATCCCTAGCACTCATATACTTACTCTCCAAATCATCTTCATTTATAGCGATTCATCTTCATGAGATGTATCATGTATTGTACGTGTAAAACTCGCAATACTACATCCCTGGCTTGGAACGCCCCCAGAGTAGTCATTTCTTGACGAACTGGGTCAACAAATTCCTGTTATTTACAGTATATTTTACACGTACATATTTTGTTTGTGAGTTGTCATCGAATTAGCCACATAATATTCTACATATAAAACGACTCGCAACATTTATATAGAGGGGGGGGGACGAAAATTTGAGGCTTAATTGGAGTTAGGAAAGATATTTTCTTGATCTCCAAGAAATCTTGAATATATCTCATATATTTTTCTTTCCATGTGTATTTTTCCACAAAAATCCCACACCCTTATTTAGCCAAATTTTTGAAAATAATAGGGGATATTTCAAGATTGGATCTTTCTTGAATTTATGAGATATTCTTGTATTCCTAGAATACATATCTTTTCCATAAAGATATTTTCAAGAAAATAAAGAAAATCCTTCTTCCTATTATTTCTCTATATATTTCGAAAATCATCATTAAGGAAACCAAGTGGGAGATCTCTTGAATTTATGGGATAATCTTGTATTCAAAGAATACTTATCTCCTTTCCATAAAATCTTTTCAAGAAAATTCTTTTCCCTCTTTTTCCTCAAAATTTTTGAAAAAAATAAGGAAAAATAATGCAACAATAATTTATTTTATTTTAAGCACCTTTTATTTATTGGACTATAATTTGGGCTACTTGAGGGGCCTTTGGGAGAATTAAGATGGACCTTCCAATGGGCTTCTGAATTCCAATATTGAGCCACAATATAATTAAGCCCATTAATATTAATTAATGTCACTATATAATTAATATTGCACTATCCAACTTAACCCATATTACGGTAATATGGCTCCCGGTTATTATTTCCCGTGTTTAAGATTATTTAGTCCATTAATTAATTAAGCCACTGAAAAGCTTTATATTAATTAATATCTTTATCCTTGGAGTAAGGACAACCCAACTTTATTATCCATACCGGAAAATTAATTCCACTTGTAAGATTTGGTATGACAAAGGTTTCGGGCCCACCAAGGGGACCAATCAAGCAAGACATTGCAAGCACATGATTCTCTGTATTAATTTAGCAACTGTCGTGTAATTAATATTATTGCCCAAGATATAAGGTATCGAAGTCGCAATGATTCTCTTCCCATTTAAAAGTCAAAGCAATAACTACTAATCACACACAGTTCTTATTAAGTGACAGAGATTAAGAAATCAACAACCATTGAGGTCTAACTCTTCATCCCTTAAGTCAGTGCGAATGAGTTTATCCTCTTTATAGGTCCGCTTCAGCGCATCGAATGCACTAGTGTAATCTCTTGGTCAAGACAAGTCAATCTGAGCATTACACATCAACTTCTACCAATAGATTGTTCGGATCTATCTAAGTTGTGAAACACGCACTCGTTTACAAGGCACTGTTAACGTGATCTTCCGTGATCTGGTATCACCACGTTAACTACAATGTAACGCGTGCTATGAACGGTTTGCAATAAATATATATAACATTCAATCATATTTAAAGCAACAATTATAAACAATTTATTTCAGTAAATAAGTGTTTAATACATAGGTTATACAAAGTAAAAGCATACTTTCACGTATAACCCCAACAGAGCTTGACCAAGCATTAAATGTTTTCCAGCTAAGTTGGACTCTAAAATCCTATTACTTCAACCTAAACACGTTTCCAACTCCTGAAGCGCGGCGGTTGCAGGTGATATACGGAGATTTGCGCCTATTATTTCCTCTTTGAGTGCACGGCTCTAGGACCAGTAATTTCTTTAGAGGTTTCTCGGCCATTTGGGGGAGATTCTCTGATATTGGATGTTTACGTGTTTAGTTAGCCAAAATCAGGCTTTAGTAATTGGAAAATACTTGACCAAAGTCTCCCCTATCTCATTTGCAAGCTCTCGATCACGGATTCCATCAAATTGACTAAGTATGGCTTGATTCTTCACATATGCAACTATATTGGAAAAGTGACTTGCTGGAATGGGCGAGATGGGCGATTTGTGGGCGAGTTGCCCAGAGTGTGGCGAACTCGCCCAAGCTCTTGTTGGAGGGGCGACTTGCGGGGCGAACTCGCCCGCCTTGACTAGGCGACTTAGCGACTTGGGCAAGTTCCCCAAGCACAGGGGCGAACTCGCCTGATGGGCGACTTGGCGCGGGCGAGTTCGCTAGGTAGGGATGAACACGCCTGATGGATGACTTGGGCTACTTGATGTGGGCGAGAGGTGACTTGGGGCGAGTTGCCTAGGCAATAGGTGCTAACTCGCCCCACCCTCGACACAAGAGGCGGCTTGGGGCGAGTTGCCCAGGCGATAGGGGCCAACTCGCCCGTTTCTTGATGCAAAAGGCGACACAAGAGGCGGCTTGGGGCGAGTTGCCCAGGCGATAGGGGCCAACTCGCCCGTTTCTTGATGCAAAAGGCGACTTGGGCGCGGGAAGGCCTAGTGCGGGCGAGTTCGCTAGGTAATGGGCGAACTCGCCCGATGGGTGACTTGGGTGATGGGCTACTAGCAACTTGGCGCGGCTTTGGGACGAGTTGCCCGGGAACGGGGCGATCTCGCCCAATGTTTTCTTGGTGAGGCGGCTTGGGTGAGTCACATTTGGTATCGTGGCAAATTCGGGGCGAGTTGGGGGACTAACTGGCGAGGTCACCCGAACTTAGGCGAGTTGGGCCGCCGTTTATAACTCTTCATGGGCCAACAAATTTTGATAATTAGCCCAAATAATTTGCCACACAACAATTGCCCATCATGTTACTATTTGCTTTAAGTGAGGAGTGACATGATAGATATCCTGAGCTTGTGCCTTTTGATTACAAACTGGGTGAATTATTGTGTCTCTAGAGCGAGTAACTTGAGATTTGTTGGATGCGGATGGGCCCCAATGGGCGAGTTAGTTCGACGCGGGGCAAAGTTGGTCTTCGGGCGAGATGCTTGGGTGTCGGCCATCTCTCCTAGGCCGAGTTGCCATCCTAGTCACCCATCTCGCCTCATAGGGAGAGTTGTCATTGGATGCAAGTGGGTATACAACAATTTCCTCAGATTTGCCATTGAAACTAAGTCAAGCCTGTTTAAAGAATATGGCCGCCGTTTTTGCCATTTCCTCAGATTTCTACTCGGTATATCGGTTTGAGCGAGCAGAGAGGGATGGTCCGATAGAGGTTGTGCGACGTGGGGGACTTCAGACGACCGTGGCGGTGGCTCGTGGACTCATCGATTCGCACAGGACTGAAGCGCGGGGGGCGGAAGTTCTTGAGTCGCATGTGAGCGAGATGGGGGCGAGCTGTGACTTTGGCCGCCTGCGATGAGGGGGAGCGGATCGGTGGGGCCAAGGCGAGATGGTAAGCCGCTTCATGACATTCGTTTGGCGAGCTGCTATGCGAGCTTCGTCTGGCGAGTTAGAGCAATCACTTAATGGCGAGATGGCTAGATGGCCTGGGCCGAGGTAGACCGAACTCAATCTTCGATCAATATTTAAAAAAGAAGGATTGACGAGTGACGTGACTGGAGGACCATGTCTCTCTTTATTGTCAATTTCCAGAGTTTAAATGCGTATGCGCGCCCACTTATTCATGTTGGGGTTATACTGAAAATTATGCTTTTTACTTTGTATAACCAAACTGAATTTCTTATTTATTTACTGAAATAAATTATTTATCACTGTTGCACTAAATATGAATGAATGTTATATATATTTACTGCATACATGTTCAATAAGTAAGTACGTGTTACGTTGTAGTTAATTTGGTGATACCAGATCACAGAAGATCAAATTAACAGTTCCTCGTGACTAAGTACAAATTAACAACCCAGATGGAAATGAACAATCCATCATGAAAAGTTGAAGTGTAAGGATCGGATTGGCTTGTCTTGACCAAGAGATTACACTAGTGCATCATGATGCGCTGAAAAGGACCTACAGGAGGATAAATTCTTCGGTACTGAATATACAAGAATTAGACCTCAGTGGATTGTTATTTCTTAATCTTCGTCCCTTAAATAGGATCGTGTGAAATTAATAACTATTGATTTGACTTACGATGGGAAGAGAATCAATGTGATTCGATACCTTGTATCTTGGGCAATATTATTAGTTAATTACACAACGACTGCTAAGATTTAATACGGAGAATCTTGTGCAAGCACGTCTTGCTTGATTTGTCCCCTGGTGGGCTCAGAATCTTTATCATACCAAATCTTGCAAGTGGAAATTTATTTCCGGTATGGATAATAATGTTGAGTTGTCTTTAATCCAAGGACAAAGATATTAATTAATATAAAGTCTGTTCAGTGACTTAATTAATTAATGGACTAAGATAATCTTAAACACGAGAAATAATGATCGGGAGCCATATTATTGTGAAGTCGTAATGTGGGTTAAGATGGATAGTTCAATATTAATTTTATAGTGGAATAAATTAATATTAATGGACTTGAATGATATATTTTAACTAAATATTAAAGTTTCATAGCCCATTGGAGGTCCAATCTTAATTCTCCTAAAGGCCCCTCAAATAGCCCAAATTAAAGTCCAATTGATGAAAAGGAGAAGAAAATATTTTACCTATTTTTCCATGATAATTTTCGAAAAAATTGGGTAGGAGAGAGAAAAAGATTTTTTCTTATTTTTCTTGAAAAGATATTATGGAATAAGTATTCTTGAGATACAAGTATTCCGGATCCATTTTAATTTCTCGCCTCCGTCTTCGTCTTCGATCAGGTTACAATTTATTTTACAAAATAAATAAACCTAAATCTAGACTAGTCTATTACATTGAACAAATCAAATAGCCTAATCTACTCGTGGATTTTCTCACGAGAAAAACAAATTCGAACGAGTCAAATTAAAATCATTCATACGCATGAAATAAATAAACACATTAAATATCATGACAATTGGATACCTGCAAAACAGATGTATCAATTCTACTATCCAATTTTCAATAAAATTTAATGGCCAACATAATTTAAATACAGAGCTCGAAACCGAGGCTCTGATACCAGTTGTTGGGAAATTAGGGGTGCCCGGATCTATTCGAGTTGAATTTATATACATATTAAATTAATCAATTAATTACTAACATGAATTAATCCTAAACCAATTCAACATAATAATTAATAAGCAAATAAACATCATGCGTACACGTATTTCACGTAAAACCTAAGCATGCGGAATCTAGGAATTACGTAAATACTAACCTCTCGTAGATATATACTCTTAAAGTAGAAAATAAAATGTTTGGCCACCACCTTTGTGGATTTCTAATTTTTCCAACACATGGAATTGCACTTGGGGATGAAAAACTCATCCCCTATTTATAATACTAGGGGTTGGACGAAAATTTAGGTCATATGGGCATTGGGAAATTTCCTTGCTTCTTCCTCAAGGTACAATCTAGAATATACCCAATATATTCTATTTCCCAAAATATCTCCCAACAAAATTTCCTCCTCCTTTCTTATCCTTCAATTTTTGAAAATATCTCCCAAGTAGGAAGAAAATAAGATCTTTTTCCTTTCTTGAATTTATGGGATAAACTTGTATCTCAAGAATACTTATTCCATAAAATCTTTCCAAGAAAATCAAGAAAAAATCTTTTTATCTCTCCTACCCAAATTTTCGAAAAATTGATGAGGAAAAATAAGGCAAAATATTTTCTTCTCCTTTTCATTAATTGGACTTGTTCTCCGGAACTTCGGAACTCATCTTACTCATCTGATCTCGATCAGTCTCGTCTACAGCCTCGTCTGATCTCGATCATCTACTTCTGATTTTGTGAGTTCCCCCTCAACCTGTTCTCTCGTTCCCCCACAACTTGTTATCTGTAAATTAACTTCAATAACACAAGTTGATAATGTTTTGGCATAATTCATCAAAACTAAAATATCCCAACAATTTCCCCCTTTTTGATAATGAAGCCAAAACATTAAAATATATGCATCTTTAAAGAAATGGGTTTTTGTTTAAAAAGATCAGTTCAGGTGATCACATTAAAAGTGATATTTTGAACTCCTGCTCTGATACCACTTGTTTGTCCCGGTGAAAAACCCATGAAATGCGGAAAAACCATGTAATGCATATAAAATAGGGGTGAAGGAATGGTGATTCCAGATTTTTGCGTTTTAAGTCCATGTGTTGTGTTTTGCTTATAACCAAATGCATATGACAAGATAAGAACATAAAACAATAACGAACACAACAAAGTATAGTGGTTCGGAGACTCAAGCTCCTGCATCCACTCTCCCTGTTCCTAGGAAAATTCCTTCAAACTGGACTTATCACCCTCTCGGGCTCGCCTCTGGACTTATCACCCTCCACGGGATTGCCTACAAGCTTTCAGGCTGACTCACTGCAGCTTACTCACCTTTCTACCTTGAGTTTTCTAGTTGACTCACTGCAGCTTACTAACTCTTTACAACTCCAACAATCACACAAACTACCTAACAATAGGGTTTGGGTTTGGTTGGTGTCTTCAACTAGGTTGAGATTTTCCCTTACATTTGTTTAGCCTCAATGCTAAGGTTGGGAAAATCTCTTTAAGCTTAGGATATATCGTGGGTTGCTTAGATTGGATTTAAGAACACTCTTGAATATATTTGTATATCTACAGACTTGTGTTCTATGGTGGAAATGCTTGAGTATATGTCTTCTTGGCTCTGTAGCATCTTTTGCCACATTCTCCACACTCTCCACACTTTAGAATGATGAAAGACCTTGTATTTATAGTGTGGATTTGAATGTTACCGTTGGAGAGAATCACATTCAAATCCATACTATTCTGTAAGTTCTGTAGCTTCTTCAGACTGGTTGTCTTCCTCTCATTGGTCCACGTCAGCTGAATCTAACGGTTATATTCTTCAGTTTCTTTGAGTCTTCAGGATTCTCTGAGTCTTCAGGTTTTCTCTGAGTCTTCAGGTTTTCTCTGAGTCTCAGGTTTTCTCTGAGTCTCAGGTTTTCTCTGAGTCTCAGGTTTCTCTGAATCCACGAGTTTCTCCCGAGTCTCGGGTTTCTCGATCCATGAGACTTCTCTTGGCCGGACCTTATGCGATCGGGCATCTTGACACTTTCGGGCTTCTTGGTTCGGCTCTTCGACTTCCAGACATCCGACCCTCATATCACTTTTACTTACCGACCCTCGGGTCACTTGATTTCGAGCTTTATCCGATTTCTTCTTATACGATCGATCGGCTCATTGATCGGATCATCACATCTTCAAGTCAACATATCGAGAATAGCATCGGTCGATTACATCGGGTTAGCATATCGGTTTATCTTATCGATCTCGATCCGCGTCGATCTTGATCGGTTTCATCTGCTCTCTTACGATGCGCAACCTTCTCTTCGATCTTCCGGTCGGTTTCTTTCGATCAACTTGACCGCTCTTGATCACCAGATTAGTTAAATCTGTTCTTCCGATCACCGGATCGGCTAAATTCATTCTTCCGATCATCGATCGGTATGTTTCGGTCATCGATCTTCCGATCGGTGGCTTATTTTTTTCTTCTCTTACGATTTTGCACAATTTCATCGAGTTAACTCGGAACTCATCTTTTATCGATCTCGTCGGTCTCGTCTATGACCTCGTCGATCTCGATCATCTACGATTTCGTGAGTTCCCCCTCAACTTGTTCTCTCGTTCCCCCTCAACTTGTTATTTGTAAATTAGCTTCAATAACACAAGTTGATAATGTTTTGGCATAATTCATCAAAACTAAAATATCCCAACAAGGGTCAATAGGATATTAAGCATAAAAGTCACATGAAATGGCCTAAACAACATGTAATCCATAACAAGCATCAAATAATCACATAATTGACAAATCCCAAAAGAAAAATTGAAAACTCACCAAAATTCTATACACTATGACCAAAAAAGATTTTAGACTTAAAAATACCAAATTTTAAACACCAAAATGTCATGAACAGTTAAGGTTACTCGCCAAGTCAATGGTCAACAACGAAGACCAGCCAATCATGGTTGTCCTGATCGGCAAGAGTGACATGTCGAAAGTCCGAAGGAATAGTGGTCAAGCAACCCGTACACGTGGCGTGATCGCCAAGCTCGGACAGACTGCCAAGCAAATCTCGCCGTGCAAATCCGAGTAAGGTACCCACGGGGCTTTGCTCAGTTAAAGAGAGATCTGGAAGCCGAGTCAGCTGGGACCCACACATGACATCAGCACGACGGCCAAGCAGCCAGACTGGATACTTGCTCACCAAGTTGTCAATAGATAAGATATAGTATCAGCACATGCTAGACACATGGAACAACGTAGTGTAAAACAATATAAGGAGGACACCTCTTGCTAGGTCTTGTAATATAAAAATGGCAAAAATGCAATAAGAAATGACTTTTGATCCAATTTACACAATTACACTTATCCAAAAAATTCATACTAAATATTTTTCAACTCATAATAATTTACAAGATCTTGGTCAAGAATCAAACACTTGACTTTGTCTGTTAGTTGCAAAACAAAAAACCACGTCATATACAATTAATTCGACTAGCAACAATTAGCGCTAGAAGAAGGTTATTCTTACATCAAAATTTTGATTGGAGAACATATTTGACAGGGCTGAAGCAGCTCTGAAAGATCTGAATTTCGGCAGAAAAATTCTGGGTAATTCCTGACACCCAGTGTTTAATTCATCAGAGTTTTTTTTTTGGGTGTTTCCTGGCTTTTGGAAGTATACGGCTTCCTAGAGAGATATTTAAAAAATCGTTTATGGGAGATCTGGGCAAGCAGTTGCACCGATCCTGTGTCAGCTTAAAAAATCCTCGCAAGAACACGGTGAATCTCCTTCCGAGCAATCAACACTTGACATCTTCAACAAAGTTTCAAGAACCTGGCCTTGATTGCTCAGGATCGAGAAAAAAATAGCTCAGGCTCTCGCCTACCTAGTACATGTGCAGCGAGAGCAAGCAAAGGCAGGCCGGAGGCGGGAGAAGACGGTGGTCGAGCAGTGGTGAGGGTACTCGTCGCAGTCAGACAAGTCCTGGGGCAACGTCGTCGGCATTCTGAAACAGACAACCCGCGGCCGGGAGATTCAGTGAATGATGTACACAAATAAAAAATGTCCAAATTAGAGATATCAAAAACAATTATCGGGGGCGTTAATGGCCTTAGCAAGAACCCTAGCGGTGGATCCAGAAAAAAGAAGTGGTCAAGCAAAGCGAATGACAGGTTCTGATGTCGAGGATGTGGAGGAGGGAGAGGTTGAAATCGGGGAATTTGCAGAGTAAGAGTTTGGCCGTGAGGCAAGAGCAGGAAAGAAGGCCTCAATTCAATTCCATTTAGAGTAAAGTCCGGCGGTATGATCGGCGTGGAGGTGGCGCAGAGTAGGGATAAAAAGAAAAACGAGGGAGAGAGATCAGAGTAGGGAGAAAGGGAGAACAGGGAGCAAAGTGTCGACAGGAGAAGGGATCTGACAAAAAATAGATACGAGTCACAGAGTCATAATTTTCGTTCAGGAAGGCCAAATTAACGATAACAAAAAAGTACAAAAATAAAAATATAAATAAAAACATATATTTATATAATTAAATTGATAAACATAATTACATACACTTTAAAAAAATATATATATATATCTACATTGTAATATTCCTCTTCCGAATCTTCATGTTTTGGTGAAGCATTGCATGATAACTTTGTTATTAACTTTCTAAAAAATATTTTTTCCCAGTCAAACAATATATCTCTCATTCGGTTAAGTAGTGAACTCCTGATAAGTTTCATTGCTAAAAATATTTTTCGCACTGTTGTGGCAACGGTAAAATCAATGATAACTTAACAAAAAAATAAAATAATGAAAATACAATATAATTTCTTGTAGTAACAATCTTTTGAGCAAAACCTCCTACTTAGCAAATGAAGAGAAGTTTTCATCCAAACACGCGTCAACAATAAAATTATTTATTTGATTGTCAATTCAAGTAAAGCAACTTAGGTTCGAGACACTACTTAATGTGTGAGGTCATGGGTTTGAGACACCATTTGTCCGATAAAAAAAGAGTAGATAAACAAATTACTTATAAATTTACCTATGAATTATATTTCCACAGGTAATTTGATGAATGAGAATGCCTATATGATTAGAAAATTTGTAGGCAATTTCTAGGTAATCATTACTACCTCCGTCTCAAATCGGTTTTTACAGTTGACTTTTACACGTATTTTTGCGAACGAGTTTTGTATTAGTAATTGAAATGATAAAGTGACTTTTAAGAAGGGGTATGCTAGATGGGCCCTTAATCTATCATACCCCTCCTTAAAAGTCACTTTTATCATTTTAATTATTAATACAAAACTAGCTTGCAAAAACACGTGTAAAAGTTAACTGTGAAAACTGATCTGATCTGGAACAGAGGGAGTATTATTTAAAGGCGAAATTATTTTCGTTGGAAATTTTGTAGGCATATTAGAAAATTTCGTAGGCAATTCTCTATTTTCTTGTAGAGTTATTGCAAGAAAGACAAATAGAAGTGTAAAAACCTTCCACAAAATCTGGAGGTTTATTCTAAATATGATGGCTCGAAATAAATCGAGAAACCCTAGCTAGCTACGGAGTATGTCACAATATTGGCAGTCCAACAAACAAAAACCAAGTTGTGTACATGCTAAAATTGATTCAAGATTTGATTACAAGCATATAAATTTTTTAGTTTTTTTATCAGACAAAAAAATATTTTACTGCAATGGAGAGTATAAGGATACTCAGGCACTTGCAATAAAAGAAGAATTATAACACCAAAACAGCATGTCACGTGACCGTCAAAAACTAGCAAACACCTCTAAACACCCTCACAATAAATTAATTAGTTATACACTCTAGGATCTATTCTCCAATATATTCTTGAAAATTTGAACTAACAAAGTTGTGCAAATTAATAGGAGTGACTCACTCTCCACTACAAGGCCCAAGACCAACATGCAATCCACTCCAAAGATTTTTTTTAATTACTAGCAGCTCCAAAGTAGTGTCCAAACATACCAATATACCCTTATTTTCGGCATTTTGAATATGTAGTCACGTGAATCACTTAAGCCAAATTTGAAGCAAAAGGACTGGTCCAAATCAGTGCAGAAAAGTACACGTCCTTTTCATCTTCACCTTTATCCTACAGATGGCTCTTTCAACCAAAAATCCATTTACACTCTTTCTTCCCCCCCATTTTTACTCAAGATTTGCAGCGCTCACTCTCTCTCTCTCTCTCTAAGGGAGTCTAAGGTGGAAAATGGAAACGTGTGTATTTCCTTTAAATAAGGTAGAATCGTTAGTATTTTGTTCATATTTTCATATTTTTTTCGTTGTTTCTATGTCTTAAGGTCTTGATTTTTTGTTTTTAGTACAGATTTTTTGTTATATCACAACAATAGTTTTGATTTTGGGAAAAAATACGTAGAGATTTTTTTTGTTTTCCCGATTTCGGTAACAGGAGATCAACCATCGTTTTGATTTTGGTGTAAAATACGTTCAAATTTTCGCTGTTTATTTACGTTTTCAAAAAATCTTCAAATTTTCATTCCAACCTAGATTTTGTGGTTTTTTCAAGGTTTTAAAATAGGTTTGCGATTTTCAAAGTTGTAAAATAGGGTTAGATCATTTTTGGTATTTCTTTGATATTATGTTATATTTTATATTCTTTGATATTATGTAAAAAAGAATGAATGAAGTCTTTATATTACCGGGGATTATATATGAATATTGGTGTATAATCCTGAATATTTCAAGATTTAGGTTCTTTATATTGTTTGGGTGCAGTGATGTTTTTTTTTTTAAGTGTATTTCTCTTTTTGAATTATTTAATTAGTTGAGGATTTGATCAGACAATTTTGGTATAGGTGTTCATGATTGATATAGAATCTTATTTAACATTTATGGTTATCACATGTGTATAATTTTAATTCTGAATCTCAATTGAACATGTGCATGTTAGAAACATGAATAAGTGCATGTTATACCAACCGAAAATATGTGAAATTATATTTTTTAAGGGTAGTAGTCAAGAATAATCTCAATTTGAAGTGTTTTTTAATACATTTTGATTGTGTAAATTTGAATTTGGATGTAGAACCTTATTGCTCGATCAGATTCCAGTCCAAGTTGTCTTTATATTGACCTGTCATATATATGAATATTGGTGTATAATCCTGAATAAATTCCAGATTTAGATTCTTTATTTTGTTTGGGTGCACTGCTGATTTTTTGTTGATTTGAGTGTATTTCTCTTTTTGAATTATTTAATTAGTTGAGGATCTGATCAATATTTTTTGGTATATTTATAGTTGAATACATATTTGAGTATTTGCAAGGACGATTTATGATTGATATTGAATCTTATTCAACATTTATGGTTATCACATGTTGTGTATAGTTTTAATTCTTAATCTCAATTGAACATGTGCATGTTTGCAACATGAATAAGTGCATGTTGTACTAGCCCAAAATATGTGATATTTAATTTTTTTTACGGGTCGTAGTCTATAATAATCTGAATTATCTTGTTTTTTTAATATATTTTGTTTGTGTAATAATGAATTTGGATGTAGGACCTAATTGCACGATCAGATTCCAGTCCAAAAAGCCATTTGACGCGTTTGATAGATGATCGTTTGGAGACATCATTGAGGCATGGTGTTCTACTGTTTCCTTTGAACACTAAATCGAAAGGGAGACCAGCTCGTAGCGATGGATTTCATTGGACGTTATTGAGGCTTAACTTGAAGAATTTTGAGTGGCGTTTTTACAACTCCATGCCTCCAAGGTTGAATGGTGGCTCTGATAATCATTTAACAAGATGCAAAGATGTGGTAGGAATCCTTTTTTAACTGAGATTAAAATTTGAATAAACAGAAAAATTACTTACGTACTGTTTTAAATGCAGGCTGAATATATTGAGGCAAAACTCAGGGGAATTTACAGTCAAAAAAATCCTGATCACCCCTTCCTCGACAATTCATTCTCGGAGCCAACCTACGTTGATAGCATTCGACAGGGGGACAGTTCGCTTGATTGTGGTATTTGTGTTTGCGCCCACATCGAACACTCGATAATAAAAAAAACTCCACAAAAGAAGGTTTACACTGAAGTTGTTGCGGGAAATTATTGCAAAATGATGGTTGAGACGTTTCTTGAATCATCTTCGTAATCTCTAGATTGTGATTTTAAGCTGTTAAGAACAATTTAAGTAGGTTTTTGCAAATAGCCACAAAAACTGGAATTTCATGTGCTATATTGTAGTGACATTTATTTTGGTGTAGGTATCAAACTCTTACTATTTTGGGTTGCTATTTTGATGTTATGGACATGTTGATGTTTCATGTTGTGGCTTATTTTCCACTTACTCTGATTGGGTAGCATTACAACTAGGTGTTCCCTGATTTTTTGTTTATTACAGAATGTCCGACATGAACATGTTCACAATATGAACATGAACATGTTCAAGTCTGTGAAAAAAATCATAAATCCTAATGTGATTGTAGATATTCAATGGTATATAATATTACTATATCAATTATATGAAGTGGGACTTGAATAATAAATGATAGAACAAGTGATTGTAATATCCCCTTATATACTAATAGGGAGTTGTTTTTGGATGATGTGTCAACACCACAATAATTTAACCTATGTGTCAATATGTGAGAAGTTTAGTATACATGTCATTAAAAAAAATCCTATGTGTCATCCTATGCCATTAAAAAATTCATATGTGTTGTCCTATGCATCATTTCATTGTTAGGTCTTTTAATTTCTATTTCAATATCGAAAAAGAATAAAAAATCTAGATTTTTTGTATATGTCGCCCCATGTCGTTCCTCCCGCCTCCCTCCTCCCTCCTCCCTTGCCTTCCGCCGCTCGCTTCTCTCTTCTCTCGCAGCTGTTCACCGTCACAATTCCTCAATTGGTTTTCCGTCTCCCTCCTCCTACCGCATTCTGTCACTCGCCTCTTAGTTTTCTAGTAGTTGTTCGCCGTCTCAAATTCTCAATTGATTTGCTTGATTTAAACTTTTATCTGTTTTAGTCTTTTTTACGTTAAGATTCATTCACTTCCCCTTTAAGTAATTATTGGTCGATCACTCTTCAAAGGATTTAGTGTTAGTATTTGATCTAATGATCCATAATTTTTTTGGGTGTCATCTACCGTATACAATAACAATTGACTAAAACACTGCATTACATAAATGTATATACTGTTATAATTACTGAACTCAAAGAACTTAATCATTGAATTACCATTGCTTGAAATCCCATTCTTATTTTTCTTCTATGTTTTCGTAAATTTTATTTCGTAAAATCTATCTGGTATTAATATTTGCATCTTTTTTTATTCTTAGATTCTAAGACATTGCTAGCATCGTATCTCTGCCTTGCTTAGGGATGTAGGTGTTTCATGTTCCTTTTCGAATTTATGCGTTGACGTTCGTCTATCCACTAGTTTAAAAGGTGAATTCAGTTTCGTTAAGTTTAGTCATTATTATCGTTCTTTTGATATATACACATTTATAGCATGACATATTGATTCAATTTAATGCTCTAAGCTTTTATACATTGATTTTGTTTGCGACATATATTGTAAGTTGATTTTTTATTATAGTATTTGCTAAAAAAATATAATATACAAATTTGTTTGGATTTTATAAGAAAAAACATTTATTGTGAATTTTGTTTTTCTAACTGAGATGAAGGAGTCATATTTTCATGCTTATATATTATCTTCAACACATGCAAGATGAAGTATTTGTGGTTTGTCTTATTCTGTAGATGAAAGGACCTTCAAAATATGCATATTATACTATGGTTTCATAGGTAGAAATTGAAATTATAAGTTTCTTCTTATTGTGGTGCCATCATTCGACTAGGATTGTTCTACATTGTATCCAATGTTAGTGTAGCTCAGAATGGAGGGACTGTGTTGATAACAAAACATCCATACATATTGCGATTCCATAATCACAACAACATGCAATGATGCTCAGGATTCATGATTCAAAAGTCTGAATATGATTTCACTTCTATTGATAAAATACAAAGACAATATAGACAAGAAGATGTTATCTTCAGGGGTAAACATTTCGTAAAAAATATTATGCATTCACATATTTCATAATTATGTAATGCACAAATAAAATTGATAAGCCACAATTTAAATTCATACTTTTGTATTTGTAGATATAATTAGATACGTGGTTTGAATTTTTAATCTCGAGACAGTTGATAAACTTGTATATTTACACACGACCAACTATATATCGAGATTTCTAGGGTGAAGAGTTAAAAGGGATTGAAAATACTTTGTCTTGATGATGATGGAAAGCCCTCTAGCTCTACGATTAATGTTGGTTTTAAAGAAGTTTTTCAGAATCTTAAGTGAATTTAAAAAAAAATATTTTCATAATACGTGTTTTGATTTAATGATTAATTATTGTACAAACTAATTACATCTATATTAATTTATATTTTATCTTATAATACTAAATTATATTAAAATATTATTATAATAACTTGTCATACAAAATGACAAATGACAAATGTTAAAATTTATATTAACCCAGTCCATAGAAAAATATAATATAACTTAAAAAAATTAATTTATTTAAAATCCCGTGTAAAACACGGGTTCTACACTAGTTATTATAATAGTTTCAACATTACATTGCATACTTAATAAGTTCGGCACTAAACTCTATTGCACCTCCATCAAAAATTGCGCCTACACCACCATCAAATAAATGACACCAAGAATCGGACAAAAGAGGTTTCTTCTTCAAATTAGGGCAAACATCATAACATGGCAAGCCCTCCATCTCCCGATCGACAATATCATTTTTCTGCCCAAAATCCCATTTTCTCTTAACACTTTTAAATGAAATTTTGTTTCTGCCCAAACTATTACTCCCCCGGGATATGATTTTCCAGAACTATCACTATCATGTTCATTTTCTGTACAATTAGTATGAACATGTGCATCTTTTTCACCTCCACCATCATGCATTTTGTGTTGTTGCTTCTCATTAATTTTTTCAATATCAACAGCAACAATTTTTGAATCACTAAGCATGGAAATACTAATCAAATTCCTAAAATCCTCCTCATCATCTAAACTACAATTACTCACAACACCATTTGAGAATCGCAATGAAATGCTATCACGACTGAGATCAGGCCATTTAGAGGTTACCTGTTGTAAAACATCATTATATTGAGTGGTTGAATTAACACACATCAATTTAGCATCGGCCCTGTGCTTCAAATTGATAAAGAAAGTTTCGGCTTCCATTCGCAGAAATTCCTCTCCTTTGAATTTCTCTCCGCCGGGTTCCTCTTCGCCGGAATCCTCAAATTCAAAATTTTCATGATGACAAGGCTGTTAGAACCCCCATAAACGAAACCCACAAAATGAATATAGACAACAATACCAATATTTGAATTTGAAATTTGAAATTTCATATCTGCAACACAGAGCTTGTACTGGCAGAGGATAGTCGCCGAAGAAGGAAAATTTTGGGTTCTGCACCGATGGGTATGAAACGCAAGAGAGAGGATATCTAATTTAGGAATTTATGGTATTCTTTAATTTATTTTTTATCAAATAGAATCAGAACTAATTTTAGGGACAAAATGGGTAATGTACAAGCCCATTTGGACCTCTAACTAATTAAAAAAGAAAGGTGGAGTGGGGAGTAAGGTCAATACTACTTTTGGAGTGGAGAGTAATAAATTCAATTAATAGCTACCCACGACCAGGTGGCTTAGCCCACCAGGCCACTGGGCTCCTCATTTGAGTGGGAGACCCAGGTTTGATTCCCTCTGGGAACGAATTTGGAGTTATGGGAGTTATAAGGTGGATTGACGATTTCGTGGAGTATTTGAGTGATTAGTGTACTAACTACTAACATCTAACTTTGTCAGATTAAAAAAAAAAAAAAAAAAAGCTACCCACGACCAGACCCTTGCTTTGATAGTCTCCACCACTTTGCTTGGATCCTGAATAACTCCTCAAATCTCATCTCGTTTCTGCCTCTCCAAATAGAATCCACCACCCCAATTCAAAGAGTGGATCTCATGTACACTAGGTGTACCATGCAATTATAGTGTATTTTAGAATCATGCAATTTATTATATTGAAAAATACAATTTATTTACACGGAATCCTGTAACTATTTTTTCATATTAATAGTTGCATGATTCAGTGTAAATAAGTTGCATTTTTCAATATAACAAGTTGCGCGATTATAAAATGTTCTATGAGTGTACGATGCACCTGGATGCATACAAGACTTAGCCGTGCATTGAATTTTTTTATATTTTACCTGGCCAAATGATTACCCCAAATTAAAGCAAATTGGTTGTTGGCTCCTTATGCCGAGCCATGGGCGGACGCACATAGCTCAATTTTCATTTAAAAATATGAATGTATATATCTCTTAAAAATTTTAAAATATTTTTAATACTAGAGAATTGCCTATAAAATTTTTCAACATGCATGCCTACGAAATTTTCAATGAAAATAATTTTATCCTTAAATAGTTATGATTACCTCCGACTTGCCTATAAATTTTCCTAATTATATAGATATTTTTTATCCTCAAATTACAAATTACTCCAAATTACAAATGTAATTGTTTACGGAAATTTCAAATGTAGGTAATTTGCTAGTGGGTAATTTTTTTGTCTTTAAGCATTCATAGACAATATATTTGTCTATTAGAATGTTCAAAATCAGTAGGCATTCGTATGGTATTTAAGGGCGTAATTATTTTGTTGTAAAATCCCGGTCGTAGCCATATTAGAAAAGTCAATTCTTTAATTTTTTTGCATTGTAAAAAATTAGACACGTTGATGAATAGATGATTGATAATTTAGCAAATTATAGTGATAAATTGTAATTCAAATTATTAAATATTTATAAAAACATTATCTTTTTTTTTAATCCTATACGAACTCTATTACTACGTCCGCCTGCCCGCCCATGAGCAGTACAACAAGGCAAATTCTCTTGTGCACCATTTTCACCAATTTTGATTTGGTGCAATTGGATTTTAATTCAGTTTTTTTTTACCAGTTCGGTTTTTTTTTAACCGGGCTCGGCCCGAGTGGTTTATGGTTCACCCGGCCCCAATAGATCATGATTTAGTGTTTAGGGTGTAGATGATTCATCCAAATTAAAATTGAATTCAAAGATGCAATTGGTGCACATAAGTGTTATTCGTACAACAATTCAACCAGTCATGTATTTTGATTTCAAAGACAACATTTTAATTCGGGGTAAAAAACTGATAACTACAATTGACATTTTAAAATTACTAATTGATATATCATCCAAAAAAAGTTGCTCTCAAGTCTCAACTACAAAATTTTATTGTAAATGGGTCTATTTTGCCCTTTTTAGTTTAACAAAATAAAAACCCATGTGCATATTATACTACAACAACCGTCCCCATCAAAACTTTCCTTTCCCCCATTCCCGATGTTGTTCCACCATAAAAAAAAAAAAAACAAAAACAAAACTACATAATTTTTTGTCCTTTTTCACCCCCATCATATCGATTGATGCATAATTTTTTCATATTTTTTTTCAAAATTTCAAATTACTAATTTTTTTCATTGTGTTGAAAATAAATTTTAATTGAAATAATCTCCTTTAATTAAAATAATTATTTTAATTAGATATGATAATAATAAATTAATTTTAATTTTAATTTTGTATACCTTTAGTCTTTAATAATTAATAATTTAAATATGAAAATAATAAATTTTTATAATTCTTTTTATTTAAATCAAAAGCTAAAAATAATTTAATTTTTAAAAAGAAATTAAATATTGCTATTGGAATTTATTTGTCGATTGTGTCATACTTGCTATTTCAGTCCCAAAAAAATGCAATTTGTGCCCAGAAAATGCATTGTTAAAAAATATTGCACCTAAATATTTTGTATGCACACATAATACATTGCATATAAATACAAAATACATTGCCCCTAGAATATATTGTTTAGAATGCAAATGCAAATACAAATGCAAATGCAAATGCAAATGCACATATTACATTGCATAAATGCATTAAAAAATTTACACTGTCATGCCATGAATAAGTTTGAATTTCTAATCAAACAAAAAAAAAAACAGATGAAACTTTCAACCCCAAAAATATGGGCAACTTACTGAAAATCTAGGCACCGTTTCTCCTAAAAAAAAAACTCACAATCAACTCCCAAAAAACCTACAAAAGAACACCACAATTAAAATTCCAACACCCTAAATTGGAACACCAGAATAAAATTGGAACACCACAATAAGTTGCACACACACATAATGCATTGCACACACACCTAATACATTGTATACACACATCCCACATCATCTTCTTTCAAAAGGATCGACCATCGCCGTCGTTGTCACCCAAATGCCGCCACTGTCATCTTCTTCAAAAGGACATACCACCGCCACCGTCTCCACCCACCGCCCACCTCTTTCCCGTCTGTGAGGTCCCGAATTTGAAAAACATTTTACGCGTGCGGAAGCGAACATTTGTCGTGAGATGCATATAAAAACAGGGGTGAGGGAATGGTGATTCCAAATTTTTCGCTTTTAAGAACGATGTGTGTTGATTTGCTTGTAATCGAATGCATATGGCAAGTAAGAACATAAAGCAGTAAAGAACACACGATATTTTATAGTGGTTCGGACGAAACCCGCCCTACATCCACTCTTCCCTTAACACAAGGGCACCTTAACCGAACTTAACATGCGGGACTTATCACCCTCACGGGATCGCCGATAGATGTTTACCGAGTTCACACTCAAACGAGACTTATCTCCCTCACGGGATTGCCTACCCTCCCTTTCGGGATTGCTAGATGTTTACCGAGTTCACACTCAAACGAAACTTATCACCCTCACGGGATTGCCTATAGATGTTTACCGAGTTCACACTCACCTACAAACTTAACCTAACTTTGAGTTTGGGTAAAGGTTTGTTTGGTTTCCAACTAGGTTGAGATTTTCCCTTACATTTGTTTAGCCTCAATGCTAAGGATGGAAAAATCTCTCTAAGCTTAGGATATTACATTTGTGCTTAGATCTAGGGTAGAACACTCTTGAATATATGCGTGTATTTCTAGCTCTGTGTTCTATGGTGGGAATGCTTGAGTATATAGGACCGGGAGCACAATTCCTTTCAACGTGCCTTGTGTTGAATGCCTTAGTCGTGCTACGATCAGGCCATATTTCAGGACTCGCATCATCTGGCACACGACCTTGGTTGGGAACTGCTGGAACCCATATCTTCTTAGCTCTGTAGCATCATTAGCTACATTCTCCATACTCTTCCACATTCATCCACACTTGATAATGAAGGAAGAACTTGTATTTATAGTGTGAATTTGAATGTTACCGTTGGAGAGAATCACATTCAAATCCATACTACTCTGTAGCTTTATGCAGCTTTTCAGGCTTGTCGTCATCCTCTCATTGGTCCACGTCAATTTGAATCTACTTGGCTATATTCTTGATTTCTTAGGAGTCTCTAACGGCTATATTCTTGAGGATCTTCGAGTCTCGGGGATTTCGAGTCTCAAGATCTTGATTCTATCTGAGCCTTGAGCTATATCCGAGCTATCCGAGGCTTTTAGGCTATCCGATTTATCCGAGCCTTGAGTTATCTAAGCCTTCGCTTTTTTTCGAGCCTTTATTTAGTTCTTGAGTTCTTGATTCAAGCAGAGACTTCTCTTGGCCGGACCTTGTCTCGATCGGGCATACCGACACTCGAGGCATCGAAGTTCGATTCTCTGTCAGACATCGACCCTCTCAGTCACATTGACTCAAAGCCTATCGATTTCTTCTTTGCGATTTGATCAAATTTCGACCGATCGGATCAACATATCTTGAGGATCTTCTCGGGATAGCATCAGGTCATCTTCATCGAGGTTAGCATATCGTTATCATATCGATCTCGATCACGTCGATCTCGTCGATCTCAAATCGCTTCATCTTCATATCGATCTCGATCACGCGTCGATCTTGATCGATCTCTTTTGCTCATCTTCTGATCTGCAACCTTCTCTTCTGATTTGCTGGCTTTAGCTTTTCTTTTCTTCTGATTTGCTCAGCTCATCAGCTAACTCTGGAACTCATCTAACTCATCTGATCACGATCAGTCTCGTTTGCAGCCTCGTCTGATCTCGATCATCTTCTTCTGATTTCATGAGTTCCCCCTCAATTTGTTCTTGCGTTCCCCCTTAACTTGTTATCTGTAGATTAGCTTGAATAACACAAGTTAATAATGTTTTGGCATAAATTATCAAGACTAAAATATCCCAACACCGTCCAAATCGAACCACCACCGCCCAAAATCGGACCGCCTCCCCCATCATCATACCACCACCGCAACTACCATCCCCAAATCGAACCTCCTCCCCCACCACCATCACTGTCGCCGCCGAACCACCACCACCCATAGAAAGAAAAACCCAAAAAGCAAGAAACCTTTTTCCACTAAATACACTCAGTTGTACCATGATCGACGCCTTCGTAGCACCGACAACCACCACCATTGCCGGAGGCGTCAAAGCATTCACCACCAACAACATCAAAACATTCAAAACCAATAACCATAGCAGATGAAAAAGAGAGAGAAAATGAAGTTTTAGATGAAAAGATATGAGGGAGAGATATTGGAGAGAGAAACAAAATCTGATAGAATAAAAAGCAAAAATGAGAGAGAGAGAGAGAGAGAGATCAATTTTTATTTTGATTTAGAGTGTAAAAATAGTGATTTGATGTAAAAATCTACACTATTGATTCCCCACCTGGGTAAACACGTCACAACATATTTGGGGCAAATTGGGAATACTGCCCCAATCTTTTTGTAGTGGGGGCGCAAATGTAAAAAGGCAATGTAGTGCACCGTATTAGTGGGCTGAAATATGTAGTTTATAGCCATATTTCCTTTTAATTCATCCGCTGAAAGCTCCACTCCTCCATATTCTTTCAAAAATGACGTCTTTCTTAGCTCTCAATCTCCAAAAACTCCACTTGATTGGGGGTAATGAAAATTATTCTCATTTATAGTGTTTGACGGTTTGATACACCTGTAATGAGAATATAAGTAAGTAATTCTTACTTCCATATACTTAATTTTACTCATGTAATCATTTACTATACCCTCCTAAAATGAAATTCATTGTTGATTTTCTAATCAAACAATAACAATTCAACTACTAACTCATAGTGATTGACCCCTCAATATAACCATTATCATTATCATTCTCTAGTCATACTAAACGAACCCTGAATTCTCAACGATGTTTTCTCAAATTCCGTGTACTGCCACCTTTGCATCAAGGTCAACCACAATATTGTCCAACACCCATATTTTTAAGCCATAATAATGTATCATGCGCCCTTACATCTACATCTCTAAGATCGACACTGGGAGAGCTATGCTCCGTTTCCGCACCGCAATCCACTCAAACCAAATCTACATTAATGATATATTCAAATACTATTCCTAAAATATAGAAATGGGGGTTTAGGTTATCGTGGCACTGAGGAAGATATGCAGGTGGGAGGGATTTGTGAAGAGTGGGCTCTAGATAAATCGAGATTTTGAATTGCCGGGCCAAAATTTGTTAATTCAGTTTTTTTTTAGTTCCATTATATCGAACTGGAGTGGGAAGGGGGGGTAGGGATGGCAATTTGCCCCGTCCTCGCGGTGATCCGCTCCGGCCCCGCCCCGATCGGGACGGTTATTTTGAATATTTTCAGGTTTCGATTCGGTTTCAGGGAAAACTGATAAAATTTAAATCGGGGACGGGGTGGGGACGGTATTTATATACCCCGCCCCGAACCCGCCCGGTCATATTATATTAATATTTTTTATATTTATATATTTATATATCACTATATATATTTAAATATTTGTTTGATTATTTATATTTTGTTCTTGTAAGTTAATTTATAAAAAATAATTTTATAACATAATTGACTCTCCATTATTTTTAGGGAGATAAAATAATTATGATAATAAAAAAATAAAAATTAAATATGTTAGTCGATTTTTGGGTCGGGTTCGGGGATACCCGAAAACGTTAGGGGCAGGATGGGGACTAAAAAAAATTCCCCATCGGGGTTCGGGTCGATTTCGGGGACAAAAATTCCCCATCGGGGCCGGAGCTGGGAGAGGCATAAATTGGTCCCGCCGCCCCGTTGCCACTCCTAAAGGGGGGAAATATTTTTTTATTAATTTGAAAGATAAAATATTATAATTATGATATAAAATCAAATTAAATCCAAAAATTTCAAAATATATATGTATACAGTGATTAAAGTAAAAATTTATATGACACTGTCAAGTCTTCAGTCACATAGACAGTGGTCACAGTTGTAGTGCTCATAGGCGGATTCTATGTCATTCTCACTATAGTCAAAGCCTAAGTCCTCCATCATATACAAGAGTGCCGTTTTCAAGGCATTACGCCTTGAATTCGTGATATTACCTTGTAAAATAATTACCAGACCACAATGCAACTTATAAACACTGTGCTTAAAACAAAGTTCATCCACCAATCTAAATAACTGCATACAATTTGAACGATCGCAAAACTATATAATTTGAACGATTAAATAACCATAGAGTAGATCTTCTCTTAACCCAAATTCATGTATACTTTTTTTTTCCAAAAGTCACTGTTATGCATTAATATTATCACTGTCATGCACATATACTATCACTGTTTAAAAAAATATTTCATTTATTGAACAATAATAGTGCATATTCATAACAATGATAGTACTTATGCATAACATTTATAGTACGTATACATAACAGTGATGAAAAAAATGAAAACACATGAACGGAAGTTCACCGAAATTTTTCCATAACCATGGAACTTTTTTCTAAAAAATAACCATATAGCCTTTTGCTAGTCTAACAACCAAATCACATTCAATAATATGGAAGAGAAATAGGCGTATACAGCCACATTTCTTCTTTTTTAATCCTAACCAACAAAATATCATTTGCTGTACAAAGTAGATAATTGTTAGCATGGAGAAAGAGGGAACACAGGTTAAGGCAGAGAAGACAACATACATGTTATTATGTACAAGTTCATTATCACCCAAACTGAGGGGAGCAAAGGGTCAGATCACCCAAGTAATACTATCAATACAACAAGAACTAAGAATTAATTCCCAAGTTCGACTAATCGAAATTGCATGAGTTTGTTGTTAAGTTTGGAGCAAATACCGCTTCGAGGTGAGATGAAACATCTGCAGCTCATGTAATGATACAATTTTATCAGCACACTGACTACAAGCCATGAAGCACTTCTTCATTCAAGTGATTGGTGGTAACTCCGTTTTTTTGAACTGCTACCCGATTGCCTGTTTAATACAGCAATCAAGTTACGAGGCTCATCCTTCATTTATGGGAGTTTTATTGATTCAGGACCTGAAAAATAATAAAACTATCAATTATGGGTCCGAAAGATTTTTTTTCATATCGATTCAGGACCTTAAAAATAGAAAACTATCAATTTAGGACTCACATTTTTAAGACTAGTTATCCAACAATATTTTTTGAAATCACAATTCCAAAAAAATAAATGGTATGTTAATTTCACGTGAGTGGGAAAATAAGAGAAGAAAATAGGAGTGAAAATGATTATGTACATTAATAAATAAAAATATAAATTATAAGATGTCAAACATGGTGTTAATAATTCCGAGTCTTAAATGATAGTTTCTATCTTTCAGGCTCTGCATTACTAGTTTCCTAATTTTCAAGTCCTGAATTGATATTAAAAATCTTTCAAGCTCAAAATTCATAATTTTACTGATTTTCAGCCCTGAATTGACAAAATTCCTTTATGATAATTTATGCGGAGCAAATGGAATGCGATTTCACTCACGAATCATCAGAACGTTCTTTACTAGATGATGATTTCTGCAAGCTCGTCGACCGTCCAGCAGCCTGCGAAATAAACATCAACCTCCATTAGTTTCACTCATATCCAACAAATAAATATAGGCAGTTTAGCATAGGAATGCAAATATGTTGCAAGCGTAGGCAAAAAAGTCCATAATGTCCCTAGAAGAAATAGCTCATAACTAGATTCTGGCCATGTTACTGTAATACTGCATGAATATTAAACATTCTGATTATTAAACGTGGTCCATACAGTATAACACTCCACAAGCCATTTCTGCACAGAAGAATTACTTGTTCTCTAGCATTAATCTTCAAATCTAAAAAGGCTGCATATGCTTTCAAAAGATGCCAATCCATTATTAGCCACGCTTTTATCTCAGTGATACCAGAGTATGTTTGATTTGGGTTTTAAAACCAGAATTTGGATTTACAAATCTTAATCCAGTTCTACTTTTGAGATTTTGAAATCCTGTTTTATAAAACCACAACTACAACACCTATAAACCTACTATCACTTTCCAATACAATCAATTCTATCTCTCTCTCCTTACACTTTAACATATTCAAATCATAAGCCACATCAACCAATCATTACAATCATAATCTCACCCTACTCAAAATCCCAGAACAAACACCTTACTATATCAAGATTTCAAGATCTCCTAGTTTTAAAAACCAATTAAACCCCAAAACAAACATAACCTAAGAGTTCTGCACTTGAAAGACCTGCAAAGTACAGTTCTCAAGAATATCTAAAGATAAACCAAGTGCTGACTCGAGTCCAGCTGAAAGATAGGAACTTCAATGAAAATCAGGGAGCATTGTTTCAACAATAAGCTCCAATGTTCACATGACATCATCTCATGTAAGGCACCTCACTAGAAACTCAACAAAATAAGACGTATTTTAATCTCCTAAAAAGTATTTGACCAATAATCAAATATGTGATGGACTAAAGAAGATAACTAAAGAATATAAGAAATTATAAGGCTATCCTATCCCAAAAAAGAGATTACTTATATACTAACCATAAATGTTATTTAAAAATAGAGAACAATATGATGTTTCTAAAATTGGAGGATAACTTCAAGGTTACAAAACATAACCCTAATATTTACATGACATTAACTATCACAAGTATCATATATACTAACAGTTTGGTGTAATCTTCTGCTGCCTTGAGTATGAGCTTCCAGGTATTCTTCATATGTCTGCAAATGAAGAGAAAATGCTACCATAATAAAGACAATCATTACTAGATAGTTTACCTTAAGAATCAACCATATAAACAAATAAAATAAAATTTGATATCTATCACAGAAATAAACCATATAAAAGAGGAATAGATAGCATAGAATTCACGAACAGGATTATCATCAAAACTTCACAATGTGTAAATTTGAAAGAGGCTTGAAGAGGACATCAGAGAATGAGTACAATTGTCTAGCAAAATTTGAAAAAATAGACACTGAAACCTTTTTGCACTGTCAAATGTGGCAGTACATTTTGGGTGTATTTACTTCCTTCATCATTTACCACAAAAACAGCAACTTTACATAAATAAAATTAAAAAACAAAAGAATCTTGATTCGAGTGTTTACACAAGCAAACAATCATTTCTATATCAAACAATTAGCTTGTTCAGTACCTTTTTGTAAAGTTACCTATTTCTTTCTAGTGAAATAAACACAAGACATGAGGATTAAACTCTTAACTTAGACTAAATTATAAAATCGTAAGATATTCAGAAGCACATTAAAAAAACCTGTCATATGAAAGATTTGGAATTGTAGACATGCTATCTGCATGTGGCGGTGTCCTAAGCCTATCTTTTCATAAAATTCAAAAGTTTCTAGTCGAAGACAGCATTTGGGTAATAATCTAATTAACATAAACTGGTGGTCCCTTTGGCAAGTTTTACTCTTATGGAAAATGAAAAAACAGTAAATTTCATATAAACTCATGATCTTTTGCTATTTTTTGTGGTTTAATCATGACCTTTAAATTTATACAAGTCATATACCACATTTTATCATTTGCAATTCAATACACAGCCTATTTTCCAAAACACAACTGCTCAACAAAGAGTCCCAACTTCCACGTCAGCAGTTCCGACTGACAAGAGAAGCCACCAGAAAGGGGCTCCGTGTATCAAATTGCAAAAAATAAAAAAGTGGTGTATGATGTTGTAAAAATTAAGAGGTGGTGATTAAATGGAAAAAATTGCCAAGAGTTCATGAGATATCTTTTATTTTTATAGATCAAACATTTTATTTTTCTACTTGAACTGAAAAGGGAAAAAAGACCATTAATTTACATGCACAGGCAAATATAAATAATACCTCTCCATTGTATAAGGCACAAGTAAATTTTATATGCAACAGATGGTGTTAAACGTTAGTAATTAGCTCATATAGCGGTATATCTCAAGTAACCTCGGCTACTTCTTGTATTATAGATCAAATTAATTCCATCTTTTATGATTTATTTTAAGTTGGACGCTAATAAAAAAACCTGTGTATTTTGTACTTTATTTTAAAATGCATCATATAATAGCATAAGAAACAGTTTATAATCCACCATAGATACAATGATACATATTGGTAGAACTATACATAGCGGTATATCACAAGTAACGTTGGCTAACTCTTGTATTCTTGATCAAGTTAATTCTTTCTTTTATGATTTATTTTAAGCTGGACGCTAATAAAAAACCTGTATATTTTGTGCTTTATTATAAAATGCATCATATAATAACATAAGAAACAGTTTATAATCCACCATAAATACAATGATACGTAGAACTATAAGAACACCATATTTCAAGAAATATGTCTGAAACTAAAGTTATCATCAACAAATCATACCATTTTGTGCCTCTATTCCATAGCACGAATAAGAGTAACTGTACCAACTTCTTTAAAAGAAAAAATATAAAAAAGGACATTTTTGACAAATAAATACTTGTGCAGAACAATGTGAAGAAAAATCCAAAACCCAGAGGACATTTTGCAATTAAAAAGCAAGATGAGAGGAAGACGAACACCCGATACATAGAGAAGAATTCTGTAACATTCCAAAAATAACACGCAAGATAAAGAAACAGATAAGCTTACTGCCTAACTTGTTCTGTGAACTCTTACTCCATAATAGGCAAAACTTCACTAAGCAGCAAATTAATAAAACCAGATACAGAGATTTCTAAACTATCAATTGGTAATTCAGTAATAAAGATTAAGATGAAATCCCCGTACCATTTCCAGTATATCATCTTCAGTCAAATTGCCAGTGAGAGGGATTCTTTTAGCTGAGCTCCCATTTATTTGACTGCGTCTCGATTGTTTCACTTTTAATGCCCCATGATTATTTGAGATATTGTGAGGCAACTGGAATCTGCTTGCTTCAGCTTGATGATGATATAGTAAAGATGAATAAAGTAGAGGATCCATATGCATTTGAGGCACGTTAAATTCATCATCTTGTACAGAATGAAATGGCTCCATGTATGATCTTGCATAAAAACCATCCCCAGAAATATCATCCCTTCATCAGATAATTTATATTTCAAAAATGCCTATATAATAGAATGCAAAAAAAAAATACAACAAGAAGAAGGGATAATGCATCAAAAGGTCCCTAAACAATTAGCTTTTATTTCACTAGGTCCCTAAACTATTTTTTGTTTTGTATAGTCAAATTTATTTCACAAGCTCCCTCAAGATGAAGATTGACAGAATTTTTTGTTTCATCTTAATGGTCCAATTAAATATTATATATGTCAACTTTATTTAATTTTAGTTATATGTAAAAGTATTTATCGCAAGCCATTTTAGGTACCATCACCTGAAGAATTAGGGTTGAAATGACTTGCAACAAACACGTCTGGATATAAATAAAATTAACGTATTTATTATTGAACGAGACAATTAAGACTTGAATTCTTGTCTCCAGGGAGCTTGTGAACTAAAATTCGATACTTAAGGGGCTTTTTTAAACAAAAAAATAGTTTAGGGACATATCGAAACATAAATTGATAGTTTAGGGAACTTATGAAGCATTTTGCCGAAAACCAAATAGGGAACCAATACATATAATGCTTCACATGATAAAAATTGATTGAGAAATATACCTATTCACGTTTATGTTCACATCATATCCCTCATCAAGAAGCTCACAAAGAGCTTCCCCAATATCTTCAGGCAACTCCTGACAAACAAAAAACAATTAATACCTTCATGTAGCAATTATGATATGTCAGAAGGCTATTCAAAAGCTGGGACAGTGAATACCTGGCAGTCTCTGCTAATTTTTACGGGTTTGAAGTCATTCCATGGATTTTTTAGATGAAGAGTCTTCTGGAAAGATAGGTCATTTAAGCGTAGCCATTTGACTTTAAAACTGCGTCCCCAAGGATTATTTTTCCCACTTCCTTGACTCCAAATATTATCCCTTCTCCAACCAACGGAAGACATCATTTGAGCATACCCTTGGAAGAATCCACTCATGTTGACACTAAATATAAGAATTACCTCGCCAGAATTCTGCATAATCACTTAAATTATATTATTTATTGTAATTTCCTTGCCAATTGTTATGTGGAAATCACTCTAGCAATCTAGACAGAACAGTCATCTAAACTCATGCCTGTCTGCTATACAAAAAAAGGTCGAACAAGTGCCCCAGAATCATATTACATGAATAAATGGAATTTTAAAAAAAAATTAAAAAATTGTTACTTGAAAGGCTTCTTCAAGAATGGGCTCATTCATTACTTGAGTGGCCCAAATTCCCTGCTTTATTGACAATTCGATATTTTGATGATTCAAGCTCTTGATAATAAAGTATCGTGTATTATTCAGTCTATCCTTCTTTACTTCACTTGGTGTTCCCACCCGCCTACAAGAATGAACTTGGTCTTCTGCTGCTGAGTGACTCGTTTCCTCATTTGACCTACCTCTTGGACTCGCTACAAAAACATTCCAGATATTTCACATTCAGAAAAGGACACTTGCAACTAATGGATTATGATTAGGTCCAAAGTAGAGATGTTAACCACAAGAACAATGTAATTATGTAACACCACCATATTAAGAATGTTCCACGTTGTTTTACTTCAGGCATTCTTCATCAAACACCAGCTAACTAACCCTACCCACCCACCCACCTACCCGAAAGAAGAAGTATTTTTTCTCGTTCCATTCAGTTATAAGCTACATAAATGAAACTTCATTTTTGAATTACAGTCAGGCATTAAATGCATTACTACACAACTCCAAAGCCAAAAAAGAAAATATCACAAACGGCGAATCTGGAATTCTGTGTGAACTGTGAGAAGTTGCTAACATTAGAAGTGGCCAGTGTTTGGAATAAGAAGTGTTTATTTGAATAGGGATGTATTTGGAGTGTTCGGTAAACTTATTTCAATAACATTTGCAAGGAATTGACAGGCCTGTCATTGGTGAAAACCATGTACCTTCAGCTAGTAAAAATTCATCATGCAAACCATCAGAAAGGAATTCATGCAAGCTGACAACTTTTAGCTTCAAAGTGAAGATGAGGAGCTGGATTCATATTCTGAAACACCACAACTTTCTCAACGCAACTAAAATTGCTCAACTACAACCAAGTTGAAAATTGCTAAAAATTGCTACATTCATATTAAATTGATAAATGAAAATTAGTTTCACAAGAGCTTGACTGAAGCATCAAGCAGTTCAAGATGGATGTAGGTTGTCTAACAAGATGACCTTATTGGCAGGGGAGAACTGTGAATTTACCAAAAATAACAGGGAGGAGAAGAGAAGAATGAGGAGCAGCTGTGTTTTAATGCAGAAGGGTAATTCAGTCATTGCAGTGTGGCAAGGTGGTGGAGAGGGATATGAAGAAGGCAGTTGAATGCAGTTTCAATTGCTATGGTATTGGATGTGGATTTGTCGGCATGCAGTGACCAGATTTAGGAAGGTATTTCATGATTTTTGTTATTTTTCAAAGACCAAGAATGGTGTAATTTTTTGTCTAAAAAATGTGGAAATGGGAAAATATTCACCGTTGAAGACAAGGGCAGAGTTGGATTAGCATATAAAAGTTGAGGTGAGAAATGTCCAAATAAATTGGCATTATCTGCAGAAAATATATATATATATGCACACACACACACACACACAATTAGGTAAATGCACCACAAAAGGTGCTTTAAAATTCTGCATAAAAAATGTTACTGTTGCAGCAGAAGCTTCCCTCCAAAAACACTTAAATCTAGACATTAGGATAAAAGCAGAAAATTGCTTTTGATAAGTTTTTACATGCTTCCTTAATGACTAATGTTATGAACTGAAGTGGTTAGTCTCGTTTTATTTGAGAACTAAAATTAGAGATCAATCTCTCAGAGGCATATTTAGGAATCAAATACAAAGTGACAAACTGAGTTTTATTAGAAGAATTATGGAGAAGAAACAGCACTAAAGAAGCAGAGAGATGATCTGTGCTAGATATGAGAATAAATAACAGAACCATCTCAATTTTCTTTTCATATCTACACTTTTGTACTCGGTTACATGGCTGGGTGTAAATCCTCCCATGATGATGTAACAACATACTCCGATATCAATTTTATAACATTTTATTTGAAATATTTATGCAGCCAATGGAGAAACAGATCTTACTAGTAACTCCAGCTTGCTTAATTTCTTATCCTTTCCACAAAAACAAAAAAACAAAAAAACCTGATGCCAACACAAAAGATAACGACTAATAAAACCTCATTCTAGAAGTAAACAACTCAAAATTCACGGATATAGAATTTTATCATCATGAAACAGTAATTGAGATAATAAGTTGATGATATAAGAAAAACCTCAAAATTCTTACCTGATTCATGCAAGTTCCTCATGTCCTTTTTGCATTCAGTCACTACTGATAAATCAATCACGGGGACAATTTCTTTCGAAGTTTCAGACGGCATGCCTTGTTAACCTCCTAACTCTGGAGATGCAGAACAGAGGCAAAGCTTAGAAACATCTCCAAATCGTGGTTCCAAACAAATAACATAAAAAATGAATATGGAAATGAAAATGAAGAAAGAAAATAAATGTAAGTTAACAAATACGCTATGTTTTGATAATAATTTTTAGCACACAACTTCTAAGTAGGGAGCCAGATAAGAATAGAAAATAGGAATGGTAAGAATAACACTAGAGTACATGTTCACCAACATTCTAAGACAGTAACCCAGTTGACTCTTATTGAAATTTCAAAGAAAAAATCACACATCATGAGTAAAAATTATGTGTCAAAATGAAAAGATTTAGTTTACACACATAAATAAGTGAAACTATTTCAGCTAAAAGAACATGAAGACCATAGTATAATGCTGAACTATTCCATCACTCAAACAGAAGAATAGGTGAAATAGGTAAAAACAAGATAACAAATTTACAAATTTTTGGACCCGTTAACAGTTTGAGAAGATCCTAAAGGGGCACTTGTTAACTGTTCGAATAAAAACTCCTACAGTGTTAGGACAGATACATTTCAGTCCAACAAGGTGATTTTGTTAAGACATGAATAAAAACCCATCAAATTCATTCATATTTTCACAAGCTCATACATTGTATCTAGACTTCTAATCACAAATGTAGTTTAGGAGATACATGCTTTCCGTTATGCCCATATAAAGTTCTATAGAACAGAAGATTAGAGACCTCATTGCAACTACAAATAAAAAAAATAAAAAAAAAAGATATTTAAAAGCTCAAAAAACAATGATTCTTTCTCTCCTCTATTGCTTTCTACAGAAGTTTTCACACTCGCTAAATTTATGTAAGTACGTACAGTCATCAACTCTGATCCTTGACGTATAGAAGCAAAACCTAATCAAAATCCATATTACACAGAACTCAGCATTTTTAGTATAGCCTTACTCTCTTAATCTCTGGTATTTTATCCAAGGATGGGTAATTTTTTATAATTAAAAAAAAAAAAAAAAAACTAAACATTTGGTTTTTGTGTATTTCTATAAACCCTTCTCTTTGCCTGAACAACACAATATCGTTGATATATTCACAAATCACTTTGTTTTCATCTATTATCTCTCATAACTATCTTGTATATTCTTTTTCTCTGATAGCCAGAAACAGTTTTTTTGCAATTCCCAAGATAATATCAAAACTATTTAAGCTTAGTAACATCTCCAAATTCTGGTTCCAGAAAATTTAAGCTACCTCATCTACGTGCATCACCACTTTCCATTAATATTCTTTATCTAAAAAAAGTACTATATTTAAAAATTAAAATCTCCAACAAACCAATCAAAATAGAGGAATTAAGTCATTAAACATCCCCTAAGCAAGAAAATAAGTTTTTATTGAAAAAATCAAGATAAAGGACATTCACTCAGGAAAACCCCTCAACTTAACTTCTCAAGTGGAAGAATTCAAACATAATCCCTGCCCTGTTGCAGAAACATTACAACATTGACTAAGTTCTGTTGTGTGTGTGTGTGGGGGGGACGTGTTCTCCGTCACTATTCAACCTTGCGAAAACAAAAAATGATCATAGATGGAAATCAATTAAATGAAGTTCCATCAAATATATACGTACACAATTAAAATGGGACGTTTCACATGGTTTGTGCATAATCCGAATGCACTTACATTCATGCGGAAGAATGAGAACATAACAATTTTGAAAATGAGGAGAAGAAAAAAGAATCTAGAAAAAGCAAGTAGAAAACATACCTTCGTAGAACGATAATGGAGCAAGGATTTGGTGAGAGAGAGAGGGAGACGAGCTAATGTAGAGAGAGTGAAAAAGTTCTGATAAGATCTCTGCCCTAGCTTTTTTGACCGAGCAGAGCAATTCATATATGCAGAGTTCATTTTTACTTATTTTTCTTTTCTTTTATTTATTTGTTTATTTGAAATTTTGAATACACAAATCTTTTGGAAAAAAATTATTCCCTCCGTCTCAATTTTAACTGCATTATTTCTACTAGTATTTTGTCAGTTCGTGCATTGCACGGAAATTATTAGTTTTTACATATTTAATTAATTTAATACTACATCCATTCCAAAGTTGTTTTACCCATTTTTCCCAAAAGGTCCGTCCCAAACTTATTTATCAATTTCCATAAAATGCATGAAGTAATTACACCATTTTCCACTATCCCTCTCAACATCTTCAAATTACATCTCATGTCATTATTTTTACACACAAAAAGTCATCTACTTTAATAATAAAGTAAAATGGATTTCTATACCCTCAATAAAAAATCACTTTATATGGATTTCTATACCCTCAATAAAAAATCACTTTATCACTTTAAAAACTAATAAATAACTCACACATTAAAACTCGTGACAAAAGCAAAGGGCTAAACGACTTTGGGACGGAGGAATTATTATATACTTTTAGTATCACTTTAATTTGTAGATTATAATTAATCTTTTAGATATTAATTGATAAATTAACTATGATAAAATCCTTTTTTAGTCAAAAATATATTAGTAAAAATAAATTTTAATATTTATTGTCATCCTCAAAGTTCAACTGCAAAATATCCTAAAACTTCGAGTATCCCATTACCATATCACAATTTGCTTTTTTAAACAATACTTATTAAGCATAAGTGATTCCCATTTTCTAATTTTTAAACACGCATATAGCAGCTTGTTTTATTTTTTTAAATAAAAGTAAAACGACAACAACCATTTGTTAAATAAAATAACATTCAAACTTTTAAAGAAAAATAATGTAGGAAAAAAAAACAAATCATAAAATAATTCAAAAAATCTAAACATTTCGGAACACTTCTTGAAATACAATATTCTTTGTTGTATTATGTTCAGAACTGCCATTAGTACACAACATAATCCTCAAACCACGTCGACTGGTAACCCTCGAAATTGCGACATAAAGCTGGCCATGGCTAAACACCGGCTTCTTAAGAAATACTCCAACATGAGAAAATGATTGTCATTGACTTTTATTTATTGACATAGCATACGAAACAATCAACGGGAATTGTATGCGTGTAAACTTGAACGGTAACCTAGTATCGGAAGGAGTCACTGACAATCTAGGTATCAATGCTAGTTGTCAGTAAGAACTTTACCTTCGATCAATCTATCACTCAACTTAGTGACCACCAACCTACAATAAAAAAATAAATTATAAAATTAATCTTAAAAGAAATGGTAAATATTTGTAAAAATAAATTTAATTAAAAAATAAAAAGTTTACCTGGTTCTGTTACATAATCCCCTTGAATGATCTATATTTCTCAACAACATAACAGGCGTTCCAACTTTGAGATTAAGTTCATGGTCGGACACATCGGAAAATTTCAAAGTGTTGAGGAACTCAGGAGTATGAACATCAGCAAGAGAATCAAAGTTGGAATCAGACCTGCAAAGATTTTCGAAATTGAGATACTTGCGAGGCTCCTTTTGATTTAACCGAACCATGTAATCATTAATAGATTTAACAACGTCAAGTGTCGGCGCAAGTATAGCCCTGTCCGGTAAAAATTCGTGATCGTGATCCTCGATTTAAAATTCAGATAAATACAATCAACTATAGAAGCAATTGGATCATCACCACATTTCAACAAAATATCATCAGGGACGATAATATCTGAACCATAATCAGTTTGTGTCCCTATACTTCCATCACCAACCGATTCGATCAATTCCTAAAATAACTTCATTTCGTTCATCCCCTGAACCGAATCGAATTGCATCAACCTCATGTTTCTTGTCAACTTCAAAACAGTGCATGCATTTCACAAATCAGATTAATTAATAGTGGCATGTACAATGTCTTGTCTCCTTCCTTTTGGAATGACATGCAATATCTGTCGAAAATCTCCCCCAAAAACAATTATTTTTCCACCAAATGGTATTTTACAGCGCGATGGATCAGACAGGTGCATGATATCTCTCAATGATGTATCTAATGCTTCAATACAATGTTTGTGAGTCATTGGAGCTGCATCCCATATTATGAGCTTGCACTTAATCAAAAGTTCAGCAAGATGACTACCTTGTTTGATGTTACACGTAGAATCTTCCAGATAATTGATTGAAATGCAAAACCTAGAATACGTTGTACGTCCACCAGGAAGTAAAAGTGATGTTATGTCACTCGATGCTACATTCAATACAATCTCATCTTCAGATCGTAACCTAGAAGATAGTGTCCTCCACAAAAATGTTTTCCCAGTACCTCCATAACCGTACACAAAAAACACTCCACCTAAATCCGACGACACAGATGTAATTATTTTATCAAAAATAACACGTTGCTCATCATTCAATCTCCCTAGCAAAACTTCATACTCCATTCTCAGGTCAGCTCTATTATACGATAACTCAGTCAAAATCATCCTAATACGGGATGCTATAATGCTATCAGCAACTGCCACAGGCATACCATCAAAGTCATGCAAACTCTTACCAAGAGAACGTAACATATTATTGATTTCCAAAAGACAACAGTTCTTGATCTCATCATCCGACATTCTCAACTCTAGAAATATAAGAAGAATAAAAAAATCATAATTTAAAAAATCATACATAAATTATTAAATGATATTTTTTAATAATATACTTAACAGTTACATATAATATATATATGAAAATATACACACCAACAATATAAAAAGGATATTTTTTCTTTCAAAACACTTAATATAATATAATTATATAATTATGATTGATTATATAAAACACCTAAAAAATAAATCATGCAATAAACTTTGGTGCAGAAGAATAAGGAAATTGAGCGAGAAATAATTGGGCGGAGGGAATTAAATTGAAATAATTTATAATTTAAAAAAAAATACCTGGATACCGCATTATTTTTCTTCTCTTGTACAAAATATCATCAGACAAATATTTCCAACACTTATCCCATATTTCACCCGGATTATTTAAAGATTCGGAATTGAGAAGAGTAACAAAAAGAGATCTCATCGAAGATGCAGAGGCCCAAACGCTAGCCTGTTCTAGTCCATCAATATATTCTCTGTCATCATCCAACAACCCCCTAGCAAAGCAAGCATCACGGAATGTGGAATAAATTGTTCCTCTAAATTTTTTGATATCATCAAAACACGTAGGTCCAGTGACAATGTTCAACAAAATCCTCAGATAATATGCCTCACTTGTACCAGGTGGTACATAAGAAATACGACCAACTGAAAATCCACTCTGTCTTGGTTCCCACTTCCTTGTTTTTCTTTTAAAAATAAAAAAACTGAGGAATTTGAGCATATGTCAATTTAGCAGCATCATCAGAATGTTTATTCAACTCAAATCAAGCTAAAAACATGCTAGTCTTCATACTCGGTCTGTCCAAAATAGAATGCAAAGAATCGGTGTCCCTGAACACAACATTTTGTTGCTCTGGTAGATGGAATGCCAAATGTTCAACAGACGGATTCCTGTAGTTAATTTCAAAACCAAATAATCTTCAAGCAGCTTCACACGGCAAAATATACGTACAATCATAATACATCTTGATTTCATCAACATCCGATGCGTGATTAGACTCCCCATTATTTTCAACAAAAGTAGTTGTCACACGATCATGACCCTTGTTGATATACTTGAATAAGTATTTAATGGCTCTGGATTGATTGCACCATTCAACATTAATATGCGCACCGTATTTCAGGAGAAGATATCTGTTATGAGGAACAACAAATTTGTTGTCCAAAACAACACCATTTTTCTTCACGGTTTTTCCATCGTCCCTCCACCTATAAATAGGATATCCATCATCATCAAATGAACTCTCGGACGAAAATTTCTTTGGAAAGTGCTTTGTACATTCACCTTCTTCAGAGTAGCATGGAGAGTACTTAACAGTTGGACCACTAGGACCATGCATCATAAAATCACAGACAACTTCAAAGTACTGCTTATCATTCAAGTCATCTGGTAATTCAGCTGAAATTATTCGATCAATATCATCACCTGAAGGAGCATCGTTATACTTTTCCAGAAAAACCAAGATATGTGCATGAGGCAGTCCACGTTTTTTAAACTCAACAGTATACAAAACTGCAAAATAACGTATAAATTTTATTACAAATTTCTACATTTAATTTATGATTATATACTATTATTATAATATAATTTATTTATAAATAAAACTTTATACAAAAAAAAATTGTACCTGCTTTAACGTTTCCAAATATTTTATTTTGTTGAATGTCACGAATCAGTGCATCCAATTTGACCTTAAAGATGCGACATACAATATCTGGTTGATCTTCAGTATTTTGACCTCTATGCGACATATAACGAACAATTTATGGCCATTTCACATTGCACGTAAATGTTATAAATGTTGGGATTATACTTAAAAGTATGCTTTTTACTTTGTATAATCGAAACTGAATTTTCAGACTTATTTACTGAAATAAATTGTTTATCACTGATGCTTTAAATATGATTGAATGTTATATATATTTACTGCATAACTGTTCAATAATACGTACGTGTTACACTGTAGTTAATTTAGTGATACCAGATCACAGAAGATTAAATTAACAGTCTGTTGGGAGATGAATTTAATAAAGATATATGATTTTGATTAAGATCCCAAAACCCCTAAGTATGACATGTTCAGAATGATCTTGATAGTTGAGTCAGGATTCAGTTTTAGAGTATTCAGAATGTTATCTCGCAAAATGTATAGTCGGCAGATATAGTTTAGGATAGGTTTCAAGACTCAAGAACTCAAGATGTTTCGAAGTATCCAAGTTTCAGGATGAAATCGAGATATCAAGACTCAAGATGATATCGAGTAATCGAAAACTCAAAGATTTAAGACTCAAGACATCGGCCAAGATAAACTACAAAGATTCGTAAGACCTCAAGACTCGAAGACCTCAAGACTCAAGACACGTAAGATCAAGAATCAAGATCAAGAGTATCAAGGCAAAGAATTATCAAGACTCAAGAATGTAATCAATGCTCAAGATGAACTCGAAAGTGTTCTGCGGCATTGATAATATCTATCTGAAGGATGCAATACTGAGAAGATCACGATTCCTTAAGAAGTTAGATATTGCCAAGACATTCAAATGCAGACAAAAGGAACTAAGTCAGAAGTGTTGTTAAGGTTATATCAAACTCAGAGTTTGTAACCAAAAGAGCCGTTGAAGGTGTCTACCTTTAACTAGAGATGAAAGTCAAAAAGAGGAAGACGACATCGCACATATATCGACATCGACAAAGGATGTGTGAAAAAAGATGTCAGATGTACAAAAGTTCCAGACTGTAAAAAGTGAAGACCGACTACATGAAAGGCTATTGCCTAAAACGTGTTGGGGAGTTTCAAACCCTAAATATAGCCGTTTCACACACCACAAGAGGGAACTCACGAAGTTATCTCTCCAACGGATAGTTTTTAAGAGTGACCTTGGTGTATGCCTATAAATACTGGTGACCCTCTACATTGTAAGGTTACGGGAAATTTATACGCAACTCAAAGAGCTCAAACTTATTCTTGTAAAAGTTAAAGCACTCGAAAAACTTAGAATTTCCCAAGTGCTTCTATATTGAAGAGAGCTCACTATACTAAGCCTAGCTTGATAAGATTTATCCAAAGCTTAGTCGAGATATCCTAACCCTTTGCATTTTGCTTCATTGTAAAGGATATCTCATCCTAGTTGGAAACCAACCGAGAAACCCCCCAAAACCCTTGAGAAGGTAGCTGGAGTGTGTTTGTTGGTGAGAAAGAGTTGTAAAGAGTTAGTAAACTACGCGGAGTAGTCAGAAAACTCTAGAGGAGAAGTTAGTAAGCTACAGGGGTAGTCTGAAAGCTTGTGTGTGATTGAGTAAGTAAACTACGGAGGTAGTCAGAAAACTCAAGGTCGGGTTGAGTAAGTAAACTACGTGGAGTAGTCGTAAAACTCGTACGAGTTGAGTAAGTAAACTACGAGGTAGTCAGAAAGCTCAGAAGTTGATAGTGAATTTCTCTGAAGAGTCAGGGAGAGTGGACGTAGGAGCTTGAGTCTCTGAACCACTATAATTGTTGTGTTCTTTATTGCTTTCCTTATCCGCATTTTAATCATTGCATTGACTTGTTTTGAAAACATACTTTTCATCGATATTCGGTTGGAATCAATCCATCGAAGTTGCATAAGTGATTCACACCTAATCACTATTTCATAAAGGGAAGGTTTTTCAAAGAAAGCTTAAAACGAAAGTATAATCTAAAGGGCCAACCATTCAAGACGACTAAGTAGCTAGAACAGAGATAGTTATCATAATCGAACTCTCTTCCGAGGATTCAATAAGTTAGTTATCGATCCAAGCAACTCAGAGGATCTCGACACTCGGGACTCGGTTGGGATTATCTCGAGGTATCCGAAAGCATTTCGTAATCATTTGTCTCAAGAGACTTTGAGTCGAGCGATCCGTGCTTCTTTAACCTAATCTTGAGGATTATCTCGATCCAAGCTGACCTCAGTATAAAAAAAGTTTTAAAAACACTGAACACGTGTATTTCCCCCCATACACGTGTAAGACTCGTTTGCACCGGGACCAACAAGTGGTATCAGAGCAGTGGTTCAACTTGACCCACTGTGGTTGACCAAAGTCTTATTTTCAAAAATACTTGTGGTCTATCTTAACTGATCTTAATTGCTGAAAATTTTTTTACTTTTCAAAAGATCAGAAAAATGTCTTCTAAAAAACTTCTCATGTTCTCAGTGGAGAACTATGACCTATGGAGACTGAGAATGCAGCTCATCTCAGATTCCAAACATGAGCGTATGTGGAGAGTGGTCTCTCAAGGACCATTCGGGTTCATCGTGGTGAATCCCAGAGGAAATGTAAGATGAGAGAATTGATCCTAGAGCAGATTTCCTAAGTCCGATGACCAACCCGACTCTCGAGGAGAGAAAGTTAGTCAATCTAGACTACATTGCAAAAAGACACACTATACAAAGACGATTGATGATGGTGTGATGGGAATGATCTCTCACTGTAATACTGCTAAAGAGATTTGGGATACACTAGTTGTTATGTGCCAAGGCACATATCATATAAAAGAAAACAAACTTTCAGTGGCAATTGGAAAGTTTGATAGTTTTGAAATGGATGATGGTGAATCAATAGACAAATTGGAAGTCGATTCACTAAAGATCATGAATGATCTAAATGCACTTGGAAAGAAATATCCAGAGAGAGAAGTTGCATTGAAAATTCTTAGAGGTCCTGTCTAAGAAATGGGATATTCATGCAAAGGGTGATTGAAAACACCAAGAACATTAGTTCAATGCCTTATCAACAAGTCTTCTCTGAGCTGAAGGCCTATGAATTTGTAATTGATAAGAAATCCAAAAAGGCTGACAGCAAAGATGATTCTTCTTCGAGTAAGAATGTGGCTTTAAAAGCCAAAGATAAAACCTGTAAAACTAGAGAGTCTGAGAACCCCCATGCCAAAAATTAGGATGAGCTTGAAGAAAAGCTAGCACTGATGGCAAGGAGGTTTGACAGACTTAATAGTAGATTTGGAAAATACAAAAGCTATTACAGAACCACAGTACCGGGAAGAAACCCGAGGGATGATCAACCGAGAAGAAGAAGGACCTGAAAATTGAAGGATCTTCATCCAGAAAGAAGGACTCCAAGTCCAAAGAAGAAAATGATCAGGATGATGATACCAACAGATGCTATAATTGCCAGAAGAAAGGTCACTTCCAGTATGATTGTCCAGATTTGAGTGCTAAGGAGAGAAGAGAAAGGCAAGCTAAAAGAGATCAAGTTCTCTAAAAAAAGGTCATGGTTGCAGAAGAAGAACACTCTGAGGAGGGATCTAGCTCTTCAGATGAGATATTCTCAGATAGTGAAAGTGATGACATCTGTCTAATGACCATTGAGGAGGTAAACTCTTCTTTCTCTGTTGTTGCTCCTACACTAGCACAAGAGTTTTCAAGTTCCACCGAAAAAATCTATTTTGACCGATGGATTCTTTTGAGAATCTGATGAAGGACTATGTCGCTTTTGCAAGGATCGCTAAATAAAACTCAAGAGCGTAATAAAGGAACCGAAAAGTTGAAAATCTAAAATGGAAAGACTCTAGCAATATTGAAATCACTTCAATTAATGGGAGCTATCTTGATGAATGGATGTTCGAAAGTACAACTCTCGAGAGAAAGAGAAGTTCGATAATGTCCCTAATCAAAAAGCTAGAGAAATCCATCAAGAGATTCAATTTAATCGTAATCGAAGTTCAATGACCTCTCCGAGAAGCATAAAACTCTACAGAATCGTGAGGATAGTGCATGTAAGAAGTTAACTCTATTGAATAAAGCATCTAATGTAATAGATGAAATTCAGAGTTATCGAGAGATCCGCCACTATAAAACTGGATTGGGATACATTCCGTGGGGAACCTCACAAGGTCATCCGAATGTCGCATCTAGTAGCAAGAAGATTATCTTTGTAAAACCAAATGGCACCTACACTTCAAAAGCCGGAGTAATGCCCAAGGTTGTAGACAAGGGAAAAGGACCTATGGTCTCAAAGAAACCGAATGATCGGGTTAGAAAGCCCAAACCTCGGATGAAGGCTAGAAAACCCGAAATCGATTGGAAAGTTTCAGTAAGTACTTCAAAGCCTCAAAGCTAAGAATGCAAACCCGAAAGGCTCCACATCGAACCTCGGGGAGGAATCCTCGGATGAGAAACACTCATCGAGACATTCTCAATCAAGAGACCAAGTCCTCAAGACTTTGAAAGACCCAGATTTCAAAGATGCATAACCCGAACCTCACTTGCCTAAGGGTAAAGGTTATCCGAACCCAAGTCAACAAAGATTTAGACCAACCAAGACAAAAAGCCTAAGCATCCAATGAAGGCCCGAACCAAAGAAGAATTCAAAAGCCCATGTTCATGCTAAAGCTAGCACACATATACAGAAAACTGCTAAGGCACCCAGAGTAGTGGATGTATATGTTGATGTTTATGGAAGACAAATTAGCCACTCTAAAGTGATTAGAGTTGTCAAGGCGATTTGGATTCCGAAAAGGTACAACTAACCTCGAGGGACCCTACACAAATTGGGTACCTAAGAATTGATCTATTTTTCGGGGAGGAAAACAAGGGCACTAAGTCGATGAAAGACCACATGGCAATCGATGAGCAGAGAAAAAAAAAGCTCCTGATGTATGGTATCTTGACAGTGGATGCTCAAGACATATGACAGGATTCAAGAAGATGCTCAGTGACTATGTTGAACAAAGAGGCCCACAGATCACTTTTGGAGATAACTCTGCGAGGGATGATCAAGGATATGGAACTTTGGAAATTGATTTCGATTCATATCCATGGTGTTTCATATGTATCTGGATTAAAGCATAACTTGCTGTCAATTAGCCAATTCTGTGATAAGGGTTTCAATGTTGAGTTCTCCAAGAACTTATGTTTTGTGAAAGATGATACATCACGTAAAAGTTTTACCGACCGGGTACAAGAAAAGGGAATGTGTATCTTGCTGATTGGAGTTCAACTCCTAAAGATACATGTTTAGTTGCTAAAAGTTCCACAGATACCAGTTGGTTATGGCATAAAAGAATGAATCACCTAAACTTCAAAACCCTGAACAAGCTTGCAAGATTAGCTCTTGTGAGAGGGTTGCCTAATGAAGTGTTCAGTAAGGAACACAATTGTGATGCGTGCGTAAAGGAAAACAAGTTAAAGCATCATTTAAAAGCAAAGTTGAAGTTTCTACTGAAAGAATACTTCAGTTATTGCATATGGATCTCTTTGGTCCTATAACACCTGTGAGCACTAATGGCAGAAAATACACATTGGTAGTAGTTGATGACTACTCAAGATATACTTGGGTCATATTCTTACTTAGTAAGAAAGAGACTCAGATAAAGCTGCCAGAATTACTGAAAAGGCTCAGTAATGAGAAAAATCTGAGTGTGGTCAAAATCGATTTGACAAAGGAACCGAAGTTTATAAATCATATCATATCGATTATTTGCGCAGAGAATGGAATTTTACATGAAACATCACCGCAAGGACCCTCAACAAAATGGTGTTCTTTGAAAGAAGGAATGTAACTCGAAAGAAGTTCTGCAAGAAGGACAATGATACGGGCCGATATTCCTAAAAGATTTTGGAAATTTGGTTGTCAACACTGCGTGCTACTCTCAGAATAGATCCATGCTGACCAAGAGCCAAGGCAAACCACCCTATGAGCTTTGGAATGAAAGGAAGCCTCTTGTTTCTTTCTTTCGTGTGTTTGGTTGCAAGTGTTTCATACACAATAATGGTAAAGATCAGTTGAAAACATTTGATAGTAAAGCTGATGAAGGAATATTCTTAGGATATTCTGAAGTCAGTAAAGCTTTCAGAGTTTACAACTGTAGGACTCTTATTGTGGAGGAAACACCTCATGTTATTTTTTATGAATCTACTTGTGTTCAGAAGAAACAGGAACATGATGCAGATGAACTGACCAAGAGGATCACCAGATTAAGCCTGAAACAGAAAGATAAATCATCCACTGAACCTGAAAAGAAGAAGTCAGTCACTATCTATGATTGGAGTGACTCAGACTCAGATAAAGAAGTTCAGGATGGAAATCAGGATGGTGAGACTCGGGAAAACCAACACTCTAAAGGTGACCAATCCGAGCAGACACGATTCGATTTCGTATGTGATGCCAATGAAGATGTGGTCACAAATGAGGCAAATTATGAATCTATCAACCAAAGGGGGAACAAATGTCTCGACAATGTTACGAATAGAATTTCCCCGAGGAAGATGATTCCCTTTCTCCCGCTCTGTTGTTCCTCGAAGTTTTCGATTTAATCGAACCTAACATTTCAAATGTTGAGGATACTATTGAAACAGAACATCAAGAAGGAAATGGTTAGATAGTCATCCTACAAGTCGATTGTGGGTGATCTAACCAAGGTGTTAAAACAAGAAGGTTCCATGGTGAGAGTGCACTATTCTCGGGCCGCTTCCTATATCGGAGAAAGAACCTACCGAGATTGGTGAAGCTCTACAAGATTCTCATTGGATTATCTTGCTATGCAAGATGAAATGAATCAATTCTCAAGAAATGAAGTATGGGGATTTGGTAGATAGACCGAGAAAGGCACAATGTCATTGGAACCAAGTGGGTTTTCAAGAATAAAAGAGATGAAAACAACAACATTGTAAGAAACAAGGCAAGGCTAGTTGACAAGGTTATTCCCAAGAAGAAGGCTTGGATTATGATGAAACCTTTGCACTGTTGCAAGACTAGAAGCCATCGATTGTTTCTTGCATATGTTGCCCACATGAAGTTCACGATCTATCAAATGGATGTGAAAAGTGCATTTTCGAGCGGTGTGCTTAAAGAAGAGGTTTATGTGGAACAACCTCCGGTTTCAAACAGAATGACCAAGTTTCTGTGCTCGGAAAAGCTTTTGTATGGTCTCTTAAGCAAGCACCCGAGCATGGTATGATACTCTTTTCTCGGTTTCTTCTTGACCATGGTTTTGTCAAAGGATCATTGATAGAACTCGTTCGGGATAGAGGATGGGGAGATATCTTACTAGTTCAGATATATGTTGATGACATCATTTTTGGATCTCCAAACCATTAGCTGTGTGAAAAGTTTTCAACACTGATGAAAGGCAAATTTGAGATGTCAATGATGGGAGAGATGCATTTCTTTCTAGGTCTTCAAGTGAAACAATCAAAGGAAGGAATATTCATCAACCAGGCAAAGTACACCAGAGATCTGATTGCTAAATATGGTGTACAGAATTGCAACACAGTTAGGATTCCCATGAATACTAACTACAAGATGGATCCTGATTCTGAAGGCAAATCAGTAAGCCAGACTGATTATAGAGGAATCATTGGATCATTGCTCTATCTCACAGCAAGTAGGCCGGATATAACATTTGTTGTTGGGATATGTGCAAGATACCAAGCTAATCCTAAGGCTAGTCACATGGAGGCTGCCAAAAGGATACTGAAGTATCTTAAAGGCACAGTGAATAGAGGATTATGGTATCCAGCTGATGATAACCTTGAGTTAAGTGGTTACTCAGATGCTGATTATGGAGGTTGCAGAATTGACAGGAAGTCCACCTCAGGAACTTGTCAATATCTCGGAAGTAAGCTGATATCTTGGTTTTCGAAGAAACATACCTCGAAGAGCAACAAGTACCACCAAGGTTTGAATATATGGTATTGCAGGAAGTTGTTGTGCTCAGATTCTTTGGCTCAGACAACAATTAAGGGATTATAAAGTTGTAGCCAATGAAGTACCAATATTTTGTGACAATAATAGTGCCATTGCTATTTCACAAAATCCCAGATTGCACACCGAGATGCAAGCATGTGGATATCGAGACATCACTTCATCGGAGATCATGTCGAGAGAAGAAGGACATAAGGATGGAGAAAATTCATATCGATAAAGAGAGTCGATATCTTGACTAAATCTTTGGCGCGGAATCAAGATTTCGTGAACTTTCAGTTGAATTAGGGATGTTAGAACCAGGTGTATAGAGTAAAATCTAAAAAATTGAAGATTTTCAGAAGCATGAAGTTTTCTCAGATTCTACTGAGAAGCTTAAGATAAAATGGAAATACTGAACTGAGTCTCGGGAAACTCAGATTCATCAAGGTCAAGATCTCGAAGAGCAAAAAGCAGAACCATTTCAAGATTTCAAGATTATAATCGACATTTTATCAAGGTCGATTATCTCAAGAAGACCGATAGAGGAAAATTAGTCCAAGAAGTAATGACTCATGCAACTCATTTATTGCTTAAGTGAAGCTCAGAAATCATTCGCAATAAATACAAAACACCTGAGGAATGTTTTTTTTGGCGGGATCGCGTTTTAAATTCGAAGAAGGTCAATAGTCATTTAATGCTCGCTACATTAATGACCAATGAGGATGTTTTGGCGGCTTACTTTTTCGGAGATCGTTTGTTCAGATAACCCGATTAATGGAGATTAATCTCAACCTTTGTTTTTCACCTAACCAACACGATTCCCCACGATCTCTAAGGAAAGCTATACATACCCTAAGAAGCCTTTCAAGCCAAAATTTTATTAAACCCTTCGTTCCAAATCCTCTCGCAAATAAAAATCCCTTGCTCGTAAATTCCTAAACCCTAAAGCTTCACTTCTCAAATCAATCTCTAAAATGGCTCCAACCTTGTTCGAGAGATTAGCCAAACCAACAAGCCGCGGGTACGAAGTTCGTTGTTTCACTTAAAAAAGCACAACCAACTCAAAGCCGTAAGAGGAGGCTCGCGATATGATTCGATCGCTAAACTCACCCAACTAATCGCAAACCCACTGCACCAGAGTTTTGCGAAAAAAGAGGTAATCTAATTCATCTATAACTTGAAGGTAGATGAAGAGGAGGAGATGATTCATTCTTCGACATCAGATCACACTTAGAACATTCGGCCCAAATACGCCGATTTTGAAAGGGATTTGTACATAACCCAAAAAAATCAATGATGTTTTTGAGCTCGCGGATAGAGGAGAGGATCCTACGATGTATATGTCGGGCAGAGAGCAGAATACTTAGATAGGATTGCCGAGAATCTCGTTAAGTTTGAGGCGACATTGCATAAGAGGAATTTAAAGCCACAATATCGTGTATTGATGGATATTGTGAGTAAATGCATCATGAGTCTTATGGGAGTTTTGAGCAAGATCAAGACTCAAGCTCGGGATCGATGGCGGCGATAGAGGCCTCACCCACCACCGACTTCAACCGGGTGAAATTTCGATTCGATTCAGACGGTGAGCGAAAGGCACCAAAGTTTTCCAAAATTCTTTAAAAAGAAGGTTGACGGGCGATCACAATAAAAGGCAAGATCCACCATGCCACCAAAATTGCTTACATTTTGGAGATGTGCGAGAGAGGAGGAGGATATCTTCGCCAATTCGACCCCATTCCCTAAGTCCAAAATTCTCTTTAAACCCATTGTCGCAAAGAAAACAGTCATCATCGGGGAAGAGAGAAAAGAAGGTTGAATCACCAATTCAGGGTGAAAAGAGACTCAACAAACCAGGGGAAGGTTTTGTTGAAGCAAAGATGGAGCAGGAGCAAAGATGTTAAACCGAAGGATCTTGCTCCAAAACGCAGAAGATTGGTGGTTCTCACCGATGAAGATGAAAGTGATTCGACGAGATTCAACCGAGCGCCAAACCGCCAGAGGATAAACGAGTTCACCATTACAAGTGTTAGCTCAGTTATCTCGAGGACGGGGACCAAAGGAGATGTTGAGACTTATAAAAGGACTTCCCGTTCCAAGATTCCGGCGATAAAGCTCAGATCAATGGAACTCCGATTTTGATGACCGGGGTTCTTGGCCACTCTTCAATGAAAAAATCCAGGGTTCATTTAATGAGACAAATCAAAAAATGGAGATGGGGACCAAAGGAGTGCCTCCATTTGGGATGATCGAAAGAACAGATGCCTAGCAGGACTCAGATTCCACGGGATGGTTTAGGCTTAAAAAGTTTCCATGATAATCAATAAAATTTCATCAAGAAAAAGATGGAGGTTTGCCCTCAGAACAGCAAATTTTAAAGAAAGCTCGACAGATGTCCATTTCCTCGACCCAAGTTCCTTATCTTGAGAAAACAGCTCATTACCTATGACCAAGATGTTGGGGAATGATTCAACACAAAATCTCGATGGAATATTTAAAGTCCCCACTATCAACTCAAATTAGGTCGTCCAGAAAGACAATCCTATATTCATTGATAGTACGAGCAGTTTGCCAAAAAGGCTCATTTAAAACCCAGTCGTTTAATGAGAAGCATCATCGGGATGTCTTTTGATTTCCAAGTGAATTATGTCGCAATCCTAGCTCGAGGATCCAATCCCTTTAAATTTTGTCAAGATGAGGAACCCCAAACCATACTATGGCCTTGGGAATGAGATTTAATCGGTTTTGGGGAATGATTTGGATAGGATCCAATTCAGGTGAAAATTTTAAAGGATATTCACGAAGATCCAGATAAAATTGATTAGGGCCTAATTATGAATTCTCTTTCCCATATTAAAATATTCCAAATAATTAAAACCCTCAGATGCAAACCGAGGACCTCGACCGCACAAACTTCGAGATCTTTTCTTCACCCGAGGCTCAAGAGCAACAATATTCTTGATGAGCTCCCGAAAGTGATCTACTTCTTGATCCCTTAGCAGATGTTTCCAACCGAACACTCAGAATTTTTCAAAATGATGTCATAGCCCATTAGAAGAAAGAGCCCAAGATGGAAGAATAATCTCAAAACTTTATCTTCAAAAGATTGAAGAAGGCGAGTGGAGGAGCAAAGGGGAACGGTTCATTCTTGACCGCTCCATGAAACGCCGTTAAACAACCGAGCTCGAAAAAAATTCTAAAACCTCAACAAATGTTTATTCAATTTTAATCACCTTTTCATACCTCGATCCGCCAAGATGTTTTCTTCAAATTAAGGACGATTGTATTCATCCTCAATCGACTCTTCCCGAGATGCTTGATATTCTTTGATTCGAGAGGGAAGGAAGATTTGGAATGAGGAGATGCTCAACGGAAATAGAATGAAGTCTTTCAAAGATAATCCCCGACTTCTCAAGATTCGGGGAGGATAAAGCTCGGGATGAAAAACTCCGATTTTGATGAAATAATTTTCCGGTTCGGAGTGCAAGATTAAAGAAGTTGGTCGAAAGGAGAGCAATGGAAGTTGGTGCCCCGAAAGCAAACATTCGGAGACAAATCTAAAGATGGAGATGGGGACCAACAGGGAGATGTTGAGAAGAAGCCTCGGATGGAAAAGGAGACTTCAAGCTCGATCAACTCCTAAATCGGTCAACTCAGATCGAAGTTAGAACTCTTCGTGTAATATTTTTGGCACTATTAACAATTATGCCAAAGTTAACAAATTTATGGACGAAAAGTCCTATCTTTAACTCAATTGTTTGATAAAAAACCGAGGCTCTCGACTTCCCAATAATCCAATTGGAGACCGGAGCTCGTGACAAAGCCGAGGCACAGGATGATCGACAAAGACAGAGGTGCGAAGATTCCCGAGATTGATCTCACTCCCTTGATGGAGAAACTTGAGAAGGTTGAGCCAATGATGATCAAAATTGCTCGGATGGAAGAGACGTTGGCCAATCAAGCTCAAAAGATGGAAAGTCTTAGCCATTCTTCGCCGGTGCAAATTCAAAACACTCGACCACCCAGATGACCTCCATGGAAGAAAAGTTGAATGAGAAGTTCGAGGGAGTCAAAGCCGAAGTTAAGTGATGAAAAGGTAAAAACTGCGAGAGAGTTCTCGATTTCCTAGAGGTGAAACCAATCCTAAAAAGAATGAGGTGTTAATCAAGTCTCTGGCTGTTGAGGAAATGAGCTCATTACTCATGACCAAGATGACAGAGATGTTCAAAGAAGCTCTCTCAATAGGCTTTTGCCCACTTATTCAAGAATTTTTCGTGGCCAAGAACCATCTAAGAATTTTCGAAATTTGGAAGATGAACAAGATCGGAGAAGGGGAGAGATTAGCAAAATGTGTGAGAAAGCAAAGAGCAATATCACATGGACACAAAGACTCTCCAAAGCTTCTTCCAAATTACAAGTGCAAGAAGGGGGAAAAGGAAGTCAAAGATCGAGCCACAAAAGTTCATGGCACATACTTTGGAGAAGAAGGCTCAAAAAGATGTTGAAATATATAATTTAGCCAAAGCCTTAAAAGAAGTCGAAGCTTCTGAGAAGTTAAAGTTTGCTCAGGTGGAGAAGCCCGTCTACACTCGAAGTTTCTAAGCAAACCATGCTTGATGTGTCAAAAGAAAACCGAAAGTGCTAGAGCAAAGGTTGGAACAAGCCAAAGTTGTTTCTTTGTGAAATGCCTATGAAGAGGAAAGCCTCGGATGTTGTTCAAACTGAAAGCAAGCGTGCAAAGGCTTCTAAGACAATCCAGAGAAAGCTGATTCTGGATGATGAAGAGAAAGAAGAATCTGAGTCTCAACCTCAGATGAAAGTCTTCAATACTAGAAATGCTCTGAAGACACTCCAAATGGAACAAGCTAAGAAAGCTGCTGCTTCGGTCTCAGGAGCATCTGTGGATCGAAAAAAGAAGATAGGCGAAGCGGCGAAGGAGTGAATTCGTGAAGTTTGCGAGCAAGAGGAAAGGAACATCAAAAGCGCTAAAAGTGGCCCCACGTTGATAAATGGATGCCCATTAAACTCAACGATATGTGGGAAGAAGTCAAGAGAAACTTCTGGTTCAATTATGATGTTCTCAGGGAATGGAGAGGGGAAGGCTCGGATCGAATGAAGCATTCATTGAGTATCTCCTTACCTTCTATCCAAAGTATCTACAGAGTTGGATTAACCCTTGCGGATGAAGAAGAGAGAGGTGAGATAGTAGCCCCACGGTCCATATTCCTATTCTCCTCCAAGACTTGATAATGGCTTGGTGAATGAGAAGGCCATTACTCATGAGATTGCTCAGTATACTGGTTAGTTGGGTCTAACAGGAAATAGTCCAGACATCATCAAGGAAAGAAAAGAAATGAGTCAAGAAGAGATTCTTGGAATGTTCGATCCGGAGGTGCCTAATCGATGAAGTTGAGAATGAAGCAAATCAAGAAAAGAGCGTAAGACTGAAGGGCCAAATCAAGATCAAGATCGAACAACTCGTAAGATTCTCGTAATCTTTAATTTTTTTTTTGTCTTTTTGATTTTGTTGATAAACTCATTGTAATCTGAATGGTATACTCATCATCAATGAAGATTTATCATTATGCTCAAAAAGATAATATCTCATTATCTTATTTACATCTTTTTATTTTGATATGCCTGAATGTATGATGATATGGGGGAAATTGTGCAATTTGAGAAATTGTTTAAGTATTTGGTAATGAACTATTTAAAGAGATTCATTATGAAGAAATTATTAAACTGTTGAGAAACTCAAATTGTTGGGAGATTCTCTCGATTTAAATTGTTGAGAGACAACCAATCTTGTAATAGGATAAACCAAAACCCGAGTATAGGTTATATGTTTGTAACAAGATAGGTTTTGGCATCATCAAAAAGGGGGAAATTGTTGGTAGATGAATTTAATAAAGATATATGATTTTGATTAAGATCCCAAAACCCCTAAGTATGACATGTTCGAATGATCTTGATAGTTGAGTCGGGGATTCGGTTTTAGAGTATTCAGGATGTTATCTCGCAAAATGTATAGTCGCCAGATATAGTTTAGGATAGGTTTCAAGACTCAAGAACTCAATATGTTTTCGAAGTATCCAAGTTTTGATGAAATCGAGATATCAAGACTTCGATGATATCGAAAGTAATCAAGACTCAAAGACGAAGACTCAATACATCGGTCCAAGATAAACTACAAAGATTCGGAAGACCCTCAAGACTCAAGACACGTAAGACGTAAGATCAAGAATCAAGATCAAGAGTATTGAAGGCACAAGAATTATCAAGACTCAAGAATGTAATCAATGCTCAAAGATGAACTCGAAAGTGTTCCATGGCATTGATAATATCTATCGAAGGATGCAATAATCGAGAAGATCACGATTCTTAAGAAGTTAGATATTGCCAAGACATTCAAATGCGCATAAAAGGAACTAAGTCAAGTGTTGTTAAGGTTATATCAAACTCGAGTTTGTAACCAAAAGAGATTGAAGGTGTCTACCTTTAACTAGAGACAAAATTCAAAAAAGAGGAAGATGACATCGCACCATCTTAATCGACAAAGGATGTCTAAAAAAAAAAGATGTCGATGTACAAAATTTCAGATCAAAAAAAGTGAAGACCGGCTACATGAAAGGCTATTGCCTAAAACGTGTTAGGGAGTTTGAAACCCTAAATATAGCCGTTTCACACACCACAAGAGGGAACTCACGAAGCTATCTCTCCAATGGATAGTTTTTAAGAGTGACCTTGGTGTATGCCTATAAATACTGGTGACCCTCTACATTGTAAGGTTACGGAAATTTATCTAAACTCAAAGAGCTCAAACTTATTCTTGTAAAAGTTAAAGCATTCGAAAAACTTAGAATTTTCCAAGTGCTTCTATATTGAAGAGAGCTCACTATACTAAGCCTAGCTTGATAAGATTTATCCAAAGCTTAGTCGAGATATCCTAACCCTTTGCATTTTGCTTCATTGTAAAGGATATCTCATCCCAGTTGGAAACCAACCGAGAAACCCCCCAAAACCCTTGAGAAGGTAGCTGGTGTGTGTTTGTTGGTGAGAAAGAGTTGTAAAGAGTTAGTAAACTACGCGGAGTAGTCAGAAAACTCTAGAGGAGTAGTTAGTAAGCTACAGGGGTAGTCTGAAAGCTTGTGTGTGATTGAGTAAGTAAACTACGGAGGTAGTCGTAAAAACTCAAGGTCGGGTTGAGTAAGTAAACCACGTGGAGTAGTCGTAAAAACTCGTGGTCGAGTTGAGTAAGTAAACCACGAGGTAGTCGTAAAGCTCGAAGTTGATAGTGAATTTCTCTCGAAGAGTCGGGAGAGTGGACGTAGGAGCTTGAGTCTCGAACCACTATAATTGCTTTGTGTTCTTTATTGCTTTCCTTATCTCGACATTTAATCTAATTGCATTGACTTGTTTTGAAAGCATACTTTTCATCGATATTCAGTTGGAATCAATCCCTTTGAAGTTGCATAAGTGAATCACAACCTAATCACTATTTCATAAAGGGAAGGTTTTTAAAAGAAAGCTTTAAAACGAGTATAATCTAAAGGGCCAACCATTCAAGACGATCGAAGAAAGTAGCTAGAACAGATAGTTATCAAACCGAACTCTCTTCCGAGGATTGAAAGAAGTTAGCTATCCGATCCAAGCAACTCAGGATCTCTGACACTCAGGACTCAGTTGGGATTATCTGAGGTATCTGAAAGCAGCTCAGGATCATTGTCTTAGTAGACTTTGACTCAGAGCGATCTGTGCTTCTCAGAACCTAATCTTCAGGATTATCTCGACCCAAGCCGACCTCGATATAAAAAAAGTTTTAAAAAACATCGAACACGTGTATTCCCCCCATACGTGTAAGACTTCGTTGCATTGCCGGGACCAACGCAAGAAGGTCCTTGTAACTTTAAGTACGCCATTCACGACCTAGATGGAAATGAACAACCATCACGAAAGGTTGAGGTGTAAGGCTCAGATTGGTTTGTCTTGACCAAGAGATTACACTAGTGCATGACTGATGCGCTGAATAGGACCTACAGGAGGATAAATTCTCCGCGAATCGAACAAGGAAGAATTAGACCTCGGTGGTTCGTTGTTGTTTAACCTTCGTCCATTAAATAGGATCACGTGGGATTGGTAACTATTGCTTTGACTTATCATGGGTAGCGAATCAGAGAGATTCAATACTTTTTATCTTGGGCAATATTATTGGTCACATGTGATTGCTAAGATTTAATACGAAGAATCGTGTGCAAGTACGCTTGCTTGATTTGCCCCCTTGGGAGGTTCATAAGTTTTATCATACAAAATCTTGGAAGTGGAATTAGTTTCCGGTATGGATAATAATGTTGAACCGTTCCTCGACCAAGGACAAAAGATATTAATTAACGGAAAGCTATTTCAGTGGCTTGAATTAATTAATGGCCTAGATAATCTTAAACACGTGAAATAATGACCGGGAGCCATATTGACTGTAATATGAGTTAAGATGGATGGTGCAATATTAGTTATGTAGTGGGATTAATTAATATTTATGGGCTTGAATTATATTGTGGCTCAATATTAGATATTCAAGATCCATTAGAAGGTCCAATCTTAATTCTCCTAAAGGCTCCCTGAGTAGCCCAACATATAGTCCAATAACTGAAAAGGTGATTAAAATAAAATAAATATTGTTGCTTATATTTCCTCTAATTTTTCGAAATTTATGGATAAAAGAGGGAGAAAGATTTTCTTTGAATTTTGTTATGGAATGAAGATATGTATTCTTGGAATACAAGATTATTTCAGTAAATTCAAGAAATCTCCCACTTGGTTATCTATATAGAATATTTCAAAATTTTGAAAATATAGTGGGCAAGAAAGATTTTCTTGATTTTTTTGAAAAGATATTATGGAAGATATGTATTTCTTGAATTACAAAAATATAAGATCCAAATCTTGGATTCTTGTAGCACTAAATTTTCGAAAATCACCATAATAGAGGAGGTGGGATTTTTGTGGAATATTTTAATTATGGGAAAATGAATATAGAAGATATATTCAAGGTTTCTTGGTGACCAAGAAAAGTCTTTTCCCACATTGATTTTCTACATAAAATTTGACCACTCCCTCTCCTATAAATAGGGGTTGATTAGTTCATTCTCAAGTACAATTCCATGTGCTGGAAATATTAGCAAATCCACATAAGTGGTGCAACAAAGTTTATTTTTTTCCTTTTGTTAATTGTTCGCGAGTATCCTTCCACCGGATTATCGAGCAAGGGCTAAGGGAATACTTGGGAAGTCCTTTTAGTTAGTCCGTCCGACCAAAGCCACTGCCATCCCGAGAGGTACATTCACGTAAACCCGTAGATTCCGCATGCGTAGGTTTTACGTGGCTTTTTATATGCATGATATGTTGTTGCAATTATTATTTGAATTAATATAGGATTAATTCATGCTAGTAATAATTAATGAATTAAATTTGTATTTAAATATTCACCCCGAATAGATCTGTGCAAATCATTCCCCAACAATCGTATCGAGCTTATTTGTTTAAGACTCTCAATTTTTTAAATTGTCATTTAATTCGTGGACATTAAATTTGAAATTGGATAGTAGAAACTGTTAGATCTGTTTTTGCGGTATCCAATTGTCATGGATTTTAATGTTTTATTTTGCATGCATATAAACCTGTGGTTTTTAATTGATTCATTCGGATTGTTTTTGCCTCGTGCGAGAAAATCCACGAAGTAGAATAGGATTTGTTTGATTTGATCAATGTAATAGACTAGTCTAGATCTAGGTTTATTTATTTTTTGTAAATAAATTGTAACCGGATCGAAAAGCTTGAAGAGACAAAGAATTAAAGGCTAAATCGAGAATCAGACGCGTGGCGGCGCGGGTATTTAAGGCTGGCACGCATGGGCGCAGGGCTTGGAAGGGCGGGCGCCCAAAAAGGCGCGAGGAGATGAGAGAGAGGGCGGCCATGCGACGGCGGTCGCGCGCGCTCCCAAAGCCGAAAGTGACGGGCGGATGTCGCGGGCAAGACACCGGGCGCTGGCGATACGCTGGCGCCGCTGGGAGCCGGGCTGGGCGAGGCGGCGGCGGGCGAAAAAGGGTTTCGCGGATGCGCTGCGCTGCTGCCGCCGCCGAGAATCGCCGTCTTCGCCGAGGCTTGCGAGGCGAGGCATCGGCGGGGTCTTGTCGCCGGGCGGTGCCGAAGCCGCTAAGGTCGCCCCCCTGCAGGATCTGGCGTGCATCATAGCGCCGCTTGGGCGTGGCGGTTCGAGATTTAACGAGTGGGAGAAATTCGAGACGTGTTTCTTCAAGATCAAGCCAAGAAAAATCAAACCATGACAATTGGATAATTTGTGCCCAATATGTTTATTTTTCTGTTTTGCTTGATTTAATTTGTGCTATCTTATGCTTTATTTAATTTGTTTAAATATGTTTGCATGAGGGTTGTCAAATGGAAAAATCTCAACTTCAAAATTACTAAGTATGTTTAAATAATTAATTGACAATTTTATTCCAGATAATAAAATTGAATTAATTTTGACCTCCATGATTTATTTATTTGTGAATTCTTTTGGAGAAATTCCCCCAACGGGACGGTCAAAAGATAAATTTCACATGAATGAATTCCAAACGGATGATTGTGGTTATTACTAGTGGCAACGATGACCCTCCCAACGAGGCTCGATCAAAGCGAAATAGTAATCATGTATTTAATCATGGTTATTACTTAGGTATAAAATTGATATGCATATACTTCTCCGAAGTCCCTGTCAATTTTATATTGGTCAAGTGGGAGCCAACTATTAATCTGGATATTAAAGGTTTGTAACTGTTCTTGTTTGTAACCTGCTTGAATGTGTTTAAATAATGACCCACCCAACGTGGCTTATTTAAACTGTTTTGAGATGTTGGCTGATGCATTGTTCATATTTTTTTGAGATTTTAAATATGATGCATGTGATCGAATCTTGTGATATACTTGTGCTATTGCATATAGTTGTTTATTTCAGTTCAACATGTCATTACCTTTTAATCCACTGTTATTATACTTAAAGTCAAATATGTATGGAAACTATATTGATTGGAAAATTATAATTGTCCTAACTGCACAAAAGCACAAGTGGATTTTGACACACCAAAATCAGATGAGCCAACTGACGAGTCAAAACATGCGGGACTCGTCAGATCACCTTGCGAGAGATGTCGTCGCTGAAAATGGTGGAGGGCAAACCCGTAAGGGATTATGTCCTCAAAATAGATGGCCCATCTGAACAAACTTGAGAATCTGAGTGCAGATTATGATCTGGAGACTCAGATGAATTTGGTACTTCACTCTCTGCCCAAAAGGTTTTTGAGCGGCAGAAATGATGATAAGGCACCAAACTCAAGCTTTGACGGCAAGTGGTCCGTCTTCATCTTCTAGGCCAAGGGTAGGCAAGATAAAGAAGAGGACCAAAGGCCATAAGCAATAAAACTCAACTATTGCCAAGGGCAATGGTAAGATGAGGAATGCTTGTTGTATCAAGGAAAATCCAAAGGGGAAGTGCTTAAGATGCGGTAAGAGAGGACAATGGAGGTTTTGCCTATTCCAACCCCAAAAAGGGACGGAAAGAAAGGTAATTTTCACGCACTAGTTGTTGAAACTTGTTTAGCGGCGTATACTTCTCATTCGTGGGTGGTTGATACGAGATCCACTAATCATGTTGGCTTAACGGGTTCTAAATGATCCGGCAACTTAAGTGGGAGTGAGATCCTCATCACACTGGGCAACGTTACGAAAGTAGAAGACATTGCAATGCTACGTAAGTGGCAGATATTGCAATGCTACGATAGTAACGATTATTGCAATATTACGCAAGTAGCATACATTGCAATGCTACATGAGTAGCCGTTAAAGCAGTGGGAGAAGTGCACCTATCTTTTGAAGATAAAGTTTTTTGAGATTATCTTTATGTTCCCAGTTTTAGAAAGAATTCACTTCCAGTTTCTAAAATTCGATTAAAGGACACTAAGTTTCTTCTAATAAGAATGACATCATTTTTTATGAGTGTATCTATTACGGGACATTGATGGAAAATCTCTATGCAATTAACTGTGCACACCACTCACGAAATGTATCCTATAACACATCAACTGTTTCCGAGAAAAGAAAACGGTCATCAGACGTGAATGAGACACTTCTTTGGAATCTAAGATTAGGTCATATAAATCCAAAGAGGATCCAAAGGTTGGTGAAAGATGGTTCACTGGAGCGTCTCCAAGTTGAACAAATTCCAACCTGCGAATCATGTTTGGAGGGTAATATTACCAAGATGGCATTTGGAGCCAAGGGGAATAGGGCCAAAGAAGTGTTAGAGATCGTTCACACAGATGTATGTAGCCCAATGTCAACCAAAGCAAGAGGAGGTTATGAGTAATTTTATTGATGATTACTCAAGGTACATTTTCCTTATGAAGCATGAATCTGAGACCTTTGAGAAATTCTAAGAATTTAAGGCTCAAGCAGAGAATCATATGGAAAAACGTATCAAGTCTCTACGATCTGATCGTGGAGGCGAATACCTCAGCAATGAGTTTTTGAACTACTTATCTGATGAAGGGATTGTATCCCAGCTCACTGCACCCGGAACCCCTCAACAAAACGGGGTTTGCAGAGCGAAGCAACAGAATTCTTTTGGAAATGGTTAGATCAATGATGAGTTATGCGGATCTTCCCAAGTCGTTCTGGGGTTATGCCTTGGAAACAGCGGCTTACATTCTGAACTTGGTGCTATCCAAATCGGTTCCCAAAACTCCCAAAGAATTGTGGACCGGGCGCAAGCCTAGTATGAGACACATGAGAACTTTGGGGTGTCTGGCCTACATGTTGGACAAGGAAGCCGGTAAGTTGGATCCTCGATCAGAATTAAGGCTGTTTGTAGGATACCCCGAGGGAACAAAAGGGTGTATGTTCTATAGTTCCGAAGATCAAAAGGTGGTAAACAACACCCACTTTAGATTTTTGGAAGAAGACTATATGAACCAAAGAAAACCCAGAAGTGAGATTACCTTAAATGAGCTTAGAGGGCAAACCTCATTACCAACTGTACTAGATGATATACCAAACGATACGTTTTCACAATCGGAACCTCGTTAAAGTGGGAGGGTTGTTAGACGGTCCGAGAGATTCATGGGAATAGGAGAGTCCTTGGACTTGATTCCCGGAATCAGACCCATGGACATATGAGAGGCACTCCAAGATAAGGATGCAGATTCTTGACAAACAGCAATGAAAGCCGAAATGGGTTCTATGTTTCATAATAGAGTGTGGGAGCTAGTCGAACCACTTAATGGGGTCAAACCCATTGGATGCAAGTGGATATATAAGAGGAAAAGAGAACTGGACGTGAAGGTTGAAACTTTAAAGCAAGACTAGTGGCGAAAGGTTATACTCAGAAAGAAGGGATCGATTATGAGGAAGCTTTTTCGCCCGTAGCCATGTTTAAGTCCATCTGTATTCTCTTATCGATTGCTGCGCATTTCGACTTTGAAATCTGGCAAATGGATGTCAAGACAATTTTCCTTAACAGAAGTCTTGATGAAGAGATCTATATGCAACAACCCCAAGGTTTCATTGAAACAGGCCAAGAACATCTTGTTTGTAAGCTCAAGAGGTCCATTTACGGACTCAAACAGGCATCCAGACTTGGAACCAATGTTTTGATCATATTATAAAGTCTTATGGGTTTGATCAAAACGATTTTGAAAGTTGTGTGTATAAAAGCGTGTCGGGACTGCATTGGTATTCTTAGTACTGTACGTAGATAACATTGTGATCATCGGGAACGATGTGAAGGTGTGATCAGACGTAAGGGCATGTTTTTCAAAACAGTTTGATATGAAAGCTTAGGGAAAGCCGGACAAATCCTTGGGATCAAGATCACTTTCGAGATAGCAAGATAAGGATGATCGGGTTATCGCAAGTTTCATACATAGACACGCCTTGAAATGCTTCAAAGATGCAAGATTCCAAGAAAGGATTCAGATTTTCGGACTTGGAATCCATTTATCCAAGAAAATGTTCCCTAAGATTTAAAAGGAGATAGATGACATGAAAGGTATTCCTTGTGCTTCGGGTTGTCGGAAACCTTATGTATGCATTGTCACAGACGAGACCGGATATCTGCTTTGCCGTAGACATGGTAGCAAGATATCAAAGTAACCCAGGGAAAGCGCATTGGACGACAGTTAAAAACATTATGAAGTGTCTGGAAAGAACTCGGGATAGAAAGTTGATTTATCAGTCAGATACTCCAATCCCCATCGGCTACACGGACTCGGATTTCCAATCGATATAGATTCGTAAATTATCCGCCTCGATTAGTGTGTTTCCATTTGGGAAGTGTAGCCATCAAATGGAAGAGTGTGAAGCAGAAATGCATCACTGACTCAACCATGGGACTCGGGTAAGTAGTTGCTTGTGAAGCAGTGAAAGAACCGATTGGGCTCTAGATCTTCTTAGTGGACTTGGATGGTGTTCTGAATTTGTCTAGCAATATCTGCTATGGGCAGTTGCAAATTCAAGAGAACCAAGAATCCACGAGTCAAACAAACACATTAAAGGAAAGACATCTTATACGAGAAATCGTTAAGAGAGGAGATATAGATGTGGCAAAGATAGCGTCGAGGACGACCTAGCGATCCATTCACAAAGTGTCCGCCTCAATACATTCGAGAGACATGTGAGTGGAATGGGTGTCAAGACCGTTGCCAATCTGCTTTGAGTATGAGTGGGAGAAATTATTAGGTTCGTGTAGGTGACATTAGATGTCACGGACTACGCGAGACATGTTGTAGTATACTTAAAAGCAGACTTTGAGTATAAGTGGGAGATTGTTGGGATTATACTGAAAAGTATGCTTTTTACTTTGTATAATCTAAACCGAATTTTCGGACTTATTTCTTTGAAATAAATTGTTTATCATCGATGCTTTAAATATGATTGAATGTTATATATATTTATCGCATAACTGCTCAATAATACGACGTTTTACATCAGTAGTTAATTTAGTGATACCGATCACGGAAGATTAAATTAACGGTCCCCTTGTAACTATAAGCACGCCATTCACGACCTAGATGGAAATGAACAACCATCGCGAAAGGTTGAGGTGTAAGGCTCGAGATTGGTTTGTCTTGACCAAGAGATTACACTAGTGCATGGTGATCTTGTTGAATAGGACCTACTGAGGAGGATAAATTCTTTAATCGAACAAGGAAGAATTAGACCTCGGTGGTTCGTTGTTTCTTAACCTTCGCCCCTTAAATAGGATCACGTGGGATTGGTAACTATTGTTTTGACTTATCATGGGTAAATAATCGTAGAGATTCAATACTTTTTATCTTGGGCAATATTATTATTGGTCACATGTGATTGCTAAGATTTAATACGAAGAATCGTGTGCAAAGCACGCTTGCTTGATTTGCCCCCTTTGGGAGGTTCATAAGTTTTATCATACAAAATCTTGCAAGTGGAATTAGTTTTAGGTATGGATAATAATGTTGAACCCTTCCCGACCAAGGACAAAAGATATTAATTAACGGAAAGCTATTTCAGGTGGCTTGAATTAATTAATGGGCTAGATAATCTTAAACACGGAAATAATGACCGGAGCCATATTGATCGTAATATGGGTTAAGATGGATGGTGCAATATTAGTTATGTAGTGGGATTAATTAATATTTATGGGCTTGAATTATATTGTGGCTCAATATTAGATATTCAAGATCCATTAGAAGGTCCAATCTTAATTCTCCTAAAGGCCCCCGAGTAGCCCAACATATAGTCCAATAACCTAAAAAAAGTGATTTAAATAAAATAAATATTGTTGCTTATATTTTCTCTAATTTTTCGAAATTTATGGATAAAAGAGGGAGAAAGATTTTCTTTGAATTTTGTTATGGAATGAAGATATGTATTCTTGGAATACAAGATTATCTCATTAAATTCAAGAAATCTCCCACTTGGTTATCTATATAGAATATTTCGAAATTTTGAAAATATAGTGGGCAAGAAAGATTTTCTTGATTTTCTTGAAAAGATATTATGGAAGATATGTATTTCTTGAAATACAAGAATATCTCATAAATTCAAGAAGATCCAAATCTTGGATTCTTGAAGACTAAATTTTTAGAAAAAATCACCATAATAGAGGAGGTGGGATTTTTGTGGAATATTTTAATTATGGGAAAAAGAATATAGAAGATATATTCAAGATTTCTTGGTGACCAAGAAAAGTCTTTTCCCACATTGATTTTCTAAATAAAATTTGACCACTCTCTCTCCTATAAATAGGGGATGATTAGTTCATTCCCAAGTACAATTCCATGTGCTGGAAATATTAGCAAATCCACATAAGTGGTGCAACAAAGTTTATTTTTTTCCTTTTGTTAATGGTTCGCGAGTATCCTTCCACCGGATTGTCGAGCAAGGGCTAAGAGAATACTTGGGAAGTCCTTTTGGTTAGTCCGTCCGACCAAAGCCACTGCCATCCCGAGAGGTACGTTCACGTAAACCCGTAGATTTCGCATGCGTAGGTTTTACGTGGCTTTTTATATGCATGATATGTTGTTGCAATTATTATTTGAATTAATATAGGATTAATTCATGCTAGTAATAATTAATGAATTAAATTTGTATTTAAATATTCACCCCGAATAGATCTGTGCAAATCATTCCCCAACAATAAACACTTGTGGATAATCAGCCCAACGACAAATAGCCATAGCATCTTGATAATTCTGCATCATGTACCTCGAACCTCCAGTAAATGAAGGAGGCAAAACAATGTGTTTACCAATAGCTCTTCCTTCCCTCTCCCCATTCAAATAAGCATCTTCAAGACCGACATACATATCACATCAAAGTTCCTTCTGATGATTTTTTATGAACAAAAGCCTTGAATACTCAACCATCGTATATGCATCCACAATAAATTGTTGCGTCAACCTCTTGCAAGATAGTAGTGTAGGTGGCTCCTCATTCCTTTCCTGAAGACAATATGCAAAAAACTCTATGATGCTAATACTAGTCCTTTGTCCAACCTTTCCCAATGCAGATTGAGAAAATGGTATATCTTCCCTGTACCCATCCTCACCATAAGGAAAAAGAAGGGGATATTGCAAAGCAAGATAAAATGGGTTCAACTCTGTAATATGTTGCAGTATACCAGAATATGTTTGAATTATAATGTCACGGACCCCAATAGTACTGTCAAGATCACCAGTAACCACAGCTGCAACTTTTGAAACTGTAGGTAAGTTGTGAGTCCTTGGATCGTAGCCTCTACTTCCTATTAATTGCATAGTTACGTTTCTGTGACCAGAGCTGAATTTATCTCTGGCATATCTAAACCTCTGAACCAGAACATTGTTGTTGTCCAGCATCTCTTTTAAGTCGGATACAATTTCAAATATTGTATTTATTTATATTTTCACGACGATATATATATATATATATATATATATATATATATATATATATGTCAAATAATGGGATGTAACTAATTTGATTGAAGATAAAATAATACGTAGATAACATTTTTAAAAATTAAAAATATCTTACCTGACAGATCGAATCTTGTTATATATTTCATTATTTGTGTCGTATATGTAGAGCTGGGCATACGTTGGGGGATCACGACCACTTGGAAGTAAACTACCCAATCTATGATAATTCTGGCCATTCATTTGAAACACCGGGGGAGATTTACCTCTATTTAAATTTCTATCGATTGTTCCGCCTAAAGATGTAAAAGAAAATATATTGTTGAATGAGCGAATGTTATCCAAAAAATGTTTGCTTCTATCACTTTGACCCCATATCAAACCTTGAAGAAGTAATGGAGGCTGAAGCATTAGAGGTAACTGAATTTTTCCTTACAACACAAAGAAAATTTTGGAGCTAATTCTTTTTTTGTAGATTTCAATCGTTCATCAAACCAAAACATAGCACCACAAAATTCACATCGATGTATAGGATCGCCAAATCCCAATATTCGATAGCTGAAATAAATAAATTATAAAATAAGCATTTAATTTAAGAAACTAATAAAAATATAAATTTTAAAAATAGATTCTATTTAAAAAAACTTAATAAAAAAATATGAACAAATAAATAAAACAACTTACAATCTACTTCATTATCATAACAAATTGAATCGTCGGGATCTAAATCAATTATCTCCGGACTATCATCATTATCATGCGGCAGAACATCGTTAAATATTGGCTCTCTAGACCTTAATTCTTCAACATGAATATCATCTCTAGCTAAATGATCAGGAAAAGAAAAAATTTCAACATTCTGATCATTAATGTGTCGATTGCTAGATCCACTAACTGCATTTGACATAAAATAATAATTATATAACAAATCAAATGTAAAATAACTAATAATACTTATAATAATATATAGTATTAATGAAATTTTTTAATAAACATAATAATATAATATGAGTACCATTGGTAACATTGGGATTTTGTTGTTTTGCATACATATCCTTGCTGAATTATCAAACTTATCTCCAAATACATAACGAAAAATTGATGACGAAGCGGTGTTTGTAAGTCCATTAATTTCAGAATCTTTATTGCCTACACAAAAAATTGAAATATAAAGTAAGTAGGTTAACATTTAAGCAAAATAAATTATAAAAAAAATTGTAAACTGCAAGTTTTTAAAAAAATATCACTAACTAAACTTATAAAATAAATATAAAAAAGTACTTTGTCCTATATAAATAATATTAAAATGATACGTGAACAATATAATTATTTGTTTTAATTATCAACATAATGTAATATTTCAAAAAATCAGTATAATTAATAAATATAATATTTTTGGAAGGTGTATGTAAAACACAAATAAAGAAGTTATGATCTTGAAAATAAGTCAGTCCAATGGAAAATAAATTACCAAAAAATATTAATTATAATGACATTTATTCAAAAAGAAAAGACTTTGGACAAATTTCCAAAAATATGATATATTACATAATATATAACGTGGTCAAAATAACCTATGATGAGATATAATATATTATTTGGTATAAGTTAACAAATTAAAAATTGCACATTAAATTATTGGTCATATTAATAATAATTGTAATTTTAAGAACATTTATCCCAAACTTTATATTATCTTAATATATACAATAACTAACATAGTTAATCAGTCAATAAATTATTGAAATAAAAGAATTGTTACCCAACAACATAGTTAATTATATTAATATAAAACTAATATTGATCTTGAACATGATTACCCAATAACTAACATAGTTAATCAGTCAATAAATTATTGAAATAAAAGAATTGTTAACGAATAACCAGGAATAAAGTATTATACATTTTAAAGTATAAAAAACATAAATTCATATTTAATAAAAAAATATAACTTGTGCATTTTCCTGATTTGGAGATTGATTCCGGTTGATAATTTCTGAACTTAGTAGCTTCATCATTATTCAATATAGCTAAAAAATAACACAAAACTAAAAAAGTTAATAGTATAATAAAATAATTTAAGATTATATTATTATTTATTTAAACATAACAAACAATCATGATTTGATGGTATGAGTAAAAATATGTAATAGCACATATATAACAAATAAGAACCTTAATACTAAAAAATATACGTAGTTTTAAGAAAATATATGTAACACCCAAAAATTAATATATTAACTATTGATACTTGTATATAATTATTTTAATAAAATAATATTAAATGTTGTTTTTAATTTAAATGCTAGATATATTTGTGTGTGTATATATATATATATAAATATATATATGTATAAGTACGTATATTATATTAATAGGATAATTATGTATACATATACATGTAGTTTAATTAGGTAGTGGCATCTTATAGGTTGAAGGAAAGGTGGGTATATATTAAATAATATACATATAATAATAATGTTAATACAAGTATATCTAATTAGATATAAGTAGTAAGATTAGGATTTGGGATCACTTCTCCAGGCGTCCCATCGTGAGCAGCAAACTCAGGTAACAGGGTCTTCTTCACCGTTTGTATCGCGCCGCCGCGCTCGGTTGCCGGCGGTTGTGAACAGAATTATTTGTTTTATACATCAAATTGATCGTTGTAACTCGTAGCTTATGTATCTATAGTTGGTTTATTGATTCAATGGTTGTAGCGTGACTAGCGTCTTGATTTTACAATTGAAAGTTTGAAATTTTATTTACTATTTTGTCCCCTCCGGTCGGCGCCGTTGCACCGGCGAGCAGTAGGCAGCGAGCCTTATACCGTTTTGAAGCCTGTGGTGAGTAGAGCATTATCCTACCCTTTAATCGTAAAATAGGTGTGTAAATCAATTAGAAAATATGACGTGAAGTAGGACGAGACGGTAACTCGCCGTCGGTGCCTATTCGGTGGCCGTTTGGTTCGATTGTTGGGGGGAAAAGGTCGCCGGGGTCTCGGGGACTCCGGCGGTACCTTCGGCTTTCCGGTCGGAGGTGTTAAACGCCGGCAGGGATGATTTGTACAAAAGCTTGAAACTATTGGGGTAGAAAAACAGAATTAGATAGAGTCCAGGGGCCTCTGTGCAATTGGTCGCTGTTGACCAGTCAACGGGTCAGAGTCAAACTTCAGTATTTACATATTTGCCACTTCAGTTCAAATGTTTGTAAAATCTTCGTTTCTTATCCGATTTGACTCAAACGAACGTCAAACTGTTCTACGTTCAAAGACCTACGTTATAATACCAAAATCAGAGGATGATGTCCACATAAAAATGACCAATCTACCCCTAGATGGTTACGAGTCATAAACTCTAGTTTTCTATTTAAATTCTACATTTTAAGTCCGTTTTTGCCCTAACAAGTTTCTATGTAGTTCGAATACGCCTCTTTTCATTAGAAGACTAGTTATTATAGGACAACTATCATATAACAATGCTTTTATCAGATTTCTTAGCATATGATATTTTTGTATGATTTGGAACAGAACTTGAGATTCTTTGGAATAACTTTATCAGGGGTGACGAGGTTTGAGGATAATACAGGGGTATTGCATTGCATCGTTTATTGCAACTTCTATTTTTAAGGTGATGACAATCTCCACTCTTCACTGGGTGAAACATTCCAAGTTATGATTGTTATGTTAAAATGTTTTATGTGAAAGATGAATTTTATGAATATGCAAGCTCATGTTTATTATGTAATGTATGCTAACACCAAGCCGGGTGATGCCCGTGAATCTAATTATATATATGTACCAAGCCGGGTGATGCCCGTTATGCCAAGCGGGGTGATGCCCTTGAATCCAATTATATATATGTACCAAGCGGGGTGATGCCCGTTATGCCAAGCCGGGTGATGCCCGTGGATCTAATTATATATATACCAAGCCGGGTAATGACCCGTAAATTGGTTGAGGTTGACACGGGCCGCTAGGTGACCAGTGAGTGCCAGTATTTCTCCTTGATGTTGCATGTTATCGTGAGCTACATTTGAATGTTATATATTGATTACATATGTCTTTCAACAATGCGATCATTGATGTTTCCCTCACTGGGTGTATTTCAAACACTCATTCCCCCACAGTTTTATTTTACAGGATGTAAGAGCTTGGGCAAGGCATGGCGAGGAGGCGGACGCAAGTAATTTATGACGAATGTAGTAATGTTTTAAGATACGAGTCTTGCGCTGTAATTTCCAATGATTTGTCTTGTAATAATCTTATCTAATTAATCATATTTTCTTTAATTAAGTTATCATGCCAATTTGGGAACGCCTCAAATCATTTGTGTGGTATTTTTAAATTTGGGGCGTTACAATATAACTAAATGTTATATATCAACATATAAAATTATTATTGATCTAGGAAATGATTATCTAAGACCTAATATAATTAATCAATCAATAAAATATTTATAAAAAAAAGTGTCGTTAAAGACATATCAGAAAAAAAAAGATTTGACGGAATTAGACATTGATGGTTTCACACAATTATATCAATAATTTTTTTTAATAATACATTAATATAAATAAATAAAATTTTAAATATACAAAAAAAAAATTAAAGCAATTTATATGAATGCAATATTTTTTTCATAAACAACACAACTCCCGGGCTCTATTCTAGTAATAACATATTGGTAATCTATAATGTGTTCAATATTATTAAACTTGATAGTAACATGTGAATTGAAAATTGGATAATGATCAATGCCTTCTCTATCAGCGAAATATGTTGTCGTACAGAGATTCCGTTTATGCAACAATTTATTGAGAAGAACTTGAAAGTGATCTGTTAAATATCTCATCCAACAATAATCTGCAAACATAACAATGATGAATCAAATACATAATACGTAATTGTAAAAATCCACTTAATGACTATTTGAATTCTAAGGAATATATCATCTAATCCAAACAATCACAGATAAATTATAATAAAATGCAGGTTAAAATAAAAAAATAAGAAAAAGTGTATTATATAAAAAATATATGAATGAATAAACAATAACAATACTTAAACACTTTATCGTCACTCACCTAAAATGATTTGATGATGAAGAACTTCAAAGTTATATTGATTTAATGGATTTGTGGAGTTTGAGGAATTATTTATACACAAGAAGATGATGTTGATTTAGAATTAAGAGAAAAATAATGCAAAGATTACTCAAATGATATACTATTAGATGCATATTAATGGAATTATTATTTTTCAATCAATTTATTTCCTACATCCTACATTGAAATATGAAAGAGTGAAAAGAAGAATATAAAAGAGCATTAGAATACATTAAAATAAAGAAAATTAAGGACAAAAAGTTGAATTTGTTAAACCTATTTTAGCTACTTTGATGATAAAATGATTGTACTTGGTAAACTTAAGGAAATATTTCTAAAGTTGAAAATATGTTAACATACTAAAATCAGAATTAGTGGTTAAAGAAAAAAAAATATTTTTATACCATTTTTTAATAATGCATATGTACAATATATTTAATTTTGTTATTCTAATTTTTAGACTAAATATATTCTTACTATAATATATACATAGTTGTATATGATGTTGCTTTAACGCTTGTTGTAAAATAATTAAATGAATATAGATATGTACACTAATTAGGAACTTTAATACATTGCACTAATTAATCAATAGATTTGTGTTAAGGGCCAGATCATACACAATAGAGGGTATTAGGAAACGTTCAATTTAATGTATTAATGGTCTATTTTGCTGTAATTACTTTTCAATTTTCTACAAAATTTTAGCTACTTTGTCATGTATTTTTTCCAACTATTAGTTTAGAAATATGTATAGGATATGACAATGAAATTTATTTATCCAACCTAAAATAGAATGCAATTTCATATTCTTAATGTCATAAATAATAATTGAATTTATATGAAAATTTATTATTTTTATTTATTGAAGATTTTGGTAAACAATAGATAATGTTAAAATCCAATAAGTATTATTGGAAAATATATAGGGAAGCAAGTTGGTGAAAAATATTATATCTTTGCATATTTATAATTAAATAATAAATTGTACACTTGATTTATGTTATATATTTATGATATATATATATATATATATCTAACTTTCCTCTCTAAAAATTAAAACAAATTAAAACAAATTAAAACATATACAATAGATGTTTAAACAAATTACTTAAATACGTATAATTCATTAATATAAACAGTATAACCTGATGGTAAAATTTCAAATATATAATCGTTACTGAAATAAGGATACATTAATGTGCAACTCGTCAACATCAACCTCGAGAATTTTAAATACACAAAAACAACCAACTCTAATAGCGTTATCACGCAAAAATCTTTTGAATCCAGACTGAAAAATTAAATCTTTCATTTCCTTCTTGACACCAACCTTCCAACATTTTTCACCAACAAACTTGAAAACTCGAAAGATGCAATGTCAGACTTCTTATAATTCTTCCAGAAACACTTTGGAATAGTCTACATAAAGAGAAAAATGTTATCACACACACACACACACACACACACATATATATATATATATATATGTATATATGTATTCTTGTAAAATTCAATTTTCATTTTATAATTAACATAATAATAATATCTAAATAAAATTACATTAAAAATATCTTACTAGTCGACCTTTATGAAAATTGGATTCACCAATCAAGCAGGAGAATGAGACTGAATCATATGCAACACGAACCAAACTGAGCCCTACGACGACGCTTATTTCCATATTTCTCTTTAAAAAAATACATTAAAAAATTCAATGAAAAAAAAAAAAAAAAAGATATGTAATTTAATACATCTAAATTTATTTAAAATTCAAAACAATGATAAATTAATATTATATTATAAAACAATAACTAATACATTACATACCTTGATCATACAATTTGCCTTTGTTTGAAAATGTTGAAAGCAAACATCCATTCTGGAAATATATTTTAATTCAAATTGTAATAAGTCCATCATAGTATATAGAAATATAATCAGTGTTGTTAACGTTGTTAGCATCAACAAATGCTTGCCAACCATCACCAAATGTATAACTTAGTGTGTTTAAAATTTTTAGTTTTATAACCCAAAAATCTCCATTTGGCTTCTGCAGATATATTGATTCTTTAAACTCTGCGCCACGAATATCGGTCCATATTTGAGGAATTACCTATAAATAGAAATACTTTAGTAAAAATACATTAAAAAAGTATATATGAATACAAAAAGACATAAAAGTCATACCAAATTATTATAAAAAAACTGGAAAAAATCAGAAATAAAATAATTCTTCCTCAGCTCTCGTGCAGAAAAAAAAATAAAATATATATATATATATATATATTAATTTAGATTAATGGAACAAATACACTAACTAATATACTCACCATATAAATTATAAGATTCTGATATAAGATTGAGATTACTAACATCTTTTAGGATACCATTTCGATGGTAGACCTTAATATATATCATGCACAAATCAAATTCAGAAAATGTTATGTAATCGTCAACAAACAGATTGTAGTGCTCTTCAATTTCTTCCCATCCATCACTAAAGTACCAAAAACCTCCGATGATAGCAGTTTTTACAACCCATTTTTTGCCGCTCTGATTAACAAATGTGTACCTAGTATTTAAAGACATTTCTCTCGATAAAATAATATCATCATGTATCCACTGAAAAATTACATAAATAAACAACAATCAATAAAAAAAATATAATTAACATAATAAATTGTTTGACGGCATAAAACTAACCAATTTATGTTGCCCTTCAATGGAATTATTAGGCACGTAATGAAAGAAAAAAATCCCATGAACTCTTTGAATAGTAATGTTCTCTGAACATCTTCAATTCATTATATTGCATTTCTAAATCTTCAACTACATACAAAAAAAGATCATTAAATTTAAAATAAATACATACATATATAACAATCATATAAAACCAACAAATGTGGTTCTTTATAAAATTTTAAACTTACGTGTAAGAAACTTTCTATCATCTTTAAACTCATCCTGAAGAATACATAAGTCATCACGTATCGTATCATCAGAAAACAAATTAATCATTTCAAATTTGTGTAGTACTATTAAACAACGTGAATCTAAAATTGATAATGAAAAACAAAGGTATTGTTGGTCCCGGTGCAAACGAGTCTCACACGTGTATGGGGGGGGAATACACGTGTTCAGTGTTTTTAAAACTTTTTCTTCACTGAGATCAGATGGGTCGGGATGTCCTGAGAATTTTGCCCTGAGAAGCACAAATCGCCCTGAGTCAAAGTCTACTGAGACAATGATCCTGAGCAGCTTTTAGAAGCTTCAGATTAGCCCAACTGATCCTGAGTTTTATCAGAGATCCTGAAAAACTTGGATCAGATAATTATCTTACTGAACACTCAGTAGAGTTGGTTCAGTTTGGTAACTATCTGTTCTAGCTACTCAAGAATGCGGAATGGTTGGCCCTGAGTTTATACTCGTTTTAGCTTGTTGAAAATCTCTTCCTTTAATAAAACAATGGTTAAGGTTGTGATCAAGTTTAATGCAAGTTCAGTGGATTGTTTCCAACTGAATATCAGAAAATTCAGTATGCTTTTAGTGAAAAATATGCAACAAATAGAATGCAAAACAGAAAGCAAACAACACAGCAACTATAGTGGTTCAGAGACTCAAGCTCCTACGTCCACTCTCTCTGATCTTCAGATAAATTACTTAACACACTTCTCCTAAAGCTTTCAGGCTGACTCACTGCAGCTTACTAACTTTTCTACCTTGAGTGTTTTGGCTGACTCACTGCAGCTTACTAACTCAACATACACAAGTTTTCAGACTACCACAAGTAGCTTACTAACTTCTCCTCTAGAGCTTTCTGGATGAACTCAACTGCAGCTTACTCACTCTTTACAACTCTTTCTCACCAACAATTCACACAATACACAAACTACCTATCAAAAGGGTTTGGTTTGGGTTGGTTTTCAACTAGGGTGAGATATCCTTTACAATAAGAACAAATGCAAAGGCTAGGATATCTCTACTAAGCTTTGGATATATCTATCAAATCTAGGCTTAGTGTAATGAGCTCTCTTCAATGTGAAACACTTGGGAAATCTTAGGTTTTTCGAGTGCTTTAATTTGCAAGAATACGAATGAGCTCTTGAGTTGCTTTGATTTCCCGCAACCTCTCAATGGTGAAGGTCACTAGTATTTATAGGCAACTTCTCCAAGGTCACTCTTTGAAAAACTATCCGTTGGAAGAGATAGCATCAAGAGTTTCCTCTTCTGGTTATTGATGAATGACTATTTTGTGGTTTGAAAGCACCCTTGCATGTTTTAGGAAATATGCAGTCATGTAGCCAATCACCAATTTATGTGAACTGGAAGATATCAGACCTGACATTTCTCAGTGAGATGTCGCTTTCAGTGTCAGTAAAGTACGTTGTTGTTGCCTCCTCATTGGTCGAAATCTTCCTTTGAGTAGAGACAAACAAAACGACTCTTTTTAAGTTGACCTTTCTGAGCTGATATGTTCCTTAATGTCCACAAATGTCTAACATTATGTTTGTTTGTACTAGGAATGAACATAACACTATTTCATTAAGATAGTGGTTCAGGGTCCTTTTTTATCGAGAAAAAAATGATCTTGAGATCTTGGTCTTTAATTTTTTCGAGTCTTTCGAGTCTTCAGGATACTTCTGATTCTTTAGAGTCTTCCGAGTCTTCAGGATACTTCTGATTCTTCAGAGTTTTCTGAGTTTTCAGGATACTTCTGATTCTTCAGTATACTAAAATTCCCTGATCTATATCTGCTGACTATACATGGTGCAGATAATCCTGATTCCTAGTATCTATTGAAACCTGATCCTGATTCTATACTATCAAGATGTCCTGATACATGTCATACTCAGGGGTTTTGGGATCTAATCAAAATCTTTATTAAATTCATCTCCCAACAGGTACTAAGAATCAGAAATATTTTGCTTGTTAAAAATGAGATTCAGCAAATAATGGATGAATTTCTTTATGATGGAACTTAACTTTAAATAGGTGTGACAACAAATTAGTATGGGCTTGAATTTAGGATGCAATTAAATCCATAATTAACTTTTATTAGTGAAAGTTGATAAATAATATGAACATTTGATGCAATTAAATATTATTTGCAATAAAAGTTAATTATGCTATCATGTATTGTGAACCAAAATTTGACTACCAAAATTATTCAAATACCAAAATGTTTTAAGGCATAGTATATCTCGATTACTAAATTATTTGACTACTTTAATCATGAGATGATATCATTCATATATTTACGATATCATGCATAAAAAGTTGGAAGTGTAATCCTCAAAATTGTACAATATGATAAATAATTAGCGATATATCATATTTGATTAATTACATATTTTATAAAGATGAGATCATGATACTCGTATATTAAATTGAAGAGTACATATCACAATCAATCTAGACACATACTAATAACAAAATTAAAGATGCTTGAATTAAACACATCATTAAAGTTATATGTAAGTTAATTAGAGAAAGATGATAAATAATATGAGTAATTGATGCAATCACAATTAATCTTAGAAAAAATAAGAACATATGATTAAATATAATATATGTATTTAATTATGCAATTAAAGTGAATCTATACATTTTTTTCATGGAGACAATGTCCTCTAGATTAATGTTTTTTTAGTTCAACCGTGTAATACACAAAAAATATTTTCAACTTTGCCAGAATGGACAGTCTTGGTCATAGAATATGAAAATGATGATAATCAATGATGCTAATAATGACGAAATTTAAATAAGAAATCAAAAAATAAAGAATATATCTAATAAGAGAGTTTCTTACTGCAGTCAGGGTGTCGTACTGACTATCAATAATCAGGATCTGAAATCACGCCACGTGTAATCGTACTAAGTCGTACTGACCTGTTACCTGTTGTACCAATGTATTATTTTTAAATGATTTTTTAATTTGTATTTTGTTATTTATTATTTTACCCCTTTTAAAAATAAATTTTAAAAAAAAACCTTTGAAATGACATTTGTTAGATGGACGATAATAAAAATACATATTAAGAATTAAATAACGTTTCATCATGAAAAATTTAAAAAAGAAGGATTTTTCTGCAGAATTAAACAAAACGTTTACATTTCTTCTTTCCCAATATTCAAGAACCCTAAAATGTCATCTTCTTCTTCTTTTTTCCCTAATCCCATCTCCCAATTATAACCCTATAAAGCGCGACACTATAATTTTAATTTGGAAGAACCCATCAATCGCAACAACTCATCTATCTGAAGAATCGTTCATGTCGAGTGGGTCTTGTCATTTGCCCAAATTCGTCAAATAATTCATACACTATTATTTCATCAAAGGTTTTTGTTCATGGAGTGGAGGCTTTACTACTGACGTCTATGACTCATGAAAACCCATTTAGAAGGTTTTGAAGGTGTGGCTTTTGGAGGGGTCACTCAATTTTATTTTTAAACTGCACGCAAATTGAACTACATTAATATTTGATTATATATAAGTATTTCTTAGTTGAGAATGTGAATTTCATTCAATTCCGGTGCTGTTGCCGGCGACGCGAGGCAATGGTGGCGACGCCTCGTTTGAATTCTGAAGGTGGGTTGGGGAAGACGAAGACGATAAAAGAACCTAAATGAAACCTGATAATTGAAAATTTAAATTTAAAAAGAGATATAAATTAAATATTCTTTTCAAAAAGGAAATTATACAAGGACAAATTTGTAAGTTTGTAATTATATATTTTAAATTGTAAATAAAAGTACAATTGTACGACACAGTTCAATTGTTAGTACGATACAATACGATGGTTAGTACGACACATAGTACAACATGTAACAAGTTATTAATTTTAAGCCTTTGAATTTTAAATATAGTGGCTAAGATTAAGTGACTATTGACAGTCACTACGACACCCTAACTGCCATAAGAAACACCCAACTAATAATTATCAAATATCTTTATTCTATGTTTATTAATTTTATATTCTTCTCCATTCTCTTTTTCTTCTTATAGGAAATTATGTAAAATATTTATTTATTTATCAGATGATCATTTGTTTAAAATAACAAAATTTGAATATTTTTAATTTTTTACTATTTACTCTAATTAATTTTATTCGTCTCAATAATTATCATAAAAAATATTTTCCAAAAACAATGAATGACATTATATGACAAGCAACTACATGCCACTTATACTGAATATTAAAAATAATTATTTAATAATTTTTAATTATATTTAAAAACTTGTTTCTAAATAATAATATTTTATAAATATTAAAATATTTATAATAATAAATTTTAAAAAAATACTAAGACTCCATCAAATCATGAGGGCGCTTAAATAAATTGGCGTACAATCAAAATGACAGTGAATATCATTATGTTATAAAAGTATTGTTCAATAATATAAAGAGAACAAATAAATGCCAATAGCAATAAAAATATTTGAATTTTTAAAATTAATTTTCATCAATTAAATATAGGAAACAAAAAAATATGCAAATAATGAAATTAAATAATCATGAATATATAATGATACACATTATGATTAAGTTTAATTTAAATATTAGGATTTAAAAATTAGGATTAATGATTCGGCTTATATATATATACACACGCCACAACCGCCGAAAATAATATGTTATAGTATAATTTCTTTGAGGAGCAATGGCTAGAGGAAGACTCTGTGAAATAAGAAAAAAAAATCAGACCACTATAAAAAGTCACGATATAATATATTATTGTAAAACAATCCACCACAAAAAAAAGTACATAGCTTACCATTATATTAGAACCAATATAATACAAAAGAAATTCATTATAAAAGGTTCTATTAGAAAATATATCTCGGATTTGACGAAGGCCTGTAAGATGGATCGTAATATAGCCACCTGAAAATATTTTTTAAACATTAAAAAAATAAAATAAACAAAATAAATGAATATCTAATGGAAGAATATAATAATAACAGTAATGATATTAATAATGAGACCTAATTGTGAACATTATAAAAATGAACTAATTGGCAGATTGGTTTGTTCGATGCAGTGTTGAAACTTTCTTGTTGCAACTAAAATAGTGATCAATGCCTCACTAAATACGTTAGAAAATAAACTGAAACTATTAGAAAATAAAAATCCACCAAAAATCTAACATGTGGAACACTATTACTTCTTAAATAATATTAAAACCTTCTTTACTTTTAATCATAAATGGATGTTAAAACAAATCAAAACTCATTTATTTAACACAACCCTAAACCACATATATAATTTTTTAATCCCTAAATTTATGTACTAAATTGCCTCTTTTAAAAGGGAGAAATATAACATTATTTACTAATTAATAATAGGATTAACTTCATAGTACACAACAAATTACTCTACCTTTATTATCATAATCAATTACCATACTATTTAATACACACTTATTCTGACAATCAACATAAAAATATATACATAAATGGTAAGTCTAAAGTCACTTTATTAACTAAATAAATTGCCAATTCGCTTTCAAAAAATTATGTAGGTCCCGAACGGGTTTTGTGAGGGTGGAAGTTTAGAGGGGAGGGGTGAATAGACTTCTAAAACTTTTCGTGCGGATCAGGTGTGATTTGCAGATTTCCCGATCAGAGTGCTAGTGTATCAGTTTAGACTGATGTTCAATCTTACTGAGTGCCTGAGGGCAGATCAGTTTGATATTTGTCAGTTTAACTGAGAGTGCGGAAGCTTGTTTTAACACGTGTGAAAAACCAGTTTTAACAATTCAGATTCTTAAGTCAGTTTTCAATCAGCTGACTAAGGTGTCAACCTGATCAGATCAGTTGCTTGGTGCAGACTGAGCTTAACTTAGAATATATATGCAGTTTTAAACTCAGTAGTGTGAATAGTGTAAAACAATAAGAAAGCACGTAAATGCACACAAGACTTTTTATAGTGGTTCAGATGAAACCCGTCTTACGTCCACTATTCCCTTAACACAGGAGAACCTTAACCGAACTTAACCGAGCTTAATCGAGCTTAACCGAGCTTAACCTGCGGGACTTATATCCCCCACGGGATGGCCGAGATGTTTATTGAGTTCACACTCTACAGATGTTTATCGAGTTCACACTCAACCGAACTAGAAATCAGAAAACTAGAATCCCTAGTCTGAAATCTTCCGGGAACAAACTTAACCTAACTTGCGTTTGGGTAAAGAATGTTTGAGGGTTCCAATTGGAAATCTATCCTGGTGTTTTACGTAGCCAAAATGCTAGTGGATAGGATTTCTTGCTAAGAACAATGGGATAAACACTCTAAGAATAATCTTCAAATATGGTGTTCTTCGAGCGGAAATTCTGAAGGCTTTTTGCTTCTTGAGAATCTGCGTTAATGATGTTGTTCCGCTTCGCTCAATTGTTCATGTGATAGTGGTTGGTCTCTCTTTCTTCCTTTCGAGCAATCCCATTTTATAGACCTCGAAATCAAAGAGCCGTTGGAGAGCAATTTGAATTTCGGGCTATATTAGGTAGGTTGTAGGATATGATTGTGACGTGCTCCGATTATCGGTGTGGCCGTAGGTATGATTAGCACTATTTTTGTCCGCAATGTCGTATCCCACATTGTCAGCTCTTTTTGTGCACGTGTCACTTTCTAATTAGCTTCGCGAGGTGGCATTTCAGTAATTTGTCCGTTAGACGATTGATATTCCTTTTGTAGAAGATTCATCTTGTCTGGTGTATATTTTTGATTGTCATCAGGTGTGAGCTGACTTGATCAGGTAACTGATCAGTCTACCTTGTTGAGTCTTCTGATGCATATTGTCTTAGCTCAATACGCAGACTCGGCTGAATGTAGGTCTTCAGGTCTTTTGATCTTCAGGTGTCTCTGAGCCTCAGTGTATTCAGTCATACTGAGTCTTCAGGTTTGTTACTGAGTCTTCAGGTTTATCTGAGTCTTCAGGTTCATCTGAGTCTTCAGTGTCTATCTGAGTCTTCAGGTTCATCTGAGTCTTCAGGTTCATCTGAGTCTTCAGTGTCTTCTGTCTTCACCTGATCTTCTGACTTCTTGTCTTCTGATTTGTTCTTAGTCTTCTGATCATCTGACCTTATCTGGGTCATCTGATACTTCGACCTGACCTATACATATTGAGTTTCCCCTCAATATGTGACCTATCTTTTACATCAGCTATCTATACATTTTAGCTGGTCATCTTAATCTGATTCTAAGTCATCAGTCAGCTAACAGGTCTGACTGGTCCTATTACTACCTGTTTGGAACTTCCATCAAAACTAAAATACAGATTTCACAATAATTTCCCCCTTTTTGATGGAACCAAAACACTTAATCAGAAAAACAGATACCATGAATGGAAATGTAGATAATGTAAACAGTACATACCTTAGAAGACAATAAGATGTTGTCTTAGAATCAGTGAGATGGAATATTTCATTCAGATAGGTGTGTGCATTATAGAATACATGAAAAGCGTACCTATCATCTGATTCCAAGTTGTCTTCCTCAGGTGTACTTGAACATTTGTAGTTCTTTGGGGATGCCAAACATCCTGTACATCCTTTACATTAGTTTGTCCAGCTCTTCTCTTCTATGGATCCCTCCTTTTTCAGCAAATCCATAGTAGGTATTTATGAACTTTACAGGATCTAGCTTTTTTGTCTGGACGCAAAGGTGGAAGGAGTAGCTCAAAGGGTGGAGCTTCTGGTATTAGTGACATGATCTTGCCTTCTTTCATCACTGTCTGGTAGAAGTCTGGATACTTTATTTCTAACCAGTTCCGGAATTCATCATCATTTTCAGTTTGATTTTGATGAATTGGAATCTTCTCCAGGATGTGTACGTCACATAACCATTCTCCTCTGATCTGATCCCATTGCGAGGCGGATCTGGCCGTCTGAGAGGATGTCTTTAACAGTCTTAGGAAGGGCATTCTTCTCCCAAGCAATCTCCTCTGCTGCGGACCGTTCTTCCTCTTCCCTACGGATGTAGCGATGTTGATCCCTTAACCTCTGCTAACCACGCTTCTTGATGCGACCTCTCTTATTCTCTGTCGTGTTTGCTCTTGAACTTGTTCAGAGTCATCCGCTTTTGGTAGAGAATAGGTGGCCTTGTCTCGATCTTCCATGATTGCTTTCACCATCTTGCCTTTGCCTTTCTTTCTCCTCGAGTCCGCTTTCGGGTTCATCTTGTTCATCTTCTTGACTAACTTCTTAGCGAGTTCAAGGCTCTTAGCACGATCATCGATTTCCATTCTTTTTCATGCGAGCGAAGAAAAATCTTCAATCTTTATCGACTCTGGCGGTAATCTACGAAAAGCGCGTTTTACTGCTCGATGATCTCTTTGCTATGTTTCTCCACAGTTTCCTTCACTTCAGCAACGAGATCAGTAGATGGAGTGGCTGGCAAGTCAGATACAGTGGTTTTCGGTAGAGATGAAATTGTTACCAACTGTGTCTGTTTTTCTTCCTTCTCTTTATTCTCTTTTCCTTCTCCCTTTTTGGTTTCATCAAAGAGGTTGGACATCTTGCGGTTCAGAGCAGTTAATTGCCGTGAGATCTCCTCTCTGAGTTCCTCGACAACAAGAGGAGTAATCTGAACGGTGGTAGAAGGTGCAGGAGTGAAGAAGCGTCTGAGAGCAATTTCGATTTCCTGTCTTGCTCGTTCTGTAGAAGCTAGAAAATGTTTCCAACCCATATCCATGTGGTTGTTAGTATTGTCCAAGGATGCCCAGACACTTTCCAAAAGTACACGTAATGCGATTGGGCATCTCTCGTATCTAACTGTGATTTTGTCGATCGAGTTTGACCTTCTCAGCAAGAGGATTTACTAGTTGCATTACTTCAGCAAGGATGGCATTGTGCATCCCAATTGTGTGACTTCGTTCCTTGTCAACTAGTTTTGCTTACTCATCTTCAAATCGCTTCATCATATCTGCTGTGAGCTCTGCGAATTTGTCTTCAAATGCAGCCTTGATCCCATCCTGAATCTTCTCAGTATAATGATCTAGGGTATCAGATCTCATCGTGTGATCCGGTCGATGTTGAAGCCTTGCCAAGTCGGGTCTCATCTGCAAAGACCCATTCTTGGTTCATCTAAGCAGACTTCCTCATGATCCAGTAGGAGGTTGAAGCGGTTTCCTCCTCATTATCGGCAATCCCAAACCTTTTCGTGAATTAACCATCCGATATCATCGCCGATGCCAATTCAACAACACTTTCAATCCCAAAGAAGTGTTCAAGCACTTCAACTCCAAGTCTACAAAGAAATCGATCCCGTGAGTTGTCATGAGAATCTTAAATTCTTCAATGCTTTTCGACCGATATCCCCTCCGAACACAATCTCTTCTATCCATTTCTTTGGATGCGGGATGTTGATCTAATTCGGAGGGCATAGATCCAAAGCAGATACTCCTTGATTTGTTGCTTCATTATCCTTATGATGGTGCTCTCTCGGGAGCGGTGAAAGTGCTAACAGTCGGGTATTGAAGGGATTATGAGAGACGGACACTCGCTTGTCGGATCTCTCAGGCTCCTGTGACTTGATTGGAGATTGGGATATTTGTGGGGATATGTGTGGTTCGTTTTCAGCGTTTTGAAGGTGTTCAGTTTCCTGAACGGGTTGATTGATTGGTGGTGTGGGAGATCTTGGTGATCTGATAGGCGAGGGTGAGGGTGAGGGTGAGAAGGTTTTGTGGGGAGGTGATGATGATTTTTTGAGGAGAGGGTTATGGTGATTTGGAAGTGGGCGTTGGCGATCATTCTCTTTGGAAGATCTTGGTGAGAGGCAGAGAATCAGATGGTGATTCTTCCTCAGATTGCTCCACTTCTGTCCCTCTGACAGATTTCTCTCCTTCTGCTGCGATCATCTGCTCTTCCCTTACTTCTCTGATAGTTGGCTCAGAGCGGACTGCTATCTCTTCTTCTGATCTTACTTGCACCAGTTCCTTCGTTCTGCTGACTTGTTGGGCAGAACTTGGAGCAGTTTTCAGAGGAGATGAGACTCTCTTCTGACGTTTCCGCTGAGCATCTGGTTTCTTGGCCAGATCCTTCCTCTTCATCCTTTTCTCTGGAATGGCCTCTTCCTGCACTTCAGACGATGCAATTGCCTTATCTTTTTCATTCTTTTCTCCCTTGGGTTTGGGCACATAAGGAGTTGGATCCTCATCAGATTGTCCAGGTAGGGACTCATCTTTGCCCAATATGGCCTTGTGCTTTGCTTGGTAAATCTTCGCTCCATTCTCGTTCCATTTATAATTTTGTGGTAGCTTATCTGACAGAATGATAGAGATTTTGTGTATGAATGAGCACTTGGAAGATAAGCACACTTCATTGCTCTGGGTCAGTTCGAACTTCCCGGAGTCTTTTCTCAGTCTTGCTTTGACCATACCCAACCAATCGATATCTGAAGCCTTCTTGATTATTGCAGCCATGACACTTATCTTGTACGAAGTGACTGCATCAAGACTGTAGGTTGAGCACATGATCACCTTCTGAACAATCTCAAGAAGAAGGCAATATTTTCTCTTCAGATAGGAGGCTTTGACGTTCGTCGTGTTCTCCTTGTTTGCAGGTCTCAACAACTCGGCTTCAAGAAATCCCTTTTCTCCTACATCAGTCGTGTAGGTCTCTGGATTGATGCTTCCTCAAGTTAGGCCGAATATCCTCTGGAGATCGTCATTCGACACTCGCACTTCCAGTCCTCCAACGGAAGAAATCAGGTCAGCATCAATGTCTTCATCCCTCTGCAGATTGTATAGAAACCCAAGAGCTTCATGTGCGTGGACGATGTTCTGATGTGTAGAGCAATAACGTTCAAGTCCACACGCTCGCAAGCACTCCAGAATTTCCAGCGATTCAAGGTCTGAGGTGATGGTGAAGACTACGTACTTTTCATCAATGATGTCTTTCTTCATCGATGAAAAATTGCAGAACTTTTTCCCTTGGCCTGGTCCTGGAATAAGATATGCCATTTCTGTACGATATGCAAATTGATGTTTAGTTTGAGTAAGATATTTCAATAAATTCAGTCAAACTAGTAATTTTAGCATCAATTTAGCAAATAAGCGTTTAGATTTAATAAAGATTACAGAAATATATCATCACGATTTATAAACCTACCAGAGAGAAATTGAGATCATGCAATTAATTAAACAAGAAATTACCAGAAATTGATTCGAAAGATTTAGAAATCGGAAGAGTAGAATAAATTGATCTCGAAAGTAATTCTCTGAAGGTTTTTGAAAGAATTTGATCTTTTGAGAAGACGAAGTAGTGGAAAGAGGTTTTCTGAAAAGATTTGGATTTTATAGAATACGAGGAAAAACCTTTTTGCACAACTTTCCAAAGTACTCAAGTATCCGTGTTTTGAAATCAGTGGCTGAGATTAGTCGGCCAAAAAATATTTTGATCGCACGGTTGAGAAAAGTAGTCTTCTCGTATTTCGAACTCGAAAATTCGCAATAAAATGCATTAAAAACACATTTCCAAGTCCGCATTAAAAGTTTTGCAGAGCATGCGTCATGAACAGAGTAAAACATTTTATTTAAATAACACATGTAAGGTATTCAGAAAGGGATAAATAAGAGAACGTATCTGACTGATTGATATTGTAATCAACCAGTTACCACTTGTGATCTAATCTGGTACTTGTTGACTTTACTGATGGTAGCCTTAAGCATTTCCCAACAATATCTCACTCATCTGATCAGATTCTTTGCTTGAAACACATCGTTACTTATCTGATCCACTTATCTGATACTCTTTATCCTTCAGTCTTCTTCTAATCAGCCCGTATTTACTGAAGTCAACTCCCGCCAAAACTTTTACTTTGGGGAGTCCAAAAGTCGCCTCGATTCCCAAATCGAAGCGATTTGACATTCCGTAATAATGGCATAGATACGCTGTGATTAATCACACCGTTAACTCATCCAACCATTAGCCGCGTGTTCCTTACGCGTTGTCGATGCAAATTTCTCTTAAGGTCTTCTGAGAAAATAAATTTGCATTTATAACCCTAATTTCCTTCTATAAATTAGCCTGGGGTGTTTAGGCAAACAACACAACATAAACCATTCATCTTCTTTATCATATACTTCATGCTTTTCCGATGAGTTCCTTATTACCGGTGAAACTTCCGGTGGGAACCTTTAACCCTTTTCCAATGAATTCAGCTTCTCAAATCAACCTGTGTGTTCCTTCACACTGCTTTCGTCGTCATCTAAGATTTCACATACGATCAATGCTAAGCTTCTTTACCACCATGGAGGCGGATCTGCTAAGGCAAATGAGAAGGCACTTCTCCTAACCGTATGCACCTTGTGCGCCTATCGAGATGACGAAATTAGCATCAACAGACTTAGTCTGAAACAAAACATGGGCTTGATATACAAAATAGTGTATCAAACTCAATATTTGCATGAGACACTCATGGCCATATGGTCTTTGTGACCAAACCTATGGCACTGTGTCCCATTTAACAGTTGGAAAGCCCATTGATTTTAGGTCTAAGGGCTCCTAGCTTAAAGATCCTTCAAGGCTCGCTCTCGCTCCTCACTCCGAAGCTCTAAGAGTGGCTTTCAGGATTCTAGAAGCTTCTCTGCGCCCCCTGGGTCGGAGAGTCTAAGAGCATCAACTCTTAAAATCTCTCTCTCTCCTTCCCTGCCTAGGGTTGTCTTAGGGCTTATGGTTTATGACCTCCGGGTCTTCTTGTACTTGTAATACCACTTGAAGATAGCTTGTAGCACTTGTAGCTTGTGATATCACTTGTAACTTGTAAATCTAACCTCCGGGTCTTTATTAATGAAAAATTATGTTATTTCATTGTTGTGTTGCTTCTTCTGACTTATGCGATCTATAGCTTCAATTTAACTTGCTTGTCGACTGCAGCTTTAATCGACTTATAAAGTGATACTCCAATCTGATCAGTTCCCCCTTAATCTGATATGTCTTGAACTGATTTGCTCCTTGTCCGAACTTCAGATCGGCTACTTATCTGACTTTTTGATATGCTCCTTATCTGAACTTCAGATCGGCTCCTCGTCTGGTCGTCTGATCAGTTGAGATTCAACTGATTCCACTTAACTTGGTTAGTCTTTTAACCAACTGGTTCTGGAGATCAGTCCTTCAACCATATCTGGTGCATTTTCTCCAAGATCCAGAAGCCCTAGCTCGTTGCATAACTCTCTGAATCTGATCTCAGCTAGCGGCTTAGTTAAGATATCAGCTTTCTGCTTGTCAGTATGGATCTTTTCCATCCTGATATTCTTCTTTTCAACGTGATCTCTGATAAAATGATGTCTGACATCCACATGCTTGCATCTTGTATGTAGAACAGGATTCTGAGCGATTGCAATAGCACTATTACTGTCACAGAATATAGGTACGTTCTTAGCTACGATGTTGTAATCCCTCAGCTGCTGACTTAGCCAGAGCATATGGGAACAACAGCTTCCTGCATCCATATATTCTGCTTCAGTAGTAGATGTCGCAACTGATGTCTGCTTCTTCGAAAACCAAGAGATTAGTTTATTTCCTAGAAACTGACATGATCCTGAGGTTGACTTTCTGTCGATTCTGCAACCTCCGTAATCTGAATCAGAATACCCACTAAGCTCTATATTATCATCTGATGGGTAAAATAAACCAAGGTTTACAGTCCCCTTCAGATACTTGAGAATCCGCTTAGCTGCTTCTAGGTGGCTTTGCATTGGATTTGCTTGAAATCTGGCACATACACCTACTGCAAAAGTAATGTCTGGTCTGCTGGCAGTCAGGTATAGTAGTGATCCAATCAGAGCTCTATATTCTTTCTGATTAACTTTCTGACCATCTTCATCTGGATCCATCTTGAACCCGGTCATCATGGGAATTCTGGCTTCCTTGCAATGTTGAACTCCAAACTTTGCCAGTAGATTCCTTGTGTACTTCACCTGGCAGATAAATATCCCTTCTGTACTCTGCTTGACTTGTAAACCCAGAAAGTAATTCATCTGACCCATCATGGACATCTCGAACTTCCCTTGCATCAATTTGCTGAATTTCTCACATAGCTTCTTGTTGGGAGATCCGAAGATGATGCCGTCCACGTAAATCTGAACCATCAGAATATCTTCTCCATCTTCTATTCTGAATAAGGTTCTGTCCACTATTCCTTTAGTGAACCCGCTGTCTGTCAAGAACTGAGAGAGTGCATCATACCAAGCTCGAGGAGCTTGTTTCAGGCCGTAAAGAGCTTTCCTTAAACGGTACACTTGGTTACCTTTTTCAAAGCCTGGAGGTTGTTCGACATAAACTTCCTCTGCTAGTACCCGTTTAAGAATGCACTCTTTACATCCATCTGATACACAATGAACCCTTTGTGGGCAAAGATATGCCGTAAACAAATTGAATGTAGGTTTATAAAGTAGCGATCCGGTGCAAAGGTCTCATCATAATCAATTCATTCTGATTGTAATACCCCTTAGCAACAAGTCTTGCCTTATTCCTAGTTATGACATTATTCTCATCTCTCTTATTCTTAAATACCCACTTCGTGCCAATCACGTCTTTATGAGTTGGTCTGTCCACCAGTTTCCAAACTTGATTTCTCTCAAACTGTTCCAGTTCCTCTTCCATGGCTAGAATCCAGCTTGCGTCTTGTAGAGCTTCCTCTACTGTAGTTGGTTCCTTCAAAGACAGATAACAACAGTACATGGCACTTTCACCAATCTGATGTCTAGTTTTGACTCTATCAGATGGGTCTCCGATAATCAGATCAGTTGGATGACTGGTAATCCAGGTCCTTCTGTTCTGATGTGCGTCTGTTTGGAGAACATCATCCATATCTGATAGTAGTTTATTACTAGTGATTGGGAGTGGTGCGGAATTATGATCCACTTGATAAGAACATGTCTCAGCTGATGTTGGCTCATCATGTGTCGATGTCATGCTCGTTGGAACTTCAGAGTTCCCCCGAACCGCACGGTTCGATGGAATCCGCCTCACCGGAATGCCTTCTTCTTCTTCTTCAACGGTTGTGCGTACCTTGGTCCGATTGACTGTTGAATCGGCAAGATCAAGTTCGGGATGTACACTTTTACGTGTTAAACTTCTTTCTCCTTGATGCTTAGTCGATCCATTTTCTCGCGTGTCGTAGCGGTTGATCCGGCACGGCTTATTCTCGAGGCGACTTTCTCTTGTTCGAAGATGTCTCATCAAAGACCACATGTGGTGTTTCTTCCACAACTAGGGTTCGTTTGTTGTAAACTCGAAAGTTTTTCTTTGGATGAGGAATATCCTAAGAATATGCCCCATCATCGACTTGGCCTCAAAAGTCTTCAACCGACTTTTCCCATTGTTGTGTATGAAACACTTGCACCCAAAAAACATGGAAGTATGAAACACGAGGTTTTTTCGTCCTTCCCGCAGTTCATAAGGTGTTTTGAAGTGAGTCTTAGCCAGAGAACATACATTCGAGTATGGCATGCAAGATTGATTGCTTACGCCGTAAACGGCTTGGTGTGGCATGTTCAGCTAACATAGTGCGAGAAGCTTCCTTGAGAGTTCTGCTACTCCATTTTGTTGTGGCGTTCTTCTTACTAACGTTTCATGTCAGATAATTAAACTTCGAAGGCAAAAAATCAAGTAATAAAGGATTCGTGAACTCGTACCTTTATCTGATCTGATTTTTACTATGCTGACACCCTTCTCGTTTTGTAGCTTCTTGAGCAGCTCGGGTATCTTTGTCGTTGTCTCGTTCTTCTTGTATAAGAATACAACCCAAGTAAACTTGGAATAATCATCCACAATTACTAGAGTATATTTGCGTCCACTAAGACTGACTGGTGTAACTGGTCCGAATAGATCCATATGGAGCGATTCTGCGAGAAGATTTCTTGGATGCCGGTCCAGGTATTTCCTTGAATGAGGCTTTAACTTGTTTTCCCTTCTGACATGCGGCAAATGTCTGATCTTTGGAGAATATCTCATTCGGAAGTCCCTCAACCAAAGACATCCTAGCTATCATGTTAAGAGTCTTGAAGTTCAGATGACTCAATCTTTTTTGTGCGAGCCAAACCGCTACTTTTGGAACTCTTAACAATTAAGCATGTATTCCTTGGACAACTGTTCCAATCTGCTGTGTAGATCATCCATTTCCTTGAACCAGTTAGCAAGGTTTGTTGAGTGACTCGATTCCTAATCGTACACTTGTCGCTCGAGAACTCAACGCTGAATCCGTTATCACAAAATTGTGATACTGATAGTAGATTGTGCTTTAATCCTTCAACATACGAGACAAAGCCATTTGTACATCATCATTCTCTAAGGTTCGAATCCTTTGGTAAAACCAAAGTTATCATCACCGAAGAGTACACGTGGGCCTTCTTGTTCTTTGTAAGAGCTAAGGAGATGTTTGCTTCCAGTCATGTGCCTTGAGCATCCACTATCGATGTACCGGATAGTTGCTTGTACACCTCCTTTGTTGGCATCCCCACGCGAACCGCAATCAAATCGGGCTTTAGGTACCCCTTTGGAATTGGGTCCCGGGGTTAGTGGTGGATTTAGGGATCCACACAAACAGAAGAGCACTTCTATGGTAATCAAATAGATTAGAAGGTCCGATTTGTCTCCCATACAAATCAACATAATCATACGTCTCTTTATATGCTTTTTCGATTAGTATGATTATTAGTGTGAGCCTTGGGTGACTTAGAAGACTTGGATTTTTTCTTTATATTTTGTCTTCTTTTTAATCCAAATTGTGGCTCAAAAAGATAGCCCTAGATCTCTCAAGGTTATAAGGGTAGGTATGATTGCTACCATCAAAAGATTCATATCTCTTTGGCATAGATGGTCTTTGCGGTTTACCTATAGCTTGCTTATTAAGCGATTGACCACGATTGGGTCTCGATTAGATTTCCTTCTTCTGAGTTGTCTCTTCGATATCTAATCACGATCAAAGTTGAGGTCTCTTGTAAGAACCGGGTTCTTCTGTTGATTCCTCGGTGATGCTTAATCGATTGGGGTCCATTTGCTTTCCTTTTTCGATTAGGCACTTGCCTTGCTTGCTTTCAATGAGTCTTTTTCCCTTATCGGATACATGTTTAGCTTTTTTGTGTATCTTTGTCAGAGACTTGTTTGATTACACCCTTTTGAAGTGAATCAAACGGGGCTTTTGAGGATGTAGAAGGGTTCTTATACCCAATTCCCTTCTTGTTAGTCGGCGTTCGAAAATAGGTGTTCATATCTTGAACGGTTTTTGATGACTTCGTGAAAACCTCTATTTTCTTGCGCAAACTATCCTCGATGAGATTTTAGACTCTCATGTAGTCGGAATAGCTCATCAAATTTAGCTTGAAGGATTTTGAAATCATCACTTTGTTGTTTGTTGATTGCTAGTCGATCTTTGATCCGCTTCTCCGATCGTAAGATTTAACTTTCGAATGTTAAGTTCCTCGCCATTTACCTTCTCGAGCGGTTTTTAGCGGATTTCGATTCAAGAGTTTTTTCTTTGGCGTTCTCTTTAACAAGCTGATTATTTCTGATCCTTAGCTTGTCATTTTCAGCTTCCACTATTGTATAAGTGTCTACTGCATCAGAGAGATCATCAAGCAATTGCTCAGAGTAGAGCTGCAAGTCAATCTCTCCAGCAGGTGTGGAAATTGAAAAAGCAGAAGGTTTGGAGGTTACCTCAGATTGGTCTCCCTCCTTGGCCATCAGGCATATTTCATTGTTATCTGAAGAGAATATTAGATCTTCATGTTCGTGGAAGTCAACAGCACTGCTTATCAGACAGAAGTCTTCTACAAATGAGTAGCCAGAGTCATCGGAAGGCAGATAGGAATCATCAATTCCAGATGTGTCAGCGACCATGGCTTTTCTATCTCTGAGGCGTTGCTCTCTTCTGTTCCGTTTCTCTTCCATTTCTCGGGAGTCGAGTCAAAGGCGATCGGTCTTTGTAGTGACTGGTTTCTCAGATTAAAGCATGATCCTTGATCTACGGAACTTCCTCTGCCAGGTGAGTCACTCCGTCTGTAGGATCTGTCAGGTGACTTCTCTTTCTGATGGTAATCTGTACTCCTTCTGTCAGATCTATTATCTCTTCTCTCATCTGACAGATCATCTCTTTTCTTTTCTTCTCTGTGATCTTTTCGATCATAAGATCTGGTTCTTTCTAGTGATCTGTCAGGTTGCCTCCTATTTCTTCTGTTGTCTTGATAGTCTCTGTAGAATCTCTGATACTTACCAAGTTGAGTATTTGATCTTTCAAGTTTTCTGCAAGCGAGATATCCGCTCCTTGACTCATTATGTTTTCCAACGAGTTCAAATGGCCTTTGATCTCTTCTTTGGTTTTTTAAACGCGAATCGATTTAGACATTGAGGCTTCAACAGGCGTCTCATCTTCATCTGCTTGTCCTCTTTCGATTAAATTGAACTCGTGGGCTTTAAGACTTAGGAACAAGCTATTCGGCTTCATCTGTGAAATGTCTTGGCAATCCTTGATTACTGTGACTTTCATGTCCCATTTCTTGGTGAGAGATCTTAGGATCTTGTAGTTGATATCTTTTTCTGACATCTCTCTTCCAAGTTCTCGTAGTTTATTTACTGACATGGTGATCCTCCCATCAAGCTCGTTGATGGTCTCGTTGGGCAACATCTTTAGTTTTTCAAACTTCACCGATTTCAAATTTTGTAGTCGGTTTGTCTTTGATCTCGATCATTACCTTCGACATCTCGTAAAAAGAGTATCCCACATTTGTTTCGCGAGTTTTGAGATACTTTATCTTCTCCTTTGTGACTTTATCCATCGTCTTCATGATTATATGCCCTGGCGATTGTATCTAGAGTATACAACTTTTTTTTCTTACGCATCCATCGTATTTGGGCTTTTTTCGTACAAGACTTCCCGGTGTAAAGTCTGGATCTCCTCCAACTACTGGGTTGTCATGATATATGATGATGGGTCCTCGTTCAATGACTTCCATCATTCTGCCGCTTATCGACCCTAGATGGTTGCACATATATATAGTCCAATCTGCATACTCATCAATTGAAAACTTAGGAAAATCATGATACATGCCAGAGGTATTGTCCATGTTGAGTGATTTTGAAAACGAATGAGTTTTGAAAAATGGTTTTTCAAGATCTGTTCAAATGACCACAAAGATTCTTCCTCAAGAATCGATGATACTCAAAGCCCGAAGGGTGCGTAGAACCACCGCTCTGATACCACTTGTAGGTCCCGAACAAGTTTTGTGGGGGTGGAAGTCTAGAGGGGAAGGGTGAATAGACTTCTAAAACTTTTCGTGCGGATCAGGTGTGATCTGCAGATTTCCCGATCAGAGTGCTAGTGTATCAGTTTAGACTGATGTTCAATCTTACTGAGTGCCTGAGGGCAGATCAGTTTGATATCTGTCAGTTTGACTGAGAGTGCGGAAGCTTGTTTTAACCCGTGTGAAAAACCACTTTTAACAATTCAGATTCTTAAGTCAGTTTTCAATCAGCTGACTAAGGTGTCAACCTGATCAGATCAGTTGCTTGGTGCAGACTGAGCTTAACTTAGAATATGTATGCAGTTTTAAACTCAGTAGTGTGAATAGTGTAAAGCAATAAGAAAGCGCGTAAATGCACACAAGACTTTTTATAGTGGTTCAGACGAAACCCGTCTTACGTCCACTCTTCCCTTAACATAGGGGAACCTTAACCGAACTTAACCGAGCTTAACCGAGCTTAACCGAGCTTAACTGAGCTTAACCTGTGGGACTTATATCTCTCACAAGATGGCCGAGATGTTTATTGAGTTCACACTCTACAGATGTTTATCGAGTTCACACTCAACCGAACTAGAAATCAGAAAACTAGAATCCCTAGTCTGAAATCTTCCGGGAACAAACTTAACCTAACTTGCGTTTGGGTAAAGATTGTTTGAGGGTTCCAACTGGAAATCTATCCTGGTGTTTTAGGTAGTCAAAATGCTACTGGATAGGATTTCTTGCTAAGAACAATGGGATGAACACTCTAAGAATAATCTTCAAATATGGTGTTCTTCGAGCGGAAATTCTGAAGGCTTTTTACTTCTTGAGAATCTACGTTAATGATGTTGTTCCGCTTCGCTCAATTGTTCATGTGATAGTGGTTGGTCTCTCTTTCTTCCTTTTGAGCAATCCCATTTTATAGACCTCGAAATCAAAGAGCCGTTGGAGAGCAATTTGAATTTCGGGCTATATTAGGTAGGTTGTAGGATATGATTGTGACGTGCTCCGATTATCGGAGTGGCCGTAGGCATGATTAGTGCCATTTTTGTCCATAACATTTATCCCGCATTGTCAGCTCTTTTTGTGCACGTGTCGCTTTCTCCTTGGCTTCGCGAGGTGACATTTCAGTAATTTGTCCGTTAGACGATTGATATTCCTTTTGTAGAAGATTCGTCTTATCTGGTGTATATTTTTGATTGTCACCAGGTGTGAGCTGACTTGATCAGGTAACTGATCAGTCTACCTTGTTGAGTCTTCTGATGCATATTGTCTTAGCTCAATACTCAGACTCGACTGAATGTAGGTCTTCAGGTCTTTTGATCTTCAGGTGTCTCTGAGCCTCAGTGTATTCAGTCATACTGAGTCTTCAGGTTTGTTACTGAGTCTTCAGGTTTATCTGAGTCTTCAGGTTCATCTGAGTCTTCAGTGTCTATCTGAGACTTCAGGTTCATCTGAGTCTTCAGGTTCATCTGAGTCTTCAGTGTCTTATGTCTTCACCTGATCTTCTGACTTCTTGTCTTCTGATTTGTTCTTAGTCTTCTGATCATCTGACCTTATCTGGGTCATCTGATACTTCGACCTGACCTATACATATTGAGTTCCCCCTCAATAGGTGACCTATCTTTTACATCAGCTATCTATACATTTCAGCTGGTCATCTTAATCTGATTCTAAGTCATCAGTCAGCTAACAGGTCTGACTGGTCCTATTACAACCTGTTTTGGAACTTCCATCAAAACTAAAATACAGATTTCCCAACAAATTAAAAATTCTAAATTCTTATTCTTTCAATTTGATTTCTAGATATTATAGATTTCTCAAAATTCCATTGTAAATTAGGGGTAAATTAAGATTGATTAATTATATTTTTACAGAAGTAAACTGCAGTTGGTACACAATAAGCAGGAAAAAAAAACCTTAATAACTAATCCATGGAGAATTTGATATTATTACCTGCTAATAAAATGACAAAAAACATACACACACATTCAAATTCAAGTAGAAATTGGTCAATTTATGTGCTAAAATATTCATCCTAATTCATGTATAAACTAAATTTCATGTTTATATTTATTTATCCATTATTTTCATCAATTATGAGTTAAATACTCACCTAATTTTTTATTTTTTTTATTAGAAAAAAAGGAATTTCATTTATAGAGGGTATAAGGCATACCGAAGTTTACATATATATATATATATAGAGGCCAAATAAGCCTGCATGAGAATTATAGTACAGTAGCAAATTTATCAATAGCTCAAGACTAACCAATAATTTGATATGATTACAAATTTGATATCATTACCTCATTCTAATACTAATTTTAAATTGATATCATTACCTCTTAATAATATGACAAAAACATACACACACATTCAATTTCACTATATATAAATGCACAAAAAAATCTTAAACAACTCAAATTATCCCCCATTTAACACCACTCTATTTCCCACGATGACACACGAGTATACACAACAAATAACATACAATTTCCAAATAAAAACATAAGATATCCATAATTAATATAGTTGCGACGAAAATAATCAAAATCGACGTCCAAAATAACATAAAATCCGTAAAAGGAGAAAAATTGATGTTGAAAAAATAAATTGAATGCCGACCTTGTCCACCACGGCTAGGGTTTCCACAATCTGCGGAGGAATCGGCCTGCGACGAAGCCTTAACCTCCATTGAGTTGATCATATGTTTGAACTGCTTCGCCTGATGTAAGAGGGTTTTGAAATTCGGAAGAAAATTGGTCGACATGCGATTGTTGATGAAGCTTGCAAAATGAAGTCCCAATCCTTGCTAAAAACAATAGGATTTTTCAGATTCAGTAACGGGACGGTTGACGGCCGAGAACTGATCACACAAAGCACTAAATTTTTGACCATATTCTTCAACAGAAGAGTCACCTCGATGCAATGATCGTGAATCCTCCCTGAGTTGATCCGTGCACGACACCAACGAATCGACAAAGGAGGCTTCCACCAAATTCCAAGATGGATAAGATTTTCTGAAGTCAGAAAAATCGGTCATGGTTTTTTCTGATAAGGAGGTAGTGATTGGTTGTGTGTACATATATTAAGTGATTTCAAGAATATGTTTTGTTCATAAGATCATGGCGATCATGCGAGTATATGAAGGAAGAAGTTACTTATTGGAAATTGAATATTTCCATATGATACATACTTATTCAAATTCTTTATTTGTTTATATGGTAAAATTTTCTAGAATTTTCCGTAAAAAAAAAAATAAAACTAGGCTTAATTCTAGGGATTGAAATTTGATAGCATATTTCCTTATATTAATTGATAGCGTACTAATTATGAAGGAAATTTGCATCTCAACTGGAAGTTGGAAATCGAAGATATATACATATATATTTTGCTGGATATAAAAATTTCCGTAAAAAAAAAAAGATATGCAGAAATTAATCATATGTAAATCTGAAGCAATTGATTTCCATATGATATTAACCTTGAGTAAAATCTATCCATTTTTTTAAATAATATAATTTAGGGTATGATATCATATGATAAACACAAAAGGCGATATACCATACATATATCACATTCCATATTTGTCCGAAGAAAAATAATTTCTTTTCGTCCCCAATATAAAGCTGCTTGATTGGTAAGAATTGGTAGATTTCATTTACTAAAATTCATAGATTTTAGATGTAATTCAGCCGATGTAATTGATTTCAATTGGTAAATTTCATTTACTAAAATTCAACCGATGTAATTGATTTCAATTGGTAGGTTTCAATTACTAAAATGAATTTCAATGGCTGCTTGATCTTGAATTTAAAAGGATGAATTTTATGGAGTAATTTCATCCGCAAGTGTATATGATAATTTCAGCCACACGACATAAATTTCATGCTACTTAAGGAATATGTAGGTTCCGAACGGGTTTTGTGAGGGCAGAAGTCTAGAGGGGAGGGGTGAATAAACTTCTGAAACTTTTCATGCAAGATCAGGTGTGAGAGCAAGTTACCTGATCAGAGTGCGAGTGAATCAGTTTGGACTGATATCCAACTTACTGATCGCCTGAAGGCAGATCAGTTCAGTGTCTATCAGTTTAACTGATGTGCGGAAGTAAGTTTTAACCCGTGTGAAAAACCATTTTTATAGAATCAGAATCTGCTTGTCTGTTTTCAGTCAGATGACAAAGTGTCAAGCTGACTAGATCAGTTGCTTGTTGCAAAGCTAATCTAGACTCAGAATATGTATGTGATATCAAATCAGGTAGTGTGCTATAGTGTAAAGCAGATAAATCAGATAAGCACACAAGATTTTTATAGTGGTTCGGACAACCAGTCCTACGTCCACTCTTCCCTATCAGCAGGAGCACCAACTAAACCAACTTGGACTTAGTTTAATGTGTTAGTCCAACACAGTACAACAGATGTTTAAAGAGTTCTCACTCAACCGATCCCAGAAATCAGAACCTAGAAACCCTAGTCTGAAATCTTGCAAAACAAACTTAACCTAACTTTGTGGGTTTGGGTAAAGATTTGTTGTTGTTCCAACTGGAAATCTATCCTAGTATTCGGGTAGCCTAAATCTAGAGGATAAGATTTCTATGCTAAGAACAATGGGATGAACACTTAGAAATATTCTTCAAATTTGTGTTCTCCGTGCGGAAATTGTTATGGCTTGAGCTTGATGATAATTTCCATGTCTTTACTATGAAGATTGATCCCATATTTATAGACCTCGAAATCAAATAGCCGTTGGAGAGCAATTTGAATTTCAGGCTATATTTGGTAGTTTGCAGGCTTGATGTGAGTGCTTCAGGAACGGCATGACCGAAAGCGTGTATGTTTGTCCTTTCTAGCCGTTTGACTATGCAGCGCCGAATCCCGCATTGTCAGCTCCGTACGTACGTGTCTCGTTCTCATTGGTTAACAAGTACACTTTAGTCAGTGTTTGTTCTACCAACTAAAGTTGACATTCTTCTTGTTCTGATTGACAACGTATGACCTGGTGTAACATCAGTTGACACCTGGTGTGAGCTGACCTAATAAGATAAAACTGATCAGTCTACCTGATAGAGTCTTCTGATTCAAGTTGTCTTAGCACAACTTAGCAGACTCGACTGATGTAGGTCTTCAGGTCTTCTTGTGTTGGTCTTCTGGTAGTCATCTGATCTTCAGGCCTTCTGAACCTTAGCTTCATGTCTTCACCTGATCATCTGACTAACTGACTCTTCTGGTCTTCTGACTAGACTGGTCTTATGACTTCGACTGGTCTTCTGACTTCGACTGGTCTTCTGACCCGTCTGGTCTTCTGACCTATCTGGTCTTCTGATCTTCGAACCTTCTGACCTGACCTATACATATTGAATTCCCCCTCAATATGTGACCTATCTTTTACATCAGCTGTCTATACAACTCAACTGGTCATCCTATCCTGATTCTAAATCATCAGTCAGCTAACAGGTCGGACTGGTCCTATTACAATCTGTTTTGGAACTTCCATCAAAACTTAATACACATTTCCCAACAATTTCCCCCTTTTTGATGGAACCAAAACAAATAATCAGAAAAACAGATAACCATGCGAAATGTAAAAGACAAAAGCAACAGAAATTAGAAGACAAAAGTTGTTGTCTTAAGATCAGAAAAGTAACTTGTTTTATATATAAGAGTTTGAAGATTACAAGTACAAGTGTTACCTATCATCTGATCTAAAGAACACATCTTTTGACTTCTTCAAAATGAGAATCTCTGAAGGTCTGCTGGAATGACAAAAATCTTGTACATTCTCTGCACCAAGGCCTCCAGTCTTTCTTTCTCGAATATATCTCATTTCTTTGCAAAATCGTAGAAGAGCTTTTTGAATCCAACTGGGTCAAGAGAGTTATCAGCCCTGAGTGGTGGGATCATCGTCTAAAATCTGGGTGCAGAAAGGATTAAGGATATAATCTTTCCTTCATGCATAACCACTTTGTAGAATTTAGGGTACTTGATCTCCATCCAATTTAGGAATTCAGCATCGAACGCTCCTTGGTCTGTGTGTTCTGGTATCTTCTGAAGAATGTGCACATCACTCAGCCAATTGACCTTGATCCTTGTCCATTCAGGAAACAAATTTTGTCGGGCCACCAGAATACCTTCGACCTCCTCAGGAAAGGCTCTCTCTTCCCAATCTATCTCTTCTGCTTCTGCTGCCTTCTTATTCTTCCTTTTGACATACTTTTTCAGACCGGCAGCTTCAGCAAGCTTCCTCTTCTTGATAGCCGCTTCTATAACCCCTTGTCTCATTTGCTGTTCATTTCTGTCTGCAGCTGTCATCTGCGATTGAGACCGGGTCACCATCGGCTTCTTGCTCTGCTTAGTTATCTGCTTGGCCTTCTTCATTTTTCCTTTCTTCTCTTCCGACCCAGCAGATTCCTCTTCTTCCTGCAGCCTCTTTGCAAGGTCAAGACTCTTTGCCTGATCTTCTTGATCGAATCTCTTCTGAACAGATGATGAGAAATCTTCAATTCTGTCAACCCTTGTTATCAGTTCACCAAGGGAGGACTTCTGTTCAGAAATGACCTTGTCTTGACTTTGAATCAGCCTGCTGTGTTCTTTAACAGATTGGAACATCTAAGCAATCTCCGTATCTGGAGTTTCAGCAGCTGTTCTCGCAAGCTATTTTTTTGATCCACCCTCTTCCTCCTTTTTGGTTGCAACAAAAAGGTCCGATATTCTGATGTTCAAGGAATTGAATTCCCTTAGCATCTCAGATCTGAGCTCGTCAATGGCAAGAGGGGTGATCTGGACAGTGGAAGCAGTTGGGGGAGGTCCCATTACCCGATTTAGAATTGATTCCAACGCCTTCTGAGCTTTGCTGATGGAGCCCTCAAAGTCTTCTCCATACAACATCAAGACTTGTATCTGTTTACCCTAAGGAGGAATAGATGCTCTGCAGAAGGATTCCAATGTCGGATAAGATAGAGACCTCTGCTGCAAGCTTATCAGATAGAGGATTGATTCGGCTCATTACTGTCGCAGTAATCTGATCGTGCATGTGCAGCAGTTTGTTGATCGTCAGCTTCCTTTCTATCTCCACCAAGGCCTGTTGCTCCTCTCTGAATCTGTCCATCAGGTTTTGAGTCAACATTTGGAATTGCTGATCGACAGATGCTTGATACCACCTAATTTTGTATGTTCTTTGTAATCAGCTCCAGGGTTTCGACAGAGATAGTAACAGCCTGACCAGATGTTAAAGCCTCGCCAATCAAGGTCTCATTTATAGCACCCTCGACTGGTTCATCGACAGGTTGCTCATACTCAGTGTAAATCTGAGCAAGTTCATCCTCAACCTCAGAAATGCCTAACTTCTGGTGCACCAGCCATCTGATATCATCATCTGTAGCAAGTTCGGCTATGCTGGATACACTGGCATTCTGCTTAGCCCTCTTCTCCAAATCAACAAAATAATCAGACTCCAAAGCATTCATCAGAATAAGAAAGTCTTCTATGTCTTTGAGTCTGATATCCCTCCAAAAGACAATCTCCTCGATCTGCTTTCTGATCCCAGGGTGATTGATGAGATTAGGGAAGTGCTGGTTCAGAAAGACATTTACTTGACGTCGCAGAAAATATATAGTTGAATTTTCTTGTTCAGGCGAGTCAAGGATTGTCCTTGTGTTGAAAGGGTTGTGGGAGATGGAGACGAACAAATCATCACCAACAACATCTAGCGAGTGCTCCTGTTGAGCGGTTTCTGGGGCAGATGTTGGTGTTTGTTTCATGGGCGTGGGGGTAGGTGAAGGAGAAGGGGTTATCTGGGTTATGGGAGAAGGTTCAGGTGATGGTGATTTATGGGTTATTGGAGAAGGTGTTTTGGATAAGGGGTTGGGTGATCTGGGAAAGTAGGTGGTTTCATGGCCTTTAAATAGAGAACTCAGATGAGCTGAGTCAGATGGTTCAGACTCAGTCTGAGCCTCCTCAGCTTGTTCTCCTCCTGCCTCTCCAGCCTCCACCTAACCTGGTGCTTCCACCAGCATCAGTTCCTGACCCGCTGGCTAATCTCCGTTGTACTCCATTACTTCAACATCACTGTCTTCGTCGCGAAGACCCCCGGAAAACATTCGGCCTTCTTTGGCAAATATAAGTGAGTTTAACCCGACACTTCTCCTGCATCGGAAAGGCTTACTCATTAACTTTTTTTCTCTTTGCAGCTCTAGCCTTTGGTGTGGCTCTTGCCTCCGTCTGCACTGATGATGCCGCTTTAGATTTTGGCACATACGGAGCAAGATCATCATCTGATTGCCCAGGCAGCTCTTCGTCCCTTAGCAAAATTGCTTTGAATTTCTCCAGGTAAGGCTTACGCCCAATATCTGACCAAGGATAGTTGGGGAGCTTATCAGCAAGGATGATTGACACCTTGTGAATGTTGCAGATGTTCTTGGTCAGAATCACCTGGTTCTGGTTATTGACAACAAATTTGGCTGACTCCTTCAGAAGCCTATTCTTGAATAACCCCATCCAGTTCATGCCTGGGGCCTTCTCTATAATTGCAGTCATCACATGCTGCTTTTGCTGAGTTAAGGCATCGGGGCTGAATGCAATCCCCAAGATTACTTTTGAGATAATCTCAAACAGTAATCTGTACTTCCTTCTGAGGTAGGGAACCTTGACATTTGTGATATTGGCGATGTTCCCAGGCCTCAACAACACCTTTTGCAGATACTCTTTGTCTGACATCCCTGCGTTGAATTCATCCGGATAATTTCTGCCCATAGGGAGTCCAAAAATCCTCTGCAAGTCGGCATTCGTGACATCAACCCGGTTGCCACCAACGTAGGAGAAGAGCTCTTTGTTGTCCATTTCCTTCAACTTTCTCAAGAATTCTAGAGACTCAATTATGGAGACACTATCCAAATGTCTGTAGCAAAACTGTTCGAGTCCACACGCTCTTAGACACTCCAATATCTCCATGGATTCCCGATCACGGGTGATGTGGAAGAAGACATATTTCTCATCAATTACTTGCTTAATCATGGAAGTGTAGTCGCAGCTTTGTGTAGATGCCATTTCTGAAGACATAAGCATTTATCAGATATTAAGCATAAGCATAAACATAAACAAAACAAATACCATATGCATCACTAAAATTGTAACCCTAACACATAATAAATATGAGAAATCAAATATAAGCTACGCAATTTACCAGATAAGCGATTTGTGATTTGTAAAAGCTAGAAAGAATCGCTTGAATGTTTTGAGTGTGTAGAAAAGAAATTCTGGAAACTATTGCGTGTTTGAATGAGAGTAATACGAAAAATTTCTTAAAAATGGTATATTAGGGTTTATATAAGTGAGAGGGAAAGAAAATATTGCACGAAATTTTGAAAAAATACTTGAGTGTCCTTGACTCAATCGGAGGGTTAAAACCAATTTGTTGAAAAGTAATTTCATCGTGTGGTTAGGGATTTCAACCGGCAGACTTTTGGACTTAAAAGTTCACAATAAATGCATTTAACACAAAAATCCCACGTCCGCATTTAATGCTTGCAGGCATGATGTCATAAAGTACTGGCACAGTAATCATAAGCAGAGATAAGCATAAACATATGTAAAAGAATCAGAAAACGTATCTGACTGACTGATGTTGTAATCAGTTAGTTACCACTGTGTTCTGATCTGGTTCGCCTGCTTACCATTGGCCTTACTGATGGTAGCCTAATCCTTATTATTTCCCAACAATGTCCCACTTATCTGATCAGATTCCTTCTGATCTTATCTGATCAGTTCCCCCTTCATCTGATATCTGATTTCTGATCAGTCCTTGACTAATCTTTCTGATCAGTTGAGGTACCATTACTCAACTGATCCTCCTTATCTGGTACTTTAAGAATAGTGGAAAATTTTCTTGCTCTAAATGTGGAAAGGATGATGTTTCCATTGTTATAAGGTATATATGTTACCATTTTCATTTTTGTATACACACATTTTTTTTATAATTTTTTATTTATTTTAGTTAATTTATTTTTTTTAGAAACTGAAGTCGTTGTTAATATGGTTTTTATAATTAATAATGTTTCTAGATATGGGATAAGGGTTGTTGTTGAGGATGGCACGAGCAATTTTAGGCTCAATTTATGGGACAATATTTGTTTTGAGCTGCTTCACAAAAGAGCTTATGAATTGTTGGAGAATTGTAAAGATGTAAGTTTTAATAATCAATTTTGTTCTATTTGTTCAATTGTTATATATATGTATTTTAAATTATCATTATTAATAATGCAAAATATTTCTTATTCTATATTTATTTTTATCGTCATCATATTTCAGAAGGATGGATATAATATCCCGCTTGAGATCCAGGATCATCTCAATCGCACACTTCTGTTTAGAATTCAAGTTAAACCTGAAGAAATTGCCCAACATAGCAGAGCTTTGAGTGTTGTCAAGGTGAATATGGATTCATCAATGATAAACAAATATTCAACTCTTCCTGAATCTAACGAGGTGTGAATATTTATCTTACTTACTATTGTGTTAATTTCTTAGATAATTTATACAACTGTAAATAAGTTTTATATTACATTGTTATAATATAAAAAAAAAAATTGTTCAACACCATTTGTTTTATATCATGGCAATGGGAATTCCCAAGTTGTTGATAGTGAAATTTCCAATACGTGTAAGGTAATCTTTCATTTTTTTAATATGTTTATTTTATTATTATGTATTATATATAAGTTTCCCAAGTTCAGTTGCTACTGTCTCAGCTGTACCAGCTTCTTCATTGACAGTTGTACGTACCTGTGGGTCTGATTGACCTGGTGAATCAGTAAGATCAAGTTTTGGAACATATACTGTTACATGATCTGATCCCTTATCTTTGATACTTAGCTGATCCATTTTCTGTGCATCAGGTACCGGTTGATCTGGTACTGCTTATTCTGAGGCAGATTTCTCTTGTTCAGAAGATGTCCCATCAAAGACCACATGAGGCGTTTCTTCCACAACTAGGGTTCGCCTGTTGAACACCCTGAAAGCCTTGCTGGTTGAGGAATATCCTAAGAATATACCCTCATCTGACTTGGCTTCAAAGGTTTTCAACTGACTCTTCCCATTATTGTGTATGAAACACTTGCACCCAAAAACATGGAAGTAAGAAACACGAGGTTTTCTGCCCTTCCACAGTTCATAAGGTGTTTTGAAGTGAATCTTAGTCAGAGAGCATCTGTTCTGAGTGTGGCATGCTGTGTTGATAGCTTCTGCCCAGAAACAGTTTGGAGTTGCATGTTTAGCTAACATAGTACAAGAAGCTTCTTTGAGTGTTATGTTTCTCCGTTCTGCTACTCCATTCTATTGTGGTGTTCTTGCAGCTGATGTTTCATGCTGTATTCCAAACTTAGTGCAAAAGTCAGTAATAAAGGATTTCAGAAATTCTGTACCTTTATCGGATCTGATTTTCACAATACTGACACCCTTCTCATTTTGTAATTTCTTGAGCAGCCCGGGTATCTTAGTTGTTGTCTCATTCTTCTTGTATAAGAATACAACCCAGGCAAACTTGGAATAATCATCCACTATTACCAGAGTGTATTTGCGTCCGCTGAGACTAAGTGGTGTAATTGGTCCAAATAAATCCATATGGAGCAGTTGCAATACTCTGCTGGATGCTGGTCCTGGGATTCCCTTGAATGAGGCTTTAACCTGCTTTCCCTTTTGACAGGCGACACATGTCTGATCCTTAGAGAATACCTCATTCGGGAGACCCTCAACCAAAGACATCCTTGCTATCTTGTTAAGAGTTTTAAAGTTCAGATGACTCATTCTCTTATGCTAGAGCCAACTGCACTTTTGGAACTCTTAACAATCAGGCATGCATTTCTTGGACAACTGTTCCAATCTGCAGTGTAGATCGTTCCCTTCCTTGAACCAGTTAACAAAATCTGTTGAGTAGCTCGATTCTTGATTGTGCACTGATCAGTCGAGAACTCAACACTGAATCCGTTGTCGCAGAATTGTGAAACCTATAACAGGTTGTGCTTTAAACCATCGACATACGAGACTCCAGTAACATGTACATCATCATTCTCTAAGGTTCTGAATCCCCTGGTAAAACCAAAGTTATCATCACCAAAGAGTACACGTGGACCTTCTTATTCTGTGTATGAGCTAAGGAGATGTTTGTTTCCAGTCATGTGCCTTGAGCATCCACTATCAATGTACCAGATAGTTGCTTGTACACCTCCTTTATTGGTCAAACCTACGCGAACCTGCAATCAGATCAGGTTTTAGGTACCCCAGTAGAATCGGGTCCTGGGGGGTTAGAAGTACCTTTCGGGATCCAAACAAATCTGGCACCCTTATTGAAAGCAGAGGGCTTGATTTGTCTCCCATAAATATCTACATAATCATATGTCTCTTCATATGCAATCTGGTCAGTATGATCATTAGTGTGAGCCTTGGATGAATAAGAAGACTTGAGATTTTTTATTGATATTTGTCTTCTTTTAATCCAGTGGGGCTTAGGTGCAACAACCCTAGGTTTCTGATTGTAAGGGTAGGTATGACTCCTACCATTAAAAGATTCATATCTTTTTGGCATAGATGGTCTTAGCAGTTTACCCTTAGCTTGCTTGTTAGGCAGCTTGACCTGATTAGGTTTCAGATTAGATTTTCTCTTGAGAGGTAGTCTTTTCTGATTCCTAATCTGCTGATCAGGTTGAGGTCTCTTCAGAAGAACATGACTCTTCTGTTGATTTCTCGGCTGATGTCTGATCAGTTGGGGTCCATTTCTGTTCCCTTTCTGATCTGACACTTGCCTTGCCTGGTCAGCTGATCCTTTTCCCTTATCTGATACAGATTCTGCTTTTCGTGTATCTTGATCAGAAACTTGTTTGATTACAGTTTTCTGAAGTGAATCAGACAGGGCTTTTGAGGATGCAGAAGAGTTTTCATACCCAATTCCCTTCTTATTAGTCAACGTACGAAAATAGTTGTTCAGATCTTGAACAGTCTTAGATGATTTCGTGAAAACCTCTATTTTCTTACGCAAACTATCCTCAGTAACTTTTAGACTCTCATGCAGTCGGAAGAGTTCATCAAACTTAGCTTGGAGGATTTTGAAATCATCAGCTTGCTGTTTGTTAATGGCTAGCTGTTCCTTAACCAGTTTACACTGATCAGTAGAACTGACTTTCAGAACCTCAAGTTCTGTAGTCATCTTTTGAACAGTCTCAGCTGATTTCAATTCAACCGCTTTTCTTGCAGCATTATCTTTAACAAGCTGAATGTTCTCTATCCTTAGCTTGTCGTTCTCAGCTTCCACTATATTATAAGTGTCTACTGCATTGGAGAGATCATCAAGCAATTGCTCACTGTAGAGCTGCAGGTCAATCTCTCCAACAGGCGTGCTCAGCACAACTGGTGTGGAAATAGAAAACACAGATGGTTTAGAAGATACCTCAGATTGATCTTCTTCCTTGGCCATGAGGCAGATGTCATCATCAGATGAGAACATCAGATCATCAAAGTTGTTGAAGTCATCAGCATTTCTCATCAGGCAGAAGTCCTCTACAGATGAGTAACCAGAATCTTCTGATGGTAGATAAGAATCATCTATTCCAGTAGTGTCAACAACCATAACTTTCCTATCTCTTTATCGTTGTTCTCTCCTGTTCCTCTTATCTTCTCTTTCTCTAGGCGTCAGGTCAGAGCAGTCTGCACTGTAGTGACCTGGTTTCTGGCAGTTGAAGCAGACTCCTCTCTCCACTTTACTTCTTCTAGCAGGTGAGTCATGTCTTCTATATGATCTTTCAGGTGACTTCCCGATTTGCCTTTGATCTTAATTTCTCCTTTCTAATTTGTGATCTTCAACATGATCATCTCTTTTCTTTTCTCTTTGGTCGTCTCTTCTGTCATCAGATCTATTTCTTTTCTGCGATCTGTCAGACGATCTTCTTTCTCTTCCTCTGCTATTCTGATAGTCTTTGTAGAATCTCCTATACTTTCCCAATTGAATATTTGATCTTTCAAGTTTTCTGGTGAGTAGAGCAATCTGTTCAGCTTGACTAACAATATTTCCAATAGGCTCAGAAGATTTTGGGCAGCTGCCGCCTGCTTTGAATGCTACTGCTTTTGTTGTTGCAGGTGTGGTTTCGGCAGATGACTCATCATCTTCCTCTTGCCCTCTCTCAATCAGGTCGAATTCATGGGCTTTTAGATTTAAGAACAGGCTGCTCGGCTTCATCTTCACTATGTCCTGACAGTCCTTGATCACGGTAACTTTCATATCCCACTTTTTCGTCAAAGATCTCAAGATCTTGTAGTTGATGTCCTTGTCGGTCATTTCTTGTCCTAACTCTCTGAGCTTGTTGATAGACATGGTAATCCTTCCATCTAGCTGGTTGATCGTCTCGTTGGGCAGCATCTTGAGTTTCTCGAACTTAACCAGTTCGGCCTGTAATCTGCTGTCCTTTATCTGGTCATTTGCCTCGCATATCTCAGCTAGAGTATCCCACATCTGCTTCGCAGTCTTGAGGTATTTGATCTTTCTCTGGTTATTTTGTCCATCGTCTTCATAATGATATGTCTAGCCACAGTATCCAGATTGGACAATTTCCTTTCCTCAGCATCCATAAGAGAAGGACTCTTTCTGATTCTGGCTCCAACTGGAAATTCTGGATTACCTCCTTCAGTTGGATTGTTGTAGTAAATAATGATAGGTCCTTGTTCAAGAACTTCCATCATTCTGCTGCTTATAGCTCCCAGATGGTTGCTCATGAGTATGGTCCAGTCTGCATACTCATCAATAGAAAACTTAGGCAGATCATGATACATACCAGATGTATTATCCATGCTGATTGTGAGTTTTGAAAACAGATGAATTTAAAAACAAGTTTTTCAAGATCTGTTCAAGTGACCACAATGGTTCTTCCTCAAGAACCGATGATACTCAAAGCCAGTGGTCCGTAGAACCACTGCTCTGATACCACTTGTAGGTCCCGAATGGGTTTTGTGAGGGCAGAAGTCTAGAAGGGAGGGGTGAATAGACTTCTGATACTTTTCGTGCAAGATCAGGTGTGAGATCAAGTTGCCTGATCAGAGTGCAAGTGAATCAGTTTGGACTGATATCCAACTTACTGATCGCCTGAAGGCAGATCAGTTCGGTGTATATTAGTTTAACTGATGTGCGGAAACTTAATACACATTTGTCTTAGTCATCAGTGTCTATCAGTCTTCTGATGCAAGTTGTCTTAGCACAACTTAGCAGACTCGACTGATGTAGGTCTTCAGGTCTTCTTGTCTTGGTCTTCTGGTAGTCATCTGATCTTCATGTCTTCTGAACCTTAGCTTCATGTCTTCACCTGATCATCTGACTAACTGACTCTTCTGGTCTTCTGACTCGACTGGTCTTCTGACTTCGACTGGTCTTCTGACTTCGACTGGTCTTCTGACTTGGCTGGTCATCTGACCCGTCTGGTCTTCTGACCTATCTGGTCTTCTGATCTTCGGACCTTCTGACCTGACCTATACATATTGAATTCCCCCTCAATATGTGACCTATCTTTTACATCAACTGTCTATACAACTCAACTGGTCATCCTATCTTGATTCTAAATCATCAGTCAGCTAACAGGTCTGACTGGTTCTATTACAATCTGTTTTGGAACTTCCATCAAAACTTAATACACATTTCCCAACAGAATATTAGTCATAAATTGATCTTTACATTATTCATCCTTAAGGAATATTTCAGCTGCAATTGATCTTGACATAAATTAAACTTAAGGAATAACCAATTAAATTTATCTAAAATCTGTAAATAAAATTGTAATTTTTTTTAGACCAATTAAATTTTATAAAAAATGTAAAACATTAGAAAAAAATACATGACATATTTGTTTGCAAAATAATTAAAATTTATGTAAGGGCTCTACATTAAAGATTGTGTAAAAATTGATTAAAATAAAAAATATATATAATCTTTATATTATTTATATTTTTTTAAATTATTCTAATAAATTGTGAATTTTTATAAATTAGACGCATATATGATATATGATATGATATACATAAATAATTCTATACCAATGAATTAGGTATTCCATGACATTAAACCAAAATTAGACCCAAATTAATTTATATGTAAGTGCATGGAAGTTTTTTGTGAGAACTTAAAAAAAGAAAAAACGTAATTAGATCCAAATTATATATTTTTGAATATATTTATGTACTTATATATTCATGCCACTAATATATTGAATATCTGATTTGTAAATCTTCAATTAAAGGGTCTTCATATGTGCGTGTATATGGTAAATCTTCATATTAAATACAAATCTTCATAATGATTGGCAAATTATCATACCACTAATATATTTATATGCGTGTATATAGTTATGCATTAATTGGTCAATCTAATTAATTAGAATACCAAATTTAGATTAAAACATGTGTATTCGTATAATTGAGGAAATCATAGAGAAATATAATGAATTGATTGATTGATAAGAATTTTAAAAAGTGAATGAATTGATAAGAATTTTATGGTATTATCACATACCATATACAGACCAGTAATACATGTATAAGAGTGTATGAATGTATTAACTAGTCAACCGAATTGCTTAAAATACCAATTAATATAATGAATGGATTGATTTGCGCTTTTGATAAACGATTTATTATGGGATATTCTTATCTAAGAATATATTATTAATTAAAACAAACAATGATTTATTATGGGACTAAATTGTGACACATATAATAATATACTCTTAAATTATTTTAATAATATATTCTTATTTAATATTCTAAGTTAACTAAATTAATTAGACCCAAAATATATATTTTTGTTAGAAAAAACGTTAAAAAGGGTTAGAATTCATCTATATGTTAAGTCGTTGATTAAATTAATTAGTCAACCTAATTGGAAGAATTATGTAATCCATTATTAACTTTTGACATGTTCCAAAATTAGGTAAGCTCTAAAAATTGTGTGTGCATTTATGGGTCAAAATTAATTAGTTAATCTCATATACTTAGAGTGTGTATATAGCTCAAAATTAATTAGAGAATCTCCTATAGTTAAGGGTGCATTAATGACTCAAAATTAATTAGTAATTTTTTTTTTGAAAGGAAAAATTAATTAGTAATTAAACGTTGTGTACCTATGAATCCCTAATATGAGATGGATAATTTAAACTAAGTTGGACATGACAATGGTTGAATACAAATTTAATTAAATATAATCTGAGTAAGTGTAGCCGAGGATTTCGTTTGAGAACAACTGAATTAAGTGATATATCTGATATGCATCCGGATGCTGTAAGTTTTTCTTAATATATTTTTTACAATATTGGATCTTAATATTAAGTGATTGTGTTCTTGGTTGATTAGATTTGTCAAAAAGATCAACTAAAATGATTCTATGAACATCAAAATGTAGCACAATAAAAAAATATATTATTATAAATTATCAAAACTTATTCTTAAAACATAATAAATATAAGAAAAGTAAACTTAGAAGTATGTCAATCACTCATTCTCAGACTTAACAGATAAAATCGATTTGTCCTTCTTTAAGATCCACTACAGGATGATTTGTCATCAAATGATCGTTTTAGCACTTCATCAGTTTCTTCAAGACAAACAACATCAGTGTATGGAATGTTTTTGTTAGGTGAAACGGAGTCATCGCATGTTGAACCAACCTAATAAAAGTAAATGGAAAAAAAATGTATATTAAAATTTTGCTCGAGAACATTTCTTACAGGAATAAAACCACCAGTTATCATATGACTCCAATTCAATTATTGTAGCACATATCCAATTCATACCAACCTGAAAATTAAACAGACTAAAAATTATAAAATGCAATATAAAAATTAATATTATTAAAAAAAAAGAGAAAAAAAATAATATTTTATATAAACACTAACCACACTATTTCGAAGAATCCAATCAATTGACTTCACATCAAAGTTAGAAACATCACTGCCTTCACCGGTTTCATACAGAGAAGACCACGAAAATGACCCACATATTTCTTTATCTTTCGATTTAATAGCAAAACTATAAAAAATAGAAAAGAATTATTAACGTGCATTTCATATAAAAACCTCTTCAAATTTTTTTGAACATACATAATTTTACCTCTTTTTCAGATCAGAAATTTCCTTAATGTCATTACCAAAAATAATTTGGGAGGTATTGAAGGAATTTGACATTGATACTTCACCTGAAAATTAAGGTACAATTTTTAATATAATTTTTTTTAACAACTTAGACATTTGTCAATAAACACACCGTTAAAAACTTTTGGTCGATATATTTTGAAAATAAGTACAGGTGGAATTTCATATCCAGATGCGTGCACTTTTTTCAATTCATCAATGAAATCACCCCTAAGGGAAACTTTCAACCACGAACCCCTTGTATTAAATATATAAAAAAAATTAAACGTAAATAAAAAAAAGAATTAAAAATTTAATATACATATAAAAAATATACTTACACACTGTCCTCTATGGTCAAATCCAATAATTTTGTAGTTCTTAACCCAACTTGTCTATCAACAATATCACCAATATAATAGACTCGACATATTACATCTACATAATGAAAGTATCAAATTAAATGTTAAAAAATAAATGAACTAATTATATATTTTAAAAAGAATATTCATACATAAAAATATATAAAAATATTCATGGTATATCTAGTTACCAATAAGAAGATTCTCATCGTTATTATTATCAATTGTTAACTGTGAAAAGTCCCTAAAGAGAAACATGTTGAAAGGAAAATCTACATCAGCTGCTTGAATCAATCGAGTATTAGATATGAATTGGATCTTAAATTTGTTAATGGTCGTCTTAAACGAAGATTTGTCAGGAGTGACAATGAAATTTCAAAGAGTGTACAATCTGTCTTCCACAATATTATCCTTACACATATCAAAATGATATGACTTGATGGTAGCATGAATCCTATCACCCTATACATGAAAAAAAAATTAATATATTAAATGAAAAAAATAAAATGTGAATACATATATTAAAATATGTAAAGATAGATTATACGAAAAACCAATCAGAGTTTTTATTACAAAATAGATTTAGAGATATATTTTTCTCCATATCCTTGAAAAATAAGAAGGAAAACCATTTTCGAATTCATAAACCCAACATTCTCTCTTGAAGAAAATGACACACGAACATGATTATATTCACGTGGCACAAAAAAAAAATGTTTGGAGACACTTATAGCAAAAAATATAACAATTGGTATCTTTCGATCACTATTATGCATTAGTAGAGCTTTTATTTCAACCATATTTTATACAAAAAAATCAAAGATTCTTATAATCCTTTAATTATATATAATTTTCCTATGATTGATTATACGAAAAACCTCTAAATCATGGAATACACATTCCAGATTTCTTAAAGGATTATTGGGTCCGTAAGCAGGAGATTCATACACATGAACACAATGTAATTTTAGCAACCATGTCATTTTGGAAGCATTAACATGTTTAATCAACGATAATACGGACGTCATGTTGAGGGAAGTTCAACAAACATAAATTAAAAACAACTTGAACTATTAGATTCTAAAGAAATAAAATGATTTGCAAATAAATAGTAAAAGAGATTGATCATCACCAGTATAATGGAGAGTTGTGTGAAATAAAAATGTGAAATCCATATATTTATAGGTAGATGACATGTACTCCACATTTAGAAAGTGAATAATGTGTGCAAAATAAAAATAATAATTAACTAAATAAACTTATAACGTTAATAATTTTTTTTATTAAAAATACCTTTTTTTTTCTTCTTAATCAATTTACAAAAGAATCTATCTATATAAGTATAGAATCAAGTAACATAACAAATATGAGAACATATCAAATGGAACTGCCATAATTAAAACATAGTAAAAAATTGGCATTCAATTGGCACATAGTAACCATAAGAAGACAATACCCTATTATTGGGCACATTCTAGATTTTAGATGTAATTCAGCCAATGTAATTGATTTCAATTGGTAAATTTCATTTTACTAAAATTCAGCCGATGTAATTGATTTCAATTAGTATGTTTCAATTACTAAATTCAATTTCAATGGCTGCTTTATCTTGAATTTAATAGGACGAATTTTATGGAGTAATTTCAGGCGCAAGTGTATATGATAATTTCAGCCAAACGACATAAAATTCATGCGACTTAAGGAATATTAGTCATAAATTGATCTTGACATAATTCATCCTTAAGGAATATTTCAGCATCACTTTCAGTGGGATTTTCATGGGAAAGCCATGATTATGGATTAATCAATACACATCCGTTACAGAGTTCATTCGAATCCCCTCTTTCTCAACTCGGTCAACCATTAACGAAATGGACTGGGTCGGAAATCCCAAACGACATGGACGGTAAAATAGTTCTCAGCTCTGTACAAATCAGCTTTTGAAATCCCTTTCAACTATTGTTATCTGATTATATTGTCTATGTCATCATGAAATCAATTATTCATGTGATGCTACAATGGTTTTGTTAAGCAGTTGTGGTGGTAGAGTGAAGGCCAATGGCATAGTTAATGATGAGGATTTGGCTACAAAAAAACCCGAATGTGAGAATGTTTTCTTGATGGTAATTTACGGAGTCTCAAGCTGTTCAACGAAGGTTTTTGTATTTACTTTTGTATTTGGATCCAAATTAGTGTGTTAAATTCAGAGTTATTTAGTAGCTGAATTTTCAATACATTTTATTTGTAGAAAATAATTAATTTTATTGAATATTTTGGACAACTAAGAAGTTTTATTATATAAACTACAAATTTAATCTTGACCAAAACCACAAAGTTGTAAGAGTATCACTACACGAAAAAAAATCATCAAAAAAAGATCATTAGGATCTGTATATGAGTATATTGTAGAATCAAGAAAAAAAAATGTACCCATCAATATAATCTGGAAAAACAAATTGTTTTCAGTTTATTTTTTAGTAACGTAATAATACTTCATATGATTTTGGAAAATGTTTAGGGTTTTTTTATTGAAGGATGTGTATGATGATATGATGCTGGATGTGGTGAAAGAATTATATATTTTTTTGCTTTTGGATTGACATACTGAATTCCATAAAAAAACACTAATATTTCTTTTTTTTATACATTGGCAGGAAATTTAAAACCTAATCTATTACACAAATTAGTAGAAGAACCACAAGATCGCTAGCTTAAACATCTCCAATCCAAAAGCGCAACATGATGACGATTTCGAGCTTTTGGATTGACATAGTGAATTCACATTAAAAAAAAAACTATAATATTTCTTTTTTTTATACAATTGGCAGGAAACTTAAAACCTAATTTGTTACACAACTCAGTAGAAGAACCACAAGATCGCTCGCTTAAACATCTCCGATCCAAATGCTCAACATGAGGACGATCCAAATCGCAAAGTGGTATATCTATGAATTCCACCATGATTCGATTAATGGTAGATGAGAATTATATGAGTATTTATAGAGTTTGAATGTGAAGGTAATGAGCAATAATTATGGTGTGAATTAATTATAATTATAAAAAGGGTAAAAAGTAAAAAAAGTAAAAAGAAGAAGAAGTGATTGGTGCAAGGGATTGGACAATCAAGTTCAATTTAGAAAAAAACGATCAACGTCAAGGTTGTTTGGAGCCAAAACCAAGAGTGGTAAAATAGGTGCTATTATATATTTATGATTTCGGTCCGTCCAAATTTTAACTGCATATTTCTTTAAATGAAAATATTTATTTTAACTCACACCCTTCGAACACCCACTTATTTATCATATATCACTCTATCATACTCTCAACACTTTATCACTTTATCATCTTTAATAAATATTATTCTACTCTTCAATAAAGTTGAATTCCATTTTCTACCCCCAACACTTTATCATCTAAAATACTGTTGGGAAATATGTAATTTAGTTTTGATTGAAGTTCCAAAACAGGTTGTAATAGGACCAGTCAGACCTGTTAGCTGACTGATGACTTAGAATCAGAATAAGATGACCAGCTGAAATGTATAGATAGCTGATGTAAAAGATAGGTCACATATTGAGGGGGAACTCAATATGTATAGGTCAGGTCGAAGTATCAGATGACCCAGAGAAGGTCAGATGATCAGAAGACTAAGCTCAAATCAGAAGACAAGAAGTCAGAAGATCAGGTGAAGACAAGAAGACATCAAGACTCGGAAGAACTCAAGACTCGATGATGTACGAAGACTCGAGATAACATCAAGACTCGGATGAACTCAAGACTCGGGATAAACTCAAGACTCAAAGATCAAACCTCAAGACTCAAGACGATGAATACACCGAGGCTCGAGACACACCAAGATCAAAAGACTCAAGACCTACTTTCAAAGCAGAGTCCCAGATATTGAAGCTAAGACAATGTGCAATCGAAGACTCAACAAGGTAGATCGATTACATTTGATCAAGTCACCACACCTGGTGACAACAAAAAAAGATACACCGCATAAGACTTAATCCTCTTCAAAAGGAATATCAATCGCCTAACGGACAAATTTCTAAAGTGCCAAGGGGCCAAGGAGAAAAGCGACACGTGCACAAAAAGAGCCGATAATCACGGGATAATGACGCTGCAGACAAAAAGCGGGCGCTTAATGATGCCTATGGCCACGCCGATAATCGGAGCACGCCACAATCATATCCCATGCCTTACCTAATATAGCCAAAATTCAAATTGCACTCCAACGACTCTTTGATTTCGAGGTCTATAAAATGGGATCGATCTTCATTTTGAAGAACAGACCAACAGAGATAAAACGCAAGAACCAACAAGTGAAAACGCAAGAACAAACACGGAGACATCGCAAAAAGAAGCTAAAAGCTACAAAGAAATCTCCACTCGAAAAAAAGAACACTACATCTCGAAGATTATTCTTAAGAGTGTTCATCCCATAGTTCTTAGCAAGAAATCCTATCCACTAGCATTTTGGCTACCTAAAGCACCGGGATAGATTTCGGTTGGAACCCTCAATCATTCTTTACCCAAACGCAAGTTAGGTCAAGTCAGTAGAGTGAGAACTCATTAAACATCTCATTTATCCTCTTTGTAGGATATAAGTCCCTACCGGTTACGTTTGTAGAGTGGGAACTCGATAAACATCTCGGCCATCCCTGAAAAGGATATAAGTCCCGTGAGGTTAAGCTTGAGTGGGAACTTCGGTAAACATCTCGCCATCCCGAAAAGGATATAAGTCCCGCAGTTAAAGTAGGTTAAGGTTCCCCGTGTTAAGGGAAGAGTGGATGTAGGGCGGGTTTAAATCGAACCACTATAAAAAAGTCTTGTGTGCATTTACTTGCTTTCTTATCGCTTTACACAAGTCACTCAACCGAGTTTAAACCGCATACATATTCTAAAGTTAAGCTCTACCGCACTAACCAAATCGATCCGATCAGATTGACACTTCATCAACTGGTTGAAAACCGACTTAAGAATCGATTGATAAAACGGTTTTTCACACGGGTAAAAACAAGCTTCCGCACCATCGGGATTAAGCCGACAGATATCAAACCGACCGACCTCGTGCACTCAAGAAGATTGAACATCGGCCTAAAATCGATACACTAGCACTCGACGGTAATCTGCGGTTCACACCGATCCAAGACGAAAAGTTTTGGAAGTCTATTCACCCCTCCCCTCTGGACTTCCACCCTCACAAAACCCATTCGGGACCTACAAGTGGTATCAGAGCAGTGGTTCTACAGACCACTGGCTTTGAGTATCATTGATTCTTGAGGAAGAATCTTTGTGGTCATTTGAACTGATCTTGAAAAACCGTTTTTAAAACTCATTCGTTTTCAAAATCACTCAGCATGGATAATACCTCTGGTATGTATCATGATTTGCCTAAGATTTCAATTGATGAGTATGCAGATTGGGCTATATATATGTGCAACCATCTAGGATCGATAAGCGGCAGAATGATGGAAGTCATCGAACGAGGACCCATCATCATATACCATGATAACCCAGCAGTCGGAGGAGATCCAGACTTTGCCACGGGAAGTCTTGTGCGAAAAAGACCAGCCCTGATGGATGCAGAGGAAAGAAAGCTGTTTACTCTAGATTCAATCTTCAGGCATATAATCATGAAGACAATGGATAAATTCACCAAAGAGAAGATAAAGTATCTCAAAACCGCAAAAGCAATGTGGGATACTCTTGCTGAGATATGCAAAGGAAATGATCAGATCAAAGACAGCCGCCTACAAGCTGAACTGGTGAAGTTCGAAAAGTTAAAGATGTTGCCCAACGAGACCATCAACGAGCTCGATGGGAGGATCACCATGTCAGTCAATAAGCTACGAGAACTTGGTAGAGAGATGTCAGACAAAGATATCAACTACAAGATCTTAAGATCTCTCACCAAGAAATGGGACATGAAAGTCACGGTAATCAAGGATTGTCAAGACATTTCAAAGATGAAGCCGAGTAGCTTGTTCTTAAGCCTTAAAGCTCACGAGTTCAACTTAATCGAAAGAGGACAAGCAGATGAAGACGAGACGCCTGCTGAAGCCTCAACGTCTAAATCAGTTGCGTTTAAAGCAACCAGCAGCAGATCGAAGGCCACTGAACCTGTTGGAAACATCATAAGTCAAGGTAACAGACGACGCTCGCTTACCAAGAAACTTGAAAGAACAAATACTCAGCTTGGTAAGTATCGGAGATTCTACAGTGACTATCAAAGAAACAGGAGGACAACTGACAGATCACGAGAAAGAACCAGATCTGATGATCGAATAGATCATAGAGAGTTGAAAAGAAAAGAGATGATCTGACAGATGAAAGAAGAGATAACAGATCCGAGAAGAAGTTTCGACATTACTATCGAAGGAAAGTCACCGACAGATCCTATCGACGGAGTGACTCACTGGCAGAGGAAGTTCTCAGAGATCGAGGATCATGCTTCAATCGCGAGAAACCAGTCACTATAGCACAGATCGCCTCGACCGACTCCAGAGAAAGAGAAGAGAAACGGAACAAAAGAGAGCAACAACTCGTAGATAGGAAAGCCCCGTAGCGGATAATATCCGAATTGATGATTCCTATCCGCCTTCCGAGGACTCTGGGTACTCATCTCAGAGAAGACTTTCGTCGATAAAGGTCTTTGTTGACTTCCACGAGCATGAAGATCTCGATATTCTCTTCAAATGACGATGAAGTTCCTTCGATGGCCAAGGAGGACCAACTGAGGTAACCTCCAAACCTTCTTCTTTTTTCAATTTCCACACCGCTTTATTATTAGCACACACCGCCAAGAGATTGACTTGCAGCTCTACTCTGAGCAATTGCTTGATGATCTCTCTGAAGCAGTAGACACTTATACAATAGTGGAAGCTGAAAATGACAAGCTAAGGATCAGAAATAATCAGCTCGTTAAAGAGAACGCTCAAGAAAGCTCTTGAACCGAAATCAAATCAAAAAACTGTTCGTATAAGGTAACTGAGGAACTTAACGTTCTGAAGGTTAAATCTTCTGATCAGGAGAAACAGATCAAAGATCAGCTAGCAATCAACAAACAACAAGCTGATGATTTCAAAATCCTTCAAGCTAAATATGATGAGCTATTCCGACTACATGAGAGTCTTAAATCTACTGAGGATAGTCTGCGGAAGAAAATAGAGGTTTTCACGAAGTCATCTAAAACCGTTCAAGAAATGAACACCTATTTTCGAACGCCGACGAACAAGAAGGGAATTGGGTATGAGAACCCTTCTACATCCTCAAAAGCCCCGGTTGATTCACTTCAAAAGGGTGTAATCAAACGAGTCTCTGACAAAGATACACTAAAAGCCAAACTTGTGTCTAATAAGGGAAAAAGACCTGCTGAGCAAGTAAGGCAGGTGCCTAATCAGAAAGGGAACAAAAATGGACCCCAACTGATAAAGCATCAGCCGAGGAATCAACAGAAGAACCCAGTTCTTCTCAAGAGATCTCAACTCGACAAACAGATTAGGTATCGAAGAGACAACCCATAAGAAGGAAATCTGTCGAGACCCAATCAAGGTCACCGCCTAATAAGCAAGCTATAGGTAAACCGCAAAGACCACCTATGCCAAAAAAAAATATGAATCTTTTGATGGTAGCAATCGTACCTACCCTTATAATCGAGATCTAGGCTATCGCTTTTTGAGCCACCTTTGGATTAAAAGAAGACAAAATATAAAGAAAAATCCCAAGTCTTCTAAGTCATCCAAGGCTCACACTAATAATCATACTAATCAGAAAGCATATAAAGAGACGTATGATTATGTTGATATGTATGGGAGACAAATCAGACCTTCTAATCTTTCAGATTTTCATAGAAGTGCTCTGTTTGTGTGGATCCCTAAATCCACCGCTAACCCCCCAGGACCCAATTCCAAAGGGGTACCTAAAGCCTGATTTGATTGGAGGTTCGCGTGGGACTGGCCAACAAAGGAGGTGCACAAGCAACTATCTGGTACATCGATAGTGGATGCTCAAGGCACATGACTGGAAGCAAACATCTCCTTAGATCTTACAAAGAACAAGAAGGCCCACGTGTACTCTTCGGTGATGATAACTTTGGTTTTACCAAGGGATTCGGAACCTTAGAGAATGATGATGTACAAGTAACTGGAGTCTCGTATGTCGAAGATTGAAGCACAATCTACTATCAATATCACAAGTCTGCGACAACGGATTCAGCGTTGAGTTCTCGAGCGACAAGTGTACGATAAGGAATCGAGCCACTCAACAAATCTTGCTAACTGGTTCAAGGAAAGGCACGATCTACATAGCAGATTGGAACAGTTGCCAGAAGAATACATGCTTAAATGTTAAGAGTTCTAAAAGTAGCAGTTCGCTCTGGCACAAAAGATTGAGTCATCTGAACTTCAAGACTCTTAACAAGATCGCTAGGATGTCTTTGGTTGAGGGACTTCCGAATGAGATATCCTCCAAAGATCAGACATGTGCCGCACGTCAGAAGGGAAAACAAGTTAAAGCCTCATTCAAGGGAATACGGACCAAAGATCCAGAGTATCAAGAATCGCTCCATATGGATCTATTCGGACCAGTTACACCAGTCAGTCTCAGTGGACGTAAATATACTCTTGTAATCGTGGATGATTATTCCAAGTTTACTTGGGTTGTATTCTTATACAAGAAGAACGAGACAACGACTAAGATACCCGAACTGCTCAAAAAGCTACAAAATGAGAAGGGTGTCAGCATAGTAAAGATCAGATCAGATAAAGGTACAGAGTTCCTGAATTCCTTTATTACTGATTTTTGCACTGAGTTTGGTATACAACATGAAACGTCAGCTGCAAGAACGCCACAACAAAATGGAGTAGCAGAACGGAGAAACAGAACTCTCAAGGAAGCTGCTCGCACTATGTTAGCTGAACATGCCACACCAAGCCGTTTTTGGGCGTATAATAAACAGAGCATGCCATACTCGAGCAGATGTGTTCTCGACTAAGACTCACTTCAAAAACACCTTATGAATGTGGAAAGACAGAAAAACCTCGTGTTTCATACTTCCATGTTTTTGGGTGCAAGTGTTTCATTCACAACAATGGGAAAAGTCAGTTGAAGACTTTTGAGGCCAAGTTAGATGAGGGCATATTCTTAGGATATTCCTCATCCAGTAAGGCTTCCAGAGTTTACAATAAACGAACTCTAGTTGTGGAAGAAACACCCCTTGTGGTCTTTGATGAGACATCCTCTGAACAAGAGAAAGCTGCCTCAGAACAAGCCGTGCGGATCAACTGCTATTACGACACGTAGAAAATGAATCGCCTAAGCATCAAGGATAAAGAACCGAACACGTAATAAAGGCACATCCCGTAACTTGATCTTATCGATTCAACAGTCAATCGGATCCAAAGGTACGCACAACCCGTCGATGAAGAAGTCATTCTATAAACCGTGAGACAGTATGAACTGAACCATCTGGTTTAGGGGGAACTTCTGAAGTTCCTATGAACAGACTTCAGCACATGATGAGTCCAACATCAGCTGAGACATGTTCTTATCAAGTGGATCATAATTCCACACCACTCCCAATCACTAGTAATGAACTATCAGATATGGATGATGTTCTCCAAACAAACGCACATCGTAACGAAGGACTGGATTACCACCATCATCCAACCGACCGATTATCGGAGACCCATCCGATAAAGTCAAAACTAGACATCAGTTGGTGAAAGTGCCATATCTTGTTGTTATCTCGTCTATGAAGGAACCAACTACGAGAGAGGAAGCTCTACAAGACGCAAGTGAATTCTAGCCATGCGCAGGGAGGAGCCGGGAGCAGTTTGAGAGAAATCAAGTTTGGGAATTGGTGACGTAGACCAACTCATCAAGACGTAATTGGCACAAAGTGGGTATTCAAGAACAAGAGAGATGAGAAAAATGTCATAACCGGGAATAAGGCAAGACTTTTTTGCTAAGGGGTATTCACAATCGAAGGAATTGATTATGATGAGACCTTTGCACCGGGCCGCCATTTAGAAGCCATTCGGGTTTGTTTTTTCGCATATGCTTCCCTGAGAGGGTTCATTTGTGTATCGATGGATGTAAAAAGTGCATTCTTAAGCGGGGTACTAGCAGAGGAAGTTTTGTCGAACAACCTCCGTGCTTTGAAAAAAGGCAACCAAGTGTACCGTTTAAGGAAAGTTCTTCTGGCTGAAACAAGCTCCTTGAGCTTGGTATGATACACTCTCTCGTTCTTTGATGACGGCGGGTTCACTAAAGGAACGATGGGACGTAACCTTATTCGAATAGAAGATGGAGAAGATATTCGATGGTTCGGATCTACGTGGATGACATCATCTTCGAGATCTCCCAACAAGAAGCTATGTGAGAAGTTCAAAGCAAGTTGATGCAAGGGAAATTCGAGATGTCCATGATGGGTCGATGAATTACTTTACGGGATTACAAGTCAAGCAGAGAGTCTGTATGAATATTCATCGCCAGCAAAGTACACAAGGAATCTACCGGCAAAGTTAGGAGTTCAATCTTTGGAAGGAAGCTGAATTCCAATGATGACCGGATTCAAGATGGATCGCAGACGAAGATGGTCGAAAAATGAATCGGAAAGGAGTATAGAGCTCTAATTAGATCTCTACTATACCGATCGCCAGCCCAGACTGCACATTACTTTTTGCAAGAAGTGTATGTGCGATTTTTAAGCAAATCCAATGCAAAGCCACATAGATAGCCTAAGCGGATTCTCAAATATCTGAAGGGGATTGTAAACCTTGGTTTATTTTACCCATCGATGACAATCTAGAGCTTAGTGGGTATTTCGATTGGGACACGGAGGTTGCGAGAATCGACGGGAAGTCAACCTTAGGTTCATGTGGGTTTACGGGAAATAAACCGATCTCTTGGTTTTCGAAGAAGCGGACATCGATTCACGACATCTACTATGAAAATGTAATATATGGTTGCAGTGAAGTTGTTGTTCCTAAATCGCTCCGCTAAGTCAATCGGTGAGGGATTACAACATCGTAGCTAAGAACATACCTATATTCTGTGAAAGTAATAGTCTTTATTGCAATCACTCAGAATCCTGTTCTACATACAAGATGCAAGCATATGAATGTCAGACACCATTTTATCAGAGATCATGTTGAAAAGAAGAATATCAGGATGGAAAAGATCCATAGTGACAAGCAGAAAGCTGATATCTTAACCAAGCCACTAGCTGAGATCAGATTCAGAGAGTTATGCAACGAGCTAGGGCTTTTGGATCTTGGAGAAAATGCATCAGATATGGCTGAAGGATTGATCTCCAGATTCAGTTGGTTAAAAGACTAACCAAGGATAAGTGGAATCAGTTGAGTTAGGAATCTCAACCGATCGAGACGACAGACGAGAGCCAATCGAAGTTCGGGATAGGGAGCGGATCGAAAAAGTCGAAGGTAGCCGATCTGAAGTTCAGACAAAGGGCATATCAGTTCAAGATATATCAGATTAAGGGGGAACTGATCAGATTAGAAAGATTACTTTTTAAGTCGATTAAAGCTACAGTTAACAAACAAGTCAAGTTTAAAGCTACAGATCGCATAAGTCAGAAGAAAACAACACATCAATAGAATAACATAGTTTTTCATTGATAAAGACCCAGAGGTCAGTTTTACAAGTTACAAGTGATATCACAAGCTACAAATGCTACATCTATCTTCAAGTGGTATTACAAGTACAAGAAGACCCGGAGGTCGATACATAAACCATCAGCCCTAAGACAACCCTAGGCAGGGAAGGAGAGAGAGATTTTAAGAATCGATGTTCTCGAGACTCTCGACCTGTGGGGCAGCAGAGAAGCTTTTAGAATCTCGAAAGCCGCTCTTAGAATCTTGGAGTGAGAAGCGAGAGCGAGCCTTGAAGGATCTTTTAAGCTAGGAGCCCTTAGACCTAAAAAAAATCAATGGGCTCTCCAAATTGTTAAATGGGGACACGATGCCTGTGTTTGGTCACAAAGACCATATGGCCATGAGTGTCTCATGCAAATATTGAGTTTGATACACTATTTTGTATATCAAACCCATGTTTTGTTTTTGATCGAGTGCATTGATGCTAATACCGTCTATCATCTCGATAGGCGCACAAGGTGCATACGGTTAGGAGAAGTGCCTTCTCATTTGCCTTAGCAGATCCGCCTCCATGGTGGTAAAGAAGCTTAACATTGATCGTATGTGAAATCTTAGATGACGACAAAAGCAGTGTGAAGGAACACACATGGTTGATCTGAGAAGCTGATTTCATTAGAAAAGGGCTAAAGGTTCCCACCGGAAGTTTCACCAGAGATAAGGAACTCATCGGAAAAGCATGAAGGATATGCTAAAGAAGATGAAATGGTTTATGATTGTGTTGTTCGCCTAACACCCCAGGTTATTTATAGAAGGAAATTAGGGGTATAAATGCAAATTTTATCGTCTCAGAAAATCTTAAGAGAAATTTGCATCGACAACGCGTTAGGAACACGCGGCTAATGGTTGGATGAGTTAACGATGTGATTAAATCACAGCGTATCTATGTCATTATTACGGAATATCAAATCGCACCGATTTGGGAATCGAGGCAACTTTTGGATTCCCCAAAGTCAAAGTTTTGGCGGGAGTTGACTTCAGTTAATGCGAGATTATAGAAGAAAACTGAAGGATGAAGTTTTTCAGAAAAGAGGATCAGATAAGTGACGAAGCGTTTCAAGCAAAGAATCTGATCAGATAAGCGAGATATTGTTGGGAAATGCATGAGGCAAACATCAGATAAGTCAACAAACTACCAAATCATATCACCGTGGTAACTGATTGATTACAATATCAATCAGTCAGATACGCTCCCTTATTTATCTCTTTATGAATATCTTTATATGCGTTATTTATTTTTATTGATTTATTTTACACTATTCATGATGCATGCTCTGCAAAGCTTTTAATGCGGACCTGAAAATGTTTTCAAAACGTTTTATTGCGATTTTTCGAGTCCGGAAAATGAGTAGACTGTTTTTCTCAACCGTGCGATCAATATACTTTTTGGCCGACTAATCTCAGCCATCGATTTCAAAACACGGATACTTGAGTACTTTGGAAAGTTGTGCAAAAAGGGTTTCCCTCGTATTCTACAAAATCCAATTTTTTTCTCAGAAAACCGCTTTCCACTACTTCATCTTCTCAAAATTCTGAAAAGATCATATTTCGTTTAAAATTCTCTAAGAATTACCTTCGAAATTATTTGATTCTACCTTCCGATTTCAAAATCTTTCGAATCAATTACTGGTAATTTCTTGTTTTAAATTAATTGCATGATCTAGATCTCTCTACGGTACCTAGGTTTTCAAGTTGTATTTCTGTAATTTATTCAATCTAAATGCTTATTTGCTAAATTGATGCTGAATTTTGCTAGTTTGGATGAATTTATTGAAATATATTACTCAAACTAAACATCAATCTGCATATCTTACAGAAATGGCACATCTTGTTTCAAGACCGGGACAAGGGAAAAAGTACTGCAACTTTGCATCGATGAAGAAAGACATCATTGATGAAAAGTACGTCGTCTTCAACATCACCTCAGATCCGGAATCGCTGGAAATTCTGGAGTGCTTAAGAGCGTGTGGACTAGAACGATATTGCTCTACTCATCAGAACATCGTTCACACCCATGAAGCTCTGGAGTTTCTTTACAATCTACAGAGGGATGAAGACAATGATGCTGACCTGATTTCTTCCGTTGGCGGAATGAAAGTTCGAGTGACGAATGACGATCTACAGAGGATATTCGGACTAACTCGAGGAAGCATCAATCCAGAGACCTACACGACTGCTGTAGGAGAAAAGGAGTTTCTTGAAGCTGAGTTGTTGAGACCAGCAAACAAGGAGAACACGACGAACGTGAAAGCCTCCTATCTGAAAAGAAAGTATCGCCTTCTTCTTGAGATCGTTCAGAAGGTGATCATGTGCTCGACTTACAGCCTTGATGCGGTCACTTCATACAAGATAAGTGTAATGGCTGCAATAATCAAGAAGGCTTCAGACATCTATGGTCAAAGCAAGACTGAGAAAAGACTCCGGGAAGTTCGAACTGACCCAGAGCAATGAAGTGCGCTTATCTTCGAAGTGCTCATTCATACACAAAATCTCTATCATTATGTCAGATAAGCTGCCACAAAATTATGAATGGAACGAGAATGGAGCGAAGATTTATCAAGCAAAGCACAAGGCCATATTGGGCAAAGATGAGTCCCTTCCTGGACAAGCTGATGAGGATCCGACTCCTTATGTGCCCAAACCCAAGGGAGAAAAGAAAGGAAAAGATAAGGCAACTGCATCGTCTGAAGTGCAGGAAAAGGCCATTCAAGAGAAGAGGATAAAGAGGAAGGATCTGGCCAAGAAACCAGACGCTCAGCGGAAACGTCAGAAGAGAATCTCATCCCCTCTGAAAACTGCTCCAAGTTCTGCCCAGCAAGCCAGTAGAACAGAGGATCTGATGCAAGAAAGATCAGACTACGAGATAGCAGTCCACTCTGAGCCAACTATCAGAGAAGTACGGGAAGAACAGATGATCGCAGCAGAAGGAGAGAAATTTGTCAGAAGGACAGAAGTGGTGCAATCTGAGGAAGAATCACCATCTGATTCTCTGCCTCTAACCAAGATCTTCCAGAGAGCAAGATCGCCAACGCCCACTTCCAAATCACCATCACCCTCTCCTAAGAAATCATCACCTCCACCCTCTCCCCACAAAACTTTCTGTCCCTCACCCTCACCTCCCAGAACAAAATCTCCCACACCACCAATCAATGAACCCGTTCAGGAAACTGAACACCCTCTACATGCTGAAAATGAACCTGAACAACAAACATCCCAATCCCCAATCCAGTCTCAAGAACCTGAGAGATTCGACGAACATGTGTCCATCTCTCATAATCCCTTCAACACCAGAACAATACTTGCTTCACCTGCTCCAGAGAGCCCCATCGTAAGAATAATGAAGCAACAGATCAAAGAGTATCTGCTGGATCTATGCCCTGAATTGGATCAACATCCTGGCATCCAGCAACAGATAGAAGAGATAGTGTTCTGGAGGGATATCAGACTGAAGAGCATTGAAGAACTTTTGATTCTAATGACAACTCTGGGATCAGACTTCTTTGTAGACTTAGAGTTGAAATGTCTACACAATGCTGGGATTGAAAGTGCTGTTGAATTGGCATCAGACGACGATATCCAATGGCTGATTCACGAAAGGTTCGGAATTGCTGATAACAGGGAGGAAACCGTTCAACCTCCTACAGATCATGAGGGAGCTGCCGATGAACCAAGAATGGGTGCTGCAGATGAGACCCAATTTGGCAAGGCCTCAACATCTGAACAGACTGCTAAAATGAGCTCTGATACCCTAGATCATCACTCTAAGAAGATTCAGGATGGGATCCAGGATGCATTTGAAGACAAATTCGCAGCGCTCACAAAGCAGATCTGATGAAGCGGTTTGAAGATGAGCAAGCGAAACTAGTTGACAAGGAACGAAGTCACACTGTTGGGATGCACAATGCCATCCTTGCTGAAGTAATGCAACTAGTATACCCTCTTGCTGAGAAGCTCAAGCTCCAGTCTGACAAACTCTCAGTTCAGACAGAGATGCTCAATCAGACACAGGTACTTTTGGAGAGTGTCTGGGCATCCTTGGACAAAACCAACAATCACTTGGATATGGGTTGGAAACATTTTCTAGCTTCTACAGAAAAGGCAAGACAGGAAATCGAAACTGCTCTTAGACGCTTCTACACACACGCACCTTCTCGCCACGGGCCCGAGATCACTCCTCTTGTTGTCGAGGAACTTAGAGAGGAGATCTCACTTAATTAATTAACAACTCGAACCACAAGATGTCCAACCTCTTTGATGCAACCAAAAGGGAAGGAAAAAGGAAAAGAGTCCAAGGAAAAGAGAATACGTAAAAACAGACTCAAGAAAAAAGAGAACAAAAGAGAAGGAAGAAAACAGACTTCGCATACGCTTGGTAAAATTTTCATCTCTACCAAAAACCATCAGATCTAACTTGCTACCACTCAATCTACCGATCTCGTTCTTTGAAATAAGAGAAACTGTGGAGCAACACAAGATGAGATCGCCGAAAGGTAAAAGTACTCTTTTCAGAGATTACCGCCGAGTCGACAAAATTGAAGACTTCTCTTCATCCGCTCGTAAAAGAATGGAAGTCGATGATCAAAGCCAAGAGTCTTGAACTCGCTAAGAAATTAGTCAAGAAGATGAACAAGATGAACCGAAAGCAGACTCGAGGAGGAAGAAAGGAAAAGGCAAGATGATGAAAGCAAATCGCGGAAGATCGTAGACAAGGCCGATAGTCTCCATTAAAAGTTGGGATGACTCTGAACAAGTTCAAGAGCAAACAAGACGAGAGAATAAGAGAGGCCGCAATCAAGAAGCGAGAGGTTAGCAGAGGCAAAGGGTGAACATTGCCTACATCCAAAGGGAAGAGGAAGACCGGCCGCAACAGAGAGGAGATTGCTTGGGAGAAAAATGCCCTTCCAAAGACTGTTAAAGGCATCCCTCGCGGCACGACAAGATTTGCTTCCTTAATGGGATCGGATCGAGGAGAATGGTTATGTGACATCCACATCTCGGAGAAGATTCCAATTCATCAAGATCAAACCGAAAATGATGATGAATTTGGGCGGTTAGAAACAAAGTATCCTAGACTTCTACCGACAAAGGATGACGAGAAGGCAATATCATGTCACCGATACGTAAGCTCCACCCTTTGAACTACTCCTTCCACCTTATTGGCGCCCGGACAACAAGCTAGATCCCGTTAAATTCAAGAACATCTACTATGGACTAGCTGAAAAAGGAGGAATCCATAGAAAAGAAGAGCTGGACAAGCTAATGCAAAGGATGTACAGGATGTTTGGCATCCCCATAGAACTGCAAATGTTCAAGTACACCTGAAGAAGACAACTTGGAATCAGATGATAGGTACGCTTTTCACATATTCTACAATGCACACACCTATCTGAATAAAACTTTCCATCCCACTGATTCTAAGACAATCATCTCATTGTCTTCTCGAGGTATGTATTATTTCAGATTATCTACATTTCCATTCATGGTATCATTTTTTACGATCAAGTTTGGTTAAGTGTTTTGGTTCCATCAAAAAGGGGGAAATTGTTGGGAAATATGTAATTTAGATTTGATGGAAGTTCCAAAACAGATTGTAATAAGACCAGTCAGACCTGTTAGCTGACTGATGACTTAGAATCAGAATAAGATGACCAGCTGAAATGTATAGATAGCTGATGTAAAAGATAGGTCACATATTGAGGGGGAACTCAATATGTATAGGTCAGGTCGAAGTATCAGATGACCCAGAGAAGGTCAGATGATCAGAAGACTAAGCGCAAATCAAGACAAGAAGTCAAGATCGGTGAAGACAAGAAGACATCAAGACTCGGAAGAACTCAAGACTCGGATGTACCTAAAGACTCAGATAACATCAAGACGGGGATGAACTCAAGACTCAGATAAACTCAAGACTCAAAGATCAAACTCAAGACTCAAGACGATCAATACACCGAGGCTCGAGACACCAAGATCAAAAAAGACCAAGACCTACTTTCAAACAGAGTCCGCGATATTGAAGCTAAGACAATGTGCAATCAAGACTCAACAAGGTAGATCGATTACATTTGATCAAGTCACCACACCGGTGACAACCAAAAAAGATACACTGCACAAGATTTAATCCTATTCAAAAGGAATATCAATCGTCTAACGGACAAATTTCTAAAGTGCCACCTCGCGAAGCCAAGGAGAAAGCGACACGTGCACAAAAAGAGCTGATAATAAGGGATACGACGCTGCAGACAAAAACGGCGCTAATGATGCCTACGGCCACGCCGATAATCAGAGCACGTCTCAATCATATCCTACAGCCTACCTAATATAGCCCGAAATTCAAATTGCTCTCCAACGGCTCTTTGATTTTGAGGTCTATAAAATGGGATCGATTTTCATTTTGAAGAACAGGAACAACAGAGATAAAACGCAAGAACCAACAAGTGAAAACGCAAGAACAAACACGGAGACATCGCAAAAGAAGCTAAAGCTACAACAAATCTCCACTCAAAAGAACACTACATCTGAAGATTATTCTTAAGAGTGTTCATCCCATAGTTCTTAGTAAGAAATCCTATCCACTAGCATTTTGGCTACCTAAAGCACTAGGATAGATTTCCAGTTGGAACCCTCAATCATTCTTTACCCAAACGCAAGTTAGGTCAAGTCTGTAGAGTGAGAACTCATTAAACATCTTGGTTATCCTCTTTGTAGGATATAAGTCCCGCTGGTTACGTTTGTAGAGTGGGAACTCGATAAACATCTCGGCCATCCTGAAAAGGATATAAGTCCCGTAGGTTAAGCTTGTGGGAACTCGGTAAACATCTCGGCCATCCTGAAAAGGATATAAGTCCCGCAGGTTAAGTTTGTAAGAGTGGGAACTCGGTAAACATCTCGGCCATCCTGAAAAGGATATAAGTCCCGCAGGTTAAAGTAGGTTAAGGTTCCTCTATGTTAAGGGAAGAGTGGACGTAGGACGGGTTTCGTCTGAACCACTATAAAAAGTCTTGTGTGCATTTACTTGCTTTCTTATCGCTTTACACAAGTCACCTAACTGAGTTTAAACTGCATACATATTCTAAAGTTAAGCTCGACCGCACCAAAGAATCGATTCGATCGATTGACACTTGACCAATGGTTAAAAACTGACTTAAGAATCTGATTGATAAAACTGGTTTTTCACACGGGTAAAAACAAGCTTCCGCACCATTCAGTTAAGCTGACAGATATCAAACTGATCTGCCCTCAAGCACTCAGTAAGATTGAATATCAATCTAAACTGATACACTAGCACTCTGATCGGGTAATCTGCAGTTCACACCTGATCCGCACGAAAAGTTTTGGAAGTCTATTCACCCCTCCCCTCTAGACTTCCACCCTCACAAAACCCGTTCGGGGACCTAGAAATACTAATAAATAACTATTTCTTAAACTCCGAGCACACAATAAACATGTGATTAAGATTGGATGGAAGGAGCATTGTTTTCACCCTGTGGTTGCACGCTCCAAAATTTTTATTAAATGTATACATAAAAATGGGAAAAGATTTATTTTACCTACTTTCACACATATAAAATTTATTTTACTCACATGTAATATAAAAAAATTATTCTACACACTATTGCATAAAAATACCATTTAACCTTGTTAAAAAAAATTACTTTGCCCATTTGGTCCACCAACACACAAAAAAATTTAAAATGTATTAGAATCCCCAAATTTTGGAAATTAAAAAATTATTCAGTACACCTCTTGTATATAAAATATCATTAAATGTTTTATGAGATAATTACTTAGAGATACAAAGTAGGAGACACTATTAGCTTTTAGTACAACCAAAATCCTTTAAAACTAATAGGTACAAAATGAGTGTTTAAATGTCATTTTTACCCTTACTTTAGAATATTCTAAATAAATAAATACACAAACACCCTACATATATGCACAAAAATTGTGCCTCCATATCAGAATTTCAGATTTTCTCTCTCTCAACTCTCCATCTATCCAGAAAACCGTCTGCCCTCTTATGAGTAAGAAACCCACTAAAAAAGATTTCTAAAAAAACCAACGATCTTCATGATGATTTCTCTCAAGATCTATATCTTACTGAAGAAGATATTTTTTATGTTGAAGAATTTTTTTCTGGTGGCGGAGGATGTGGCGGATGTAAAAGGAGATGGGTCGCATTCATTTTGAATCTTGATATTTGTCATCATCGTCGGCAGATATGGAATGAGGCGGCGACACTGTCATCATCGTCGGTGGATCTGCACTATCATCATCGGCGGATCTGGAACAAATATGGAATGAGGTGGCGGCAAATGGATTGAAGGTCTTGTGTTCTCCGTGGATAGGCGACGACGGTGGATCTGCACTGTCGTAGTCGGCCGATCTGGAATGAGGCAATGACGGTGTAAACGAACTCTCCATATGATTTATTTTTTGCAGAATTTGGTCTTCTTCCTTTGATCTTTTTAAGGGTCAGTACATGCGGAGGAATGTTTTTTTTTGTACCTTGTGCAATTTTTTTAGACAAATGTGCAAAATATTTTTTTGCACGTCATAATTTTTTTGGTGCAAAATATTTTTAGAACAGAGACTTGTGTGTAAATGTTGCAGAAGAACAAAATCTGGACCCAATAATTTTAGATTTTTTAACAATAAAATAATTTGATGAACCACTTCTATGTAGACGGATACTCAATGACAATCGACTCCACAATTGCACTGCTGCTCTTTCTTCTTACCCTCATTCTATAATTCGTAAAATATTTGCGGATTTTGCAAATATCTTTGTACTCATGTTGAATTATTTTGCACTTGTGCAAAATATTTTTGCACGAAAGATCGAAAAAAAATAGCAGGAAGACCATTTTGAATAAAAAAAAATGAAATGTTTATCTTCATCAGTGAAGAATGTCGTTTGAATTCACAAAGCATGAAAAAGGGTATTCTGATTACTAGCTTTGAATTTAAAATTAGCTTTTGGGTTTGAATTATTCCGATTTCATCTTCGTAGTAGAAATAGGGTGTGAGTTTGAGAGAAATGATTTTTTGGAGAGGAATTTTTGAAATTTTTTGTCTAATATGAATTATTGGATCAAGGGGGTATTTTGTGGTAGTTGAAAAGCTCATTGGGAAACGAAAAACATGTCCCTTCGAGGAACGGTTGCAGCCGTGTCAAGATTATTGAACATAAGGGTAATTTAATGTATTTGCTCTTCAATTTGTAGTTAATAGCAAGGAGGGATTTTAGTTGTAGTAGAAGGTAATAATAGGTGCCCCTTTGTACCCCTAAGTACTCCACCCAAAAAATTTACTTTACCCACATGGCCCACCAACACAAAAAATAAATAAATTAAAATGTATAATAATCCCCAAATTTTGGAAATTAAAAAATTATTCAGTACATCTCATGTATATAAAATGTCATTCAATGTTCGAAAATAGGAAAAAGAAATATTTGTTATGCACATGTGCATTTTTTAAACTAGGAAAAAAAAGAGGTACTGAGTGGTACCAAATCACCTGATTCGATACCAATTTGGAAGCGGTACAAAAAATATGTACCGAATTTTTATTGTGTACCGAAATAGGTGATTTTGTACATTTGTACCAAGTTAAATGAAAAATATAAATAATGTAAAAAATATATTATTAAGAAATAATGTAAAAATATATATTACTTCTTGGAGCGGGCGATAGCTCAGAACGACTCGGAGCTTCGGAAGGAATAAAAGTTGCGAAGCCACTATGCCGAGCAGTCCAAGTTGGTCGTCGCTCTAGGGGAGGCCAAAAAGGCGGCCGCTGATAAGGTCGAGAAGCTGGAGGTCTCGAACGCCGACCTCGTCCTAAAGATCAAGGAGGTTGAGGCCTCACGGGCTAGGGCCGAGGAGTAGGAGGCCCTTCTCAAGAAGGAGGCCAATAGGTTCAGGGCGGCTCTGCAGGAGGTCGAAGAGAAGGTGGCCTTTGATCGGGCTGACTTTGAGTTTAAGAAAGATGTCACCGCGAACTACGCCTATTACTTGGCATTCGCGGAGGCCATCCGAATCTTCCGCCGTGCCAATCCTGCTGGAGAAAAGTCTGCCTTGGTCGCAGAGTACGCCGCCTTCGTACGAGACAATCCTCTGGACTCTTCTGTGGTGTTGGAGATCGACAATTTGGCCGACCTCGGTGTAGACTTATCGTTCTACCCCGACCAGGAGCAAATTGTTCTCCCTGGGGAGTCGTCCTCTTGGGGCCCAGTTGGTTCGGCCAAGGTGGAGGTTGTGTCGACCCCTATTGAGGAGAAGATTACGGAGATGATCGGAGAGTTCGTCCCACTTAAAGCGGAGGAGGTCGGACGGGTAGGCAGGGCCGCCGAGGCTAGCAGGACGAGTACAAAGGGCGAGGTGCCAACGGTTGCAAGGGAAGGCGGGGATCCGGTGGATGCCCGGAGGAATGAAACATAGATGACTTGGTTGTTTTTCCTTTCTTTTTTTGTTAATCATTGTATTGTTGGCCTTTTTGGCCTTTTGATGTGACCGGCTTTCGGTCTTCGAATGATGTAATCGGCCTCCGGCCATTCTTTTAAATGGATGGAGTTTTTCTTCCGCTTTATATTGCCTTGATCTGTGATCTGAATAATATATGCGACTATAAAACCTGTTAATGTTCTAGTCGTCTTATTTATGGTGCGACATAATCGAACTTGTTCTTGTTATCTTATTTACGGTGTAATGTTTCCCGAACTTTGCTTAGTCATCTTAAGATATCATCTATGGAGGTTGTCTTACGAGAATTGCGACCTCGTAGACCTATGATTCAAAGATCGCGTTTATCTCGGGAGATCATCTTAAGGGAACTGCGACCTCCTCTAACATGTCTGTTTGGTGTTCGCCGCGGTCGTTGGTGTGATCCGTCTGATACCACGACCTCGTGAACTTGGACATTTCGAGATATTGTTGGGAGATGAATTTAATAAAGAAGTTTTGATTAGATCCCAAAACCCACTACAGGAAATCCCACATTCCGTGATGAATTTTTTTGTGACGACACAAAATTCGTCACAAATGTTACCCAAAAGTGACAAATTTAATTTTCTTCACTAAAAAGTGAGAATTCGTGACAAATTTTGTTTTTATCACCACTGGTGTTTTTTTCGTCACTAATTCAAAACTTTCATGACAAAAGCTAAGAAATTCGTCACAATAAACTTTGGTGACGATATTCATAATATTTAGTGACGATATTCAATGTCATGAAAAATAGTATTTTTGTGACAACTATATGTTTTGTCATTAATTATTCAAAAGAATTGGTGACGCACTTAATTCGTCAAGATTTTATTTGGTGACGATCGTCATTGTAATTAGTGACGATCATAGTCGTCATATAATATAAAATTTTCATGACAATTTTATGTTTCGTCGCTAATTGTTCATAGTAATTAGTGACATATTCTTTCGTCATCAATATTAATATATAGTGACGATTAATAATTATTTTTTAATGACGCACTTATTTTGTCACAATTTTATTCGGCGATGAACTTCATTTTAATTAGTGACTATCAATATTGGTCATATAATATAAAATTTTCATGACAATTTTATGTTTCGTCATTAATTGTTCATAGTAATTAGTGACATATTCTTTCGTCACCAATATTTATATATAGTGACGATTAATAATCATTTTTAATGAATGACTTATTTTCGTCACAATATTATTCAAATGACGAACTTCATTTTAATTACTGACGATCAATATTGGTCATATAATATAAAAATTTCATGACAATTTTATGTTTCGTCATTAATTGTTCATAGTAATTAGTGACATAATATTTCGTCACTAATATTTATATATGGCGAACGATTAATAAATTTTTCCATATAAAATATATTGATTTTATTAAATAAAACTGCAAATATAAAATTTATTATAAAAATGTGTTTATTAAGATTCGAACCCAAAACCTTTTAATTAAACTTGACAAGTAACCACCAAATAAGCTAGATAACTTTTTATTTTATTTTGATGTTTATTATTTATTATCTTTTTGCTATTAATTAAACTTGACAAGTAACCACCAAATAAGCTAGATAACTTTTTATTTTAATTTGATGTTTATTATTTATTATCTTTTTGTCATTAATTAATTTTTCGGTATAACATATAAATTATATTGAATAAAATCGAAAAAATAAAATTTTTTAAGTATCAGGATTCAAACTCGGGACCCTTTTATCTAAAGAGGATAACTACACCATTGGACCAAACACTACATTTATCTTAGATATTTTAATAAAAATATTTGAATCAATTTTCCAATATAAAAAATAAATATATCATGGAATCCCCTATTTGTCCCACGCTTTCCCCAATTTTGGCGTGAATCAAACAGAATCCCAAATAATAACAATTTCTCACCCGTAGCACAAATCCATCGGAATCGTTGCAGGATCTTCCGCCGTGAAAGTAGACGCCACCATCGAAGTTGCGACGGCGGAGGACAATACCTTACCAAGCTTTCCGTCGAAACTGTGATTTCTTTGAACCCTTGTCCATCTTCCAAGCTTTCACCAGAATTTGTCGTCAACCCAGCTTCACTAATTTAGCTCAGTCCTACCAGAAATCGCTCTCCCAATTCTATATTTCCAATTGGCTTGAAGTTTGGGTTTGTGAGTCAACGTTCTTGATTCGTGAAAATTATCCAGGAATTGAGCAAAAGAGTAATAGGTACGCTTCCTGTGTTAATTTTAATTCTTGATGATTGCTTCTTCATATCTTTCAATCATCTATATTTGGATTTTTTCTGTTTCTCGATCTCAATGTTGCAGAAGAAGAAGAAAACTTTGCCGGTGATACCATGGATGAGAGACCCAATTGATATCAGTCTCCTTGACTCATATGCCCTCGATTCTATCCCCTTTCTTGATCCCAGGTTTTCCATATTTATATTTCTGGAATATTCTTGTTTTTTCAGTTTTCTGTATTTTTTGGTGTTATTTGCGTGGTATTTTTTGAAGACCCTTCGAATTTTGGTGTGGCAACTTATTTTTTCTTTTTAAAGAATGTGGTGTGGCACTTGGTGGTGGTGTAGAATGTGCAGATGTTGCGTGATATGAAATGGAACAGTAATAAGTAATCAAGATTGAAGAAGTTAAATTATAGGAATGTTGATACTCTGTTGCTCTTCTGTTTTCAGTTCTCTTATCTTTTTCTCTTGCAATTTTTTGAATTGATTTAGTGTTTTGTATGGCCTTTTGGTATTTTTTGTATTTGTCTTTGGGATGACTACTTTTGTGATACCAGGTGAAAGGGTATGGTAAAGTAATCAAGATATAATCATAAGAAGCAGTGAATAATAGAGGCAATTCATAATTTTTTCTTTTGTTAGGTTAGAAGTGGCATTACAAAATATGGACATCACTTCATTATTTCCCATGCAAGCAGGAGTTTGGCAAGAAACAATTGGTCCTGGTTCTTTCGAGCGAGATCTTTGCATAAACTCACCAACAGGGAGTGGGAAGACTCTTGCTTATGCTTTACCAATTGTGCAGATGCTCTCAACTCGTACCATTAAATGGCTTCGAGCTCTAGTGGTGTTACCCACTCGTGATTTGGCCGTGCAGGTCACCTATTATTTCTCCTTGCGTCAAACTCATAAAACATTGATAGTTTTTCTTGATTGTATGACAACATGTATTCTTGATTGCAGTTTTGTTTTCTTATAAAAATGTTTGACAATGCTTATGTCTCCATTCAGGTTAAGGAAGTATTTTCTGCTCTTGCTCCAGCTGTGGGTTTGTCTGTGGGTCTGGCAGTTGGGCAATCTTCCATTGCGGATGAGATCTCAGAGCTCATCAAGAAACCTACATTGGATACTTCCGTCTGTTACGATTCTGAAGATTTCTTTCAGGAGCTAAGAAGTTCGGTGGACATACTTGTAGCATTTGACTTTGAGCATTGCTTTTGATTTCTATTGCTTTTGAGCTGGATAATTTGGTCCAACTCCATATTTAACACTCTAAATCAAAAGTTTAAGAAAAAATACCTGGATAATTTGGTCCAACTCCATGTTTAACACTCGAGTGAATTGGGACTCCCCCACCCAATCTCTAAAAAGTAATTCAAGTTCATCAAAAATATATAAGGACAAGATTAATTACTAGTATTTGACAAAAAAAAGATGAGTTGACAACTGGTTGTGTTCAAACAACTCAGAATTGGTTAGTAAGAGCAACAATACATTGCTTTTGATTTCTATTATATGCCATGAAATTCAAACTCATATGCACATACATCTGGTTTTTCTTATAAAATGGATGCAAAAATTTCTCTCAGTTTGACTCTCTAAATAATACACGTTTGTATCATTTTGGTAGCTCTGGTTTTACTAGCTAATTTTCGAAGCATGGGACTGAAGAACATGACACCTCGAACTTAAGAATGCAAGTCTGAGACAGAGTCAAGACTCGAGTCACTTCCTGCTGAGTTGCTGGTATCTAGCATCTTCAAACTCATCTTATTCATCTTTTTGAAACTTTTATATTCTAATGCCGATTTTAGGACCATTATGCTTTATTACTCTGAATACATCAGAAATATATGGTTTGTTGTCTGATAATGAAGCTGTGTTTTTGCATAGCATATGTCTGTTAAAACTTAGTTGTTTTCTTGCTTAATTATATAGGTAGCCATAAAACCCATAAAAGGTTTCTGGGTATCAAAAAACTCGATCACAATTAGTATCTGGATAATGGAGATTATTTATGTTTTGTGCAATTTTTAGTTTGTTCTTTGTTAAGTTCTGATTTTGTGATGAATCCAGTTATAAATATGCTTATTTAGAAAGCTTTGTTTCTTGTTCTGTCCATTTTTATTTGGCTACAGCTGATTAATTATTTTTTCAATGATAGCATTGCTGTTTAATGTCATATCCCCATAAAAGCTCATTATGTATATAGTGTCGTCTGGGATGATTTCTTAGAGTTGATAAGCTTTGACAACCCACCTTCTTTTCTTGACCCTTTGTGTACGACATCATTGACTTTGCCGCAAGCATCCAGTAGCCTAATGTAATCATCCAATATTGCGCCTGACACCATTTGTTGATTGTGTGGCTGCAGAAGCAAATCATCAATGCTGTTGTACATATTTGCAAGGCCATTTACTCTGGTGTTCATTGATGAAAGCAAAATTGTATTCTTGCAAAGACATAATTAGAGTATATGAATATACATGTGTTGGGATATTTTAGTTTTGATGAATTATGCCAAAACATTATCAACTTGTGTTTTTGAAGCTGATTTACAGATAACAAGTTGAGGGGGAACGAGAGAACAAGTTGAGGGGGAACTCACAAAATCAGACGTAGATGATCGAGATCAGACGAGGCTGCAGATGAGACTGATCGAGATCAGATGAGTAAGATGAGTTCCGGAGTTAATCGATGAGTTTGGCAAAAAAGTAAGAGAAGATAAGCTAAGCCGGTGATCGGAAGATCGAAGATCGGATGACTGATCGGATGTCGAAATGAGACTGATCGGATGATCGGAAGAACAAACTAGCCGATATGGTGATCAAGAGCGCATAAGCCGATCGTAAAAGAAACCCACCGTAAGATCGTAAGAGAAGGTTGCGATCGTAAGAGGAGCAGATGAGATCGACGAGATCGACGGATCGAGATCGATATGAAGATGAGCAGATGATCAAGATCGACGTGATTGAGATCGATGAGATAAACCGATATGCTAACCTAATATGCTAACCTCGATGTACTAACTGATGCAGATAAACCGATATGTCGACTGATGCTATATAATCGACCGATCACGTGAGCCGACGATCAAAGTAGAAGAAATCGATATCGAAACCGTAAATGTGACATCGATCAGAAAGAAGTCATTAGAAGAGAAGTCATCCGAAGTCATATTCACCGAGAATCGTAACGCCGATGATCGCTAGCTCGAAAAGGTGACCGAGGGTCGATTGTTCAAGTCGTAAAGGTTTAACCGAGTGTCAAGATGTTCGACGCATAAGGTCCGGCCAAGAGAAGTGGCTGATCAAGAAACACGAGACTCAAGATGTCACCGGATTACGAGAGGCTCAGAGAGACCTGAAGGCTCAGATAGAATTGAAGATCCTGAGACTCAGAAGAATCTGAAGAATATAGCCGTTGCAATTCAGCTGACGTGGACAAATGAGAGGAAGACAACCGACTGAAAAGTCAGAAGAAGTCTACAGAATAGTATGTATTTGAATGTGACTCCATCCAACGGTAACATTCAAATCCACACTATAAATACAAGTTCTTCCCTCATTATCAGGTGTGGAAGGTGTGAGAAATGCGTGAAAAACACCATTGAAGCTACAGAGCCAAATCATCTAGCCTTTCCACCATAGAACATAGAGCAAGAAATACACGCATATATTCAAGAGTGTTCTACCCTAGATCTAAGCACAAATGTAATATCCTAAGCTTAGAGAGATTTTCCCATCCTTAGCATTGAGGCTAAACAAATGTAAGGGAAAATCTCAAACTAGTTGGAAACTAAACAAACCTTACCCAAATGAGTCGGTTAAGTTTGTAGGTGAGTGTGAACTCGGTAAACATCTAGCAATCCCGAAAGGGAGGGTAGGCAATCCCGTGAGGGTGACAAGTCCCGTTTGAGTGTGAACTCGGTAAACATCTGTTGGGTGTTGGACTAACACGTTAAACTAAGTCCAGTCGGTTAAGTTGGTGCCCCTGATGATAGGGAAGAGTGGATGTAGGAGTTGGACTCCGAACCACTATAAAATCGTGTGTTCTTTACTGCTTTATGTTCTTACTTGTCTACGCATTCGATTATAAGCAAAACAACACACATGAGATTAAAAGTGAAAAATTGGAATCACTCTGCCCTCACCCCTATTTTATATGCATCGCTTTTAAAATGTTTGCTTCCGCACGCGCAAAATGGGTTTTCAACCGGGACCATCAACATGGATTATTTTTGAGTCATTTTCAGATGCAAAAGTCTTATCTGGTTTGTGTTGGCATTTGGTTTTGTGAGAGAGTCATTTTCTGGTAGTTGATAAAAGAAAGTAATCATGGGTATATGGAATCATACATATAACAAAAAATCCAGAGTATAAATAGTTTGCAGTTTGGATTGTAAGATGCTTGTAGATTGCTGTTAATTTTCAAAGCATAGTAAAGGGTTATATAAGCTAAATTGTTGAAGACTTCTTCTTTTCCTGAAATATTGATGTTAAATTTTAAGTCTTGAAACATTATCTTCTTAAGATGACAATGTATAAGGGTTACAGTTTTGTAAATTAGTTAGAGTGTACACTGAATATACATGAAACAATTTACTTTGCTATTTTTAGATGCAAAAGCACTATCTGGTTTTGAGTTTGGACTACTAAATATAGCATGCATCTCATGTTCTGCTCAATCCAAATATGAGATCCATGAATAAATTAAATAGAACTCTAAAATGCTTCTGTACTATAATATTCATTTTTCTTGATAAATGATAATGATAATTTGAATAATTCAAATAATTAATTATTCAATTATTATATACTATTATTTGCATTTTAAGATTATGATAGAATAAATTTATTATTAATATTTTAAAAATATCTATAAATATTATATTAATATCACTACACTTACAAACTAATACCACTACACACTTATCAATTTATACAATTGCACTTATAAACTAAGTCCAGCTAGCGATTCCTACGTCTAGGATGGATCAGAATATTAGATGCTATTGATAATATGATATTAGTTTATAAGAATAATAATATCAATTTATAAGTGTAATGATACCAGTTTCATATTATGAACAAGTTTCACAGGAAAATGTGGTGACAATTAATATAAATTCCTAACAGCTAGCTGCATGCATCTTTTAAGGCTGGGGTGGCGCAGCCTATGGCGTCGCACAGGGCCCCACACCAGGCGAGGGCCCCTGTTTTTTGGTCGCATGTTCAACCCTTTACCAACGCAGTTTTTTAAGCTCACTTTATCCAATTTTCTAGTACTCGCCTTCTCCTTTTAAACTACTTAACTTATCTGTGTTCGTTTTCTATTTTTATTTATTAATTTTCTGTAATTTTTCTTTTCTTTAAAAAAAAATATTTTCTGCTCTCTTTTCTTAATTATAATTTCAACTTTTCTGTGTTCTTTTTCTATTTTTTTTCTTGCATTTCTGTAATTATTTCTTTTAATTTGTCTTTCTTCTTAATTATTTTCTCCTCTCTTTTCTTCTTAATAATAATTATAAATTTCAATTTATAATTGTATGGTGTTTAAAAAAATTGTAAGAGTTATTTCATTTTCTCTAAATATAGATTTTTTTGATATATTTATACTATAAAAAAATATAACATAGATTGTTAATATATAGTCTCATTTATTTGATAAATTAATTTTTCTAATTTATATCTTTCCTTTCTTCATAATTATTCTTAATTATCCTTTGTATAGGTGTTTTAAAAAAAATATTTATTCGTGTAAACTGTAAAATAATTAATTTTCTCTACATGTATAGAACTATATGTTTTTTATTAAGTTTGAAAATATATAATTTACTATAATATGACGAAATAATTATATTATTTTTAATTTAAGGTATAAATATAGAGGGCCTAATATTTTTTTGCACATGGCCCTTAAAATTATAGGACCGACTCTGTTTTAAGGTATATGAGTATAACATATATACAATATTAATAGGTCATTTTCCTATTGGTATGTCAATATAGTTATTTCATTTGTCAATTTAGATATAAAATTTAGTAGATACATGTATATGATGTTTTGAAATATAAAATTTTATTTTTATAATTATTGATGCATAATCTAATTTAAAATTGATATTTTTAAGCTCGTTTGGGCTCCTATAAACTCGATTAAGTTTGAAAAAGTTCGTAAATATTCGACTGCCATGATTTAAAAAAAATTATGTAACTTTCAATTTTCCTCGACTCGATAAGAGACAAATAAATTCAACACTTAACATTCGACTTAGTTTCATTATGTCTCTTATTTTCCATATATAAAAAATTTAAGACAAAGTATCCTCTGAACAAGTTTCACGGATGTAGGATCCTATAAAGAAACTATATCACAACTAATACTCTTTTGTAATATAAGTCATACCCTTTAGTTGTCACGACTAATACTCTTTTGTGATATTAAGTATACTGTTTAGTATCACGACTAATACCCCCTTTGTAATATAAGTCATACCCTTCAGTTATCATGAATAATACAATTTTGTAGTATAAGTTACACTCTTCAGTATCACGACTAATACCCTTTTGTAATATAAGTCATACTCTTCAGTATCATGACTAATACCATTTTATAATATAAGTTATACCCTTTAGTATCACAACTAATACCTTTTGTAAAAGTATTAGTATCACAATTAATTTACTGAGATACCCTTTCTCTTGAAAACCTAAATAAAAAAATTAATACTTAAAAAATCATGAAACTCGTTGCAAACCAAATAAAGAATGTGTATATAGCATTTAAATTAAATTATAATTACAGTTAAGTGTATCGAGTCTTCATTTTTTTAAAGCGGTCTATAACATTATAATCAAAATATTTAATTGACTAATTTATATGCATCCTTCTCAATAAAAGAATAAATTACAATCGACAGAACAAATCATAATAATTATTTTAAATTCATTTAATACAAATGTAGCATGAATAAAATAAACTCCTATTTTTTTAAATTATTTTAAAAAAAAATTAAGATACCCAACAATCAAACAAATAATAAACATGATAAATAATAAAAAAAAATCAGCTATTAAGGGTTGAACCCAAGACGTTTGCAAGGAACTTTATGGGCCACCCCACTAGGGCACACTGCAATTCATGTTACAAAGTATACATTCAATATTTCAAGGGGTTGATAGGTAAAAAAAAAAAAATAAAAAAATTACAAGTAATAAACCGGGACTTCATCCCTAATTATTCATCCTCAATTATTCAGATGCCCAAATTCGATCATCTCCAAATTGAGACTTCATCCCCAATTCGTCATCTTCCCAAATTCATCCCCACAATTTGTTCTTCCCAAATCCAGAAATCCCTAATTCATTAACAATTAACACCACGATATCCCCAATTATCTTTAATTCCTAAATAACTGCGAGCAGCCGCGGTGATCATCCTAGCCGTGAGACTTCATCCCGAACCATCGTCAGCCGCGGCGAAATGAAGACTACGAGCAGTGGCCATCGTGATGATTATCACAAGCGATTCAGCTTTGAAAGACGAGTACTGAGCTATTTCGATCATCCCCTACTGCCCGATCGACGTGGCCGCGATCTCAAGTCATTGAGGAACATTCTATACTGAAATTATTCTCCGATGATATCATCAGGTATAGTAATTACGAGATTATTCTCTTAATTGAATACGATTTAAGATTCTATGAGGCAGAATTGGTTTTTGCGGTGGAGTATTTTCAGTCAAATTAGGTATTTATTCATAGAATTGGATAGAAAAACTATAATTTGATCTTGATAAATTATAAGAACGTGATTAATTCGATTTATCGATATCCGATACCAAATTTGATTATAAAATATTCCATTCTTAATCAGAGATATTCACGTACGTACCCACACTTATTTATACTCGATCAAACCAAAAACCTCTCACCCTTCTTTATAATATCGTGAATCTTCAACACTCTCTTCAATCATTTCCTCTCTCCTTTCATCAACAGAGGTTTTGGTAACTATTCCCCTTTTTGTGTTCATAGATATGTGGTTCCTGAATTGCTAGTTGTTATGCTACTTGTTCATAATAATATATGGTGTTTGATTGTTGTACTATTTTCACTGTTTTTTCATAAATCATTGAACCCTTGTTTATGTCTATACATTATTTCAATTAAATCTTTTGCTGCTTCTGTTTTGTGATTTTTTAGTGATTTTGTATTTAGTTTTCACTGAGCCCCATTTAGATTATTTCACTTATGTCGCAGGTTCTGTATCTGGGATCTCTAAAGCAATTGCTATTTAGGGGTTTTAAAAGTCCTGCAACATGTTTAAGTTAACAAATCAAATAACCAATATGGGGCAAGCTATAATTGTACTTCCTATGGTTCTAGCTTGCTCATCATGTAGTTTTCATATGTTATAATTTCCCACTTGTTAGGTCGGGCAAGATCCTATGTTCAAGAAGTGATGATCAATCTGTGGTACCTATATTTGTTTGATATTTTAAAGTGGCAGCACAAATTAGCAATTAGGTATCAACCTAGGTCTTAGCCACACTTTGATTAGCTTGGTTCATCTATAGCCCTTTCTTTCTTTGATAATCGTTGGACTGTTGTTAGTATATTGAATTTAATTTTTGTTACCTGCCTAATGTGACTCTGATTAGTATGGCTTTTCTTAGCCATTCTTGATCTATTAAAACCTTAAATTGCCTAAAATTTTGATGAGCTTATTTTTGTAATTTGTAGATTAATGCATATAATGGGTGAAGTCTTTAAGGCTTCCTTTACTTTGGTGTCTTAGGTTGGTTTATACTATTAGTACAAGTTAGTTGGGTTGAAATTTGAAGCTTCAGTTCCTTCAACAATGACCTCAGATCTGAAATCCTATGTGACAAAACAGTGATTTAAGCTGTGGCATTTTGTCAAGATTGTTCAGTGGATAATTGATAATCTGTTTTCCATTGATTTAATTAAGGCTCAAAGATAAAATAAAAGTAAATGTTGTTGCTGGTCCTTTCTTCCATACATGAAACCTCTCAAATTCCATCCACAAAGAGCGTCCTGCTTGCATCAAATACAGATGACTTTAGTTCATTCTATGTTAACCTTCTTTTTATTAAAAAAGATCTTGTGGGATGTTATGTTTCTGATATCAGTTGCTGCACATGATATAGTTAAAAATTCTTCATTTTTCAGGTTTGTGATATGGCTCCCGGAGGTCCATCGAACTTGAAACAGAAGCGCAACTTCATTTCCAGACAATCTCTTGTCAAAGGACTTTTAAATAATGATAGAGTTATAGGAGGTCAAGATGAAACACCTCAAAAAGGACGTCCAAATACTTTGCCAATCAAACACAACTCTATCCGAAATCCTCTTACTTCTGGAACTCGAAGTGCAAACAATTTTTCAAACTTAGCATCTGAGGCTTCCGAACCCGTACGTGACTGTTGGGAGATGAATTTTAAATAAAGATTTATGATTTTGATTAGATCCCAAAAACCCCTGAGTATGACATGTTCAGAATGATCTTGATAGTTGAGTCAGGATTCAGTTTTAGAATATTCAGGATGTTATCTGCAGAATGTATAGTCAGCAGATATAGTTCGAGATAGTTCTTCAAGACTCGAGAGGATCCGAGTAAATCGAAGACTCAATGAGAAGACTCAAAGACATCGGTCAATTATAAACTACAAAGATTCAGAAGACTCTGAAAACTCAGAAGACCTTGAAGACTCAGAAGACTCTGAAGACACAAAGACTGAAGACTGAGAAACTAAAGATCAAGAATACTGAAGGCACAATAATTATTGAAGAATCAGTAATGTACTGAATGCTCAGTATGAACCTGAATGTTCCGAGGCACTGAATATATCTATCTGAAGGATGGAATACTGAGAAGATCGCGATTCCTTAGAAAGTTAGATATCCGCCAAGACATTCAAATGCGCATAAAAGGAACTAAGTCAAGTGTTGTTAAGGTTATATCAAACTCGAGTTTTTTAAAAAAAGAGCCGTTGAAGGTGTCTACCTTTAACCGGAGACAAAAGTCAAAAAAAAGAAAGACAACATCGCCATCATCGATAATCGACAAAGGATGTGTCTCGAAAAAAAGATGTCGATGTACAAAAGTTCCAGATCGCAAAAAAGTGAAGACCGGCTACATGGAAGGCCATTGCCTAGAAAGTGTTAGGGAGTTTCAAACCCTAAATATAGCATTTTTCACACACCACAAGAGGGAACTCACGGTTGTCTCTCCAACGGATAGTTTTCAAGAGTGACCTTGGTGTATGCCTATAAATCTGGTGACCCTCTACATTGTAAGGTTACGGGGAAATTTATACATAACTTAAGAGCTCAAGCCTATTCTTGTAAAAGTTAAAAGCACTCGAAAAAACTTAGAATTTCCCAAGTGCTTCAATATTGAAGAGAGCTCACTATACTAAGCCTAACTTGATAAGAATTATCCAAAGCTTAGTCGAGATATCCTAACCCTTTGCATTGTGCTTCATTGTAAAGGATATCTCATCCTAGTTGGAAACCAACTTAGAAACCCCAAACCCTTGTGAAGGTAGTTGGAGTGTGTTTGTTGGTGAGAAGTGTTGTAAAGAGTTAGTAAACTACGCGGGAGTAGTCGAAAAAAACTAGAGGAGAAGTTAGTAAGCTCTGGGGGTAGTCTGAAAGCTTGTGTGTGATTGAGTAAGTAAACTACGGAGGTAGTCGAAAAGCATGTGGTCGGGTTGAGTAAGTAAACACGTGGAGTAGTCGAAAAAACTTCGGGGAAGTTGAGTAAGTAAACTATGAGGTAGTCAGAAAACTCATAAGTTGATAGTGAATTTCTCTGAAGAGTCGGAGAGAGTGGACGTAGGAGCTTGAGTCTCTGAACCACTATAATTCTTTGTGTTCTTTATTGCTTTCCTTATCTCAGGCTTATCATTGCATTGACTTGATTTTGAAAACATACTTTTTCATCGATATTGGGTTGGAATCAATCCACTGAAGTTGCATAAGTGAATCACAGCCTATTCACTATTTCATAAAGGGAAGGTTTTCTGCAAAGCTTAAAACGAGTATAAACTAAGGGCCAAACCATTCCGCACAACTGAGTAGCTAGAACAAATAGTTACCAAAATGAACGTACTCTTCTGAGGGTTCAATAAGTTAGTTATCCGATCCAAGCAACTCGGGATCTCTCGACACTCGGGACTCGGTTGGGATTATCTCGAGGTTTACGAAAGCGATTTCGGGATCACCTTTGTCTCGATGAGACTTTGACTCAGAGCGATCTGTGCTTCTCAGAACCTAATCTTCAGGATTATCTGACCCAAGCTGACCTCAGTAAGAAAAAGTTTTAAAAACACTGAACACGTGTATTCCCCCCCATACACGTGTAAGACTCGTTTGCACCGGGCCAATAAGTGGTATCAGAGCAGTGGTTCAACTTGACCACCTGCTGTGTTGACCAAAGTTTTATTTTCAAAAATACTTGTGGTCTATCCGAATCGATCTTATTTTTGAAACCTTTTATTTTTCAAGAGATCAAAAAAATGTCTTCTAAAAAACTTCCCATGTTCTCAGTGGAGAACTATGACCTATGGAGACTGAGAATGCAGGCTCATCTGTATTCCAAACATGAGCGTATGTGGAGAGTGGTCTCTCAAGGAACATTCCAGTTTACTGTAGTGAATCCCAGAGGAACAGAAGATGAGAGAGTTGATCCTAGAGCAGAATTTCCTAAGTCTGATGACCAACTGACTCCTGAGGAGAGAAAGTTAGTCAATCTAGACTACATTGCAAAAGACACACTATACAAAGCACAATTGATGATGGTGTGATGGGAATGATCTCTCACCGTAATCTTTGCTAAAGAGATTTGGGATACACTAGCTGTTATGTGCCAAGGCACATATCATATAAAAGAAAACAAACTTTCAGTGGCAATTGGAAAGTTTGACAGTTTTGAAATGGATGATGGTGAATCAATAGACAAACTGGAAGTCGATTCACTTAGCATCATGAATGATCTAAATGCACTTGGAAAGAAATGCCCACAGAGAGAAGTTGCATTGAAAATTCTTAGAGGTCTATCTAAGAAATGGGATATTCATGCAGTGGTGATTGAAAACACCAAGAATATTAACTCAATGCCTTACCAACAAGTCTTTCTCGAAATTTGAAAGCCTATGAATTTGTAATTGATAAGAAATCCAAAAAGGCTGACAGCAAAGATGATTCTTCATCGAGTAAGAATGTGGCCTTAAAAGCCAAAAAGATAAAACTCAGTAAAACTAGAGAGTTCGAGAACCCTCATGCCAAAAAATCGGGATGAGCTTGAGGAAAAGCTAGCACTGATGGCAAGAAGGTTTGATAGACTCAATAGTAAATTTGGAAAATACAAAAACTATTACAGGAACCACAGGTACCAGAAGAAACCTGAGGACAGATCAACTGAGAAGAAGAAAGACCTGAAAGCTGAAGGATCTTCATCCAAAAGAAAGGACTCCAAGTCCAAAGAAGAAAATGATCAGGATGATGATGCCAACAGATGCTATAACTTCCAGAAGAAAGGTCACTTCCAGTATGATTGTCCAGATTTGAGTGCTAAGGAGAGAAGAGAAAGGCAAGCTATAAGAGACCAGAAGTTCTCAAGCAAAAAGGCCATGATTGCAGAAGAAGAACACTCGAGGAGGGATCTAGCTCTTCAGATGAGATATTCTCGACAAAGGAAAGTGATGACATCTGTCTGATGGCCATTGAGGAGGTAAACTCTTCTTTTCTCTGTTGTTGCTCCTACACTAGCACAAGAGTTTTCAAGTTCCACCGAAAAGCAGTCATTTTGACCGATGGATTCTTTTCGAGAATCGATGAAGGACTATCTTTGTTTTTGCAAGGGATCGCTAAATCAAACTCAAGAGCGAGAATAAGGAACCGAAAAGTTGAAAATCTAAAATGGAAAGACTCTAGCAATATCGAAGTCACTTCTCAATTAATGGGAGCTCTTGATGAATGGATGTTCGAAAGTATAACTCTCGAGAGAAAGAGAAGTTGATAGTGTCCCTAATCGAAAAAGCTAGAGAAATCCTTTCAAGAGATTCAAATTTAATCATAATCGAAGTTCAATGACCTCTCCGAGAAGCATAAAACTCTACTGAATCTGTGAGGATAGTGCATGAGAGAAGTTAACTCTATTGAATAATGCATCTAATGTAATAGATGAAATTCAGAGTTACCAGAGATCTGTGACTATAAAATACGGATTGGGATATATTCGGGGAACCTCACAAGGTCATCTAAATGTTTGCACAAGTAGCAAGAAGACTATCTTTGTAAAACCATGGCACCTACACTTCAAAATCAAGAAATGCCCAAGGTTGTAGACAAGGGAAAATGACCTATGGTCTCAAGAAACCCGAATGATCAAAGTTAGAAAGCCCAAACCTCGGTGAAGGCAAGAAAACCCGAAAGGTCGATTTGGAAAGTTTCAGCAAGTACTTCAAAGCCTCGGGCTAAGAATGCAAACCCGAAAGGCTCCACATTGAACCATCAGAGGAATCCTCATATGAGAAACACTCAGCAGAGACATTCTCAATCAAGAGACCAAGTCCTCATTATCTTTGAAAGACCAGATTTCAAAGATGCATAACCCGAACCTCACTTGCCTAAGGGTAAAGGTTATCCGAACCCGAAAGTCATCAAAGATTTAGACCGGTTTTGCACAAAAGCCTAAGCATCCAATGTAAGAAGGCTGAACCAAAGAAGAACTCTCTAAGGCACATGTTCATGCTAAAGCTAACACACATATACGTAAAAATCGCTAAGGCACCCGGAGTAGTGGATGTATATGTTGATGTTTATGGAAGACAAATTAGCCACTCTAAAGTGATTAGAGTTGTCGAGGTGATTTGGATTCCAAAGGTATAGCTAACCTCGTGGGACCCTACACAAAATGGGTACCTAAGAATTGATCTGCTTTTAGGGAGGAAAACCGGGGCACTAAGGCGATGAAAGATCACATGGCAATCGATGAGCAGAGATGAAAACCGGGGCACTAAGTCGACAGATTCAAGAAGATGCTCAAATGACTATGTTGAACAAAGAGGCCTGAGATCACTTTTGGAGATAACTCCAAGGGATGATCAAGGATATGGAACTTTGGAAGTCGACTGTTCATATCCATGGTGTTTCATATGTATCGGATTGAAGCATAACTTGTCATCAATTAGCCAATTACTGTGATAAGGGTTTCAATGTTGAGTTCTCCAAGAACTTATGCTTTGTGAAAGATGATACATCACGAGAAAGTATTCTTGGACGGGTACAAGAAAAGGGAATGTGTATCTTGTCGATTGGAGTTCAACTCCTAAAGATACATGTTTAATTGCTAAAAGTTCCACAGATACCCGATTGGTTATGGCATAAAAGAATGAATCACCTAAACTTCAAAACCCCGACCAAGCTTGCAAGATTAGCTCTTGTGAGAGGGTTGCCTAATGAAGTGTTCAAGAAGGAACACATTTTGATGCGTGCGGAAAGGAAAACAAGTCAAAGCATCATTTAAAAGCAAAGTAGAAGTTTTTACCGAGAGAATACTTGACTTTTGCATATGGATCTGTTTGGTCCTATAACACTGTGAGCACTAATGGCGGGAAATACACATTGGTAGTAGTTGATGACTACTCAAGATATACTTGGGTCATATTCTTACTCAAGAAGAAAGAGACTCGAGATAAAGTTGCTTTAATTACTAAAAAGGCTCAAGAATGAGAAAAAATCGAGTGTAGTCAAAATCGGATCGACAAAGGAACCGAGTTTATAAATCATATCATTTTCGATTATTATGCAAACAAATGGAATTCTACATGAAACATCACCGCAAGGACCCTCAACAAAATGGTGTTCTTTGAAAGAAGGAACGAACTAACTCGAAAAGAAGTCGCAAGGACAATGATAGTGAAGTCGATATTCCTAAAAGATTTTTGAAATTTGAAGCTCTCAACCGCATGCTACTCTCAAAATAGATCCATGTTGACAAAAAGTCAAGGCAAAACGCCTTATGAGCTTTGGAATGAAAGGAAGCCTCTTGTTTCTTTCTTTCGTGTGTTTGGTTGCAAGTGTTTCATACACAATAATGGTAAAGATGGGTTGAAAACATTTGATAGTAAAGGCGATGAAGGAATATTCTTAGGATATTCTCAAGTCGAAGAAAGCTTTCGAGTTTACAACCTGTAGGACTCTTATTGTGGAGGAAACACCTCATGTTGTTTTTTGATGAATCTGTTTGTGTTCGGAAGAAACAGAACATGATGCAAATGAACCGACAAAGAGGATCACCAGATTAAGCACGAAGCGAAAGATAAATCATCTAACTGAATCTGAAAAGAAGAAGTCAGTCATTATCTATGATTGGAGTGACTCAGACTCAGATAAAGAAGTTCAGGATGGAAATCAGGATGGTGAGACCTAGGAAAACCAACACTCCAAAGGTGACCAATCGAGCAGACACGGTTCAGAATCGGTATGTGATGCCAATGAAGATGTGGTCACGGTGAGGCAATTTTCGAATCTATCAACCAAAGGGGAACAAATGTCTCGATAATGTTCAATAGAATTCCCCGAGGAAGATGATTCCTTTTCTCTGCTTTTGTTGTTCCCCGAGTTTGTCGATTTAATCGAACCTAACATTTCAAATGTTGAGGATACCATTGAAGGGGAACATCAAGAAGGAAATGGTTAGATAGCCATCCTACAAGCCGATTGTGGGGGATCTAAGCTGAAGGTGTTAAGACTAGAAGGTTCCATGGAGAAAGTGCACTATTTCGTTTGCTTCCCTATCGAGAAAGAAAGAACTCACCGAGATTGGTGAAGCTCTACAAGATTCTCACTAGATTCTTTCGCCATGCAAGATGAAGTCAATCAATTCTCGAGGAATGAAGTATGGGAACTAGTAGATAGACCAGAAAGGCACAATGTCATTGGAACCAAGTGGGTTTTCAAGAACAAAAGAGATGAAAACAACAACATTGTGAGAAACAAGGCAAGGCTAGTTGCACAAGGTTATTCCCAAGAAGAAGGTTTGGATTATGATGAAACCTTTGCACCTGTTGCAAGACTAGAAGCCATCAGATTGTTTCTTGCATATCTTTGCCCACATGAAGTTCACGATCCATCGATGGATGTGAAAAGTTCATTTCTGAAGCGGCGTGCTTAAAGAAGAGGTTTATGTGGAACAACCTCCCGGTTTCAAACAGAATGACCAAGTTTCTGTGCTAAGAAAAGCTTTGTATGGTCTTAAACAAGCACCCGAGCATGGTATGATACTCTTTCTCGGTTTCTTCTTGACCATGGTTTTGTCAAAGGGCTGTTGATAGAACTCATTCGGGATAGAGGATGGGGAAGATATCTTACTAGTTCAGAGATATATGTTGATGACATCATTTTTGGATCTCCAAACCATCAGCTGTGTGAAAAGATTTCAACACTGATGAAAGGCAAATTTGAGATGTCAATGATGGGAGAGATGAATTTCTTTCTAGGACTTCAAGTGAAACAATCAAAGGAAGGAATATTCATCAACCAGGCAAAGTACACCAGAGATCTGATTGCCAAATATGGTGTACCGAATTGCAATACGATTAGAATTCTCATGAATACTAACTACAAGATGGATCCCGATTAGAAAGGCAAATCGAAGAAGTCATAATCGATTATAGAGGAATCATTGGATCATTGCTCTATCTCACGACAAGTAGGCGGATATAACATTTCTTTGTTGGGATATGTGCAAGATACCAAGCTAATCCTAAGGCTAGTCACATGGACATGGATGCTGCAAAAAAGATACTGAAATATCTTAAGGGCACAGTGAATAGAGGATTATGGTATCCAGCTGATGATAACCTAGAGTTAAGTGGTTACTCGAGATCGATTATGGAGGATCAGAATTGACAGAAGTCCACTTCAGAACTTGTCAATTTCTAGGAAGCAAGTCGATATCTTGGTTTTGAAGAAGCAGACCTCAAGAGCAACAAAGCACTGAAAAGTTGAATATATGGTCTGCAGGAAGTCTGCTTTGCGGCATGCATTCTTTCGCTCGGACAACAATTAAGGGATTATAAAGTTGTAGCCAATGAAGTACCAATATTTTGTGACAATAATAGTGCCATTGCTATTTCACAAAACCCTAGTATTGCACACGGATGCAAGCATGTGGATATCGGACATCACTTCATCGAGAGATCATGTCGAGAAGAAGGACATAAGGATGTAGAAAATTCATAATCGATAAGCGAGGAGTGATATCTTGACTAAACCTTTGGCGTAAATCAAGATTTCAAGAACTTTCGGTTGAATTAGGGATGCTAGAACGGTGTATAGAATAAAAAAAAAAAATTGAAGGTTTTCGGATCGATGAAGTTTTCTCGAATCCTTCCGAGAAGCTCAGATAAAATGGAAATCTTGAATTGGATCTCGAAAACTTCAAGAAAGATATCTTGAACCAATTCAAGATTTAGTATTATAATCGACATTTTATCAAGATCGAAGACTAAAGAAGACCGATAGAGGGAAATTGGTCTGAAGAAGTAATGACTCATGCGATCTATTTATTGCTCAAGTTAATTCAGTAATCATTCGCAATAAATATAAAAACACCTGAGGAATGTTTTTTTTGGGGCGGGATCGTTTTAAATTCTGAAGAAGGTCAACAGTCATTTAATGCTCTGCTACATTAATGACCAATGAGGATATTTTGGCGGCTTACTTTTTGGAGATCGCTTGGTTCAGATAACCCGATTAATCGGAGATTAATCTCAACCGTTGTTACTCACCTAACCAACACGATTCCCCACGATCTCAAGGCTATATAAACCCCAATCAGCCATTCAAGCCAAAATTTTATCAAACCCTTCGTTTCAAAATCCTCTGAAATTAAAATCCCCTTTGCCTAGAAATTCTCCAAACCCTAAAGCTTCCCTTCTTCAATCAAACTCTAAAATGGCTCCAACCCTGTTCGAGAGATTAGCCAAAACCAACAAGCCGTGGTACGAGTTCGTTGTCTCACTCGAAAAGCACAACCAACTCAAAGCCGTAAGAGGAGGCTCTGATATGATTCAATCAAGCTAAACTCACCAACTAGTTAAAACCCACTGGACCGGTGAGTTTTGCGAAAAGAGGTAATCGAATTCATCTCAGAATTTGAAGATAGATGAAGAGGGTCAGATGCATTCTAAGTTAATCGATCACACTTAGAGCAGTCATCCAAATACGTCGATTTTGAGAGGGATCTGTATATTGTTCCAAAAAATCTGAATGATGTTTTTGAGCTCTGTGATAGAGGAGAGGATCCTACGATGTATATGTCAGGAAGAGAGCAGGAGTACTTAGATAGGATTGCTGAGAATCCTGTTAAGTTTGAGGCGACACTGCATAAAAGGCACCTGAAGCCACAATATCGTGTGTTGATGGATATTGTGAGCAAGTGCATCATGAGTCTTGCGGGGAGTTTTGAGCATATAAGTACCCCGAAGCTCAGATTGATGGCGGCGATAGAAGCTTCACCCACCATAGATTTCAACTGGCTGAAATTCCTGATCCAGACGGTGAGTGAGCAGACCAAAGTTTTGAAGAAGATTGACGGGGCGATCTCAATCAAAGGCAAGATCCACCATGCCACCAAAATTGCTTACATTTTGGAGATGTGCAGAGAGGAGGAGGATATCTTCGCCAATTCGACCCCATTTCCTAAATCCAAAATTCTCCTTAAACCCATTGCTGCAAGGAAGCAGGTCATCAGGGGGAAGAGAGAAAAGAAGGTAGAATCACCTTCTGCAGCTGCTGAAAAAGAGACCCAACAAACTAGGGGGAAGATGTTGTTGGAGGCAAAGATGGAGCAGGGAGCAAAAATGATGAAACCGAAAAATCTTGCTCCAAAACGCCGAAGATTGGTGGTTCTCACCGATGAAGATGGAAGTGATTCTGAAGAGATTCAACCTGAGGGCCAAACTGCTCAGAGTTCACCATTACAAGTGTTGGCTCAGGTTATCTCCAGGACACAGGATCAGACTGAGGAGCAGGTCTTTTCTGAGGTGCTCGAGACATCGCTCAGTACAGATAAAATTTCTCAGGAAATTTTCAAAGGAGCTCAGACCTCAGAGATGCCTACCCTGTGTGCGTGCTCGCATGTAAGAGCCATTTCGAGTCGATCTGAAGATGTGCAAGCTCAGACTGACGAGCCAACTCAGACTCAAATTGAGGATATACCAGTTCAGGCCTCAGAACCCACACATATACAAACTGAGGACCTGACCGCACAAACTTCAGATGCTGCTGAGACTCAGGAGCAGAATAGTCTTGATGAGCTCCTGAGTGATCTACTTCTTGATCCCTTAGCAGAAACTTCAAATGAACCAGAGAGCCCGAGATGGAAGAAGGGCGAGGCTGAAGAAGGCGAGTGGAGGAGCAAGGGGGAACGGTTCATACTTGACCGATACCCTGAGCTCAGCTCATATCCTGATCTGCAAGATATTTTCTTCAGATTAAGGACAACTATATTTATCCTCAATCAGACTCTTCCCGAGATGCTTGATATTGCTGCTTTTAGAGGGGAAGACGGTGGAATGAGGAGACGGCCTTTTCGACCCGACTTCTCAGGGTTCAGAAGGACAAAGCTCAGGATGAAAAACTCCAATTTTGATGAGCTGGTTCAGAGGAAGTTGGCTGAGAGGAGAGCAACTGAAGTTGGTGCCCCAAGCAGCGGAGACAAATCTCAAGATGGAGATGGGGACCAACAGGGAGATGTTGAGAAGCAGTCTCAGATTGAAAAGGAGACTTCTGTTGCTGATCAACCTGGATCTAGTCAACATCAGAATGTTGATAGTACTCTTCAGACTGAGGCACAACTGGAGACTGGAGCTCAGAATGAAGCTGGAGCTCAAGATGATCAGACAACACAGGAGGTACAGAAGATCCCTGAGATTGATCTCACTCCTCTGATAGAGAAACTTGAGAAGGTTGAGCCAATGATGATCAAGATTGCTCAGATGGAAGAAACGTTGGCCAATCAAGCTCAAAAGATGGACGATCTTAGTCACTCTTCAGAACTGGTGCAAATTCAAAACACTCTAACCACCCAGATGACCTCCATGGAAGGAAAGCTAAATGAGAAGTTTGGAGGGAGTCAAGGCCGAAGTTAAGTGATGAATCGAAGGTAAACACCAGAAAGTTCGATTTCCTAGAGGTGAAACCGCGTAAAAGAATGAGGTGCTAATCAAGTCTTTGTTGAGGAAATGAGCTCAATGCTCATGACCAAGATGACAGAGATGTTCAAAGAAGCACTCTCCGCCATTTTGCCCACTTATCAAGAATTTTCGTGGGCCAAGAACCATCTAAGGAGGCGGAAAGATTTAACAAGATCGAGATAGCGAGGAGAAGTTATTTGTGTAAGCAAAGAGCAATATCACATGGACACAACACTCTCCGTGCTTCTTCCAAAATTGCGATGCCAAGAAGGGGAAAAGGAAGTCAAGATCTCGTAAAGTTCATGGCACGTACTTTTGGAGAAGAAGGATCGAGAAAAGATCTTTGAAATGTATCATCTAGCAAAAGCCTTTAAAGAAGTCTGAGCTACCGAGAAGTTGAAGTTCGCTCGGTAGAAAAAGCCTATCTACACTCGAAGTTTCGAAAGCAAGCTATGCTTGATGTTGCAAGAGAGAAACCGAAAGTGCTAGATCAAAGGTTGGAACAAGCCAGTTCTTCTTTGCCGATGCCTTATGAAGAGGAAAGCCTTGGGCGTTGTTCAACCCGAAAAGCAAGCGTGCAAAAGGCTTCTAAGCCAATCCAGAGAAAACCGACTTACGGATGATGAAGAAACAGAACAACCAAAGGAATCGAGTCTCAACCTCGTAAGAAAGTCTTCAACACGAGAAATGCTCAAGACACTCCAAGAAGAACAAGCTAAGAAAGCTGCTGCTTCGGTCTCAGGAACGTCTGTGATCATAAAGAAGATAGACGAAGAGCAGAAGCAAAGGAGTGATTTCAGGAAGTTTGCGAGCAAGAGGAAGGAACATCAAAAGCACTAAAGTGGCCCCACGTTGATAAATGGATGCCTATCAAACTCAACGATATGTGGGAAGAAGTCAAGAGGACCTTCGGTTCAATTATGATGTTCTCGGGGAATGGAGAGGGAAAGCTCGGATCGAATGAAGCTTTCATTGAATACCTTCTTATCTTCTATCCAAAGTATCTCAGAGTGGATTAACTGCGGATGAAGGAGAGGTACGAGAGAGTTGCCCTCTGGTCCATATTCCTATCCACCTCCAAAACTTGATAATGGCTTGGTGAATGAGAAGGCCATTACTCAAGAGATTGCTCAAGATATCTTTGGTCATTGGGTTTAACAGAAACAAATCCAGGACATCATCAAGGAAAGAAATGAGAAGAAGAGATTTTTTCGGAATGTTTGACTGGAGGTGCCTCTTGATGAAGTTGAGAATGAAGCAAATCAAGAGCGTAAGATCAAGAGCAAAAAATCGAAAGATCAAGATCAAGACTCGTAAGATTTTGTAATCTTTATATTTTGTCTTTTTTGATTTTGTTGATAAACTCATTGTAATATGTAACAGGATACCAATCATCAATGAAGATTTATCATTATGCTCAAAAGATAATATCTCATTATCTTATTTACATGTATTTTATTTTGATATGCCTGAATGAATGTCTCTGAATTGATTGTATGATTGATAAGGGAGAAATTGTTTAAGTATTTGGTAATGAACTAGTTAAAGAGATTCATTCTTTGAAGAAATTCTTTGAATGATTAAACTATTGAGAAACTCAAATTGTTGAGTGATTCTCTGTTTTTAAGAAATTGTTAGGAGACAACCAATCTTGAAATAGGATAAACCAAAAAAACACGAGTATAGGTTATTTGTTTGTAACAAGATAGGTTTTGGCATCATTAAAAAAGGGGGAAATTGTTGGGAGATGAATTTTAAATAAAGATTTATGATTTTGATTAGATCCCAAAAACCCCTGAGTATGACATGTTCAGAATGATCTTGATAGTTGAGTCAGGATTCAGTTTTAGAATATTCAGGATGTTATCTGCAGAATGTATAGTCGCAGATATAGTTCAGATATTCTATGAAGACTCGAGGATCTTGAGTAATCAAGACTCAACGAGAAGACTCAAAGACATCACCAAGATAAACTACAAAGATTCAAAAGACTCTGAAGACTCAGAAGACCCTGAAGACTCAGAAGACTCTGAAGACGCAAAGACTGAAGACTGAGAAACTAAAGATCAAGAATACTGAAGGCCGCGTAATTCAAGAATCAAGAATGTATTGAATGCTCAAGATGAACTCAGAATGTTCCGAGGCAATTGAAATATATCTATCTCAAGGATGCAACATCGAGAAGATCGCAATTCCTTAGAAAGTTAGATATCCGCCAAGACATTCAAATGCGCATAAAAGGAATTAAGTCGAAGTGTTGTTAAGGTTATATCAAACTCGAGTTTGTAACCAAAAAGAGCCGTTGAAGGTGTCTACACTTTAATCGGAGACAAAAGTCAAAAAGAGAAAGACAACATCGTACCATCGACATCGACAAAGGGATGTGTCTCTGAAAAAAGATGTCAGATGTACAAAAGTTCCAGACTGCAAAAAGTGAAGACCGGCTACATGGAAGGCTATTGCCTAGAAAGTGTTAGGGAGTTTCAAACCCTAAATATAGCCGTTTCACACACCACAAGAGGAACTCACGGTTGTCTCTCCAACGGATAGTTTTCAAGAGTGACCTTGGTGTATGCCTATAAATCTTGGTGACCCTCTACATTCTAAGGTTACGGGGAAATTTATACATAACTTAAGAGCTCAAGCCTATTCTTGTAAAAGTTAAAAGCACTCGAAAAACTTAGAATTTCCCAAGTGCTTCAATATTGAAGAGAGCTCACTATACTAAGCCTAGCTTGATAAGAATTATCCAAAGCTTAGTCGAGATATCCTAACCCTTTGCATTGTGCTTCATTGTAAAGGATATCTCATCTTAGTTGGAAACCAACCTAGAAACCCCAAACCCTTGTGAAGGTAGTTGGAGTGTGTTTGTTGGTGAGAAGTGTTGTAAAGAGTTAGTAAACTACGCGGAGTAGTCAGAAAACTCTAGAGGAGAAGTTAGTAAGCTACAGGGGTAGTCTGAAAGCTTGTGTGTGATTGAGTAAGTAAACTACGGAGGTAGTCAGAAAGCTCAGGGTCGGGTTGAGTAAGTAAACTACGTGGAGTAGTCAGAAAACTTAGGGCCGAGTTGAGTAAGTAAACTACGAGGTAGTCAGAAAACTCATAAGTTGATAGTGAATTTCTCTGAAGAGTCGGAGAGAGTGGACGTAGGAGCTTGAGTCTCTGAACCACTATAATTGCTGTGTTCTTTATTGCTTTCCTTATCTGTGCTTATCTGTTGCATTGACTTGATTTTGAAAACATACTTTTCACTGATATTCAGTTGGAATCAATCCACTGAAGTTGCATAAGTGAATCACAGCCTAATCACTATTTCATAAAGGGAAGGTTTTCTGCAAAGCTTAAAACGAGTATAAACTAAGGGCCAAACCATTCCGCACAACTGAGTAGCTAGAACAGATAGTTACCAAACTGAACGTACTCTTCTGAGGGTTCAGTAAGTTAGTTATCTGATCCAAGCAACTCAGGATCTCTGACACTTAGGACTCAGTTGGGATTATCTGAGGTTTCTGAAAGCAGCTCAGGATCACTGTCTCAGTAGACTTTGACTCAGAGCGATCTGTGCTTCTCAGAACCTAATCTTCAGGATTATCTGACCCAAGCTGACCTCAGTAAGAAAAAGTTTTAAAAACACTGAACACGTGTATTCCCCCCATACACGTGTAATACTCGTTTGCACCGGGACCAACAGTGACACTTCTCAAATTCCATCTACGGAGATCGTCCCACATGCATCAAAAGAAGCTGCTGCTGCTGCAACAGGTAAAGTTATTAATTTTAGGTATTTTTTACGTGTTCTTCATTATCTTTAAAATAATAGTCATGTATAAGAATATATATATATTGTAAAACAATTTTTTTGTTCACGTGTAGCTCCTGTTTCAAAGAAAAGGACTCGTGGTGAAACAACTGGAGATTGATTGTTGAAGTACTATGATGCTTTCGGGAAGTTTAAGATTAAGGTGGATCCATCAGTTGGGAGACCAACAAATGCGGTCCAGTCGTCGAAATTGGCAACTAATATTGGAATAGTAACGCGACAAGTTCTCCCTGTACCGATACGATGGAAAGAGGTAGATGAGGACAATGGATTGAAGCTAGAGTTTGATCATCTGCAGGTATGGATTGAAAAAATTTATGTGTTTAATATATTGTTTTTACCTTCTTTTATTCTAATTTGCATGTTCTATGTTAGTTGTAGATGCATATGGATTTGAATATTGATGAGGCTGGAGTGAAACAGAGATTGGTCGATCGGGTGAAAGAAAGTACTAGGTAACAGCGTTTTAAGTTGCATCAGCATTTTCATAAATATCCAGATCTACAAGAGGCTAAGGATCACAAACCAAAGGCCTGTCCCGACAAAGATAACTGGGAAAAACTCTCTGATTATTTTGCCTCACTTGAATTCAAGGTAAAATTAGCTTTGTGCCCGCAAAGATGTAAGCTGATGAAATGGTGTTCTTGTTTGAGCTCTTCAATTAAAAGGAAGAATCTCATATTGTTTGTGTTATTTTTTGATTATTTTCGGCAGATATTATGTTTTGTTGTAGTATGGAGTTTTGAGGAATGAGGGGATTTGGATCTTAGGATTTCTTCATGTTTTAGTGTCTTATTGAAGTATGGATCACTAGTGGATATAAGCAATCGACTTTTATTTGTTATATGTGTCGCAATCTGAGTTAAAAATGTTCGATTCAATCTCTTTTTTAACAGTGATATTTTATTGGATGTCTACTCCCTGCAGATTACATTTGGATGATCCAAATTCTTAAATGGTTGCTTCTATTTGCTTTATTATATGAGATGTTATTTTTTATCGTTGAATATGAAAAAATCTGGATGAAAATTAAGTTATGATTACGTATGTTAGTATGAATGACACCCATTGTAAGAAAATGGAATTTGTATCAACAAGTTTCCTCTTATGTCCATTCCCATTCTTTGCAATGGTACTTAGTATTTACTTGTAAACTTGGGTTTTTCTATGATCAGTTAATGCACATAATTTTACAGGTTTAATGGCTAACACTTTTCAATGCAAAAATTATGATTTGTTTTGTTACAATTATAATGCTCTTGCAGCGTTTAAGTGAGATCAATAAAAGCAACAGGTAAAAAAGTGCTATGCAAGCATACTGCTGGACGAAGGCCTTTTTCAGTCCGATCGCATGAACTTGTGAGTATATGTTTTCAAGTAGTATATGTTTTCAGTTTTTGCATTCCTTGCACTAGTTGCATCTACACACCTATCACATAAAATAAGATTACCTTTGAAATATTGGAACTATTGCATTTTGACAGCAACTTATTTGATCGGTAGGACACCTTCTCAGGTTTTAAACAACAAAACTTCTATATCTGATTATTTGTTTATTTGTCATCTTTCTGATTCTCATAGAGTATTCACAGCCCCTATTTCCCAAATAATTGAACATAAGACCTGATGATATGTCAATAATTAAATCATATAAACATTAAAAGGAGGTAATTATGGGTTTTATGAATATTTTATTTCAGTCTTGGGTATGGTGATGAAGTAGCTGATTTTTAATAATTTTTTGTAGTCTCTTGAACTTAAAGAACCGTGCGATCGGATTTACTTGTATGAGCAAACCCACAGTACAGAGAATAATGGTGGATATCCGACAAGACAAAACAAAATTGGGTAAGTCGTGTAGACATTTATGATATTTGATTATGTTATTATTGAGATTAATTTACTTCTTTTTCAATTCAGTTGAACATTTTATTTACTTTATTTATGCTTAAATACCATAGTTTTAAAAGGCGCGCCCCGGGCAAGAGGCGATTGAGGCTATAGGGTCTTCGCCTTGTTTATATTTTTTGAGGCGATGTTGGCCAAGCGAGCGCCTGAAGTCGCCTTTTTCGCCTTTTTGAGGCAATCAAGGCGCGCCTCTCCTACAAACGTGTTTTGGTCCCTCTTTTATAATATTACTAACACTTTTAGGTCATTTTTTGAAATTAAGTAACACTTTTTTAGTTTTAAAAAAATAAAACATATAAAAATTAGAATAATACATATTACATAACTAGGGTTTTGAAATTCAAAACACTTCCAAGACTCTGCCTCCTCTCTTCAAACTGCTCCTGCTCCTCTTCCTACTGCACCGGACCGCCGCCAGCGTGCCACCGTCGCCAGCCTGCCGTATGGCACTGCCCTGGTAAGGTAAGGCCCGTAAGGGAAAACAAGTGAGGAAGAATGTGAAAGGCTCAGAAAGAAGACTTAGAGATGAAGATGAGTTGAGGAAGATGAAATTGATGAAGATGGAGAGGAAGAGGAGGAAGAGGAAGAAGAGTACATTGATGATGATGATGATCAATTTGATGATGAGGAGGAGGAGGACATTGATTTTGATGAGGATTGAGTCACTTGACTAATCACTAATGAACATCTTAATTGCTATTTTTTTTAATATTTGATGGTTTGTGTGTGTGAAAGTCTATCTTCGCTAATTTAGACATTTAATATCAATTTCATGTTTACATTATGTTTATATGTGGCTTTATTGGTTTAATTATATGAGAATATGTGTGAAATAAGTATATAAGATCATAAAATATTGTTTGAGAGAATATGTAGGAGAGGCGCGCCCCATGCGGGCTCCTCTCGCCTCGGGCAACGGAACACCCTTTTTACGCCTTGCGCCTTTTAAAACTATGTTAAATACCAGGAAACGATGAAACGTAAGCGAGATGAATATGTTGAGCTCGGAATAGAGAAGACCGAACCTGAGATAGTCTTGGAGGTGTTGGGCCATGGGGCTGGATATACCAAAGGGTATGGTTACGGTTCAAAACCTCCAAGTAGATGGAGTTCATTGTACAATTCTTCTGCTGAATTTGAAGATGAGCTAAGAGAAACAACGGAAGAGTTTCAACAAGAAGAATACTATTAGGTATCAGCTCTGTTAGATTGAGAGTGCATTGTACAATTCTTCTAACAAACTTCTATTAATCATTGTAGTCCAGAGCTCAAGTGGAAGAATTACAAACTCAAGTAACTAGCTTGAAAGAGGACCTGGCTACACAAAATGAAAATTTGACTGCCAAACTCTCTGAGGAAAATGACATTCTCACTGCAAAACTCTCTGAGCAAAGTGCAACTATGAACAAATTAATGGCTTTTATGAGGGAGAAATGGATTGACATATAATTAAGGTTAACTTCTAATTTTTTTTATGAGTTTTTGCTTCTTGTTGTTTTTCTTTAGCCTTTATTTTATTATTTTCATTTTTCTTTTAGTACTACTCATATGTGTAGCTTTAAAGCTGGCTGTGTTAGAAGAGGGCAGATATGATGATTTATTTGTGTTCAACATGTGTAACAAATAAGGGAATGTGGTTCTCTAGTTTCTCACTCTCGAGATTAGGTCTTGTAGATGCTATTTTGAAGTGCAATTAGGTCTTGTAGATGTTGATTGCTGATTTGTTGGAGCATTGCAACTGCTGATTTGATTCAAACATAAATGTGGATATGTGTGTGATACAATTTATAATTTTAGCCAAGATATACGTGTATTGCGTGTATATAGATAGTGGTAGTACTGTACTTTGTATATTTCACTACCAAGTTGTGCTAGTTATGGTGTGTTAAGTAAAGATTGATTCATTTTAGTTTGTTGATGTAATGATTAATAGAAGTTTGTTAGAGTATCAATTTTTTCACCTAAAAGTATTAGTTCAGATACTATTAGGTATCAGTTCTGGAAGTATTCAAGTACTGATTTCCTTGTCATAAGAAAATCCATTGCAAGCTGGTACTTGAATACTTCCAGAACTGATACGTAATAGTATCTGAACTATTACTTTTAGGTGAAAAAGTTGATACTCTAACAAAGTTAGTGTACTCACTCCTTCTGAATTGCATTTGGACGCTTCGAAATTTGGGTCTGGTGCTAGGATTAATTCTACTGTTATGCCGAATGGTGCATTCACTGGTTCGAATTTGGCTTTTGTTTCTGATAACGTGCTTATTCCTTCTGTGATTTCTGGGGATTTGCCTAAATTTGATTTTGAACTTTTGAAGTTGGGGCCTGATTCTGGTTTGCAGAATGCTGCATATATTGAAAACTTTAATTCTAGTGCATTGAGTATGAAACCTGCTAATGGTGCTTCTAGTCTGAATTTGGGGATGGTTTATGAACCCAACCATGCTACTGTTTTGACCCCTAATGCTTGGATTTGAATGCTAAATCATTTACTCAATCTTAGATTTTGATTATGCCTTGGATTTTGATTATTTGACCCCTAATGCCTTGGATTTTGATTTTGGTAAGTGTATTTGTGCATTTAAAGTTTAGGATTATTTTTTTCTTGATACTTTACGGAGTTCTTATAAATTCATCTGATATGATATTTTTTTTATAGGTGATATCTAAAGAGGAGAAGATTTCAGATTCGTCGTTTGAAGTGCATGGAAATTATTTTTGATGACATATAAGACATTGATTTTTTTAGTTTATTGTTTCATGTAGTTTTCATAACAAAGATTGTTGTTTGGTTTCTATTGTTTGAAGGAGTTTTTTGTTAATGCAAATTATTTTTTTTATCTTTAATTAATTTAGTTTTTGTTGTAATATTTATTATTTAGTATTATTACTGATTTAATATATATAAAAATTCAAATGAATTGATAATAAAAGTAATTATTTCACAATGAAATAAATGCGTCACAATATGTATTATTTTTATGATGAAATAATAGTCACGGTATGTTAATTAATCATGACGATATATGTTGTTACTATATCAATTTCTTTAGTGACGATTATCATCATCGTCACTGAATAATATTTTTTAATGACAAAAAAAAATTGTCCCCATTTTACATCTTTTAACGACGATGAATATTTCGTCACTAAAGTCCAATTTTTTTTGTGTCAAAATTCAGTTGTCATTATATCTATATATATAACCACGATAATTTTTTTCATCATTTTTTTGCAATTCTTTCATGACGAGAAAGTGTCAAATATGACGAACAATATATTGTTACCAAATCTAAACTTATAGTGATGATTATTGTTTTCGTCACTAAATAATACATTATAGTGACAAAAATAATTAGTCACAATTTCCACATCATTTTGCGACAATAAAAATTGTCACTAAATCATACTATTTAGTGATAAATTTTATTGTCATTTTATATGTACACATATAACGCCGATCAACATTTCGTCACCGAATAACAACTCTTTCTTGACGAATATAGAAAATGCGACGAAATAACCAAGCTAATTGTGACAAAATTAACGTCACTAAAGTAACCTTTTTTGTGAAGATTATTTATATCGTCACGTAAAGTTGAACTTTAGTGACGAAACGTCATATTAAGCGACAATTTATGTAACAATTTATGCGTCACAATAAATGAAAACATATAGGGATGATGACCTTTTTCGTCACCAAATGATGCCCTTTTCACGACGAATTAATGTAACGTCACATTTTTCATAATACCACACACAATAAATGACAATCTATGCCACAAAAAAATCGTCACAAATTATCAATTGTGACGAAAAATGATGTTTCAGTGACAAATTTTTTCGTCGCGATTTCTCGAATTTCCTGTAGTGACCCTGAGTATGACATGTATCAGGACATCTTGATAGAATATAATCAGGATCAGGTTTCATTAGATATTAGGACTCAGGATTATCTGCACCATGTATAGTCAGCAGATATAGATCAGGAAATTTTAGTGTACTGAAGACTCATAAAACTCTGAAGGTTCAGAAGTATCCTGAAGACACTTAAGGATCAGAATTATCTTGAAGACTCCAGAAGATCCTGAAGACTGTTTTTTGTACTGATCAAAAGGACCCTGAACAACTATCTTATGAAATAGTGTTATGTTCATTCCTAGTACAAACAAACATAATGTTAGACATTTGTGGACATTAAGGAACATATCAGTTCAGAAGAATCAACTTAATGTCTCTGTTCAAAGGAAGATTTTGACCAATGAGGAGGCAACAACACTATACTGAACTGACATTGAAAGTGACATCTCACTGAAGAAATGTCAGAGCTGATATCTTCCAGTTCACAGAAGTTGATGATTGGCTACTTGGCTGCATATTTCCTAAAATATGCAATAGAGTGTTCAAACCCTAATATAGTCGTTCATCAATAACTAGAAGAGGAAACCCTTGATGCTATCTCTTCCAACGGATAGTTTTTCAAGAGTAACCTTTGGAGAAGTTGCCTATAAATACCAGTGACCTTCTACATTAAAAGGTTACGGGAAATTTCAAAGCTACTCAAGAGCTCATTCGTATTCTTGCAAATTGAAGCACTCAAAAAACCTAGAATTTCCCAAGTGTTTCACATTGGAGAGAGCTCATTTACTAAGCCTAGATTGATAGAAATATCCATAGCTTAGTAGAGATATCCTAGCCTTTGCATTTGTTCTTATTGTAAAGGATATCTCACCCTAGTTGGAAACCAACCCAAACCCGAACCCTTTGATAAGGTAGTTTGAGTGTGTGTGATTTGTTGGTGAGTTAGAGTTGTAAAGAGTGAGTAAGCTGCAGTGAGTCAGCCAGAAAACTCTAGAGAAGAAGTTAGTAAGCTACTTGTGGTAGTCTGAACACTTGTGTGTGTTTGAGTTAGTAAGCTACAGTGAGTCAGCCAGAAAACTCAAGGTAGAAAAGTGAGTAAGCTACAGTGAGTTAGCTTGAAAGCTTTATGAAGTGGTTAAGAAATTTCTCTGAAGATCAGAGAGAGTGGACGTAGGAGCTTGAGTCTCTGAACCACTATAATTGTTGTGTTGTTTGCTTTTTGTACTGCATTTTATCTGTTGAATGTATTTAACTGAAAGCTGATTTTACTGATATTCAGTTGGAACCAATCCAATGAACTTGCATCAAATTGATCACAGCCTTAATCACTGTTTTATTAAAGGAAGAAGATTTTCAGCAAAGCTAAAACGAGTATAAACTTAGGGCCAACCATTCCGCACACTTGAGTAGCTAGAACAGATAGTTACCAAACTCAACTAACTCTACTGAGTGTTCAGTAAGATAATTATCTGATCCAAGCTCCTCAGGATCTCTGATAAATTTAGGATCACTTGGGCTAATCTGAAGCTTCTGAAAGCTGCTCAGGATCATTGTCTCAGTAGACTTTGACTCAGGGCGATTTGTGCTTCTCAAGGCAAAAATATCAGGATAACCTGACCCATCTTACCTCAGTGAAAAAAAAGGTTTAAAAATCACTGAACACGTGTATTTTCCCCCATACACGTGTAAGACTTGTTTTCACCGGGACCAACAAGTGGTATCAGAGCAGTAGTTCATTTTGACCACTTGCTTTGGTAGCCATAGTCTATTTGCTGAAAGACTTTGGTGGTCTACTGAATAGATCTTATTGCTGATATCTTACAAGGCTCATTCATCATGCCTTCTAAGAAACTTCCTATGTTCTCTGTTGAGAGCTATGACCTATGGAGACTGAGAATGCAGGCTCATCTGTATTCCAAACATGAGAGAATGTGGCGAGTGGTTTCTGAAGGACCATTCAAATATACTGTTGTGAATCCCAGAATCACTGATACTGAGAGGAATGATCCCAGAGATGAATTTCCTAAACCTGATGACCAACTTACTCCTGATGAGAGAAAGTTAGTTAATCTGGACTACATTGCTAAAGATACTTTGTATAGCACTATTGATGATGGTGTTATGGGGATGATTTCTCACTGTGAAACTGCAAAAGAAATATGGGACACACTTGCTGTTATGTGTCAAGGCACAGATCATATTAAGGAAAACAAACTTTCTGTTGCTATTGGAAAGTTTGATAGCTTTGAAATGGAAGATGGTGAATCCATTGACAAACTTGAGGTCAGAGTCACTAGCATTATGAATGATCTGAATGCTCTTGGGAAAAGATACCCACAGAGATAAGTGGCACTGAAAATTCTTAGAGGATTATCTAAGAAATGGGATATACATGTTGTGGTGATTGAAAATACCAAAAATATTGATTCCATGCCATACCAACAAGTCTTCTCTGAACTGAAAGCTTATGAGTTTGTAATTGACAAGAAAACTAAGAAATTTGATAGCAAAGATGATTCTTCATCTAGTAAGAATGTGGCCTTTAAAGCCAAAGAGAAATCCTGTAAATCTAGAGAGTCTGAGAACTCACTTGCCAAAAATCAGGATGAGCAGGAGGATAAGCTAATACTGATGGCAAGGAGGTTTGAAAGACTTAATAGCAGATATGGAAAATATAAGAAATATTACAGGAATCACAGGTACAAGAGAAACTCAGAAGCTGAGGATAGATCCACTAAGAAAAGAAAGGACCAGAAAGCTGAAGGATCCTCATCCAAAAAGAAGGACTCCAAGACCAAGGAGGAAAATGATCAGGATGATGATACCAACAGATGCTACAACTGTCAGAAGAAAGGTCACATCCAGTATGACTGTCCTGAGTTGAGTGCTAAAGAAAGAAAGGAGAGACAAACCAAGAGAGACAAGAAGATCTCCAGCAAAAAGGCTATGATTGCTGAGGAAGAAGAACAATCTGAAGAGGGATCCAGTTCTTCAGATGAGATATTCTCAGATAGTGACAGTGATGATGTCTGCCTTGTTGCCATGGAGGAGGTAAATTCTTCTATCTCTGTTGTTGCTCCCAACTGTAACCAGTAACTTTGACCTGATGGATTCCTTTGAGAATCTTATGAAGGACTATTCTGTGTTATAAGAACTGCTCACTGAAACTCAAGAGCAGAACAAGGAACTGACTGCTGAGAATCTAAAGTGGAAAGACTCTAAAAATGCTGAGATCACTTCTCAATTGATGGGAACTACTGATGAACTAGATGTTCTGAAAGTACAACTCTCAGAAAAAGAGAAAGTGATAGAAATCATGAATGGAAAATTAGAGAAATCCACTGAGGAAATTCAGCTTATCATAACTGAGTTCAATGACCTCTTTGAGAAGCATGAGACTCTAAAGAAATGAGAAGATAGTGCGCAGAGAAAGTTAGCTCTATTGAATTCTGCATCTAAAGTAATAGATGAAATTCAGAGTTATCAAAGACCTGCAACTATAAAGGCTGTATTGGGATATAATCCAGGGGGAACCTCACAAGGTCTTCTGAATGCTGCTTCTAGTAGCACTAAGACTGTCTTTGTTAAATCAGTGGCATCTAATCTTCTTACTGAAGAACAGCCCAGAGTTTTAGACAAGGGTAAAGGACCTATGGTTTCAGAAAAACTGAAGGTTCAGAGAAGAAAGCCCAAACCTCAGGAAAAGGCTAGAAAACCTGAACACTCAGTAGGAAATTTTCAGGCTAGTACTTCAAAGCCTCAGGTTAAGAATATCAACCTGAAAAGATCTGCACTGAACCATCAGAGGAATTTTCAGAAGAGAAACACTCAGCAGAGATATTCTCAACTGAAAATACCAAGTCCTCAGATTACTGAAAGACCTCAATTTCAGTACAGGCAACCTAAACCCCACTTGCCTAAGGGTAAAGGTTTCCTGAACCCAAGTCAGCAGAGATAGAGACCAGCTGCACCAAAGCCAAGACACTAGAACAAGAGGCCTGAACCCAAGAAGAACTCTAAAGCTCATGTTCATGCTAAGGCTGTCACTCATACACAGGGTACTGCCAAGGCACCTAGGGTGGTGAATGTGTATGTAGATGTTTATGGAAGACAAATCAACCACTCTAAAGTAATTAGAGTTGTCAGACAGATTTGGATTCCAAAAGGTACAGCTAACCTGGTAGGACCCTACACCAAATGGATACCTAAGAACTGATCTTTTTTTCAGGTGAAGGAAAAGGGCACTGAGCTGAATGAGGACAACATAGCCCTGATGAGTGGAAATGAATTGGCTCCTGCTGTAAGGCATCTGGACAGTGGATGTTCAAGACATATGACATGATATAAGCAATTACTCACTGACTATGTTGAGCAAAAAGGCCCTCAGATCACATTTGGAGACAACTCAAAAGGACAAACTGAAGGATATGGAACTCTTGAAGTTGATTCTGTTCATATCCATGGTGTTCCATATGTGTCTGGTCAAAAGCATAATTTACTTTCTATCAGCCAATTCTGTGACAAAGGATTCAGTGTTAAGTTCTCAAAGAACTTTTGTTATGTGAAAAACAATGCCTCACAGAAAATATTACTGACTGGTACTAGAAAGGAAAATGTGTATCTTGCTGATTGGAGTTCAACTCCTAAAGATACATGTTTGGTTGCAAAAAGTTCCACTGATACCAGTTGGTTGTGGCACAAAAGGCTGAATCACTTAAACTTCAAAACCCTGAACAAACTTGCAAGATTAGCACTTGTGAGGGGGTTACCAAATGAGGTGTTCAGTAAAGATCATGTTTGTGATGCTTGTCAGAAAGGAAAGCAAATCAAAGCATCATTCAAAAGAAAAGTAGATGTTTCTACTGACAGAATATTACAATTGTTACATATGGATCTCTTTGGTCCAGTAACACATGTGAGTACTAATGGCAGGAAATATACACTTATGGTAGTCGATGACTACTCTAGATACACATGGGTCATATTCATACTCAGTAAGAAAGAGACTCAGACAAAACTGCCTGAACTACTGAAAAGACTCAATACTGAAAAGAACCTGAGTGTGGTCAAAATTAGATCAGATAAAGGAACTGAATTTATCAACCATATTATATCTGATTATTGTGCAGCAAATGGAATAGCTCATGAAACATCAGCTGCAAGGAACCCACAACAGAATGGTGTTGCTGAAAGAAGAAATAGGACTCTGAAAGAAGATGCAAGAAAAATGATTGCTGAAGCTGATATTCCTAACAGATTTTGGGCTGAAGCCATCAACACTGCATGCTACTCTCAGAACAGATCCATGCTGACCAAGAATCAAGGAAAAACTCCTTATGAGCTGTGGAATGAAAGGAAGCCTCTTGTTTCTTTCTTTCGTGTGTTTGGTTGCAAGTTTTTCATACACAATAATGGTAAAGATCAGTTGAAAACTTTTGATAGCAAAGCTGATGAAGAAATATTCTTAGGATATTCTGAAGTCAGTAAAGCCTTCAGAGTTTACAACTGTAGGACTCTTATTGTGGAAGAAACACCTCATGTTGTTTTTGATGAGTCTATTTGTGTTCAGAAGAAACAGGAACAAGACTCAGGGGAACTGACCAAGTGAATCACCATACTTTGTTGGGAGATGAATTTAATAAAGAAGTTTTGATTAGATCCCAAAAACCCCTAAGTATGACATGTTCAGGATAATCTTGATAGTCTGAGTCAGGTTTCCGCATAGATTGATTCAGGAAGATTTCTGCACAATGTATAGTTAGCAGATATAGATCAGGTTAGATCCTCGAAGGCAATCAAGACTCGATGAAGTTCTTTCAAGACACTAAAGACTCATGAATTTATTGAAGACACCGAAGACTCGATGAAGTTGTCAAGACATCAAGACTCGAAGAAGTTCTTTGAAGACACTAAAGACTCAAGAGTTATGAAGACATCAAGACTCAATGAAGTTATCAAGACATCAAGACTCAAGAAGTTGTCAAGACATCAAGACTTCGAAGAAGATACTGAATACTCAGTATAACTTGAATGTTCAGAGGCACTGAATAATATCTATCTGAAGACTACAAAACTGAGAAAAACACACATGTTCAGAAAAGTAGATATTGCCCAAAACATTCTAGTGCAGACAAAAGGAACTAAGTCTAAGTGTTGTTTAAGGTTGTCTCATTCAGAGAGATTGACCAAAAAGAGCCGTTTTGTTTGTCTACATTCACTGAAGACAAGAACCAATCAGAGGAAAACAACATTGTACTTCACTGACACTGAAAGTGACAGGACCCCGAATTATGTCAAGAGTACTAAGTTCGCATCGCAAAAAATTGGTGATTGGCTACATATTCGCATATTTCCTAAAACATGCAAGGGAGTGTTCAAACCCTAAAAATAGTCGTTCATCAAAAACCAGAAGAGGAAACTCATAAAGCTATCTCTTCCAACGGATAGTTTTTTCAAAGAGTGACCTTGGTGAAGTTGCCTATAAATACCAGTGACCCTTTACATTGAGAGGCACGGGAAATTTCAAAGCAACTCAAGAGCTCATTCGTATTATTGCAAATTGAAGCACTCGAAAAACCTAGAATTTCCCAAGTGTTTCACATTGGAGAGAGCTCACTATTCTAAGCCTAGATTGATAGATATATTCAAAGCTTAGAAGAGATATCCTAGCCTTTGCATTAGTTCTTATTGTAAAGGATATCTCACCCTAGTTGGAAACCAACCCAAAACCCAAACCCTTTGTTAAGGTAGTTTGTGTGTGTTTTGTTGGTGAGTTAGAGTTGTAAAGAGTGAGTAAGCTACAGTGAGTTAGCCAGAAAACTCTAGAGAAGAAGTTAGTAAGCTACTTGTGGTAGTCTGAACACTTATATGTGTTTGAGTTAGTAAGCTGCAGTGAGTCAGCCAGAAAACTCAAGGTAGAAAAGTGAGGAAGCTACAGTGAGTTAGCCTGAAAGCTTTAGGAAGTGGTTAAGAAATTTCTCTGAAGATCAAAGAGAGTGGACGTAGGAGCTTGAGTCTCTGAACCACTATAATTGCTGTGTTGTTTGCTTTCTGTACTGCATTTTATCTGTTACATGTTTTTCACTGAAAGCATATTTCACTGATATTCAGTTGGAACCAATCCACTGAACTGCATAAAATTGGTCACAGCCTTAATCACTGTTTTATTAAAGGAAGAAGATATTTCAGCAAAGCTAAAACGAGTATAAACTTAGGGCCAACCATTCCGCACACTTGAGTAGGTAGAACAGATAGTTACCAAACTTAACTAACTCTACCGAGTGCTCAGTAAGATAATTATCTAATCCAAGCTCCTCAGGATCTCTGGTAAATTCAGGATCAGTTGGGCTAATCTGAAGCTTCTGAAAGCAGCTCATGATCATTGTCTCATTAGACTTTGACTCAGGGCAATCCGTGCTTCTCAGGACAAAAATATCAGGATAACCTGACCCATCTGATCTCAGTGAAGAAAAAGTTTGAAAAATCACTGAACACGTGTATCCCCCCCATACACGTGTGAGACTCATTAGCACCGAGACCAACAAACTTAGCCTGAAAAAGAATGATAAAACATTCTCTGAACCTGAAAAGAAGAAGTCAGTCACTTTCTATGAATGGAGTGAATCAGACTCAGACAAAGAAACTCAGGATGGAAAAACTTAGGATGGTGAGACTCAGGATGGAAATTCTCCACTAAAGGAAAGCCAACACACCGAAGCTGACCAATCTGAACATACACCAGTTCAGACTCAGGTATGTAATGCCAATGAAGATGTGGTCACAGCTGAGGCAAACTCTGAATCTATCAACCAAGGGGGAACAAATGTCTCCGACAATGTTCTGAATAGAATTTCTCCTGAGGAAGATGATTCCCTTTCTCCTTTTCTGTTGTTCCCAGAATTTGATGAAATACCTAAACCTAACATTTCTGATGTTGAGGATACTACTGAAGGGGGAACATCCAGGAGAAAATGGTTGGATAGTCATCCTACAAGTCAGATTGTGGGTGATCTATCAGAAGGAGTTAAAACAAGAAAGTTCCATGGAGAAAGTGCTTTGTTCTGCTGCTTCCTATTTGAAAAAGAACCTACTGAGATTGAAGAAGCTCTACAAGATTCATTCTGGATTACTGCTATGCAAGAAGAGCTGAATCAGTTCACAAGGAATGACTTTTGGGAGCTAGTGGACAGACCTAAGAGGCACAATGTGATTAGAACTAAGTGGGTGTTCAAGAATAAGAGAGATGAAAACAACAACATTGTGAGAAACAAGGCAAGGCTAGTTGCACAAGGTTATTCCCAAGAAGAAGGCTTGGATTATGATGAAACCTTTGCACCTGTTGCAAGACTAAAAGCCATCATATTGTTTCTTGCATATGCTGCCCATATGAAATTCACAGTCTATCAGATGGATGTGAAAAATGCATTTATGAATGGTGTGCTTAAGGATGAAGTATATGTGGAACAACCTCCAGGATTTTGTCAGAGTGACCAAGTTTACAGGCTCAGGAAAGCCTTGTATGGTCTTAAGCAAGCACCCAGAGCATGGTATGATACCCTTTCTCAGTTTCTTACTGACCATGGTTTTATCAAATGAACTATTGATAGGACTTTGTTCAGGATAGAAGATGGGAAAGACATCTTACTAGTTCAGATTTATGTGGATGACATCATTTTTGGATCTCCAAATCATCAGTTGTGTGAGAAGTTTTCTACCCTGATGAAAGGAAAGTTTGAGATGTCAATGATGGGGGAGATGAATTTCTTTCTTGGACTTCAGGTGAAACAAACTAAGGAAGGAATCTTCATCAATCAAGCAAAATACACCAGAGATCTGATTGCAAAGTATGGTGTATAGAATTGCAATGCAGTTAGAATTCCCATGAATACTAACTACAAGATGGATCCTGATCCTGAAGGTAAATCAGTAAATCACACTGATTATAGAGGGATCATTGGATCATTGCTATATCTCACTGCAAGCAGGCCTGATATAACATTTGCTGTTGGGATATGTGCAAGATACCAAGCTAATCCTAAGGCTAGTCACATGGAGGCTGCGAAGAAGATTCTGAAATATCTTAAAGGCACTGTGAATAGAGTATTATGGTATCCAGCTGATGATAACCTTGAATTAACTGGTTATTCAGATGCTGATTATGGAGGATGTAGAATTGATAGGAAATCTACCACAGGAACTTGTCAATTTCTTGGAAGTAAACTGATATCATGGTTTTCAAAGAAACAGACCTCAGTAGCAACCAGTACTACTGAAGCTGAATACATGGCTACAGGAAGCTGTTGTGCACAGATTCTTTGGCTCAGACAACAATTGAGGGATTATAAGATTATAGCCAATGAAGTACCTATATTTTGTGACAATAATAGTGCAATTGCTATTACACAAAATCCAGTATTGTACACCAGATGTAAGCATGTTGATATCAGATATCACTTCATCAGAGATCATGTTGAAAAGAAGGATATAAGGATGGAGAAAATTCATACTGATAAACAAAGGGCTGGTATCTTGACTAAACCTTTGGCTGAATCAAGATTTCAGGAACTATCAGTAGAATTAGGAATGCTGGATCCAGGTGAATGAATTTCACTGAAGGAAGAAGTTCTTCAGGTGCATGTAGTTATTCAGGGGGAATAACTCAGGACAAGATTTCCTCAGGATGGAAACTGAGATTCAGGACAAAAAGTTCTCAGGATGAAAACTGGGACTCAGGACGAAATTTTGTCAAGATCAGTATTCAGTAAGGTTTATATATTCAAATAATCCTGAAGTTATATTGATACATGCATTAAATTTCAGTAGCATTTATTGCACAAGGGATTACTCAGTAATCATTTGAAATAAATAACAAAGACCTGAATTTATAGCGGGAATATCTTTGACTGAAAAAGATGAACAGTTGCCTCGATTTCCAAAAAACATCCATTTGGCAACCTATAAACTGCTACTTGCCTATTGTCCAGAAAATTAGCCAAAAATAGTTATTTTTTTGAGATTCTCTTTAAATCTCAGATTAAATCTCAACCCTTCATCATATTTTCGAGATTAAATCATAACCCTTGATCTTTCTTTCACATATCATATATAAACCCAATATTAAACCTTCAATCGTTTATTTCTCACATTTAAACGATCAAAACTCCCAAATCCTAAAACCTTCAAATCTTTAAACTCTTCGTATACACTACCCAGAATATTTTATCTCTTTCAAAATGGAGTTTCCCAACTATTCGATGATCAAAGTTCTCGCAGAAACTGAGAAGCCATACTTTGAACATGTAGTGGCCATGATTGACAATAAAGCTACCCAGGTAGAAGAGGAGGCTCTAACCATGTTACAGATGGCTGGTTTGACACTTTTGGTGAGCACCATGCCAGAAGCAGAACTCGCACAGGAGGTATTACAATTTGTGGTTAACCTGCGAGAAGGAGGCCAAGGAGGACTGGTTTCGCAGCTAAGCTTTGGAACATATGCGAAATCAAAGGCAGAGGTGGTCTGTTTTAAACATGTAATACTATCTTTGGAAGATATCAACTCTGTTTTTGAGTTAAGCAATAAAGGGGAAGATCCTGCGCTATATATGTCTGGTAGAGAACAGGAGATTTTGGACAGGTTTGCCGAAACCAAGATGGTTTTGAAAGGGGCACTACAAAAACGATGCCTAAAGCCCAAGTATCGAGTTTTAATTGATATTGTTGCTAAATGTTTGATGAGCACGTCGGGAATTCTGGCGCATGTGAGCCGGAACAAGTTAAGGCTCATGGCTGCGATAGAGGATTCACCCTCTAGGGACTTTAACTGGTTAAAATTTCTGGTGGATTGCATTCTTAATCAGAACCATAAACTGAAGTATGCACAAGGTGGATTTACAAAGAATGGGAAGGTATTGTTCGGAACAAAGATCAGCGCTCTGATCGAAACCTTGCCCCGGGAAAACATGTACTTGTTGACTGGAGTTGAATTCTCTAGGACTCGGATCATGTTCCGAAAGCCTAAATCTCAGCAGAAGAAGAATGCACAAGCCGAAAGTCAAAGTTCTATGATTCAGGAGGAATATGAAGAACAGGGTGATTCCAGCTCCGATCAGGATGATGTGGTGATTGGTGATATTATCCACAAGCCAGTAAAACGTCCTGAAGCTTCAGAACCAGAAGCGAGAAAGAAGCAGGCTCATGATCTTCTGAAAATAAAGAGGGAAACCGGAGACAGAATGAAGAAAAAGACACTTGCTCCTCAGAAGAGGAAAAGACTACAAACGATTGCAGAGAAGGAGGCCAACGATGCGGAGGAGATTCGCTCAGAAACTCAGCAAGAAAAAGAATCTTCCCTCCAAGTACTCGCCCAAGCTGTAAAGAATGTCCAGGAGCAGGACCTTGAGAAACATGTATTTTCTGAAGTGCTCAAAACTTCTCTAGGCACTGATAAAATCTCTCAGGAGATTTTTCAGGGACATCAACAGCAAACTGAATCTTAGGATTTGCTGAATTTGGATTCTCTCCTGAAGGAACCATTTCTTGACCCGTCAGCACTTCAGGTCATTTCATCCAAGCCAGATATTCCAGAAAGCTCTGAGTTAAAGAAAGGTGAAGCTGAGGAAGGTGAATGGCGAAGTAAGGGAGAAAGATTTGTCCTTGATAGATATCCTGAACTCTCAGAGTTCCCTGAACTTCATGATCTATTTATCAGACTCAGGACAACTGTGTATATCCTGAATCAGACCTTACCAGAAATGCTGAATATTGCTACATTTAGAGGTGAAGACTGGTGGGCTGAGGAAACTGTTACTCTTACTGAATTCTCAGGATTCAGAAAGACCAAACTCAGGATGAAGGTCTCAGACTTTGATGACCTGGTCAAGAAAATTGCTGAAAGGAAACCCAGTGACCAAGGAGAAAGGAGTGCAAAGGAAGCTGAGAAAGACAAGGATGGTGATGGACAGAAAGGACCTGAACCTGAACAGAAGGACACTCAGGCTGAAAAAGTCATGCCAGCTGCTATCACTGAAAATCCTCAGATTGAAGATAGACCCCTTCAGGTACCTTTTGACACTATTACTCATTATGCCAAAATTACTGAAGTACCTATCATTAAGTTTGTTGATTTTGGTATGCAGACTGAGGTTCAATCTAGCAATACATCTCATGCACAATTGATTGATCTTGCTCCAGTATTGGATGAGTTGAAGAAGATTGAGCCAGTGATAGCCAAGATCACTCAGATGGAACTAGTAATGGCTGATCAAACCAGAAAGATGGATGCTGCTCTACAAGAACAAGCACAACTCATGGCTAAGCTAAGCACATCTACAGAACTTCAAGCAGTTCAGGGGGAAGTCACTGATAAGATTACTGCTTTAGAAACTCAGATGGGTGCAGTGTCCAAGGAAATTTCTGAAGAGCTGAATGCCAAATACAATGAGAGGACTGCCTATCTTGAGAAGATGCTAACTGAGAGGCATGAGAAAATGATTAAGTCAGTTGTTGAATCCATGAGCTCTTCACTCATCACCAAAATGACTGATTTGATGAATGGAGTTCTTGCCCAACAGTTTGGTCCTCTTTCTGAAGAAGTGTCTGTTGGCAAGAATGTCCTGAGAAGAATGAATGATGAATTAGATGTTCTAGCTGGTGAGATAAGGGCTATCAACAAAGAACAATTTCACATGGATGCTACACTTTCCCAGATCCTTCCAATCTTTGATGCTAAAAAGGGGGAAAGGACTGCTCACTCCACAAAGGGTAAGTTAGATGAGCATTTGAAGAAAACCCTTGAAAGAAAGGCTCAACAGGAACTCAAGGCTCAGCATGTCCTGAAGACTCTAAAGGAAATTGAAGAAACTGAGAAGCTGAAATTAGTAGAGCCAGAAGACACTGAGTTCTTCCAGATTGATAGAGAAACAATTCAGGAAGTTATGATCTTGAGGAGATCTGAGAGTAGAGAAACTGAGACTAGCTTGAGCGCTGCTGCTCATGTTGTGGTGGAGACAGCTGATCCCAAAAGAGCAGAAAAGAGAAAGTCCGTAGCATTTTTTGGAAGCTGAGAGGAAGAGAAAGAAAGTTTCTACAAAGCCAAAGACTACAAAACCAATCCAGAGGAAGCTGGTTGTTGATTTTTCTGAAGAATCTGAAGCTCAGGAAGAAACTGAAACTGAGTCAGAAAAACTGCTTCGAGAAGGTTTTGGTACCTATGATACGAGTGCCCAAGTGAAAGACTTTGATTGGCACAACAAGCTCATTGCCCTCCGTGCTGAAAAAGAAAAGAAGCAGGCAATGTCTGTATCAGGGGCAGAGCTTACCAGGAAGAAGAAAGAAGAAGAACAGAGCAGAAGAGGAAAGCTCAGGAGCTTCATGGGAAAGAGATGGGGCAAATCAAGAGAACAAACCAGAATTAAAAAATGGCCGCACATTGATAAATGGATGTCACTCCAGATCAATGATGCTTGGGAAGAGGTTAAGAGAACCTTCTGGTTTAGCCATGATGTCCTACAAGAGTGGAGAAGAGGATGCCCTGACAGAGATGAAGCCTTCTTAGAATATCTGCTAACATTCTATCCTGAATATCTTCAGAAGTGGATAAACTTAGCTGATGAGAATGATGTATCTTTGAAAGCTCCGGGTCAATACAAGTATCCAACTCCCAGATTCAGCAAAGGAGTCATTAATGAAGTTGCTATTGCCAAGGAATTTGCTGAATATGCTGCTCAGTTGGGACTAACAGGAAGCCAACCTGAGATCATCAAGAAGAGGGACGAGCTGAAGAAAAGGTACTATGGAATGTTCAATTTGGATGTTCCCGATGATGAGGTGGAAGAGGATTGAAGACTGAAGATGTGTAATCTTTATGTTTATGTCTTTTTGATTTTGTTTTTCATTGCAAAGATGTAATGCATATCCTATGATCAATGAAAAGTTTATCTTCTGTACTCAAAGATAATATCTCATTATCTTCTTACATGTCCTTATTTACTTTGATATGCCTGGTTGAAAATTGTTGGATTTTTTTTTAACTGAAACCTGAGTATAGGATAGGTTTTCTCAAATGTAACAAGATGGTTTTGGCATCATCAAAAAGGGGGAAATTGTTGGGAGATGAATTTAATAAAGAAGTTTTGATTAGATCCCAAAACCCTGAGTATGACATGTATCAGGACATCTTGATAGAATAGAATCAGGATCAAGTTTCATTAGATATTAGGACTCAGGATTATCTGCACCATGTATAGTCAGCAGATATAGATCAGGAAATTTTAGTATACTGAAGACTCAGAAGACTCTGAAGGTTCAGAAGTATCCTGAAGACACTGAAGGATCAGAATTATCCTGAAGACTCAGAATTATCCTGAAGACCAGAAGATCCTGAAGACTTTTTTGTATTGATCAAAAGGACCCTGAACAGCTATCTTATGAAATAGTGTTATGTTCATTCCTAGTACAAACAAACAGAATGTTAGACATTTGTGGACATTAAGGAACATATCAGTTCAGAAGAATCAACTTAAAAGAGCCGTTTGTTTGTCTCAGTTCAAAGGAAGATTTTGACCAATGAGGAGGCAACATCACTGTACTGAACTGATACTGAAAGTGACATCTCACAGAAGAAATGTCAGAGCTGATATCTTCCAGTTCACAGAAGTTGATGATTGGCTACATGGCTGCATATTTCCTAAAACATGCAAGGGAGTGTTCAAACCCTAATATAGCCGTTCATCAATAACTAGAAGAGGAAACCCTTGATGCTATCTCTTCCAACGGATAGTTTTTCAAGAGTAACCTTTGGAGAAGTTGCCTATAAATACCAGTGACCTTCTACATTGAAAGGTTACGGGAAATTTCAAAGCAACTCAAGAGCTCATTCATATTGCAAATTGAAGCACTCGAAAAACCTAGAATTTTCCAAGTGTTTCAGATTGGAGAGAGCTCATTTACTAAGCCTAGATTGATAGAAATATCCATAGCTTAGTAGAGATATCCTAGCCTTTGCATTTGTTCTTATTGTAAAGGACATCTCACCCTAGTTGGAAACCAACCCAAACCCAAACCCTTTGATAAGGTAGTTTGAGTGTGTGTGATTTGTTGGTGAGTTAGAGTTGTAAAGAGTGAGTAAGCTAGAGAAGAAGTTAGTAAGCTACTTGTGGTAGTCTGAACACTTGTGTGTGTTTGAGTTAGTAAGGCTGCAGTAAGTCAGCCAAAAAACTCAAGGTAGAAAAGTGAGTAAGCTACAGTGAGTTAGCCTGAAGGCTTTAGGAAGTGGTTAAGGAATTTCTCTGAAGATCAGAGAGAGTGGACTTAGGAGCTTGAGTCTCTGAACCACTATAATTGCTGTGTTGTTTGCTTTCTATACAACATTTTATCTGTTGCATGTATTTAACTGAAAGCTGATTTTACTGATATTCAGTTGGAACCAATCCACTGAACTTGCATCAAATTGATCACAACCTTAATCACTATTTTATTAAAGGAAGAAGATTTTCAGCAAAGCTAAAACGAGTATAAACTTAGGGGCAACCATTCCGCACACTTGAGTAGCTAGAACAGATAGTTATCAAACTGAACTAACTCTACTGAGTGTTCAGTAAGATAATTATCTGATCCAAGCTCCTCAGGATCTCTGTTAAATTCAGGATCAGTTGGGCTAATATAAAGCTTCTGAAAGCTGCTCAGGATCATTGTCTCAGTAGACTTTGACTCAGGGCGATTTGTGCTTCTCAGGGCAAAAATATCAGGATAACCTGACCCATCTGACCTCAGTGAAGAAAAAGTTTAAAAAATCACTGAACACGTGTATTCCCCCCCATACACGTGTAAGACTCGTTTTCACCGGGACCAACAGATATGATTCTTCAAAATTGTTTAACTTGATGTGAATTTGAACTTTTATTGCACTTGTAAACAGGAAAGAAATTTTACAAAGAAAGTATTGTAACTACAACCTACTGGTAGTACTTCTTCAAATGCGATGCATTCCAAGGGTATTGGGCCGGCATACCATCTGGGTCTTCGAGCTCGTAAGCTTCGTTGGGTAGACACTTAGATACCCTCAGGGGCCCCTCCTAGGTCTGGCTGAATACCCCCTTAGGTACCCCGAGTACTCTCTTGAGGATGAGGTCACCCTCTTTGAATTGCGGAGTCTAACCTTTGAGTTGTAGTATTTCTCCGACTTTTGTTTGTAATTAACATTTCTCATGTTCGCTTCCCATCTCTTTCCCTTTAAGAGGTCGAGATCCAGTGATCTCGCCTCATTTTTTCCCTTTATTAGCACTTGTGAGGTCCTACAGCTGGGGATGAATACTTCGGATGGGACTACTGCTTCGGTCCCAAAGGCTAGGGAGAAAGGTGTTTCCCATGTTGAATTCCTTCAAGTTAGCCTGTATGACCACAGAACGTCGGGAAGCTCGCTCGTCCACTTCCCCTTTCCATTCTCAAACCTCATCTTCAATGCATGTTTGATTATCTTATTTATGGCCTCCACCTGGCCATTGGATTGGGGATGGTAAGGGGTTGATAATAGCTTGGTGATCTTCCATTTTTGGAAAAACACGTCGATTTTAAGGCCGTCAAATTGTTTTCCATTGTTGGACAATAGCTTGTGGTAGGCCAAACCTACAAATGATGTTTCTCCATATGAACCTGATGAAATGATCCTGACCGATGGTCATCATAGTCTCTACCTCAGCCCATTTAGTGAAGTAATCCACGGCGACCAGGGTAAACTTTACCTTCCCTGGTGTCCTAGGTAGCGGCCCAATGATGTCGATTCACCACTTTGTGAATGGCCACGGGCTAAGGATACTGGCCAACTCCTCTGGGGCGACTTTGGTTATTGGGGCAAAAATCTGATATCGGTAGCATATTTTCGCATATATGATTGCATCCTTCCGCAAAGATGGCTAGAAGTAGCCTTGTGGCCCTTATCTAATTACCTTGTGGGCCAGGGCATGTCCTCCTGTGTGGTTCCCACAGACTCCTTCATGGATCTTCTTCAAAACCAACTACCCTTGCTCGGGTGTTATGCACTTGAGCAAGGGTAAACTGAAACCTCGTTTGTATAGTAGTAGTCAATCATAGTATACCTTGTGGCCCACAGTTGCAGTTGGCGAGCTTGAACCTTGTCTGGAGGGAGCTCGAATGTTTTGTGTTGGGGTTATAGGTGAAAGTATGCTTTTACTTTGTATAACAAACTGAATTTTGCACTTATTTACTGAAAATAAATCCTTTTATCATTATTTAAATATGATTAAATGTTATTTGTTTATTGTAAACAATTCAATATTAGTACGAGTTACATTGTAGTTAATGTGGTGATACCAGATCACAAAAGATCACATTAACAGATCCTTGTAAATAAAGTATAAATTCACAACCTAGATGGAAATGAACAATCCATTGGTAAAAAGGTTGATGTGTAAGCCTCAGATTGACTTGTCTTGACCAAGAGATTACACTAATGCATTCTGATGCACTGAAGCGGACCTACAGAGAGGATAAACTTTTCCATACTTACTTAAGGGATGAAAAGCTAGACTTCAATGGTTGTTGATTTCTTAATCTCTGTCCCTTAAATAGGATTGTGTAATTAATATTTATTGCTTTGATCTATGTTGGGTAGAGAATCAGAGAGCGATTCGATACTTTGTATTTTGGGCAATATTATTAGTTACATGACAATTGCTAAGATTTAAAATAGAGAATCGTGTGCTTGGAAAGTCTTGCGTAATTAGTCCGTTTGGTGGGCTCAGAAGTTTTATCATACCAAATCATGCATGTGGATTAAGTTCCGTTATCGATAATAATGTTGAGCTATCCTTACTCCAAGGAAAATATATTAATTAATATAAAGCTTTTCAGTGGCTTAATTAATTAATGGACTAAATAATCTTAAACACAGAAAATAGTAACCGGGAGCCATATTATTGTAATATGAGTTAAGATGGATAGTGCAATATTAATTTTATAGTGGAATAAATTAATATTAATGAGCTGAATAATATTGTGGCTCAATATTGTAATTCAGAGCCCATTGGGAGGTCCAATCTTAATTCTCTTAAAGGCCCCTCAAGTAGCCCAACATGAGCCTGTAGGTCCCGAACGGGTTTTCGTGAGGGCAGAAGTCTAGAGGGGAGGGGTGAATAGATTTCTGAAAAAAAAAACTTTGCGTGAGATCAGGTGTGAATAGCAAGTATGCCTGATCAGAGTGCGTGTGAATTAGTTTGGACTGATAGCCTGTGGGCAGATCAGTTCGGTGTCTATCAGTTTAACTGATGAGCAGAAGCTAAGTTTTAACCCGTGTGAAAAACCAGTTTTGTTAAATCAGAATTCTGCTTATCTATTTTGAATCAGATGACAAAGTGTCAAGCTGATCAAATCAGTTGCTTGATACAAATTTGATCCAGACTCAGAATATGCATGTAATATAGAAACAGGTAGTGTGCAAAGTGTAAAGCAAGTAAATCAGATAATGCACACAAGATTTTATAGTGGTTCGGACAACCTGTCCTACGTCCACTCTTCCCTATCAACAGGGGCACCAACTTAACCAACTGGACTTAGTTTAGTGTGTTAGTCCAACACAGTACAACAGATGTTTCAAGAGTTCTCACTCAACCAATCCCAGAAATCAGAAAATAGAAAACCTAGTCTGAAATCTTGCTAAACAAACTTAACGTAACTTTTGGTTTGGGTATAAGATTTGTTGTGTTCCAACTGGAATTCTATCCTAGTATTTGAGTAGCCTAAAGCTAAAGGATAAGAATTCTATGCTAATAACTATGGATGAACACTTAGAAAAAATTCTTGATTTTGTGTTCTTCGTGCGGAAATTGCGGATAGCTTGAGCTTGATGATAATTTCCGTAACCTTACTATGAATGTTGATGCCATATTTATAGACATGAATTTAAACTAGCCGTTGGAGAGCAATTCGAAATTCAAGCTATTTTAGGTAGTTTTGCAGGCTTGGTGTGACGTGCTTCAGGGATGGCATGGCCGAAAGCATGTATGTTTGTCCTTTCTAGCCGTTTGACTGTGCAGCGCCGAATCCGGCATTGTCAGCTCCGTACATACGTGTCTCGTTCTCATTGGTCAACAAGTACACTTGTTCAGTGTTTGCTTTACCAACTGATGTTGACATTCTTCTTGTCTGATAGCATCGTATGTCGTGGTTAGTCTTCAGTTGCCACCTAATGTAAGCTGACCTGATCAGATAATACTGATTCATCTACCTGATAGAGTCTTCTGATGCAAGTTATCTTAGCACAACTAGCAGACTATTCTTTATTCTTCTGATGTAGGTCATCTGGTCTTGTTCTTCTGGTAGTCATCTGATCTTCAGGTCTTCTGATTCTTCAGCTTCATGTTTTCACCTGATCATCTGACTATCTGACTTGTCTAATCTTCTGATCTTCGGACTCATCTGATCTTCTGATCTTCTGACTCATCTGATCTTCTGATCTGTTGATCCGTCTTCAAGACTTAACCTATACATATTGAGTTCCCCCTCAATATGTGACCTATTTATTACATCAGCTGTCTATACAACTCAGCTGGTCATCCTATCTGATATCTAGTTCATCAGTCAGCTAACAGGTCTGACTGATCCTATTACAATCTGTTTTGGAACTTCCATAAAAACTACAATTTTTCCCAACAATTTCCCCCTTTTTGATGGAACTAAAACGTTAGATCAGAAAAACAGAAAACTAATAATGTGAACGACAGAAACAACAGAAATCAGAAGATAATGAGACATTGTCTTAAGATCAGAAAAGATAATGGATTCTCATTAAATATAAGGAGATACAGGTACAGAGAATCTCAGAAAACCTAACATCTGATCCTAACAAAGAAAACTTACAGAGCAGTCCTCAGATCCCTAGGAATTTCAAAGATATCATATAATTTGATAAGTACATCTCTCTGTCTGTCAGCTTCAATGATATCTCGTTCCAGAGTCTGATAGTATAATTTCTTGAAAACAACGGGATCAAAGGAATTATCTGACCTGAGTGGTGGTATCATAGTTTCATACCTAGGTGCCGTGGGCACTAAGGACATGATTTTGCCTTCACACATCACCACTCTGTAGAAATCTTCGTATTTGATTTCTAGCCAGTTGAGGAATTCTTCATCGAACATCACCTGATCTGGGTCTTCTGGTATGCGCTGGATAATATAGACATCACAGAGCCAGTCTGCTTTGATCATCTTCCATTGTTCGTGCAGATCTTCACGATATACCAGAATGTTCAGAATCGGAGCAGGTATTGCTCTTTATTCCCAGTCAGTATCTTCAGTAATGGCAACTTTCTTCCTCTGTCTTCTGACGTATGCTCGGTTAAGTCCAGCTGCTTCTTTCAACTTATGCCTCCTATTAGCTTCCTCAATGACTTTCCTTCTGATGTCTTGATTCTTCTTTTCTTTCATCTGCTCTTTGCTCAGTAACATCTCTGATTTAGTAACAACTGATTTCTGAATGGGCTTCTTTCCTTTCAGTTGTTTTTTCTTTTCAGCTTCAGCTTCAGCCGTTTCTTCTGCTTCCATCTTCTTTATCAACTCAAGACTCTTCGCTTGATCATCAGTTTCAAAGCGTTTCTGAACAATTGAGGAAAAATCCTCAATTCTGTCTACACGAGCAATCAGATCTTTCATTGATACTTTCTGTTCAGATAGAGTCTTTTCTTGAGCTTCGAGTTGTCTGTTGTGTTCTTCAATAGTAGAGAACATTTCAGCAAGTTCAGTGTCGGGAATCTCAGCAGTAACTTGTTTTGGGACTTGGGCAGCAACTATGGCGAGTGGGTATTCAGGTGTATCAACTTGTTTTTCTGGTCCACTTCCTTCCCCCATTTTGGTTTCATCAGAAAGAGTTGCTAGCTTCTGCTCAAGTATCCCAAATTGTTTCAGCATTTCCTGCTTCAACTCATCAATCTCCATAGGAATGATGCGAATGGTCGTATCTGACTGAGCTGGTCCCAACATCATACTTATGGCTTTTTCCAGCGCAGTTCTGGCCTTAGACATAGACACTTCAAATCTTCGCCAAGCTGCATCGAAGCTGGTGTCTGCCTTCATCAGAGACTTATAAACTTCTTTGAGAAAAATTCTGATGTCAGACAACGTAGACACCTCAGCACCAAGTTTGTCTGCCAGCAGCTCAATTCGCTTCATCTCTCTCTCGGCAGTATGAACATGCATATCAGAGAGCTTAGCAGTTGTAAGGTTCCATTCTGACTCAACTATTAACCTTGTCTTTTCTTCCATCTGACTCATCAGATTTGCTGCCAGTACGTTGAATTGAGCTTCAACGGATACCTTTACCCCATCTTGAATAGTCATCGAAAGCAGATCTAGGGTCTCAGGTGTAATCCTGACAGCCTTCTCAGATGTTGATGCCTCGCCAGTTAGGGTCTCATCTGCTTCACCCTCAGCTGGTTCATCGGCAATTATCTCATCATCAACATACACCGCTTCTTCCTTCTCGTCTGGATATCCCATCTTCTTATTAATCAACCAGTTAACATCAGCATCTGATGCTAATTCTGCTGCACTGTTGACTCTAGCTAATTGCTTCATCTTTAATTCCATGTCAACAAACGCAGATTGGCCCAACACCTCCAGGATTATTAGAAAATCCTCAATTTCCTGCAGTCTGATATCTCTCCAAAATAGAATATATGCCACCTGTTGTCTGACCCCCGGGGGTTCCACCAGAAATGGGAAGGTCTTGTTCAAATAATTATCAACACGCAGTCTCAAGAACTTGACAGCAGGGTGAACCTGTTCTGGGGAGTCAGGTTCAATCACAGTTCAGCAGTTGAAGGGATTGTTGAACACAGAAAAAAACATAAGCTTCTGCCAATCTAACTGGCCTGGTGAGTAGGGTTCTTCTGGCAGAGTAACTTCTGAAGGAACTGGTTCAGGTGAAGCTTGTTCTGGTTCCGGTTGAGGTGGAGTGGGTTGTCTGATGGGTGATAGAGTTTTAGATTTTGTGAAAGAGGGTGATGGAGATTTTGAAGTGGGGGTGGGTGATCTGGGAAAGAAATTGGGTTCTTGAGCTGGCTTTTTGAACAATGAACTTAAGTGGGTAGAATTAGAAGGCTCCGAATCTTCTTGTCTTTCTTCTGCCTCAACGGTTTCCTCCAGTTCAGAGCTAACTATAGGTTCAGGTTCAACAACAGTTTCCCCCAAAATTTCTACATCAGAATCCTCGTCTCTAAGCCCCTCATATGGCAATCCACTCTTCTTCGGAAGCATTGTAGTGAGCTTCCTCAGTCGTTTCTCACTTGCCTGATCAACTTCCCTAGCTGGTTTTGTTGCCAACTGCTTCCTCTTGACAACCCTTTTCTGAGGCAGATCCTGTGCCTCAGATAGCACGGATGATGCTTGTGCTTGGGTTTTTTTGGACTTAGGAACGTAGGGAGTAGGATCATCATCCCGTTGGCCGGTTAATTCTTTGTCTCTTGAGAGAATGACTTTGAATTTGGGCAAGTATGCCTTCCTTCCTTGATCTGACCATCTGTAGTCAGGAATCTTGTCTACAAGAATCAGGGACACCTTGTGTATGTTGCTGACTTTCTTAGATAACACAACATGATTGTGCTCATCAATCATGAATTTATCTGTCTCTTGCAGCAAACGGTGTTTGAACAAGCCTAACCAGTTCATGTCCTATGCCTCCTCAATAATAGCGGCCATAACGTTTTGTTTCTGCTGAGTCACAGCATCAGGACTGAATGTTATCCCCAAGATTACTTTTGAAATAATTTTAAAAAGTAATCTATACTTCCTTTTCAGAAAAGGTGCCTTAACATTTGTAATATTTCCGATGTTGGCAGGACGCAAAAGCACCTTTTGAAGGTATTCCTTGTCCGTCATTCTAGCTGTGAATTCATCGGGAGCATTCCTTCCTGCTGGTAGGGCAAAGATCCTTTGTAGATCATCATTTGAAACGTCTATCCTCGTTCCCCCAATGAATGAATAGAGTTCCTTGTTATCCGTCTCACTTAATTTCCTCAAGAACTCCAGAGATTCAATGACGGCAACACTGTCTAGATGTCTGTAGAAAAATTTCTCTAGCCCACTTTGACGAAGACAATCAAGAATTTCCAGGGATTCTGGATCTGTTGTCGTTGTGAAATCAACATATTTCTTGTCAACGATTTCCTTTACCATTGATGCATAATCGAAAACTTTAGGGGTAGCTTTTGAAGTTGCCATTTCTGCAAACACATATACAATCTAAGTTAGGTTTTCCAAACCCTATTAAGTGTTAAAACGTGCAAGGTCCATTAGACAATATGTTGAATATTTGCATAAGTAAAATCCCCAAATATGCATTTTGTTCAGAGAATTCATAGATTAATAATAGACATGATTTTAACAGATAAACAAAATACCAAATGCATATATAATCTGTAACCCTAGCACATAATAGATATGAAATAACAAATATAAAATACACAAATTACCAGAAAAGTGATGTAAGATTTTGTAAAAGAAGATTAATCGCTGATTGTAGAGAGTTGTATGAAGTTTTCTGGAATCGGTTGCGTTTACAAGTGTTAGAAATGCGAAAGGTTTTAGAAAATGGAATTTTAGGGTTTTAAATAGGTGGGAGGGAAAGTTTTGCACGCAAATTTTGAAAGCACTTGAGTATCCTTGGTTTAATCGGACGGTCAAGATTAAGCGGTTGAAAAGTAATAACATCGTGTGGTCAAGGATTTAAAACGACAGACTTTTGGACTTAAAAACTCGCAATAAATGCATTTAACACAAAAATCCTTCGTCCACATTTAATGCTTGTAGGAATGACATCATAAAGTAATGGGCACAATAATAACTAGCATATATTAGAATAGGCTTATAGAATGATATAACAGAAAACTTATCCGACTGACTGATATAGTAAACAGTCAGTTACCACGATGTTCTGATCTGGCTTGCCTGATTACTGTTGACCTTACTGATTGTAGCCTAATCCTTAGTATTTCCCAACAATGTCCCACTTGTCTGATCAGGTTCCTTCTGATCCTATCTGATAAGTTGAAGTTCCCCCTTCAACTGTTATCCCTTTTCTGATCAGTCCCTGACTGATCCTTTCTAATCAGTTGAGGTTCCATTACTCAACTGATCCTTCTTATCTGGTCAATTCTTAACCAGCTGGTCCTGGAGACCAGTCCACCAAAGATTTCTGGTGCACTTTCTCCTAAATCTAGAAGTCCTAGCTCATTACATAGTTCTCTGAATCTGACTTCAGCTAGTGGCTTGGTTAAGATATCAACTCTCTGCTTATCAGTATGGATCTTTTCCATTATGATATTCTTCTTTTCCACATGATCTCTTATGAAATGATGTCTGACGTCCACATGCTTGCATCTTGTGTGTAGAACTGGATTCTGAGTAATTACAATAACACTATTATTGTCATAGAATATGGGCACGTTCGTAACTACGATGTTATAATCCCTCAGCTGCTGACTAAGCCAGAGCAGTTGGGAGCAATAGCTTCCTACGGCCAGATGTGGCAACAGATGTCTGTTTCTTTGAGAACCAAGAGATCAATTTACTTCCTAAGAACTGACATGTACCTGAGGTTGACTTTCTATCTATTCTACAACCTCCATAATCAGAATCAGAATACCCACAAAGCTCTAGATTATCATTTGATGGGTAGAATAACCCAAGGTTTACTGTCCCCTTCAGATACTTAAGAATCCACTTAGCTACTTCTAGGTGGCTTTGCATCGGATTTGCTTGAAATCTGGCACATACACCTACTGCAAATGTTATATCAGGTCTTGTAGGTCCCGAACGAGTTTTGTGAGGGCATAAGTCTAGAGGGGAGGGGTGAATAGATTTCTGAAAAGTTTTCGTGCGGATCAGGTGTGATTTGCAGATTGCCTGATCAGAGTGCTAGTGAGTCAGTTTGGACTGATGTTCAATCTTACTGAGTGCCTGGGGCCAGACCAGTTTGATATCTTGTCAGTTTAACTGAGAGTGCGGAAGCTTGTAAATACCCGTGTGAAAAACCAATTTATCAATTCAGATTCTTAAGTCAGTTTTCAACCGGCTAACTAAGGTGTCAACCAGATCAGATCAGTTGCTTGGTGCAGACTGAGCTTAACTTAGAATATGTATGTAGTTTTAAACTCAGTTGTGTGAATAGTGTAAAGCAATAAGAAGGCAAGTAAATGCACACAAGATTTTATAATATTCCGCAAAATCCCACTTACTCTTTGTTATTGGATATTTTCGAAAATAATAGGCAAGAATCCAAGATTTGGATCTTCTTGAATTTATGAGATATTCTTGTATTTCAAGAAATACATATCTTCCATAATATCTTTTCAAGAAAATCAAGAAAATCTTTCTTGCCCTTTATCTTTAAAAACTTTCGAAATCTTCTTTATAAATAACCAAGTGGGAGATTTCTTGAATTTAATGAGATAATCTTGTATTCCAAGAATACATATCTTCATTCCATAACAAAATTCAAAGAAAATCTTTCTCCCCTTTTATCTATAAATTTCGAAAATAATTGGGAAAAATAAGCAACAATATTTATTTTATTTTAAACACCTTTTTCAGTTATTGGACTATATGTTGGGCTACTTAGGGGGCCTTTAGGAGAATTAAGATTGGACCTTCCAATGGATCTTGAATTATCAATATTAAGCCACAATATTATTCAAGCCCATAAATATTAATTAATCCCACTACATACTTAATATTGCACTATCCATCTTAACCCATATTGCAGTCAATATGGCTCCCGATTATTATTTCCCGAGTTTAAGATTATCTAGCCCATTAATTAATTCAAGCCACTGAAATAACTTTCCGTTAATTAATATCTTTTGTCCTTGGTCAAGGAACGGTTCAACATTATTATCCATACCGGAAACTAATTCCACTTGCAAGATTTGGTATGATAAAGCTTATGAACCTCCCAAGGGGGCAAATCAAACAAGCGTACTTGCACACGATTCTTCGTATTAAATCATAGCAATCACATGTGACCAATAATATTTCCCAAGATAAAAAGTATTGAATCTCGTTGATTCTCTACCCATGATAAGTCAAAGGAATAATTACCAACCACACGTGATCCTATTTAAGGAACGAAGATTAAGAAATAACGAACCACTGAGGTTCAATTCTTCCTTGTTCAATTCTGAAGAATTTGTCCTCCTGTAGGTCCTATTCAGTGCATCAGTCATGCACTAGTGTAATCTCTTGGTCAAGACAAGCCAATCTGAGCCTTACACTTCAACCTTTCACGATGGATTGTTCATTTCCATCTAGGTCGTGAATGGCGTACTTTTAGTTACAAGGGACTGTTAATTTAATCTTCTGTGATCTGGTATCACTAAATTAACTACAATGTAACACGTATGACTTATGGAACAATTATGCAGTAAATATATGTAACATTCGATAATATTTAAAGCATCAGTGATAAACAATTTATTTCAGTAAATAAGTCCGAAATTCAGTTTTGATTATACAAAGTAAAAAGCATACTTTCTAGTATAATCCCAACAATCTCCCACTTATACTCAAAGTCTACTTTTAAGTATACTACAACATGTCTCGTGTAGTCTGTGACATCTAATGTCACCTACACGAACCTAATAATTTCTCCCACTTATACTCAAAGCAGATTGGCAACGGTCTTGACACCTATTCCTTCCACATGTCTCTCGAATGTATTCAGAGGCAGACTCTTTGTGAATGGATCTGCTAGGTCGTCCTCAGACGCTATCTTTGCCACATCTATATCTCCTGTCTTAACGATATCTCGTATAAGATGGTATTTTCCGACATTGTCACAATAAACAGTGATTCTGCTGGGCAAATTCGGAACCACATCTAAGTCAACTAGGAAGTTCTTAAGCCAAACCGCTTCTTTCGCTGCCTCGCAAGCAGCTACATATTCGGCTTCCATGGTAGAATCTGCGACGCATTTCTGCTTGACGCTTCTCCATGTCACGACTCCTCCCCCATGCAAAACACACTACCGGAGGTAGATTTTCTGGAGTCTATGTCTGATTGGAAATCCGAGTCCGTGTAGCCGATGGGGATTGGACTATCTGACTGATAAACCAACATTCTATCCCGAGTTCTTTTCAGATACTTCAGAATGTTTTTAACTGCCGTCCAATGATCTTTCCCCGGGTTACTTTGATATCTTGCCACCATGCCTTCGGCAAAATAGATATCTGGTCTCGTACACAGCATCGCATACATAAGGCTTCCGACAGCCGAAGCATAAGGAATGCCTTTCATTTCATCTATCTCATTTTGCGTCTTAAGGGACATTTTCTTGGATAGATGGATTCCATGCCTGAAAGGTACGAAGCCTTTCTTGGAATCTTGCATGCTGAATCGTTTCAAGACAGTGTCTATGTATGAAGCTTGCGATAAGCCGATCATCCTTTTCTTGCGATCTCGAGTGATCTTGATCCCAAGGATGTGTCCGGCTTCCCCTAAGTCTTTCATATCAAACTATTTTGAAAGCCATGCCCTTACGTCTGATAACACCTTTACATCGTTCCCGATGATCAGAATGTCATCTACGTATAGTACTAAGAATACCAATGCAGTTCCGACACGCTTTTTATACACACAACTTTTGAACTCGTGTTGATTGAACCCATAAGACTTTATAACATGATCAAAACATTGGTTCCAAGCTCTGGATGCCTGTTTGATTCCGTAAATGGACTTCATGAGCTTACAAACTAGGTGCCTTTTTCAATGAAACCTTGGGGTTGTTTCATATAGATCTCTTCATCAAGACTTCTGTTAAGGAAAGCTGTCTTGACATCCATTTGCCAAATTTCAAAGTCAAAATGCGCAGCAATCGATAAGAGAATACTGATGGACTTAAGCATGGCTACGGGCGAAAAAGTTTCCTCATAATCGATCCCTTCTTTCTGAGTATAACCTTTCGCCACTAGTCTTGCTTTGAAGGTTTCCACCCTCCCGTCCGGTCCTCTTTTTCTCTTATATACCCACTTGCATCCAATGGGTTTGACCCCATTAAGTGGTTCGACTAGCTCCCACATTCTGTTATGAAACATAGAACCCATTTCGGCTTTCATTACTGTTTGCCAAGAATCTGCATCCTTGTCTTGGAGTGCCTCGTCATATGTCCATGGGTCTGATTTTTTCTTGTCCGGGAATCAAGTTTGAGGACTCTCCTATTCCCATGAATCTCTCGGGCTGTCTAACAACCCTCCCACTACGACGAGGTTCCGGTTGTGAAAGTGTGTCGTTTGGTATATCGTCTAGTACAGTTGGCATTGAGGTTTGCCCTCTTAGCTCATTTAAGGTAATCTTACTTCTGGGTTTTCTTTCGTTCATATAGTCTTCTTCCAAAAATCTAAAGTGGGTGCTGATGACCACCTTTTGATCTTCGGGACCATAGAACATAAACCCTTTTGTTCCCTCGGGGTATCCTACAAATAACCTTAATTCTAATCGAGGATCCAATTTACTGGCTTCCTTGTCCAACACGTAGGCCGGACACCCCCAAATTCTCATGTGTCTCATACTAGGCTTGCGCCCGGTCCACAATTCTTTGGGAGTTTTGGGAACCGATTTGGATGGCACCAAGTTCAGAATGTAAGCTGCTGTTTCCAAGGCATGACCCCAGAACGACTTGGGAAGATCCACATAACTCATCATAGATCTAACCATTTCCAAAAGTGTTCTGTTTCTTCGCTCTGCAACCCCATTTTGTTGAGGGGTTCCGGGTGCAGTGAGCTGGGATGCAATCCCTTCATCAGATAAGTAGTTCAAAAACTCATCGCTGAGGTATTCGCCTGCACGATCAGATCGTAGAGACTTGATACATTTTTCCATATGATTCTCTGCTTGAGCCTTAAATTCTTTGAATTTCTCAAAGGTCTCAGATTTATGCTTCATAAGGAAAATGTAACCGTACCTTTAGTAATCATCAAAAAAATTGACAAAATACTCATAACCTCCTCTTGCTTTGGTTGACATTGGACCACATACATCTGTGTGAACGATCTCTAACACTTCTTTGGCTCTATTCCCCTTGGCTCCAAATTCCCTCTTGGTCATTTTACCCTCCAAACATGATTCGCAGGTTGGAATTGGTTCAACCCTGAGAAGCTCCAGTGAACCGTCTTTCACCAACCTTTGGATCCTCTTTGGATTTATATGACCCAATCTTAGATGCCAAAGAAGTGTCTCGTTCACGTCTGATGAACGTTTTCTTTTCTCGGAAACAGTTGATGTGTTATAGGATGCATTTCGTGAGTGGTGTGCACAGTTAATTGTATAGAGATTATTCGACAACGTTCCATGACAGATAAATTTATCAAAAAGAGAAATGGTAACAACTTTATTAAAAGTAACCGAATATCCATCATGAAAAAGTTTAGAAACTGAAATTAAATTCTTTCTAAAACTCGGAACGTAAAGAACATCTCTTAGAATTAAAACTCTGTCTTCAAAAGAAAGGTGCACTTCTCCCACTGCTTCAGCTGCCACTCTTGTAGCATCGCCCAGTGTGATGAGGATCTCACTTCCACTTAGTTGCCGGGTCCGCTTGAAACCCTGTAATGTGAAACAAACATGATTAGTGGATCCCGTATCCACCACCCATAAATGGGAGGCATACGCCGCTAAACAAGTTTCAACAACTAGTGCGTGAGAATTACCTTTCTTTTCCTTCCTTTTGGGATCGGAACAGGCTGACCTCGAGTGTCCTACTCTCCCGCTTTCCAAAATTTTCCTCATGCTTGATCCCATGCTTTTATTTGATGTTGAGTTTTCTTGGTTTAACCTTCTTCTCTTTTCATCATCCTTATCACCACTTGATCTAGGATGAAGAGAAGATTTCTGTTTTCCCAAGTTCTTTTCCTCGCGCTCCCTTTCCTTTTCAACCAAAGTCAGACCATTTACAAGATCATCCACTGTAAAATCTAGATCTTCCATTAGATACTCAAGATAGTGGTGATTATAGCTCTTTGGTAAGGATTGGAGAATGAAATCAATCTTAGTTTCGCCGAGGATCTCAAGTTCCTCAAATAGCACCATAACCCTAAGGACGTCTGTGCTGCAGTCGTCCCTTTTTCCATTTTTAATTCAGCAATTTCTTGCTTCACACTTTGGATTGCCATATGGGTCTGATGTGCTAACATCGCTTCGAGATTCTTTAAGCTGTCTGAAGCTGACTCATATTCTTGATGAAGGTGTCTCAACGTATCTGACAGATGTGCCAGAATTGTTTCCTTCATCAATTTATTTGCCAGCTCCCATTCACCATAAATCATCTCATCCCATATTCCGGCGTCCTTAGTTGGTTTTTCGGGTTTTGGTGTATCAAGTACCCATTTGGAAGATGATGCGGTTAGGACAGATTTTAGTTTGTATTTCCAATCAAAATAGTTTTCACCAGTAAGCAAATTGTCTTTAAGTATATTCAATAGTGGATTAGAAGGTTGCGACATGATGAACTGAAATAAACAATAATATGCATAAGTACAAATATATCACAAGGTTCGATCACATGCATCATATTAAAATCTCAAAAAATATGAACATGCATCAGCCAACATCTCAAAACAGTTTAAATAAGCCACGTCGGGTGAGTCATTATTTAAACACATTCAAGCAGGTTACAAACAAGAACAGTTACAAACCTTTAATATCCAGATTAATAGTTGGCTCCCACTTGACCAATATAAAATTGATAGGGACTTCGGGGAAGTATATGCATATCAATTTTATACCTAAGTAATAACCATGATTAAATACAGGATTATTATTTCGTATTGAACGAGCCTCGTGGGGAGGGTCATCGTTGCCACTAGTAATAACCCAGAATCATCCATTTGGAATTCATTCATGTGAAAGCTATCTTTTGACCGTCCCGTGGGGGGAATTTCTCCAAAAGAATTCACAAATAAATAAATCATGTAGGTCAAAATTATTTCAATTTTATTATCCGGAATAAAATTGTCAATTAATTATTTAAACATACTTAGTAATTTTGAAGGTGAGAGTTTTCATTGGGCAATTCTCATGCAAACACATTTAAACAAATTAAATAAAGCATAAGATAACACAAAATAAATCAAGCAAAACAGAAAAAAATAAATATATTGGACACAAATTATCCAATTGTCATGGTTTGATTTTTCTTGGCTTGATCTTGAAGAAACACCGTCTTGAATTTCTCCCACTCGATCGTCTCGAAAAGATACTCCATCTCGAAACGCCACACCAAGCAAACTCATGATCGGGATGCACGCCAAGATCCGCCGGCCCTGCTGTGTTCACCTTTGCGGCCTCAAAGCTTCAAGAAGCCGCCCCCCAGCGCCTCGGCATGTCTCTCGGTCAGGAGATCTCTCTGCGGCGACGACGCGTAACAAGGCTTCGCCCGCCTCGCCGCCTCGCCACAGTATTTTAAGACTGCCCATCTGCCTCCGTCCGCTTGGCCGCCTTGATGCAAAAGTGCAGCGTCAGGCGCTTAGCGCCCAGGCGCGCGGCCAGATCTCACGCGCGGCTCGCCCCTCGGCCTCGCTCGACGCCTCTGTCTTACTTCTGTGGCGTCCGCGTCATGGCTTGCCTCCCTTGGCATGTTTCGCGCGACGCACGCCACCTACGCTCGGTTCTGGATTTCATCCTTTAATTCTTCGTCTCCGTCCTCATTTTTGATCCGGTTACAATTTATTTACAAAAAATAAATAAACCTAGATCTAGACTAGTCTATTACATTGATCAAATCAAACAAATCCTAATCTACTCGTGGATTTTCACACGAGGTAAAATGAATCCGAACGAATCGAATTAAAAACCACAATTTATATGCATGCATAAATAAACACATTAAATTCCATGACAATTGGATACCTGCAAAATAGATCTAGCAATTCTACTATCCAATTTCAAATTTAATGTCAACGAATTAAATTACAATTAAAAAAATTCAGAGCCCAAAACCGTGGCTCTGATACCAGTTGTTGGGGAATAAGTTGCACAGATCTATTCGGGGTGAATATTTAAATACAAATTTAATTCTTATAATTATTACTAGCATGAATTAATCCTATATTAATTCAAATAATAATTCAACAACATATCATGCATATAATTATTCACGTAAAACCTACGTATGCGGAATTCTACGAGTTTACGTGAACGCACCTCTTGGGACTGCAACGGTGTGGCTGATTAGACTAATCAAAAGGACTTCCCAAGTATTCCCTTAGCCCTTGTTCGACTATCCGGTGGAAGGACACTTGTGAACAATTAACAAAAGGAAAATAAATTATGTTGCACCACATTTGTGGATTTACTAATTTTCCAACACATGGAATTGTACTTGGGAATGAAAGAATCATCCCCTATTTATAGAGCACAAGTGGTCGAAAATTGTGGGCAAGATAATGTGGGAAAATCTTTTCTTGATCTCCAAGAAATCTTGAATATATCTTCTATATTCTTTTTCCCATAATTATAATATTCCACAAAATCCCACTTACTCTTTGTTATGGGATATTTTCGAAAATAATAGGCAAGAATCCAAGATTTGGATCTTCTTGAATTTATGAGATATTCTTGTATTTCAAGAAATACATATCTTCCATAATATCTTTTCAATAAAATCAAGAAAATCTTTCTTGCCCTTTATCTTTCAAAAATTTCGAAATCTTCTTTATAAATAACCAAGTGCAGGATTTCTTGAATTTAATGAGATAATCTTGTATTCCAAGAATACATATCTTCATTCCATAACAAAATTCAAAGAAAATCTTTCTCCCCTTTTATCTATAAATTTAAAAAATAATTGGGAAAAATAAGCAACAATATTTATTTTATTTTAAACACCTTTTTCAGTTATTGGACTATATGTTGGGCTACTTAGGGGGCCTTTAGGAGAATTAAGATTGGACCTTCCAATGGATCTTGAATTATCAATATTGAGCCACAATATTATTCAAGCCCATAAATATTAATTAATCCCACTACATAATTAATATTGCACTATCCATCTTAACCCATATTACAGTCAATATGGCTCCCGGTTATTATTTCTCGTGTTTAAGATTATCTAGCCCATTAATTAATTCAAGCCACTGAAATTGCTTTCCGTTAATTAATATCTTTTGTCCTTGGTCAAGGAACGGTTCAACTTTATTATCCATACCGGAAACTAATTCCACTTGCAAGATTTTGTATGATAAAGCTTATGAACCTCCCAAGGGGGCAAATCAAACAAGCGTACTTGCACACGATTCTTCGTATTAAATCTTAGCAATCACATGTGACCAATAATATTTCCCAAGATAAAAAGTATTGAATCTCGTTGATTCTCTACCCATGATAAGTCAAAGCAATAATTACCAACCACACGTGATCCTATTTAAGGAACGAAGTTTAAGAAATAACGAACCACTGAGGTCTAATTCTTCCTTGTTCAGTTCTGAAGAATTTGTCCTCCTGTGGGTCCTATTCAGTGCATCAGTCATGCACTAGTGTAATCTCTTGGTCAAGACAAGCCAATCTGAGCCTTACACTTCAACCTTTCACGATGGATTGTTCATTTCCATCTAGGTCATGAATGGCGTACTTTTAGTTACAAGGGACTGTTAATTTAATCTTCTGTGATCTGGTATCACTAAATTAACTACAATGTAACACGTGCGATTTATTGAACAGTTATGCAGTAAATATATGTATCATTCGATAATATTTAAAGCATCAGTGATAAACAATTTATTTCAGTAAATAAGTTCGAAATTCAGTTTTGATTATACAAAGTAAAAAGCACACTTTCTACTATAATCCCAACAAGTCCAACACCCAACAAATATTTATTGAGTTCACACTCAATCGAACCAGAAATCAGAAACTAGAATCCCTAGTCTGAAATCTTGCGGTAACAAACTTAACCAACTTAGAGTTTGGGTAAAGATTTGTTGTGGTTCCAACTGGAAATCTATCCAAGTGTTTATGTAGCCAAATGCTAGTGGATAGGATTTCTTGCTAAGAACTATGGGATGAACACTCTAAGAATAATCTTCAAATATGGTGTTCTTCGAGCGGAGATTTTGCTGTAGTTTTTTTTTTTGCTTCTTTTGCGGTGTCTCCGTGTTTGTTCTTAGTGTCCGTTGTCTCTCTTCAATTTTTGAAGATCGATCCCATTTTATAGACCTCGAAATCAAAGAGCCGTTGGAGAGCAACTGATCAGATAACTGATCAGTCTACCTTGTTGAGTCTTCTGATGCAGATTGTCTTAGCTCAATATGCAGACTCGACTGATATAGGTCTTCGTGTCTTACGGTAGTCTTCGATCTTGGTGACTCGAGCCTCGGTGTATTCAGTCATAATCGAGTCTTGAGGGTTTATTCTTGAGTCTTCGGTTTATCCGAGTCTTGAGTTCATTTGAGTCTTGAGTTTATCCGAGTCTTGAGGTTCATCCGAGTCTTGAGTTCATCCGAGTCTTGATGTCTTCGTCTTCACCGATCTTCTCGACTTATTTTCTTCTGATTTGTTCTTAGCCTTCTGATCATCTGACCTTATCTGGGTCATCTGATACTTCGACCTGACCTATACATATTGAGTTCCCCCTCAATATGTGACCTATATTTTACATCAGCTATCTATACATTTCAGCTGGTCATCTTAATCTGATTTTAAGTCATCAATACATAATGTGTCCGATGGTCCTATTACAACCTTGTTTTGGAACTTCCATCAAAACTTAAATACAAATTTCCCAACAATTCCCCCTTTGAACCAAAACAAAACACTTAATCGTAAAAAACAGATACCATGAACAGAAATGCAGATAATGAAATGCAGTACATATTTCAGAAGACAATGAGATGTTGTCTTAGAATCAGAGAGATGAAATGTTTCATTCAGATAGGTGTGTGCATTATAGAATACATGAAAAACATACCTATCATCTGATTCCAAGTTGTCTTCCTCAGGTGTACTTGAACATTTCGCATTTCTCTTTGGGGATGCCAAACATCTTGTACATCCTTTGCATTAGTTTGTCCGGATCTTCTCTTCTATGGATCCCTCCTTTTTCGGCCAAATCCATAGTAGGCATTCTTGAATTTTCAAAGATCTAGCTTTTTTGTGCGGGACTTAAAGGTGGAAGGAGTAGTTCAAAGGGTGGAGCTTCTGGTATTAGTGACATGATTTTCCCTTCTTTCATCACCGTCTGGTAGAAGTCTGGATACATTGTTTCTAACCAGTTCCGGAACTCATCATCATTTTCAGTCTGATTTTGATGAATCGGAATCTTCTCCACGATGTGTACGTCACATAACCATTTCTCCTCGATCCGATCCCATTGCGAAGCAGATCTAGGCGTCTGTGAAGGATGTCTTTAATAGGTGCTGGAAGGGCATTCTTCTCCCAAGCAATCTCCTTTGCTGCACCTTCGTTCTCCCTCTTCCTTCGGATGTAAGCAATGTTCAGTCCCTTAGCCTCTGCTAACTTCTGCTTTTTGATGGCGGCCTCTCTAATTCTCTGTCTTGCTTGCTCTTGAACTTGTTCAGCAGTCATCTGGCTTTTGGTAGAGAATGGTTGGCCTTGCCTCTGATCTTCCGCAGTTGCTTTCATCATCTTGCCTTTGCCTTTCTTTCTCCTCAGAGTCTGCTCAGATTCATCTTGTTCGTCTTCTTCAGCTAATTTCTTAGCGAGTTCAAGGCTCTTGGCCTAGTCATCAGTTTCCACTCTTTTCTATACGAACGAAGAAAAGTCTTCAATCTTGTCGACTCTGGCAATAACCTCTGAAAGAGTAATTTTCTGCTCAGTGATCTCTTTGCTATGTTGCTCCACAATTCTTTTTTACTTGAAAGAACGAGATCAATAGATGAAGTGGCCGGCAAGTCGAATCTGATGGTTTTGGTAGAGATGTAATTGTTACCAAGCGTATGCTTTTTTCTTTCTTCTCTTTATTCTCCGTCCTTCCCCTTTTTGGTTTCATCAAAGATGTTGGACATCCCATGTTCGAGCATTGAATTGCCATGTGATCTCTCGTCCGAAGTTCCTCGACAACAAGAGGAGTGATCTCGAGCGGTGGCGAAGGTCCGAGTTTCAAGAGCGTCGTCGAGAGCAACCCGATATCATGTCTTGCTCGTTCTGTAGAAGCTATAAATTGTTTCCAACCCATATCCATGTGGTTGTTAGTTTTCTCCAAGGATGCCCAGACATTCTCCAATAGTACCTGTGTCTGATTGAACATATCTGTCTGAACCTTGAGTTTGTCAGACTGGAGATTTAGCTTCTCGGCAAGAGGATTAACTAGTTGCATAATTTCAGAGAGGATGGCACTGTGCATCCCAACTGTGTGACTTCTTTCTCTGTCAACTAGTTTTGCTTGCTCTTCTTCAAATCGCTTCATCAGATCTCCTGTGAGCGCTGCGAATTTATCTTCAATAGTAGTCTTGATCCCATCCTGAATCTTCTCAGAATAAAGATCTAGTGAATCAGAGCTCATCGTAGCAGTCTGGTCAGATGCTGAAGCCTTGCCAAGTGGGGTCTCATCTGCAACACCCATTCTTGGTTCATCGGCAGCTCCCTCATGATCTGCAGGAGGTTGAACGGTTTCCTCCCTGTTATCAGCAATTCCGAACCTTTCATGAATCAACCATCTGATATCATCATCAGATGCCAATTCAACAACACTTTCAATCCCAGCAGTGTTTAAGCATTTTATCTTCAAGTGTACAAAGAAATCTGATCCCAGAGATGTCATGAGAATCAGAAATTCTTCAATGCTTTTCAGTCTGATATCCCTCCAGAACACAATCTCTTCTATTTGTTGATGGATGCCAGGATGTTGATCCATATCAGGGCACAGCTCCAGCAGATACTCCTTGATCTGTTACTTCATTATCCTTATGATGGGGCTTTCTGAAACAGGTGAAGCAAACACGGTTTTGGTGTTGAAGGGATTATAAGAGATGGACACTCACTTGTCAGATCTCTCAGCTGCTTGTGACTTGTTTGGAGATTGGGATATTTGTGGTTCGTTTTCAGCATTTTGAGGGTGTTCGATTGTCCCGAATAAAGATTTTGAGGGTGTTCAAAGGTCCCTAATGTGTTCATTGATTGGTGGTGTGGGAGATCTAGGTGATCTGATAGGTGAGGGTGAGGGTGAGAAGGTTTTGTGAGGAGAGGGTGATGGTGATTTGGAAGTGGGCATTGGCGATCTTGCTCTCTGGAAGATCGTGGTGAGAGGCAGAGAATCAGATGGTGATTCTTCCTCAGATTGCTCCATTTCTGTCCTTCTGACAGATTTCTCTCCTTCTGCTGCGGTAATCTGCTCTTCCCTTACTTCTCTGGTAGTGGGCTCAGAGCGGACTGCTATCTCCTCTTCTGATTCCACTTGCATCAGATCTTTCGTTCTGCTAACTTGCTGGGCAGAACTTGGAGCAGTCTTCAGAGGAGAAGTCACTCTCTTCTGACGTTTTTGCTGAGCATCTGGTTTCTTGGCCAGATCCTTCCTCTTCATCCTCTTTTCCGGAATGGCCGTTCCCTGCTCTTCGGATGATGTAGCCTTATCTTTTCCCTTCTTTTCTCCCTTGGGTTTGGGCACATAAGGAGTTGGATCTTCATCAGATTGTCCAGGTAGGGACTCATCCTTGCCCAATATGGATGAAGGAGCACTTGGAAGATAAGCACACTATATTGCTCTGGGTCAGTTCGAACTTCCCGGAGTCTTTCCTTAGTCGTGCCTTGACCATACCCAACCAATCTATATCTGAAGCTTTCTTTATTATTGCAGCCATGACACTGATCTTATAGGAAGTGACATCATAAAGACTGTAAGTTGAGCACATGATCACCTTCTGAACGATCTCAAGGAGAAGGCGATATTTTCTCTTCAGATAGAAGGCTTTGACGTTCGTCGTGTTCTCCTTGTTTGCTGGTCTCAATAACTCGGCTTCAAGAAATTCCTTTTCTCCTACTTCAGTCGTGTAGGTCTCTGGATTGATGCTTCCTCGAGTTAGGCCGAATATCCTCTAGAGATCGTCATTCGACACTCGCACTTCCAGTCTGCCAATGGAAGAAATTAGGTCAGCATCAATGTCTTCATCCCTCTGTAGATTGTATAAAAACTCCAGGGCTCCATGGGTGTGGACGATGTTCTGATGTGTAGAGCAATATCGTTCTAGCCCACACGCTCGCAAGCACTCTAGAATTTCCAGTGATTCAGGATCTGAGGTGATGGTGAATACTACATACTTCTCATCAATGATGTCTTTCTTCATCGATGCAAAGTTGCAGAACTTTTTCCCTTGGCCCGGTCGTGGAATTAGATATGCCATTTCAGTACGATATGCAAATTGATGTTTAGTTTGAGTAAGATATCGCAATAAATTCAGTCAAACCAGTAATCTTAGCATCAATTTAGCAAGTAAGCGTATAGATCTTATAAAAATTACAGAAACATATCATCACGACTTGTAAACCTAGGTACCAGAGTGAATTGAAATAAAGCAAAATTTAAACGAGAAATTACCAGAAATTGATTCGAGGATTTGAGAAATCGTAAGAAAGGAATCAATTAATTTCGAAAGTAATTCTCTGAAGATTTTGAAAGTTTTGAGCTTTAAAGAGATTTGAGAAGACGAAGTATTGGAAAGATGTTTTTTGAGAAAGATTTGGATTTTATAGAAAACGAGGGAAAACCTTTATTGGGAGATGAATTTAATAAAAGAAGATTTTGATTAGATCTCAAAACCCCTGAGTATGACATGTTCAGGATAATCTTGATAGATGAGTCAGGATTCAGTTTTAGAGTGTTCAGGATGTTATCTGCAAAATGTATAGTCAGCAGATATAGATCAGGATAGGTTCTCAAGACTCAAGAAGTTTTCAAGAAATCAAGTTTCAAGAGATGAAATCAAGTTTCAAAGATGAAATCGAGAAATGAAGACTCAAGCAGAAATCGAGAATCAAGACTCAAGATGAGACCGAGAATCAAGACTCAAAGATGAAACTTAGAAACTGAAGCTCAAAGATAAAGACTCAAGATAATCAACAAGATATCCGCGGAAGACTCGTAAGACTCAAGACATCAAGATCAAGACGTAAGATCGAAGACAAAGGATATCAAGGCAAGAATTAATTACTAAAGACTCAAAGAATGTATCAATGCTCAAGATAACCTCAATGTTCCGAGGCAATCAATATATCTATCTCAAGGACACAATCTCGAGAAAAACGCGATTGCTTAGAAAAATAGATATTGCCCAAGACATTCTCATGCGCATAAAAAGGAACTAAGACAAAGTGTTGTTAAGGTTATATCACTCGTGAGATATTGACCAAAAGAAGAGCCGTTGAGTTTGTCTACATTTAACCGGAGACAAAAGTCAAAAAGAAGAAGACAACATCAGACTTTTTATCGACACCGACAATGACAGTCATTTGAAACATGTCAATAGTACTATGTTCCAGATCGCAAAAAGTGATGACCAAACTACATGAAAAACAGGTTTGCCTAAAAACGTCTAGGGAGTTTCAAACCCTAAATATATAGATTCATCACACACCATAAGAGGAAACTCACGAAGCTATCTCTTCCAACGGATAGTTTTTCAAGAGTGACCTTGGTGTATGCCTATAAATACTTGTGACCATCTACATTGAAGGTTATGGGAAATTTGTAAGCAACTCAAGAGCTCAAACTTATTATTGCAAGTTGAAGCACTCGAAAACCCAAGAATTTCCCAAGTGCTTTATATCGAAGAGAGCTCATTTCACTAAGCCTAGCTTGATAAGATATATCCAAAGCTTAGTCGAGATATCCTAGCCTTTGCAATGTTCTTAATTGTAAAGGATATCTCATCCTAGTTGGAAACCAACCAAGAAACCCCAAACCCTTTGTAAGGTAGTTTGAGTGTGATTGTTGGTGAGTTGGAGTTGTAAAGAGTTAGTAAACTACAAGGAGGTAGTCAGAAAGCTCTAGAGAAGAAGTGAGTAAACTATCTTGGATAGTCAGAAAGCTTGTGTGTGTTTTGAGTTAGTAAACTGCTGGGGTAGTAAGAAAGCTCAAAATAGAAAGGTTAGTAAACTACAGAGGTAGTCAGAAAACCTTAGGAAGTGATTAGTGAATTTCTCTGAAGAGTCAGAGAGAGTGGACGTAGGAGCTTGAGTCTCTGAACCACTATAACTTGTTGTGTTCTTTGCTTTCTGTTTTGGATTGATTAACTGTTGCATATCTTTAAAGTGAAAGCATATTTTCACTGATACTCAGTTGGAATCAATCCACTGAAGTTGCATATAACTGAATCACAGCCTAATCACTATTCCATTAAAAGGAAGGTTTTCAGCAAAAGCATAAAACGAGTATAAACTTAGGGCCAACCATTCCGCACATCTGAGTAGCTAGAACAGATAGTTACCAAACTAAACTTACACTTCTGAGGGTTCAGTAAGTTAGTTATCTGATCCAAGCAGCTCAGGATCTCTAAAAACTCAGGATCAGTTACGATTATCTGAGGTATCTGAAAGCAGCTCAGGATCACTGTCTCAGATAGACTTTGACTCAGGGCGATTTGTGCTTCTCAGGACCAAATCATCAGGACAACCTGACCCAAGCTGACCTCAGTAAAGAAAAAGTTTTAAAATCACTGAACACGTGTATTTCCCCCCATACACATGTAAGACTCGTTTGCTCCGGGACCAACAAGTGGTATCAGAGGAGTGGTTCAACTTTACCACCTGCTTTGTTGACCAAAGTCTTATTTGCTAAAATACTTGTGGTCTATCTGAACATATCTTATTTGCCGAATTCTTAAAAGACTCAGACAAAATGTCTTCTAAGAAACTTCCTATGTTCTCAGTAGAGAACTATGATTTATGGAGACTGAGAATGCAGGCTCACCTGTATTCTAAACATGAACGTATGTGGAGAGTGGTCTCTGAAGGGCCATTCCAATTTACTGTGGTGAATCCCAGAGGAACAGAAAACGAGAGAAATGATCCAAGGACATAATTTCCTAAGTCTGATGACCAACTGACTCCTGATGGGAATGATTTCTCATTGTAATACTGCTAAAGAAATTTGGGATACACTAGCTGTAATGTGCCAAGGCACAGATCATATCAAGGAAAACTAACTTTCAGTTGACATTGGAAAGTTTGATAGTTTTGAAATGGAAGATGGTGAATCTATAGACAAATTGGAAGTCAGATTCACTAGCATTATGAATGATCTGAATGCACTTGGAAAGAGATATCCACAGAGAGAAGTTGCATTGAAAATTCTTAGAGGTCTTTCTAAGAAATGGGATATTCATGCAGTGGTGATTGAAAACACCAAAAACATTGATTCAATGCCATACCAACAAGTCTTCTCTGAGCTGAAAGCTTATGAGTTCGTAATTGATAAGAAATCAAAGAAAGCTGACAGCAAAGATGATTCATCATCTAGTAAAAATGTGGCTTTCAAAGCCAAGGATAAAACCTGTAAAACTAGAGAGTCTAAGAACTCCCTTGCTAAAAATCAGGATGAGCTTGAGGATAAGCTAGCACTGATGGCAAGGAGGTTTGAAAGACTTAATAGTCGATATGGAAAATATAAAAACTATTACAGGAATCACAGGTACCAGAAGAAAGCTGAGGACAAACTAACTGAGAAGAGAAAAGACCTGAAAGCTGAAGGATCTTCATCCAAAAAAAAGGACTCCAAGTCCAAAGAAGAAAGTGATCAGGATGATGATGCCAACAGATGCTATAACTGTCAAAAGAAAGGTCATTTCCAGTATGACTGTCCAGACCTAAGTGCTAAGGAGAGAAGAGAAAGACAAGCTAAAAGAGACAAGAAGTTCTCTAGTAAGAAAGCCATGGTTGCAGAAGAAGAACTTTCTGAGGAAGGATCTAGCTCTTCAGAAGAAATATTCTCAGACAGTGAAAGTGATGACCTCTGTTTAATGGCTGTTGAGGAGGTAAACTCTTCTTTCTCTGTTGTTGCTCCTACACTAGCACAAGAGTTATCAAGTTCCACTGTAAACAGTCAGTTTGACCTGATGGATTCTTTTGAGAGTCTGATGAAGGACTATGCTGTTTTACAAGAACTGCTAAAAGAAACTCAAGAGTAGAACAAAGAACTGAAGGCTGAAAATCTTAAGTGGAAAGACTCTAGCAATACTGAAATCACTTCTCAATTAATGGGAGCTACTGATGAACTGGATGTTCTGAAAGTACAACTCTCAGAGAAAGAGAAGTTGATAGAGACCCTGAATGAAAAACTAGAGAAATCCACTGAGGAAATTCAGCTGATCAGAACTAAGTTCAATGACCACTCTGAGAAGCATGAAACTATACAAAAATGTGAGGATAGTGCGCAGAAGAAGCTAACTCTATTGAATACTGCATCTAAAGTAATAGATGAAATTCAGAGTTATCAGAGACCTGCCACTATAAAATCTGGATTGGGATAATGCTGCATCAAGTAGCAAGAAGACAATCTTTGTTAAACCAGTGGCACCTACACTTCGAACTGAAGAAATGCCCAAGGTTTTAGACAAGGGAAAATGACCTATGGTTCCAGAAAAATTGAATGTTCAGGTTAGAAAGCCCAAACCTCAAGTGAAGGCTAGAAAACCTGACCACTCAGTAGGAAAATTTCAGGCAAGTACTTCGAAGCCTCAGGCTAAGAATGCAAACCTGAAAGGATCTGCACTGAACCAGCAGAGGAATTTTCAGAAGAGAAACACTCAGCAGAGACATTCTCAACTGAAATGACCAAGTCCTCAGATTACTGAAAGACCCAAATTTCAGTACAGGCAACCTAAACCCCACTTGCCTAAGGGTAAAGGTTACCTGAACCCAACTCAACAAAGATTCAGACCAGCTGCACCGAAGCCAAAGCAATGGAACAAAAGGCCTGTACCCAAGAAAAACTCTAAGGCTCATGTTCATGCCAAGGCTAGCACTCATACACAGGATACTGCTAAGGCACCCAGAGTGGTAAATGTGTATGTAGATGTTTATGGAAGACAGATCAGCCACTCTAAAGTGATTAGAGTTGTCAGGCAGATTTGGATTCCGAAAGGTACAGCTAACCTTGTAGGACCTTACACCAATTGGGTACCTAAGAATTGATCTGTTTTTCAGGAGAAAAACAAGGGCACTGAGCTGATTGAAGATTACATAGCACTGATGAGTGGAAATGAAATGGCCCCTGCTGTATGGTATCTTGACAGTGGATGCTCAAGACATATGACAGGATTCAAGCAAATACTTAGTGACTATGTTGAACAAAGAGGCCCTCAGATCAAATTTGGAGATAACTCTAAGGGACAGACTGAAGGATATGGAACTTTGGAAATTGATTCAGTTCATATCCATGGTGTTTCATATTTATCTGGATTGAAGCATAATCTGCTTTCAATAAGCCAATTCTGTGATAAGGGATTTAGTGTTGAGTTCTCTAAGAACTTATGTTATGTGAAAGATGATATATCACAGAAAATATTACTAACTGGTACAAGAAAAGGAAATGTGTATCTTGCTAATTGGAGTTCAACTCCTAAAGATACATATTTGGTTGCTAAAAGTTCCACAGATACCAGTTGGTTATGGCATAAAATGATGAATCACCTGAATTTCAAAACCCTGAATAAACTTGCAAGATTAGCTCTTGTGAGAGGGTTATCAAATGAAGTGTTCAATAAACAACATTTTTGTGATGCGTGCCAAAAAGGAAAACAAATTAGAGCATCATTTAAAAGCAAAGTAGATGTTTCTACTGAGAGAATACTTCAATTGTTGCATATGGATCTTTTTGGTCCAGTAACACCAGTGAGCACTAATGACAGGAAATATACACTCGTAGTAGTTGATGACTACTCAAGATATACTTGGGTCATATTCTTACTCAGTAAGAAAGAGACTCAGATAAAGCTGCCTGAATTACTGAAAAGGCTCAGTATTGAAAAGAACCTGAGTGTGGTCAAAATCAGATCTGACAAAGGAACTGAATTTATAAACCATATTATATCTGATTATTGTGCAGCAAATGGAATTACTCATGAAACATCAGCTGCAAGGACCCCTAAACAAAATGGTGTTGCTGAGAGAAGGAACAGGACTTTAAAAGAAGTTGCAAGGACCATGATAGCTGAAGCTGATATCCCTAAAAGATTTTGGGCTGAAGCTGTCAATACTGCATGCTATTCTCAAAACAGATCCATGCTGACCAAGAGTCAAGGCAAAACACCATACGAGCTTTGGAATGAAAGGAAGCCTCTTGTTTCATTCTTTCGTATGTTTGGTTGCAAGTGTTTCATACACAATAATGGTAAAGATCAGTTGAAAACATTTTATAGCAAAGCAGATGAAGGAATATTTTTAGGATATTCTGAAGTTAGTAAAGCTTTTAGAGTTTACAACTGTAGGACTCTTATTGTGGAGGAAACACCTCATGTTGTTTTTGATGAATCTACTTGTGTTCAGAAGAAACAGGAACATGATGCAGAAGAACTGACCAAGAGAATCACCAGATTAAGCCTGAAAAAGAATGACAAATCATCCACTGAACCTGAAAAGAAGAAGTCAGTCACCTTCTATGAATGGAGTGACTCAGACTCAGACAAAGAAGTTCAGGATGGAATTCAGGATGGTGAGACTCAGGAAAGCCAACACACCAAAGGTGACCAATCTGAACAGACATCAGTTCAGACTCAAGTATGTGATGCCAATGAAGATGTGGTCACAGCTGAGGCAAATTCTGAATCTATCAACCAAAGGGGAACAAATGTCACTGACAATGTTCTGAATAGAATTTCCCCTGAGGAAGATGATTCCCTTTCTCATTTTCTGTTGTTCCCTGAATTTAATGAACTGCCTGAACCTAACATTTCAAATGTTGAGGATTCTATTGAAGGGGGAACATCTAGAAGAAGTTGGTTAGATAGTCATCCTACAAGTCAGATTGTGGGTGATCTAACTGATGGTGTTAAAACAAGAAGGTTCCATGGTGAAAGTGCACTATTCTGCTGCTTCCTATCAGAGAAAGAGCCAACTTAGATTGAAGAAGCTCTACAAGATTCTTTTTGGATTACTACTATGCAAGAAGAGCTGAATCAATTCTCAAGGAATGAAGTATGGGAGCTAGTGGATAGGCCTAAAAGGCATAATGTTATTGGAACCAAGTGGGTATTCAAGAATAAAAGAGATGAGAACAACAACATTGTAAGAAACAAGGGAAGGCTAGTTGCACAAGGTTATTCCCAAGAAGAAGGCTTGGATTATGATGAAACCTTTGCACCTGTTGCAAGACTAGAAGCCATCAGATGGATGTGAAGAGTGCATTTCTGAACAGTGTGCTTAAAGAAGAGGTTTATGTGGAACAACCTCCTGGTTTCAGACAGAATGACCAAGTTTACAGGCTCAGAAAAGCCTTGTATGGTCTTAAGCAAGCACCCAGAGCATGGTATGATACCCTTTCTCAGTTTCTTACTGACCATGGTTTTGTCAAAGGAACTGTTGATAGAACTTTGTTCAGGATAGAAGATGGGGAAGATATCTTACTAGTTCAGATATATGCTGATGACATCATTTTTGGATCTCCAAATCATCAGTTGTGTGAAAAGTTTTCCACACTGATGAAAGGCAAATTTGAGATGTCTATGATGGGGGAGATGAATTTCTTTCTAGGTCTTCAAGTGAAACAATCAAAGGAAGGAATCTTCATCAACCAAGCAAAGTACACCAGAGATCTGATTGCAAAATATGGTGTACAGAATTGCAATGCAGTTAGAATTCCCATGAATACTAACTACAAGATGGATCCTGATCCTGAAGGCAAATCAGTAAGTCACACTGATTATAGAGGGATCATTGGATCATTGCTCTATCTCACAACAAGTAGGCCGGATATAACATTTGCTGTTGGCATATGTGCAAGATACCAAGCTAATCCTAAGGCTAGTCACCTGGAGGCTGCCAAAAAGATACTGAAGTATCTTAAAGGCACTGTGAATAGAGGATTGTGGTATCCAACTGATGATAACCTTGAGTTAACTGGTTATTCAGATGCTGATTATGGAGGCTATAAAATTGACAGGAAATCCACTACAGGAACTTGTCAATTTCTTGGAAGTAAGCTGATATCCTGGTTTTCAAAGAAACAGACCTCAGTAGCAACCAGTACTACTGAAGCTACATGGCTGCAGGAAGCTGCTGTGCACAGATTCTTTGGCTCAGACAACAATTAAGAGATTATAAAGTTGTAGTACCCATATTTTGTGATAATAATAGTGCTATTGCTATCTCACAAAATCCGGTATTGCACACCAGATGCAAACATGTGGATATCAGACATCACTTCATCAGAGATCATGTCGAGAAAAAGGACATTAGGATGGAGAAGATTCATACTGATAAGCAGAGAGCTGATATCTTGACTAAACCTTTGGCTGAATCAAGATTTCAGGAACTATCAGTTGAATTAGGGATGTTGGATCCAGGTGTATAGAGTAAATCTGAAAAATTGAAGGTTTTCAGATGCATGAAGTTTTCTCAGGATTCTACTGAGAAACTCAGGATAAAATGGAATTACTGAACTGAGTCTTGAAGAAACTCAGGTGTACTGAAGGTCAGTACTCAGTATCATACTGAACCCGTTCAGTACTCAGTATCATACTGACATTTTATCAAGATCAATACTCAGTAAGACTGATAGAGGGAAATTAGTCTGAAGAAGTAATGACTCATGCAACTCATTTATTGCTTAAGTGAAACTCAGTAATCATTTGCAATAAATACATAACACCTGAAGAGAATGTTTTGGGCGGGATCTTTGAAAAGCCGAAGAAGGTCAACAGTCATTAATTGCTCTGTTCAATTAATCACTAATGAGGTTAAAATAGCGGCGTACTTTTCGTGAGAGTCCTTTCGCATACCCCATTAATCGATGATAAATCTCAACCGTTGATTTTCATCAAATCGATACGACTTCCCACGAAATGGTCTATATATTCTCTTGGAAGCCATTCAAGCCATTTTATTAAACCCTCGTTCCCAAAATCACTCTGCAAATAAAAATTCCCTTTGCCCAGAAATCATCATTTTCAAACCCTAACCTTCAAAATCTACAAAATGACTCTATCCATATTCGACAGATTGGCTGAAACCAATAAGCCATGGTATGAGTACGTTATTTATCTGGAGAGTACATCCAATGCAAAACATGAAGAAGAGGCGCTCCATTTGATCCGATTGGCAAAACTGACAAACCTCGTCGCAAGCCGACCGGAGGCGGAATACTCGCGAGAGGTAATAGAGTTCGTCTCTAATATGGAAATAGATGAGGATCATAATATTGAGTCCAAGATTTCTGTTTCGCATTTAGAGCATACATCGAAGTATATAGATTTTGTTAGGGAGCTGTACATAGTCCCTCGAAATTCAAACGATGTTTTTGAGTTGTGCGATAGAGGAGAAGATCCCACAACTTATATGTTAGGTCGAGAGCAAGAGTATCTTGATAGAATTAGTGAACATCCTATTAAGTTTGAGGCGACCTTACATAAACGACATTTAAAGCCACAATACAGAGTGTTGATGGATATTGTGAGCAAGTGTATTATGAGTCGATCGGGGAGTTTTGAGCAGATTAGTACTCCCAAACTCCGATTGATGGCGATTGAGGACTCACCCACCAAGGATTTCAACTGGCTGAAGTATCTGATCAATGTGGTGAGTGAGAAAGCCAAGGTCATAAAAAAGGAGGATATCTTTGCCAACACTACTCCTTTCCCTAAGTCCAAGGTGATGTTCAAGTCTGTTGCCACCAAAAAGACCATCAAAGGGAAGAAAGAGAAGAAGGTGGAATCACCTGTTGTTGTTGCTACTGAAAAAGCCCAACAAGCCAGGGGGAAGGCTTTGTTGGAGGCCAAGAAGGAGCAGGGTGAAAAATTGAAGAAGCAAAAGACCCTTGCTCAAAAGCGCAAAAGAATGGTGGTTCTCACTGATGATGAGGAGGAGAGTGAGGCTGAGGAGATTCAACCTGAGAGCGAAACAACTCAGAAATCACCTTTACATGTATTGGCTCAGGTTATCTCAACGGCACAAGAGCAAACTGAGGAGCAAGTCTTCTCTGAGGTTCTTGAGACATCTCTAAATTCTGATAAATTTTCTCAAGAAATCTTCCAAGGACCTCAGACCTCAGAGAAAGTTCAGATTCCCTCTGAGGAAGTGCCTGCTCAGACCGCTGAGGCTGCTCAGATTCCTGCTGAGGAAGTGCCTACTCAGTCCTCAGAGCAAACTTAAATTCCCACTGAGGAGGCGCCATCTCAGACCTCAGAACCAAGTCAGATTTAGACTGAGGAGCTGCCTGCCCAACCCTCAGAAATTGCTGAGCCTCAGGAGCAGATGAACTTTGATGAGCTCCTGAGTGATCTTTTACTTGACCCTTCAGCAGACTTTTCTACTAAACCTGAGAGCCCGATGCTCAAGAAGGGTGAAGCTGAAGAGACTGAATGGTGAAGCAAGGGGGAACGGTTCATTCTAGACCGCTACCCTGAGCTTAGCTCATTCCCTGACCTCCAAGACATCTTCTTCAGATTGAGGTCAACAGTTTATATCCTCAACCAGACTCTTCCCGAAATGCTCAACATCGCTTCATTCAGAGGTGAAGACTGGTGGAACGAGGAAACAACTCTACTTACTGAATTCTCAGGATTCAGGAAAACCAAGCTCAGGATGAAAACGTCTGATTTTGATGAGCTGGTGAAGAAGAAAGTTGCTGAAAGGAAGATTGCTAAAGTTGGTGCCCCGAGCTCCAAAGACAAATCTCAGGATGGGGACCAACAAGGGGATGATGAGGGTCAATCTCAGAAGGAGAAATACTAAACTGATGCTGAAGAGCCTGCTATCGAACATCCTCAGACTGAAGTTAGCCTTCAGGTCACCTTTGGCACTGTTAAAAATTATGCCAGGATTACTGAAGTACCTATCTTTAATTCTGTAATGTCTGATATGCAGACTGAGGCTCAGGTGGACACCCAAGATCAGGGTGATGCTGAAGCTCAGGTTCAGACTGAGACTCAGGCTGAACAGCCAGGAGAAACAACAGATATCATATGCTCCTGAGATTGATCTCACCCCAGTGATGGAGAAGTTGGAGAAGGTTGAGCCAATCCTGAACAAAGTTGCTCAGATGGAGGAGGTATTGGCCAACCAAAGTCAAAAGTTGGAAAGCTTGAGTTCTTCTTCAGACCTGTTGCAACTTCAGAACACTCTGACTGAGAAGCTGACCTCCATAGAAGGAAAGATGGAAGAGAAAATGGAAGGGGTCAAAGATGAGATAAGTGCAGAGCTGAAGCAGAAGCATCAGGAAAGGACTACATATCTTGAAGCTAAATTGGTAGAGAAGAATGAAATGCTGGTGAAGAATGCTGTTGAGGAGATGAACTCAATGCTCTTGGCCAAGATGACAGACATGTTCAAAGAAGCTCTCTCTAGCCAATTTGCTCATATGTCTGAAGAATTCTCAGTGGCGAAGAACCACCTAAGAAAGCTCAAAGAGGAGCAAGATCAGTTGGCAGGGGAGGTGCGTAGTGTCAGTAAAGAGCAGTATCATATGGACACAGCACTCTCCAGGCTTCTGCCAAAGTATGGTTCCAAGAAGGGAGACAGATCCGGAGCTGATCTCAGAAAGTTATTGGATCATACTTTGAAAGGCAAGACTATCAAGGAAGCTGAAAAGAAAATCATTGCTGAAGCCATGAAGGAAATCGAGGCCACTGAGAAGCTAAAATTTAAAATGGTGGAGAAGCCAGTCTACACTCATGTTTCTGAAGAAACATTGCAAGAAGTTGCTGCAGAGAAACTGAGTGGTAGAAGAGTTGGGACAAGCCAAGCTGGAGCTGAATTGCCCACTAAAAGAAAGGCTGTGGCGTTTGAGGAGCCTGAGGGCAAAAGAACTAAGGCTTCTAAGCCAATTCAGAGAAAGTTAATCCTGGATATTGAAGAGTCTGAGGAAGTGCCACAAAAGAAGGTCTTCAATACCAGAAGTGCTCTGAAATCACTCCAAGTTGAGCAAGCTAAGAAAACTGCTGCTTCTCGTTTCTAGTGTACCCGTGATCAGAAAGAAGATGGAAGAAGAGCAGATGAGAAGGAGTGGTTTCAAGAAGTTCGCGAGCAAGAGGAGAGGGACTGCAAAAGCACAAAAATGGCCGCATATTGACAAGTGGATGCCAATCCAGTTCAACGATGCATGGGAAGAAATTAAACGAACCTTTTGGTTTTATTATGATGTGCTAAGAGAATGGAGAGGGGAGAGCTCAGATTCTAATGAGGCTTTCATAGACTATCTCCTGACCTTCTATCCTAAGTATCTTCAATTGGATCAATCTTGCGGATGAAGGAAAGGTTCAGATAACAGCCCCTGGTCCATACTCGTACCCTCCTCCTAGGTTGGAGAATGGCTTAGTGGATGAATCAGCCATTTCTCAGGAAATTGCTCAGTACGCCATTCAGTTGGGCCTGACAGGGAACAATCCTGATATCATCAAAGAGAGAGATGCACTGAAAAGAAGATATTATGGAATGTTCAACCTTGAAGTCCCTGCTGATGAGGTGGAAGATCAGAACTGAAGAGCCCGAGCAGAAGAGCAAAAGAAGACCGAAGATGAAGACTCAGAAGATTTATGTAATCCTTTATCTTTTTGTCTTTTTGATTTTGTTTTTCAGATAAGATTCATTGTAACTTGTAACTGTCTACCTATCATCAATGAAACCTTATCATTTTTGCTCAAAAGATAATATCTCATTATCTTAATTTACATGTCTTTACTTTTGATATGCCTGAATGTTGTCTCTGAGGAAATTGTTGGGAGACTTATTGTTTGGTGATGAAATTGTTGGGAAATTCATTACTGAAGAAATTGTTGGGAGATAAACCAATCTTGTAATAGGTAAAACTGAAACCTGAGTATAGGTTAAGTGTTTTGTAACAAGATGGTTTTGGCATCATCAAAAAGGGGAAAATTGTTGGGAGATGAATTTAATAAAAGAAGATTTTGATTAGATCCCAAAACCCCTGAGTATGACATGTTCAGGATAATCTTGATAGATGAGTCAGGATTCAGTTTTAGAGTGTTCAGGATGTTATCTGCAAAATGTATAGTCAGCAGATATAGATCAGGATAGGTTTCAAGACTCAAGAAGTTTCGAAGAAGAAACCGAAGTTTCAAAGATGAAATGAAATCAAGTTTCAAAGATGAAATCGAGAAATCAAGACTCAAAAGATGAAATCGAGAATCAAGACTCAAAGATGAGATCGAGAATCAAGACTCAAAAGATGAAACCGAGAAATCAAGACTCAAAGATAAAGACTCAAGATAATCGGCCAAGATATCCGTGAAGACTCGTAAGAAGACTCGAAGACTATGAAGATCAAGATGTAAGATCAAGATCAAGATCAAGATCGAAGACAAAGGATATCGAAGGTACGTAATTATCAAGACTCAAGAATGTACTAAATGCTCAGTATAACCTGAATGTTCCGAGGCACTGAATATATCTATCTGAAGGACACAATCCTGAGAAAAACGCGATTGCTTAGAAAAATAGATATTGCCCAAGACATTCTCATGCAGACAAAAGGAACTAAGACAAAGTGTTGTTAAGGTTATATCACTCAGAGATATTGACCAAAAAGAGCCGTTGAGTTTGTCTACATTTAACTGGAGACAAAAGTCAAAAAGAAGAAGACAACATTGACTTTTTATCGACAATCGACAATGACAGTCATCAAAACATGTCAAGAGTACTATATTCCGCATCGCAAAAAGTGATGACTAGCTACATGAAAAGCAGTTTGCCTAAAACGTGCTAGGGAGTTTCAAATCCTAAATATAGCCGTTCATCACACACCATAAGAGGAAACTCACGAAGCTATCTCTTCCAACGGATAGTTTTTCAAGAGTGACCTTGGTGTATGCCTATAAATACTTGTGACCATCTACATTGAAGGTTATGGGAAATTTGCAAGCAACTCAAGAGCTCAAACTTATTATTGCAAGTTGAAGCACTCAAAACCAAAGAATTTCCCAAGTGCTTTATATCGAAGAGAGCTCATTTCACTAAGCATAGCTTGATAAGATATATCCAAAGCTTAGTCGAGATATCCTAGCCTTTGCATTGTTTTTAATTGTAAAGGATATCTCATCTTAGTTGGAAACCAACTAAGAAACCCCAAACCCTTTGTAAGGTAGTTTGAGTGTGATTGTTGGTGAGTTGGAGTTGTAAAGAGTTAGTAAACTACAAGGAGGTAGTTAGAAAACTCTAGAGAAGAAGTGAGTAAACTATCTTGGATAGTCAGAAAGCTTGTGTGTGTTTTGAGTTAGTAAACTACAGGGGTAGTCAGAAAGCTCAAAATAGAAAGGTTAGTAAACTACAGAGGTAGTCAGAAAACCTTAGGAAGTGATTAGTGAATATCTCTGAAGAGTCAGAGAGAGTGGACGTAGGAGCTTGAGTCTCTGAACCACTATAACTTGCTGTGTTCTTTACTTTCTGTTTTGCATTGATTAACTGTTGCATATCTTTAAACTGAAAGCATATTTTCACTGATACTCAGTTAGAATCAATCCACTGAAGTTGCATATAACTGAATCACAGCCTAATCACTATTCCATTAAAAGGAAGGTTTTCAGCAAAAGCATAAAACGAGTATAAACTTAGGCCAACCATTCCGCACATCTGAGTAGCTAGAACAGATAGTTACCAAACTGAACTTACTCTTCTGAGGGTTCAGTAAGTTAGTTATCTGATCCAAGCAGCTCAGGATCTCTGAAAACTCAGGATCAGTTGGGATTATCTGAGGTATCTGAAAGCAGCTCAGGATCACTATCTCAGATAGACTTTGACTCAGGGCGATTTGTGCTTCTCAGGACCAAATCATCAGGAGAACCTGGCCCAAGCTGACCTCAGTAAAGAAAAAGTTTTAAAATCACTGAACACGTGTATTCCCCCCCATACACGTGTAAGACTCGTTTGCACCGGGACCAACAACCTTTTTGCACAACTTTCCAAAGTACTCAAGTATCCGTGTTTTGAAATAGGTGGCTGAGATTAGTCGGTCAAAAAGAATTTTGATCGCACGATTGAGAAAGGTAGTCTTTTCGTATTTCAGACTCAAAAATTTGCAATAAAACGCATTATAAACACATTCCCAAGTCCGCATTAAAAGATTTGCAGAGCATGCATCATAAAGTGAAAATAGAGTAAAATTAAATTATTTAAATAATGCATATAAGTTATTCAGAAAGGGATAAATAAGAGAACGTATCTGACTGATTGATATTGTAATCAACCAGTTACCACTGTGATCTGATCTGGTGCTTGTTGACCTTACTGATGGTAGCTTTAAACATTTCCCAACAATATCTTACTTATCTGATCAGATTCCTGTGTGAAGCACTTCGTCACTTATCTGATCCACTTATCTGATTCTCTCATCTGATGCACTTATCTGATTCACTTCATCCTTCAATCTTCTTCTATTCAGCCCGCATTTACTATGCACTTAAGTCAAACTCCCGCCAAAGTATTTGCTTCGGGGAGTAAAAAAATCACCTCAATTCCCAAATCGGCGCGATTTGACATTCCGTAATAATGGCATAGATACGTTGTGATTACTCACACCGTTAACTCATCCAACCATTAACCATGTGTTCCTTACGCGTTGTCGATGCAAATTTCTCTTAAGGTCTTCTGAGAAAATAAATTTGCATTTGTACCCCTAATTTCCTTCTATAAATTAACTTGGGGTGTTAGGAAAAAACAACACAACATAAACCATTCATCTTCTTTAGCATATACTTCATGCCTTTCTGATGATTTCCTTATTTTCGGTGAAACTTCCGGTGAAAACCTTTAACCATTTTCCAATGAATTCAGCTTCTCAAATCAACCCTGTGTGTTCCTTCACACTGTTTTCGTCGTCATCTAAGATTACACATACGATCAATGCAAAGCTTCTTTATCACCGTGGAGGCGGATCTGCTAAGGCAAATGAGAAGGCACTTCTCCTAACCGTATGCACCTTGTGCGCCTATCGAGATGACAGAATTAGCATCAACAAACTCGGTCTAAAACAAAACATGAGTTTGGTATACGATATTGTGTATCAAACTCAATATTTGAATTGACACTAGTGTCTGTTTGGTCCTTGTGACCAAACCTGTGGCACTGTGTCCCATTTAACAGCTGGAGAGCCCATTGATTTTAGCTCTAGGGGCTCCTGGCACAGAAATCCTTCAAGGCCGCTCTTGCTCCTCACTCCGAAGCTCTGAGGGTGGCTCAGGATTTTCCTTAAGGCCTCTCATGCCCCTTTTAGGATCGGGGGAAAATGAGAGCATCAAGTCCTTGAACTCTCTCTCTCCCTTTCCTGCCTTAGGTTGGCTTAGGGTTTATGGTTTATGGTTTATGTAGCGACCTCCGGGTCTTCTTGTACTTGAAGCTTGTAATACCACTTGAAGATAGCTTGTAGGTAGCTTGTGATATCACTTGTAACTTGTAAATCTGACCTCCGGGTCCTTATCAATGAAAAAAATTCATTATTTCATTGTTGTGTTGCCTCTTCGACTTATGCGATCCGTAGCTTTCAACTTGCGACTTGCTTGTTTCTCGCGACTTTAATCGACTTATAAAGTAATCTTCCAATCTGATCAATTTTCCCTTAATCTGATATATCTTGAACTGATCTGCTCCTTGTCTGAACTTCAGATTGGCTACTTGTCTGACTTTCTGATCTGCTCCTTGTCTGAACTTTAGATCGGCTCCTTGTGCGGTCAGATCGATGGGTTGAGATTCCTAACTCAACTAACCGATTCCCTTCTTTAGTTAGTCTTTTAACCAACTGGTTCGAGATCATCCACCAATCATTTTCGTGCACTTTCTCCGAGATCCGAAGCCCTAGCTCGTTGCATAATTCTTCGAATCTAATCTCGCCTAAGCGGCTTAGTTAAAATATCGACTTTACATTTTGTCAAGATGGATCTTTTCCATTTCGATATTCTTCTTTTCAACGTGATCTCTGATAAAATGGTGTCTGACATCCACGTGCTTGCATCTTGTATGTAGAACAGGATTCGGAGTGATTGCAATAGCACTATCACTGTCACAGAATATAGGTACTTTCTTAGCTACGATGTTGTAATCCCTCATTGGCCGACTTAGCAGAGATTTGGGAACTCTGACTTGTAGCCATATACTCTGCTTCAGTAGTAGATGTCATGAATCGATGTCTGCTTCTTCGAAAACCAAGAGATCGGTTTATTTCCCGGCCCGACATGAACCCGAGGTTGACTTCCGTCGATTCTCGCAACCTCCGTAATCGTAATCGAATACCCACTAAGCTCTAGATTATCATCGATGGGTAAAATAAACCAAGGTTTTCTTGTCCCGGAGGATAATTGAGAATCCTCTTAGTCGCTTCTAGGTGGCTTTGCATTGGATTTGCTTGAAATCCGGGCGATACACCCTCTTGCAAAAGGTGATATCTAGTCTGTTTGGCAAATCGGGTATAGTAGAGATCCAATGAGAGCCCTATATTCTTTCTGATTAGTTTTCTGACCATCTTCATCTGGATCCATCTTGAACCCGGTCATCATGGGAATTCTGGCTTCCTTGCAATGTTGAACTCCAAACTTGGCCAGTAGATTCCGTGTGTACTTCGCCTGGCAAATGAATATCCCTTCTGTACTCTACTTGACTTGTAAACCCAGAAAGTAATTCATCTGACCCATCATGGACATCTCGAACTTCCCTTGCATCAATTTGCTGAACTTCTCACACAGCTTCTTGTTGGGAGATCCAAAGATGATGTCGTCCACGTAAATCTGAACCATTAGAATATCTTCTCCATCTTCTATTCTGAATAAGGTTTTGTCCACTATTCCTTTAGTGAATCCACTGTCTATCAAGAACTGAGAGAGTGTATCATACCAAGCTTGAGGAGCTTGTTTCAAGCCATAAAGAGCTTTTCTTAAACGGTACACTTGGTTGCCTTTTTCAAAGCCTGGAGGTTGTTCAACATAAACCTCCTCTGCTAGTACCCCGTTTAAAAATGCACTCTTTACGTCCATCTGATACACAATGAACCCTTTGTGGGCAAAGATATGCTTAAACAAACCGAATGGCTTCTAGGCGAGCGACTGGTGCAAAGGTCTCATCATAATCAATTCCTTCTGATTGTGAATACACCTTAGCAACAAGTCTTGCCTTATTCCTTGTTATGACATTATTCTCATCTCTCTTGTTCTTGAATACCCACTTCGTGCCAATCATGTCTTGATGAGTTGGTCTGTCCACCAGTTTCCAAACTTGATTCCTCTCAAACTGTTCCAGCTCCTCTTGCATGGCTAGAATCCAGCTTGTGCCTTGTAGAGCTTCCTCTACTGTAGTTGGTTCCTTCAAAGACAGATAACAACAGTACATGGCACTTTAACCAATCTGATGTCTAATTTTGACTCTATTAGATGGGTCTCCGATAATCAGATCAGTTGGATGACTGGTAATCCAGGTCCTTCTACTCTGATTTGCGTCTATTTGGAGAACATCATCCATTTCTGATAGTAGTTCATTACTAGTGATTGGGAGTGTTGCATAATTATGATCCACTTGATAAGAACATGTCTCAGCTGATGTTGGACTCATCATGTGTGATGACGTCCGCTCAGAGGAACTTCGGGGAAGTTCCCCCCGAACCAGATGGTTCGATTGATATTGTCTCACCAGATCGGCTTCTTCTTCATCGCGGGCCAGCGTACCTTAGGGTCTGATTGACCTGTTGAATCAGCAAGATCAAGTTCTGGAATATACACTGTTACGTGTTCAGCTCCTTTCTCCTTGATACTTAGCTGATCCATTTTATGTGTATCAGGTAGCGGTTGATCTGGTACGTCTTGTTCTGAGGCAGCTTTCTCTTGTTCAGAAGATGTCTCATCAAAGACCACATGGGGTGTTTCTTCCACAACTAGGGTTCGTTTGTTGTAAACCCTGAAAGCCTTGCTGGATGAGGAATATCCTAAGAATATACCCTCATCTGACTTGGCCTCAAAAGTCTTCAACTGACTTTTCCCATTGTTGTGAATGAAACACTTGCACCCAAAAACATGGAAGTAAGAAACACGAGGTATTCTGCCCTTCCACAGTTCATAGGGTGTTTTGAAGTGAGTCTTAGTCAGAGAACATCCATTACGAGTGTGGCATGCAAAGTGTTGATTGCTACGCCTTAAACGGCTTGGTGTCGCATGTTCAATTTAACATAGTGCGAGCGAACTTCCTTGAGATTTCTGTTTCTCCGTTCTGCTTCTCCATTTTGTTGTGGCGTTCTTGCAGCTGACGTCTCATGTTGTATACCAAACTTAGTGTAAAAATCAGTAATAAAAGATTCGGTGAACTCGTACCTTTATCCGATCCGATTTTTTACTATCGACACCCTTTTCGCGTTTTGTAGTTTCTTGAGCAAATTTCGGGTATCTTAGTCGTTGTCTCGTTCTTCTTGTATAAGAATACAACCCAAGTAAACTTGGATTAATCATCCACGATTACCAGAGTATATTTGCGCCCAATTTAAACCGATGGGTGTAATCGGGTCCGAATTGTTCCATATGGAGCGATTCGCGATTCTCTTCGATCTTTGGTCCGGTACTCCTTTGAATGAAGCTTTAACTTGTTTTCCCTTCTGACATGCGGCACATGTCTGATCCTTTGAGAATACTTCATTCGGAAGTCCTTCAACCAAAGGCACCCTAGCTATCTTGTTAAGAGTCTTAAAGTCGGGGATGACTCATTCTTTTTGTGCCAGAGCCAACTGTTACTCTTGGAACTCTTAACAATTAAGCATGCATTTCTTGGTCAACTGTTCCAATCTGCTGTGTAGATCGTGCCTTTCCTTGAGCCAGTTAGCAAGATTTGTTGTGTAGCTCTATTTTTAATCGTACATTTGTCACTCGAGAACTAAACGCTGAATCCGTTATCACAGAATTGTGATACTGATAGTAGATTGTGCTTTAATCCTTTGACATACGAGACTCCAGTTACTTGTACATCATCATTCTCTAAGGTTCCGAATCCTTTGGTAAAACCAAAGTTATCATCACCGAAGAGTACACGTGGGCCTTCTTGTTCTTTGTAAGAGCTAAGGAGATGTTTGCTTCCAGTAATGTGCCTTGAGCATCCACTATCGATGTACCAGATAGTTTCTTGTACACCTCCTTTGTTAGCCAGTCTCACGCGAACCTGCAATCGAATCAGGATTTAGGGATCCACACAAACAGGGCACTTCTATTATAATCAGATAGATCAGAAGGCCTGATTTGTCTCCCATACATATCAACATAATCATACGTCTCTTTATATGCTTTCAGATTTGTATGATTATTCGTGTGAGCCTTGGGTGAATCAGAAGACTTGGAATTTTTCTTTATATTTTGTCTTCCTTTAGTGTGGCTCAGGTGCAGTAGCCCTAGGTCTCTGGTTATAAGGGTAGGTACGACTGCTACCATTAAAAGATTCATATCTCTTTGGCATAGATGGTCTTTGCAGTTTACCTATAGCTTGCTTATTAGGCAGCTGACCTCGATTGGGTCTCAGATTAGATTTCCTTTTTACAGGTTGTCTCTTCTGATACCTAATATGCTGATCAGGTTGAGGTTTCTTCAAAAGAACTGGGTTCTTTTGTTGATTCCTCGGCTGATGCTTAATCAGTTGGGGTCCATTTCTGTTCCCTTTCTAATTAGGCACTTGCCTTACTTGCTCAGCAGGTCTCTTTCCCTTATCAGATACATTTTTAGCTTTTTGTGTATCTTTGTCAGAGACTCGTTTGATTACACCCTTCTGAAGTGAACCAAACGGGGCTTTTGAGGATGTAGAGGGATTCTCATACCCAATACCCTTCTTGTTAGTCGGCGTTCGAAAATAGGTGTTCATATCTTGAACGGATTTTGATGATTTCGTGAAAACCTCTATTTTCTTGCGCAAACTATCCTCAGTAGATTTTAGACTCTCATGTAGTCGGAATAGCTCATCAAACTTAGCTTGCAGGATTTTGAAATCATCAGCTTGCTGTTTGTAGATTGCTAGCTGATCTTTGATCTGCTTCTCCTGATCAGAAGATTTATCCTTCAGAACGTTAAGTTCCTTAGTTACCTTCTGAGCAGTTTCAGCTGATTTCAGTTCAGCTGCTTTGCTGACAGTGTTCTCTTTAACAAGCTGATTATTTCTGATCCTTAGCTTGTCATTTTCAGCTTCCACTATTGTATAAGTGTCTACTGCATCAGAGAGATCATCAAGCAATTGCTCAGAGTAGAGCTGCAAGTCAATCTCTCCAGCAGGTGTGCTAATAATAGCTGGTGTGGAAATTGAAAAAGCAGAAGGTTTGGAGGTTACCTCAGATTGGTCTTCCTCCCTGGCCATCAGGTAGATTTCATCGTCATCTGAAGAGAATATCAGATCTTCATGGTTGAGGAAATCAACAGCACTGCTTATCAGATAGAAATCTTCTACTGATGAGTAGCCAGAATCCTCAGAAGGCAGATAGGAATCATCAATTCCTGATGTGTCAGCAACCATGGCTTTTCTGTCTTTGAAGCGTAGCTCGCTTTTGTTCCGCTTCTCTTCTCTTTCTCTGGGAGTCAGGTCTGGGCAGTCGGAGCTGTAGTGACCTGGTTTCAAGCAGTTGAAGCATGATCCACGATCCACGGAACTTCCTCTGCCAGGTGAGACACTTCGTCTGTAGGATCTGTCAGGTGACTTCCCTTTCTGATTGTAGTCAGAACTCCTTCTGTCAGATATGTTATCTCTTCTCTCATCTGACCGATCATCTCTTTTATCATCTCTGTGATCCATTCGGTCATCAGATCTATTCCTTTCTAGTGATCTGTCATTTGGCCTCCTGTTCCTTTTGTCTTGATAATCCTTGTAGAATCTGTGATACTTACCAAGTTGAATATTTGATCTTTCAAGTTTCCTGGTAAGTAAAGCGATCTGTTCAGCTTGGCTTATGATGTTTCCAACAGGTTCAGTGGCCTTTGATCTGCTGGTGGTTGCTTTTGAATGCAACTGATTTAGATGTGGAGGTTGAGGCTTCAGCAGGCGTCTCATCTTCATCTGCTTGCCCTCTTTCGATTAAATCGAACTCATGGGCTTTAAGGCTTAGGAATAAGCTACTTGGCTTCATCTTGGAAATGTCTTTGCAGTCCTTGATTACCGTGACTTTCATGTCCCATTTCTTGGTGAGAGATCTTAAGATCTTATAATTGATGTATTTGTCTGACATCTCTCTTCCAAGTTCTCGTAGCTTATTTACTGACATGGTGATCCTCCCATCGAGCTTGTTGATGGTCTCGTTGGGCAACATTTTGAGTTTTTCGAACATCACCAATTCAGCTTGTAGTCGGCTGTCTTTGATCTGATCATTTCCTTCGCATATCTCAGCAAGAGTATACCACATTTGTTTTGTTGTTTTGAGATACTTTATCTTCTCTTTGGTGGCTTTATCCATCGTCTTCATGATTATATGCCTGGCGATTGTATCTAGAGTATATAGCTTTCTTTCTTCTGCATCCATCAGGGCTGGACTTTTTCGAACAAGACTTCCAGGTTCATGATCTGGATCTCCTCCAACCGCTGGGTTGTCATGATATATGATGATGGGTCCTCGTTTAATGACTTCCATCATTCTGTCGCTTATCGATCCCAGATGGTTGCACATGTATATAGTCCAATCTGCATACTCATCAATTGAAAACTTAGGCAAATCATGATACATACCAGAGGTATTATCCATGCTGAGTGATTTTGAAAATGAATGAGTTTTGAAAATGGTTTTTCAAGATCTATTCAAATGACCACAAAAATTCTTCCTCAAGAATCGATGATACTCAAAGCCAGTGGTCTGTAGAACCACTGCTCTGATACCACTTGTAGGTCCCGAATGGGTTTTGTGAGGGCAGAAGTCTAGAGGGGAGGGGTGAATAGACTTCTGAAAACTTTTCGTGCGGATCAGGTGTGATTTGCAGATTGCCTGATCAGAGTGCTAGTGAGTCAGTTTGGACTGATGTTCAATCTTACTAGGTGCCTGGGTGCAGACCAGTTTGATATCTTGTCAGTTTAACTGAGAGTGCGGAAGCTTGTAAATACCCGTGTGAAAAACCAGTTTATCAATTCAGATTCTTAAGTCAGTTTTCAACCGGCTAACTAAGGTGTCAACCTGATCATATCAGTTGCTTGGTGCAGACTGAGCTTAACTTAGAATATGTATGCAGTTTTAAACTAAGTTGTGTGAATAGTGTAAAGCAATAAGAAAGCAAGTAAATGCACACAAGATTTTATAGTGGTTCAGACGAAACCCGTCTTACGTCCACTCTTCCCTTAACACAGGGGCACCAACTTAACCAACTTAACCAACTGGACTTAGTTTATTGTGTTAGTCCAACACCCAACAAATATTTATTGAGTTCACACTCAACCGAACCAGAAATCAGAAACTAGAATCCCTAGTCTGAAATCTTGCGGTAACAAACTTAACCAACTTAGAGTTTGGGTAAAGATTTGTTGTGGTTCCAACTGGAAATCTATCCAAGTGTTTATGTAGCCAAATGCTAGTGGATAGGATTTCTTGCTAAGAACTATAGGATGAACACTCTAAGAATAATCTTCAAATATGGTGTTCTTCGAGCGGAGATTTTGCTGTAGTTTTTTTTTTGCTTCTTTTGCGGTGTCTCCGTGTTTGTTCTTAGTGTCCGTTGTCTCTCTTCAATTTTGAAGATCGATCCCATTTTATACATTTTGAAGATAGATCGGCCACTCCAGCTTATAAATAGGGGATGAATTTTTCATCCCCAACACAATTCCAGTCTTGGAAAAATTAGAAATCCACAAATGCGGTGCAACAAATATTTTTTTATTCCTTTGTTAAAAATTGCTTGTGAGGATCCCCCACCGGATCAACGTGAGAATACTTGAGAAGACATTTTGGTTGGTTTGTTGAAGCTTGTTCCTACTTCTCAAGGTTGTCTCTCCGAGGGTAAGATTCGTGTAAACTCCTAGATTTCGCATGTGTAGGATTTTACGTGAATTATTTGTACGGTTGTATGTTGTTGGTAATTTGCTATTTGAATTAATAGGTTAATTCATACTAGTAGTAAATTGTTTATTTAAATTACACCCTGAATGGATCCGGGCAAAACGTTCCCCAACATTTTGATGTGCTTGGTGATTGGCGTCATCCAGTTATCCTCATTTATGTCCATGAGGTCGGTTGCCGCGACTAGCGAGTAGCTAATCGATGGGTAGGTGAGTTTGGTTACAGTGACATCCCTCATGTCAGTCGGTCCTTCCAATGTTGCTAGTCGAGCTAAGGATTTGGCTTTCAAGTTCAAAGATCGAGGGATCAGCATAACGTGTTCTTGCTCAAATTTTCCGAGTAAATTTCTGACAACTTCTTGGTAGGTCGTCATTCAATCTGGGCCTCATACACCCTCGACACTTGGCACACAACTAGTTGTGAGTCAGTGTGTACCTGCAGCCTCTTGATGCTCATTGCCATGGCCATTTCTAAACCGTTAATGAGAGCCTCGTACTCCGACTCATTATTCGTCGCCGAGAAATCGAACATGATGGCCGTTTGGAAGGACCGGCCCTCCAGGCTTATGAATACGACTCCTTCCCATGCTTTGATTGTTGTGGATGAGTCGTACACAAAGATTTCCCACGGTGGGCTGACCGAGCTTCCCTGCCCCGAGGGGAAAGTGAGCATGACCACGAATTAGCCAGCGTCTGGGCCTTGATGGCAGTCCGGAGTGCATAGGTGACCCCGAATTGTTTGATTTCGATCGACCATTTGAGGCAGTGACCTGTCGTATTAGGTCGGTGCAGAATGTTTCGCATGGGTAAGGATGTTAAGACTTCTACCTGGTGATCGAAAAAGTATGGCCTGAGCTCCTGCACGCTCATCACTAGGGCGTGGGCATACTTTTCCAACGGTGGATATTGTTGTTCGGTTTCGTTCAATGCCTGGCTGACGAAGTAAATGGGCAGATGAGCTTGCCTCTCAGCTCGCACCAGGACCGCGCTCAGGGCATTGTCAGATGCGGCCATATACAGAAACAACTTTTTTCCTAGGACCGACTTCACTAGGATTTTGGTGTCTGCTAGGTATTCTTTGATTTTTCTAATGCGACCCGACTCTCATTGGTCCATTGAAATTTTTCCATCTCCAAAGTGTCGAACAACAGCTTGCATTTGTCTCTCATTCGGAAGATGAACCTGTTTAGTGCGGATAGGCACCCGATCATTTTTTGTACTTCCTTAATGCTTGTCAGTGTGCCCATATCTAAAATCGCCCTTATCCTGGCTGGGTTCGCCTCTATTCCCCATTTGGTGACCATGTGGCCGAGGAACTTTCCGGACTCGACCCCGAAATTACATTTTTTTTAGTTGAGCTTCATGCTAAACTGTCGCAAGATCACAAAAGTCTGGGCGATGTGCCCAAGATGGTCCTCTCTCCTTTCGCTTTTGACAACGATGTCGTTCACGCAGAACTCCATTGTCCTACCTATCTTCTCTATAAATATGTGGTTGATCAACCTTTGGTATGTCGCCTCGACGTTTTTAGGCCAAAAGGCATCCTCTTCCCGCAATACACGTTCTTCTCAGTGAGGAAAGATGTGTGTTGTTGGTCGTCTTTGTGCATAGTGATCTGATGATAGCCTACGAATGCGTCCATTAATGACATCATCTCATGGCCCGCCATGTTGTCGATCAGGAACATCGAAAAAAAAATCCTTCGGGCATGCATCATTTAAATCTGTGAAGTCGGTGCATAGCTTTTATGTGTTGTTCGCCTTCTTGACGAGCACGACATTGGAGACCCACTGTGGTTTGACGGCCGGCTCGATCAAGTCATTATTCAACAACTTTTTCACCTCCTAGGCCAGAGTCGTATATTTTTGTGGGTCGAACTTCCTACATTTCTGCGCGACTGACCTACTGTCCGGATCAATATTGATTTGATGGTATGTGACCTTAGGGTCGATTCCCACCATGCCCTTATTCTTGAGAAAGTCAATGACTTCCCCCCGAAGTCCATTTGGTATTGTGGAGCCTATTATGACCTCGCGATTCAGTCGGGCTGGATCTACCTGTACTTTCTCGAGCTCTTCGCCTGGGGTAGTTCGAGGCTTCCCCTCTCTTAAACTGTCGACCGATTCTCGGATCATGAATTCTTCCGGCTCGGCCCCCAATCTGAGATCTAGGTCCACTCTCGCTTCTCCATTGGGAATCATCTTGTTAGCCGAGCTCTTCTCGTTAACTTACATGATATCATCTTCTTGGGATGAGATATGTCTGAGGTCGCAACCTCGCCCCATCATAAGTACGTAATTTTGTGAAAAGGTAAATGCAATATTGAAATGGGACCGCGTATAAATCGAACATTTCCTTGCAGCAAATTGATCATCCTTAACGATGCCGACCACCCAACTCGAGGTGGAGAATTTTACACAAAAATAATTGGATGAGGACGCAGCCTCGAATTCATGCTCAAACGGCCTGTCGAGGAACCCGTTGAAGGTCGACGATCGATTACAATAAAATCACACAATTTAGTAGCCATAATGTTGGGATATTTTAGTTTTGATTATTTATGCCAAAACATTATGTATTTGTCAACTTGTATTGTTTAAGTTCATTTCTACAGGTAACAAGTTGAGGGGGAAGTGAACAAGTTGAGGGGGAACTGATCTGAAGTTTCCTGAGAAAATAGGCTTGAAGATAAGTGGCCTGAATGGAAAATAGGCCTGAGGAAAAGTGGCCTGAATGGAAAAAGGTTGAAGTCCAAAACCGCTGAATGTCAGAATGGCCTTAACGAGAAATCCTGAATCTTGAAATTTCAATTATGGAATCTTTGAAATGCTGAATGCGGAATGCCGAGTCTTTGAATCTTTGAATCCGAAAAGTCGAAAAGTCTTTGAATCTTTGAATTCTTTGAATCCGAAAGTCTTGAATCTTTGAATTGTTGAATCTTTGAATCTTTGAATGTTGAATTCTTTGAATCTTTGAATTCTTTGAATCTTTGAATTGCGAGAATCTTTGAATGTCGAAGGCCCGAGTCCAAGACCATTTGAATGTCGAAGACCTGAGTTCGGAATTTGAAAGTCGATGTGGACCAATCAGAGGTGGTCAAAAAGTCTGACAAAAAGCTGCAGAAATTACAGAATAGTATGGATTTGAATGTGACTTTCTCCAACGGTCATTAAAATCCAAACTGTAAATACAAGCTCTTCCATCATTTTAAGTGTGGAAAAATGTTATCAAGCTAAGAGCCATATCTTCAAGCATTCCCACCATAAAACACAAATCTGTAGATATCCAAAATATATTCAAGAGTGTTCTAAACTCAATCTAAGCAACCAATGATATATCCTAAGCTTAGAGAGATTTTCCCAACCTTAGCATAAAAGGCTAAACCATTGTGAGGGAAAATCTCAACTTAGTTGGAGACACCAACCAAACCCAAACCCTCTTGTTAGGTAGTTTGTGTGTGATTGTTGGAGTTGTAAAGAGTTAGTAAGCTGCAGTTGAGTTCAGCCAGAAAGCTCTAGAGAAGAAGTTAGTAAGTTGTTTGAGACAGTCTGAAAACTTGTGTGAGTTGAGTTAGTAAGCTGCGGTGTAGTTCAGCCTGAAAACTCGTAGAGGAAAGTTAGTAAGCTGCAGGAGTTCAGTCTGAAAGCTTGAGTCGTCGTCGTAAGAAATTTTCCTGCGGATAAGGGAGAGTGGATGTAGGAGCTTGAGTCTCCGAACCACTATACTTTGTTGTGTTCTTTATTGCTTTATATTTTTGTCTTGTGCAAATGTTTACTAAACAAGCAAAGCAATTCTGTAAGAAAAAGAAAATTTTTTAATCACCATTCCCCCCTCCCATTTTTTCATAAAATTAAATTATTTTTTAGGACCAACAACTGGTATCAGAGCAGGTGTTCTAAAGACAACTAATTTTGATAATTATTATTGTTTTCTTTTAAAGAAAAATTGTTTGTGGTCACCTGAACAGATTCTTTTATAAAAAAGGGATGAGAAATTTTGTTTTTGGAAGCATTTTTAATGGTTTTGGCATCATTATCAAAAAGGGGGAAATTGTTGGGATATTTTAGTTTTGATTATTTATGCCAAAACATTATGTATTTGTCAACTTGTATTGTTTAAGTTCATTTCTACAGGTAACAAGTTGAGGGGCAAGTGAACAAGTTGAGGGGGAACTGATCTGAAGTTTCCTGAGAAAATAGGCCTGATGATAAGTGGCCTGAATGGAAAAAGGCTGAAGTCCAAAACAGCTGAATGTCAGAATGGCCTGAACGAGAAATCCTGAATACTGAAATGCTGAATTCTAGAATGTTGAAATGATGAATTCTGTAATGTTGAGTGCTTAATCTTTGAAATGCCGAGTCTTTGAGTCTTTGAATCTTTGAATTCTTTGAATCTTTGAATCTAAATGAATTCTTTGAATCTTTGAATTTTGAATCTTTGAATCTTTGAATTCTTTGAATCTTTGAATGTGGAAGGCCTGAGTCCAAGACCGCTGAATGTCAGAAGGCTAGAGTTCAGAAGGCTGAAAGCTGACGTGGACCAATCAGAGGTGGTCAAAAAGCCTGACAAAAACCTGCATAAATTACAGAATAGTATGGATTTGAATGTGACTTTCTCCAACGGTAACATTCAAATCCACACTGTAAATACAAGCTCTTCCATAATTTTAAGTGTGGAAAAATGCTGTCAAGCTAAGAGCCATATCTTCAAGCATTCCCACCATAGAACACAAATCTGTAGATATCCAAAATATATTCAAGAGTGTTCTAAACCCAATCTAAGCAACCAATGATATATCCTAAGCTTAGAGAGATTTTCCCAACCTTAGCATAAAAGGCTAAACCATTGTAAGGGAAAATCTCAACTTAGTTGGAGACACCAACCAAACCCAAACCCTCTTGTTAGGTAGTTTGTGTGTGATTGTTGGAGTTGTAAAGAGTTAGTAAGTTGCAGTTGAGTTCAACCAGAAAGCTCTAGAGAAGAAGTTAGTAAGCTGTTTGAGACAGTCTGAAAACTTGTGTGGGTTGAGTTAGTAAGCTGCGGTGTAGTTCAGCCTGAAAACTCGTAGAGGAAAGTTAGTAAGCTGCAGGAGTTCAGTCTGAAAGCTTGAGCTGTCGTCGTAAGGAATTTCCCTGCGGATAAGGGAGAGTGGACATAGGAGCTTGAGTCTCCGAACCACTATACTTTGTTGTGTTTTTTATTGCTTTATGTTTTTGTCTTGTGCAAATGTTTACTAAACAAGCAAAGCAATTTTGTAAGAAAAAAAAATTTTAATCACCATTCCCCCCTCCCATTTTTTCATAAAATTAAATTATTTTTTGGGACCAACACATAACTTCCGTATCTAAGCTTGATACCAATTCCACCGCCAGCCTGATAATGTCGTAAGGCCTTACCGTTGCATCCCCGAAACCTTTGACTACGTGCTCACATGGTCCTACGTAAGTCAGCGAAGTCACCTATCTTGTCCAACGTGTTTTTGAAAAGTATATTGCAGAAAGCGCCACTATCGACCAGCAAGTGGTGAACAAATACTCCCATTATTCTTGCGGTGATGACCAGTGGATCAATGTTGGGGTATATCACACCGGCCTTATCCTGTTTGCCAAAACTGGTTGAATTGGCTTCCTCGGCCACAACATTCTGTTGGGGAATTAATTGCCCGGATCTATTCGGGGTGAATATTTAAATACAAATCTAATTCTAACAATTATTACTAGCATGAATTAATCCTATATTAATTCAAATAATAATTCAACAACAAATCATGCATACAAATTCGTCACATAAATCCTACGCATGCGGAATTGCTAGGAGTTTACGTGTCCTAACCTCTCGGAGTGACAACCGTTGAGAAGATGGATATCCCGTTCACAAGAAAAAACCCAAAGAGTCTTCTCAAGTATTCCCTCGTCCTTGTTCAACAATCCGGTAGAAGGATACTCGCGAACAATTAACAAAACAAAAAATAAAATTATGTTGCACCACCTTTGTTGATTTCTAATTTTTCCAACACCTGGAATTGTGGTGAGGAATAAGATGGAAAAATCTTTTTCTTGGTCTCCAAGAAATCTTGAATATATCCCATATATTCTTTTCTTTCCACCTCCTTTTGTTATGGTTATTTTCAAAAAATAAGGTCCAAGATTTTCAAGATTGGGATCTTCTTGAATTTATGAGATATTCTTGTATTCCAAGAATACATATCTTCCATAATATCTTTTCAAGAAAATCAAGAAAATCTTTCCATCCTTATTCTTTCATTATTTTCGAAAATTTACAAAATAAATAGCTAAGTGGGAGATTTCTTGAATTTAATGAGATAAACTTGTATTCCAAGAATACTTATCCTCTTTTATTTATTTATTTTCGAAAAATTAGGAAAAATAGGCAACAATATTTTATTTAATTTTAAACACCTTTTTCAGTTATTGGACTTTATCTTTGGGCTACTTGAGGGGCCTTTAGGAGAATTAAGATTGGACCTTCTAATGGACCTTGAATTTCCAATATTGAGCCACAATATTATTCAAGCCCATAAATATTAATTAATCCCACTATATAATTAATATTGCACTATCCATCTTAACCCATATTACAGTTAATATGGCTCCCGATTATTATTTCCTATGTTTAAGATTATCCAATCCATTAATTAATTTAAGCCACTGAAATAGCTTCACATTAATTAATATCTTTTTCCTTGGTTCAGGAACGACTCAACATTATTATCCATACTGGAAACTAATTCCACTTGCAAGATTTAGTATGATATAACTTCTGAGCCTCCCAAGGGGACAAATCAAACAAGACACACACCGATTCTCCATATTAAATCTTAGCAATCATCATGTAACTAATAATATTGTCCAATATACAAGGTATTGAATAACATTAATTCTCTAACCATCATAAGTTAAAGCAATAGTTATTAATTCCACACGATCATATTTAAGGGACAGGGATTAAGAAATAACTAACCACTGAGGTCTAATTCTTCTATATTCAGTACTGAAGAATTTATCCTCCTGTAGGTCCTCTTCAGCGCATCATAATGCACTAGTGCAATCTCTTGGTCAAGACAAGCCAATTTGAGCCTTACACTTCAACCTTTCATGATGGATTGTTCATTTCCATCTAGGTTGTGAATTCTGTACTTTTAGTTACAAGGGACTGTTAATTTAATCTTCTGTGATCTGGTATCACTAAATTAACTACAATGTAACACGTACTAATTATTGAACAATTATGCAGTAAATATATGTAACATTCAATGATATTTAAAGCAACAGTGATAAATAATTTATTTGAGCAAATAAGACAGAAATTCAATCTGGTTATACAAAGTAAAAATCATACTTTCCAGTATTAGACCTCAGTGGTTCGTTATTTTTATTCTTCGTCCCTTAAATAGGATCGAGTGTGGTTAGTAATTATTGCTTTGACTTATGACGGGTAGAGAATCAATGAGATTCAATACTTTATATCTTGGGCAATATTACTGGTCACATGCGATTGCAAAAATTTAATACGAAGAATCGTGTGCGAGCACGCTCGTTTGATTAGCCCCCTTGGGAGGTTCGTAAGATTTATCATACCAAATCTTGCAAGTGGAATTTGTTTCCGGTATGGATAATAATGTTGAACCGTTCCTTGACCAAGGACAAAAGATATTAATTAATGGAAAGCTATTTCAGTGGCTTGAATTAATTAATGGGCTAGATAATCTTAAATGCGGAAAATAATAATCGGGAGCCATATTAACAGTAATATGGGTTAAGATGGATAGTGCAATATTAATTATGTAGTGGGATTACTTAATATTTATGGGCTTGAATAATATTGTGGCTCAATATTAGACATTCAAAGTCCATTAGAAGGTCCAATCTTAATTCTCCTAAAGGCCCCTCAAGTAGCCCAAAGATAAAATCCAATAACTGAAAAAGATGTTTAAAATAAAATAAATTATTGTTGCCTAATTTTTCTAATATTTCGAAAATAATAAATAAAAGAGGGAGAAAGATTTTCTTTGAATTTTTGTTATGGAATGAGGATAAGTATTCTTGGAATATAAGATTATCTCATTAAATTCAAGAAATCTCCCACTTGGTTATTTGTTAAGGGATTTTCGAAAATTTTGAATAAATAAGGAGAGGAAAGATTTTCTTGATTTTCTTGGAAAGATATTATGGAAAATATGTATTCTTGGAATACAAGAATATCTCATAAATTCAAGAAGATCCAAATCTTGGATTCTTGCTCCTTAGTTTTTTCGAAATATGCCATAATATTAGGAGGTGGAATTTTGTGGAAATATTTAATTATGGAGAAAAGAATATATTGGATATACTCAAGATTTCTTGGAGATCAAGAAAAGATTTTTCCATCTTATTTTCACTCCAAAAATTCGACCACCCCTACCTCTATAAATAGGGGATGAATGTTTCATTACCTCTGTAGTAATTCCGCATGCGTAGGTTTTATGTGAACTGTTTATATGCTTGATTGGTTGTTGAATTATTATTTTAATTAATATAGGATTAATTCATGCTAGTAATATTTGTTAGAATAAAATTTGTATTTAAATATTCAACCCGAATAGATCCGGACATTTAATTCACCAACAGTCTCGTGTAGAATCTACGTGACATCTAATGTCACCTACACGAACCTAATAATATCTCTCCCACTTATACTTAAAGCAGATTGGCAACGGTCTTGACACCCATTCCTTCCACATGTCTCTCGAATGTATTATGAGGCAGACCCTTTGTGAATGGATCTGCTAGGTTGTCCTCTGACGCGATCTTTGCCACCTTTATATCTCCTCTCTTAACGATTTCTCGTATAAGATGGTATTTCCTTTCAATGTGTTTGCTGGCCTTGTGGGCTCTTGGTTCCCTTGAATTTGCAACTGCTCCGACATTATCACAATAGATCGTGATTGTGCTGGGCAAATTCGGAACTACGTCCAAGTCCACTAGGAAGTTCTTGAGCCAAACCGCTTCCTTCGCTGCTTCACAAGCAGCTACATACTCGGCTTCCATTGTAGAATCTGCGATGTAGTTCTCCTTAACGCTTCTCCATATCATTGCTCCTCCCCCCATGCAAAACACACTACCCGAGGTAGATTTTCTAGAATTTAAGTCTGATTGAAAATCTGAGTCCGTGTAGCTGATGGGAATCAAACTGTCTGACTGATAAACCAACATTCTATCGCGAGTTTTCTTCAGATACTTCATAATGCTTTTAACTGCAGTCCAATGTTATTTCCAGGGATTACTCTGATATCTTGCCACCATTGCAACGACGAAGCAGATATCTGGCCTCGTGCACAGCATTGCATACATGAGGCTTCCGACAGCCGAAGCATAAGGAACGTCCTTCATGTCATCTATCTCCTTTTGCGTCTTCGGGCACATTTCTTTGGATAGATGTATTCCATGCTTGAAAGGTACAAAACCTTTCTTGGAATCTTGCATGCTGAATCGCTTCAAGACAGTGTCTATGTATGAAGCTTGCGATAAGCCTATCATCCTTTTCTTATGAACTCGAGTGACTTTGATCCCAAGGATGTGACCGGCTTCCCCTAAGTCCTTCATATCAAACTGTTTTGACAGCCATGCCCTTACGTCTGACAATACCTTTACATCGTCTCTGATGAGCAGAATATCGTCTACGTATAGTACTAAAAATACCAATGCAGTTCCAACACGCTTCTTATACACACAACTTTCGAACTCGTTTTGATCGAACCCGAAGACTTTATAACCTGATCAAAACATTGGTTCCAAGCACGCGACACTTGCTTTAGTCCATAAATGGATTTCTTGAGCTTGCAAACTAGATGTTCTTGGCATTTTTCAATGAAGCCTTCGGGTTGTAGCATATAGATTTCTTCCTCAAGACTTCTGTTAAAGAAAGTTATCTTGACATCCATTTGCCAGATCTCAAAATCGAGATGCGCAGCTATCGACAAGAGAATACGGATGGACTTGAGCATAGCTACATGCGAAAAAGTTTCCTCATATTCGATCCCTTCTTTCTGAGTATAACCTTTTGCCACAAGTCTAGCCTTGAAGGTTTCTACCTTCCCGCCTGGTCCTCTTTTTCTCATATATACCCACTTGCACCCAATAGGCTTGACCCCATTAAGTGGTTCGACTAGCTCCCACACCTTATTATGATCCATAGAACCTATCTCGGCTTCCATTGCCTTTTGCCAAGAATCCGCATCCTTGTCTTGGATTGCCTCATTGTAAGTCCATGGGTCCGATTCATCTTCAACAAGGACCAAGTCCGATAACTCTCCTATCCCCATGAATCTCTCGGGTTGTCTAACAACCCTCTCACTACGAAGAGGTTCCGGTTGTGTAAGTGTGTCATTTGGTATGTCAACTTGTACTGGTAAGCCCTGTTAGCTCATCTAAGGTAATCTCACTTCTGGGCTTTTTATCGTTCATATAGTCTTCTTCCAAGAATTTAAAGTGCGTACTAATTACCACCTTTTGATCTTCGGGACCATAGAACATGTACCCTTTCGTTCCCTCAGGGTACCCTATAAACAACCTTCGTTCCCACTACTTCAGCTACCACTCTCGTAGTATCGTCCAGTGTGATGAGGATCTCACTCCCACTAGGTTGTCGGGTCCGCTTAAACCCCTATAATGTGAAACAAACATGATCAGTGGATCCCGTATCCACTACCCATAAATGGGTAGCATACGCCACTAAACAAGTTTCATCAACTAGTGCATGAGAATTATCTTTCTTTCCAATCCGCTTGGGTTTGGAACATGCTGACCTCGAATGTCCTTTCTCACTCAGTTAAAACATCTCCCCTTAGCTGGCTTCTTTACTCCTCCATCTCCCTTAAACCCTTCTTTGCCCTTGGCAACACTTGATGTTGGGAAATGAATTTAATAAAGAAGATTTTGATTAGATCCCAAAACCCCTGAGTATGAGATGTTCAGGATAATCTTGATAGATGAGTCAGAATTCAGTTTTAGAGTGTTCAGGATGTTATCTACACAATGTATAGTCAGCAGATATAGATCAGGATAGATTCTGAAGATTCTAAAGACTCAGTAAGTTTCTGAAGAAACTGAAGTTTGAAAGATAGACTAAAGTTTCAAGACTCGAGCAGAAACCGAGAAATCAAGACTTAGTGAGAAATCGAGAAATCAAGACTCGGTGCAGAAACCGAGAATCTAAAGACTCAAAAGATGAGATCGAGAATCAAGACTCAAGATATCAATCAAGATATCTCTCAAGACTCGTAAGATCAAGATATCAAGATCGAAGAACAAAGGATATGAAGGCACAAGAATTATCAAGACTCGAATGTCTTGAATGCTCAGTATAACCTGAATGTTCCGAAGCTAAGAAACTGAGGAATATAGCCGTTGGAATCCAGCTGGCGTGGACCAATGAGAGGAAGACAACCAGCCTGAAAAAGCTGCAGAAGTTACAAAGAATAGTATGGATTTGAATGTAATTCTCTCCAACGGTAACATTCAAATCCACACTATAAATACAAGTTCTTCCTACATTATTACGGGTGGAAGTGCGGAGAAGATAAACGATGCTACAGAGCTAAGAGAACATATACTCAAGCTTTCCTACCATAGAACACAAGTCTGTAGATATACACATATATTCAAAGAGCTCACGATGTATCCTAAGCTTAGAGAGATTTTCCCAACCTTAGCATTGAGGCTAAACAAATGTAAGGGAAAATCTCACCATAGTTGGAGACAACACCAAACCCAAACCCCATTCTCGTAAGAGATAACTAGTGGTGAAGTGAGGTAGTTGTTAGGCAATCCCGAGAGAGGGTGATAAGTCCCGTAGGAGTGTGAACTCGTTAAACATCTAGAGGTGAGCCCGAGAGGGTGATAAGTCCAGAGGCGAGCCCGAGAGGGTGATAAGTCCAGAGGCGAGCCCGAGAGGGTGATAAGTCCAGTTTGAAGGAATTTCCCTAGGAACAGGGAGAGTGGATGTAGGAGCTTGAGTCTCCGAACCACTATACATTGTTGTGTTCTTTACTGCTTTACGTTCTTATCTTGTCATATGCATTCGATCATAAGCAAAACACAACACATGAGATTAAAAGAGAAAAGTCTGGAATCACCATTCGTTCACCCCTATTTTTATATGCATTTCATGATTTTTCCGCATTTCATGGGTTTTCCACCGGGCCTATCAATTGGTATCAGAGCCAGGTTCGAAAGGTTCACTAATTTCAGAGTGACCACCTGAACTGATCTTTTTAAAGGAAAACCCGTTTCTTTAAAAATGCATATATTTTAATGTTTTGGCGTCCTTGTTGGGATATTTTAGTTTTGATGAACAATGCCAAAACATTATCAACTTGTGTTATTCAAGATAATTTATAGATAACAAGTTGAGGGGGAACGAAATAACAAATTGAGGGGGAACTCACGGAAAATAAGTAGATGATCGAGATTAGAATAGGCTGCAGACAAGACTGATCAAGATCAGATGAGTTAGATGAGTTCCGGAGTCAACTGATGAGCTGTGCAAAATTCAGAAGTAAAGAAAAGCTAAAGCCAGCAAATCAGAAAATGAGCAGATAAGACTGATCGAGATCAGATATGATAATGAGCAGATGAGACTGATCGAGATCAGATGTGATCAAGATCAGATATGATAAACTGATATGCTAACCTGATATGATGTACTTACCAGATGCTATCCTGATATATTGATCTGAAGATGTGTTGATCTGATCAGTCGAGCTGATCAGATCAGGCAAAGTAGAAATCAGATAGCTTTGTGTAAAAGTGTCCGAGACTCGAGAAGATCTCGAGAAAAGAGACCGAGGGTTAGGATGTCGAAGTCGAAGAAACCGAACTCGGTCTGCTGAGTGTCAAGATGCCCTGATCGATAAGGTCCATTGAATCAAGAAACCTGAGACTCAGTATGTCACTGAAAACACTGAGGCTCAGATAGACCTGAGGCCAGGAGCCGAGCTGAAGATCAAAGAAGACTGAAGACCAAGACTGAAGACTCTTGTAATTCTTTATGTTTTTGTCTTTACTTTTGATAAGTTCATTGTAATCTGTAACTGATATCATACAATCAATGAAACTTTATCTTTATGCTCAAAGATAATACCTCATTATCTTTTTACATGTCTTTATATTTGATATGCCTTATGATGTGTTGTGAAATTGTTGGGAGATTTATTGTGAAATTGTTGAGAGATTTGCCATTCTTGTATTGTAATAGGAAAAACTGAAACCTGAGTATAGGTTAAGTGTTTTTATAACAAGATGGTTTTGGCATCATCAAAAAGGGGGAAATTGTTGGGAAATGAATTTAATAAAGAAGATTTTGATTAGATCCCAAAACCCCTGAGTATGACATGTTCAGGATAATCTTGATAGATGAGTCAGGATTCAGTTTTAGAGTGTTCAGGATGTTATCTGCACAATGTATAGTCAGCAGATATAGATCAGGATAGATTCTGAAGATTCTAAAGACTTAGTAAGTTTCTGAAGAAACTGAAGTTTCAGTATGAAACTCAAGTTTTTCAAGACTCGAAGCAGAAATCGAGAAATCAAGACTCAAAGTGAGAAATCGAGAAATCAAGACTCAAAGTGAGAAATCGAGAAACTAAAGACTTCGCAGAAATCGAGAATCAAGACTCAAAAGATGAGATCGAGAATCAAGACTCAAGATATCAATCAGTATATCTCTGAAGACTCAGAAGACACTAAAGACTCAGAAGACTGAAGATACTGAACACTGGAGAACAAAGGATACTGAAAGCACCGTAATTACTGAAGACTCAGTAATGTACTGAATGCTCAGTATAACCTGAATGTTCCGAAGCGAAGAAACTGAGGAATATAGCCGTTAGAATCCAGCTGACGTGGACCAATGAGAGGAAGACAACCAGCCTGAAAAAGCTCCAGAACTTACAAAGAATTGTATGGATTTGAATGTAATTCTCTCCAACGGTAACATTCAAATCCACACTATAAATACAAGTTCTTCCTACATTATTACGGGTGGAAGTGCGGAGAAGATAGCAAACGATGCTACAGAGCTAAGAGAACATATACTCAAGCTTTCCCACCATAGAACACAAGTCTGTAGATATACACATATATTCAAAGAGTGTTCTAGAACCCAATCTAAGCAACCCACGATGTATCCTAAGCTTAGAGAGATTTTCCCAACCTTAGCATTGAGGCTAAACAAATGTAAGGGAAAATCTCACCATAGTTGGAGACAACACCAAACCCAAACCCCATTCTCGTAAGAGATAACTAGTGGTGAAGTGAGGTAGTTGTTAGGCAATCCCGAGAGAGGGTGATAAGTCCCGTAGGAGTGTGAACTCGTTAAACTTCTAGAGGCGAGCCTGAGAGGGTGATAAGTCCAGAGGCGAGCCCGAGAGGGTGATAAGTCCAGAGGCAAGCCCGAGAGGGTGATAATTCCAGAGGCGAGCCCGAGAGGGTGATATGTCCAGTTTGAAGGAATTTCCCTTGGAACGGGGAGAGTTGATGTTGGAGCTTGAGTCTCCGAACCACTATACATTTTTGTGTTCTTTACTGCTTTACGTTCTTATCTTGTCATATGCATTCGATCATAAGCAAAACACAACACATGAGCTTAAAAGAGAAAAATCTGGAATCACCATTCCTTCACCCCTGTTTTTATATGCATTTCATGATTTTTCCGCATTTCATGGGTTTTCCACCGGGCCTATCAATTGGTATCAGAGCAGGAGTTCAAAAGGTTCACTAATTTCAGAGTGACCACCTGAACTGATATTTTTAAAGGAAAACCTGTTTCTTTAATAATGCATATATTTTAATGTTTTGGCGTCCTTGTTGGGATATTTTAGTTTTAATGAACTATGCCAAAACATTATCAACTTGTGTTATTCAAGATAATTTATAGATAACAAGTTGAGGGGGAACGAAAGAACAAATTGAGGGGGAACTCACAAAATCAGAAGTAGATGATCGAGATCAGACGAGGCTGCAGATAAGACTGATCGAGATCAGATAAGTTAGATGAGTTCCAGAGTCAACTGATGAGCTGTGCAAAATTCAGAAGTAAAAAAAGCTAAAGCCAGCAAATCAGAAGAGAAGGTTGCAAATCAGAAGATGAGCAGATAAGACTGATCAAGATCAGACGTGATCGAGATCAGATATGATAATGAGCAGATGAGACTGATCGAGATCAGACGTGATCAAGATCAGATATGATAAACTGATATGCTAACCTGATATGATGTACTTACCAGATGATATCCTGATATATTGATCTGAAGATGTGTTGATCGATCGATCGGTCGAAATGATCGGATCGTGCAAAGAAGAAATCGATAGCTTTGTGTAAAAGTAATGTCGATACTCATTAAGAATCGAGACTCGAGAAGTTAAAGAGACACGAGGGTCGGGATGTCCAAGTCGAAGAAATCGAACTCGGTCGGCTGATCAGACAAGGTCCGCTGAATCAAGAAACCTGAGACTTAGTATGTCACTGAAGACACTGAGGCTCAGATAGACCTGAGGCCAGGAGCCGAGCTGAAGATCAAAGAATACTGAAGACCAAGACGGAAGACTCTTGTAATTCTTTATGTTTTTGTCTTTACTTTTGATAAGTTCATTGTAATCTGTAACTGATATCATACAATCAATGAAACTTTATCTTTATGCTCAAAGATAATACCTCATTATCTTTTTACATGTCTTTATATTTTATATGCCTTATGATGTATTGTGAAATTGTTGGGAGATTTATAGTGAAATTGCTGAGAGATTTGCCATTCTTGTATTGTAATAGGAAAAACTGAAACCTGAGTATAGGTTAAGTGTTTTTGTAACAAGATGGTTTTGGCATCATCAAAAAGGGGGAAATTGTTGGGAAATGAATTTAATAAAGAAGATTTTGATTAGATCCCAAAACCCCTGAGTATGACATGTTCAGGATAATCTTGATAGATGAGTCAGGATTCAGTTTTAGAGTGTTCAGGATGTTATCTGCACAATGTATTGTCAGCAGATATAGATCAGGATAGATTCTGAAGATTCTAAAGACTCGAAGAAGTTTCAAGACTCGTGGTGAAATCGAGAAATCAAGACTCAAAGGAGAAATCGAGAAATCAAGACTCGATGTGGAAATCGAGAATCAAGACTTCAAGATGAGACCGAGAATCAAGACTCAAAGATATCTCTGAAGACTCAGAAGACACTAAAGACTCAGAAGACTGAAGAACAAAGGATACTGAAGGCACAGTAATTACTGAAGACTCAATAATGTACTGAATGCTCAGTATAACCTGAATGTTCCGAAGCGAAGAAACTGAGGAATATAGCCGTTGGAATCTAGCTGACGTGGACCAATGAGAGGAAGACAACCAGCCAGAAAAAGCTGCAGAAGTTACAAAGAATAGTATGGATTTGAATGTAATTCTCTCCAACGGTAACATTCAAATCCACACTATAAATACAAGTTCTTCCTACATTATTACGGGTGGAAGTGCGAGAAGATTGCAAACGATGCTACAGAGCTAAGAGAACATATACTCAAGCTTTCCCACCATAGAACACAAGTCTATAGATATACACATATATTCAAAGAGTGTTCTAGAACCCAATCTAAGCAACCCACGATGTATCCTAAGCTTAGAGAGATTTTCCCAACCTTAGCATTGAGGCTAAACAAATGTAAGGGAAAATCTCACCATAGTTGGAGACAACACCAAACCCAAACCCCATTCTCGTAAGAGATAACTAGTGGTGAAGTGAGGTAGTTGTTAGGCAATCCTGAGAGAGGGTGATAAGTCCCGTAGGAGTGTGAACTCGTTAAACTTCTAGAGGCGAGCCCGGAGGGTGATAAGTCCAGAGGCGAGCCCGAGAGGGTGATAAGTCCAGAGGCAAGCCCGAGAGGGTGATAATTCCAGAGGCGAGCCCGAGAGGGTGATATGTCCAGTTTGAAGGAATTTCCCTTGGAACGGGGAGAGTTGATGTTGGAGCTTGAGTCTCCGAACCACTATACATTTTTGTGTTCTTTACTGCTTTACGTTCTTATCTTGTCATATGCATTCGATCATAAGCAAAACACAACACATGAGCTTAAAAGAGAAAAATTTGGAATCACCATTCCTTCACCCCTGTTTTTATATGCATTTCATGATTTTTCCGCATTTCATGGGTTTTCCACCGGGCCTATCACTTGAGTTCACTTGCTTTTAGCCTTTTGCCCTCTTTTTGTTCTTACCACCTTTTGGCCTAGAAGAAGAGGAAGGACCTTTTGCCACCAAGGCTTGGCTCTGTTGCCCCAATATCCCCTCTGCCGAGACCAAAGCTTGCAACATATCAGGCAACATGAACTTTTGATTGTTCATTTGGTAGTTCAGCCTGAATGGTTCAAAACTTTTCAGCAGAGAGTGGAGTATTAAATCGATCTGGGTCTCGATGTCATATTCAGCGCCAAGTACCTCAAGGTTATTGAGGTGAGCCATCATTTGGAGAACGTGCTCCCTTACGGGCGTTCCCTCCACCATTTTCATAGAGAGCATGTCCCTCATGGTGATCTGACGAGCCACACGGTTCTGATGTTGGAACATCGCTTTAAGACTTGTCATGATTTCTGCAGCAGTTTCAAAGTTTTGATGCTGATGTTGCAACACATCTAACATAGAAGCCATCATGGTACACTTAGCAATCTCATTTGTGTTGGGGAATTATTTGCACGGATCTATTCGGGATGAATATTTAAATACAAATTTAATTCTAACAATTATTACTAGCATTATTAATTCAAATAATAATTCAACAACAAATCATGCATATAAACAGTTCAAATAAATCCTACGCATGTGGAATTACTACGAGTTTACGTGAACGTACCTCTTGGAATGGCAATGGACTCGTCGATGAAAACACACCAAAAAGCTTTCCCAAGTATTCCCTAGTCCTTGCTCGACAATCCGGTGGAAGGATGCTCGCGAACAATTAACAAAAGAAAAAATAAAAAATTGTTGCACCACCTTTGTGGATTTACTAATTTTTCCAGCACATGGAATTGTACTTGGGAATGAAAGAATCATCCCCTATTTATAGATAGGGTGGTGGTCAAAATTTTTGGAAAAAAACAATGTGGGAAAATCTTTTCTTGATCTCCAAGAAATCTTGAATATATCTCATATATTCTTTTCTCCATAATTAAAATATTCCACAAAAAATCCCACCTCATCTTGTTATGGAATTTTCAAAATTTAAGGATCAAGATTCCAAGATTTGGATCTTCTTGAATCTACCATAATATCTTTTCAAGAAAATCAAGAAAATCTTTCTTGCCCTTTATATTTCAAAATTTTCGAAATTTACTATATGAATAACCAAGTGGGAGATTTCTTGAATTTAATGTGATAATCTTGTATTCCAAGAATACATATCTTCATTCCATAACAAAATTCAAAGAAAATCTTTCTCCCCTTTTATCCATAATTTTTGAAAAAACAAGGAAAAATACGCAACAAAATTTATTTTATTTTTAAACACATTTTTCAGTTATTGGACTTAATGTTGGGCTACTTAGGGGGCCTTTAGGAGAATTAAGATTGGACCTTCCAATGGATCTTGAATTCTCAATATTGAGCCACAATATTATTCAAGCCCATAAATATTAATTAATCCCACTACATAATTAATATTGCACTATCCATCTTAACCCATATTACAGTCAATATGGCTCCCTGTTATTATTTCCCGTGTTTAAGATTATCTAGCCCATTAATTAATTCAAGCCACTGAAACAACTTTCCATTAATTAATATCTTTTGTCCTTGGTTAAGGAACGGTTCAACATTATTATCCATACCGAAAACTAGTTCCACTTGCAAGATTTGGTATGATAAATCTTATGAACCTCCCAAGGGGGCAAATCGAACAAGCGTACTTGCACACGATTCTCCGTATTAAATCTTAGCAATCGCATGTGACCAATAATATTGCCCAAGATATAAAGTATTGAATCTCGTTGATTCTCTACCCGTGATAAGTCATAGCAATAGTTACCAACCACACGTGATCCTATTTAAGGAACGAAGATTAAGAAATAACGAACCACTGAGGTCTAATTCTTCCTTGTTCAGTTCTGAAGAATTTGTCCTCCTGTAGGTCCTATTCAGTGCATCAGTCATGCACTAGTGTAATCTCTTGGTCAAGACAAGCCAATCTGAGCCTTACACTTCAACCTTTCACGATGGATTGTTCATTTCCATCTAGGTCGTGAATGGTGTACTTTTGGTTACAAGGGACTGTTAATTTAATCTTCTGTGATCTGGTATCACTAAATTAACTACAATGTAACAAGTACTATTTATTGAACAGTTATGCAGTTAAATATATGTAACATTCGATGATATTTAAAGCATCAGTGATAAACAATTTATTTCAGTAAATAAGTCCAAAATTCAGTCTTGATTATACAAATTAAAAGCATACTTTCCAGTATAATCCCAACAATCTCCCACTTATACTCAAAGTCTGCTTTTAAGTAGACTACAACATGTCTCGTTTAGTTCCTAATACGTGACATCTAATGTCACCTACACGAACCTAATAATTTCTCCCACTTATACTCAAAGCAGATTGGCAACGGTCTTGACACCCATTCCTCCCACATGTCTCTCAAATGTATTCTGAGGCAGACCCTTTGTGAATGAATCTGCTAGGTTGTCTTCTGACGCTATCTTTGCCACCTCTATATCTCTTCTCTTAACGATTTCTCGTATAAGATGGCATTTCCTTTTAATGTGTTTGCTGGCCTTGTGGGCTCTTGGTTCCGTTGAATTTACAACTGCTCCGGCATTATCACAATAAAAGTGATTGTGCTGGGCAAATTCGGAACTACGTCCAAGTCCAGTAGGAAGTTCTTGAGCCAAACCGCTTCTTTCGCTTCCTCGCAAGCATCTACATATTCGGCTTCCATGGTAGAATCTGCGATGCATTTATGCTTAATGCTTCTCCATGTCATGGCTCCTCCCACCATGCAAAACACACTACCAGAGGTAGATTTTCTGGAATCTTAGCCTGATTGGAAATCCGAGTCCGTGTAACCGATGAGGATTAGACTATCTAACTGATAAATTAACATTCTATCTCGAGTTATTTTCAGATACTTCAGAATGTTTTTAACTGCCGTCCAATGTTCTTTCCCTGGGTTACTTTGATATCTTGCCACCATGCCAACAGCAAAGCAGATATCCGGTCTCGTACACAACATTGCATACATAAGGCTTCCGACAGCCTAAGCATATGGAATGCCTTTCATGTCATCTATCTCCTTTTGTGTCTTAGGGCACATTTCCTTGGATAGATGGATTCCATGTCTGAAAGGTACAAAACCTTTCTTGGAATCTGCGTGATGCGTAATCGTTTTCAAGGCAGTGTCTATGTATGAAGCTTGCGATAGCCTATCATCCTTTTCTTGCGATCTCGAAAGTGATCCCGATCCCAAGGATGTGTGCGGCTTCCCTAAGTCCTTCATATCAAACCTGTTTTTGAAAGTCATGCCCTTATGTCTCGATAACACCTTTACATCGTTCCCGATGATTAGAATGTAAATCACGATAGTACTAAGAATACCAATACAGTTCCGACACGCTTTTTGTACACATAACTTTCGAACTCATTTTGATCAAACCCATAAGACTTTATAACATGATCAAAACATTGGTTCCAAGCTCTGGATGCCTGTTTGAGTCCATAAATGGACTTCATGAGCTTACAAACTAGGTGTTCTTGGCCTTTTTCAATGAAGCCTTCGGGTTGTTGCATATAGATTTCTTCATCAAGACTTCAGTTAAGGAAAGCTGTCTTGACATCCATTTGCCAGATTTCAAAGTCGAGATGCGCAGCAATCGGCAAGAGAATTCGGATGGACTTATGCATTGCTACGGCCGAAAAAGTTTTCTCATAGTCGATCCCTTCTTTCTGAGTATAACCTTTCGCCACAAGCCTTGCCTTGAAGGTTTCCACCTTCCCGTCCGGTCCTCTTTTTCTCTTGTATACCCACTTGCAACCAATGGGTTTGACCCCATTAAGTTGTTCGACTAGCTCCCACACTCTGTTATGATCCATAGAACTCATTTCGGCTTTCATTGCTGTTTGCCAAGAACCTGCATCCTTGTCTTGGATTGCCTCGTCATATGTCCATGGGTCTGATTCATCTTGTCCGGGAATCAAGTCCAAGGACTCTCCTATCCCCATGAATCTCTCGGGATGTCTCACAACCCTCCCACTACGACGAGGTTCCGGTTGTGCAAGTGTGTCATTTGGTATGTCATCTTGTACAGTTGGCACTGAGGTTAGTCCCCCTTAGCTCATTTAAGGTAATCTCACTTCTGGGTCTTCTTTTGTTCATATAGTCTTCTTCCAAAAATCTAAAGTGGGTGCTTATTACCACCTTTTGATCTTCGGGACCATAGAACATACACCCTTTTGTTCCCTCGGGGTATCCTACAAACAACCTTAATTCTGATCGAGGATCCAATTTTTTGGCTTCCTTGTCCAACACGTAGGCCGGACACCCCCAAATCTTCATGTGTCTCAAACTGGGCTTGCGCCCGGTCCACAATTCTTTGGGAGTTTTGGGAACCGATTTGCATGGCACCAAGTTCAGAATGTAGGCCGCTGTTTCTAAGGCATGACCCTAGAACAACTTGGGAAGATACGCATAACTCATCATAGATCTAACCATTTCCAAAAGAGTTCTGTTTCTTCGCTCTGCAACCCCATTTTGTTGAGGGGGTTCCGGGTGCAGTTAGCTGGGATGCAATCCCTTTATCAGACAAGTAGTTCAAAAACTCATCGCTGAGGTATTCGCCTCCACGATCGGATCGTAGAGACTTGATACATTTTTCCGTATGATTCTCTGCTTGAGCCTTAAATTCTTTGAATTTCTCAAAGGTCTCAGATTTATGCTTCATAAGGAAAATATAACCGTACCTTGAGTAGTCATCAATAAAAATGACGAAATACTCACAACCTCCTCTTGCTTTGGTTGACATTGGACCACATATGTCTGTGTGAACGATTTCTACTACATCTTTGGCTCTATTCCCCTTGGCTCTGAATGCCCTCTTGGTCATTTTACCCTCCAAACATGATTCGCAGGTTGGAATTGGTTCAACTTGGAGAAACTATAGTGAACCGTCTTTCACCAACCTTTGGATCCTCTTTGGATTAATATGTCCCAATCTTAGATACCATAGAAGTGTCTTGTTCACGTCTGATGAACGTTTTCTTTTCTCGGAAACAGTTTATGTGTTATAGGATGTGTTTCGTGAGTGGTGTGCACAGTTAATTGTATAGAGATTATTCGACAACGTTCCATGACAGATAAATTTATCATAAAGAGAAATGGTAACAACTTTATTTAAAGTAACCGAATATCCATCAAGGTAAAGTTTAGAAACTGAAATTAAATTCTTTCTAAAATTCGGAACGTAAAGAACATCTCTTAAAATTAAAACTCTGTCTTCAAAAGACAGGTGCACTTCTCCCACAGCTTCAGTTGCCACTCTCGTAGCATTGCCCAGTGTGATGAGGATCTCACTCTCACTTAGTTCCCAGGTCCGCTTGAACCCCTGTATAGTGAAACAAACATGATCAGTGGATCCCGTATCCACTATCCATAAATGGGAGGCATACGCTGCTAAGCAAGTTTCAACAACTAGTGCGTGAGAATTACCTTTCTTTCCATTCCTTTTGGGTTTGGAACAGGCTGACCTCCAATGTCCTTTTTCACCGCAGTTAAAACAATTCCCCTTAGCTGGCTTGCTCACTCCTCTACCTCCCTTCACCTTTTCTTTGCCATTGGCAACACTTGAGTTCACTTGCTTGTGACTTTTGTCCTTTTTCTTGTTCTTACCACCCCTTGGCCTAGAAGAAGAAGAAGGCCCATTTGCCACCAAGGCTTGGCTCTTTTGCCCCAATATCACCTCTGCCGAGACCAAAGCTTGTAATAGATCAGGCATCCAGAACTTCTGATTATTCATCTGGTAGTTCAGCCTGAACTGTTCAAAACTTTTTGGCAGAGAGTGGAGCAAGAAATCGATTTGGGTCTCGATGTCGTATTCAGCGCCAAGTACCTCAAGTTTCTTAAGGTGAGCCATCATCTGGAGAACGTGCTCCCTTACGGGCGTTCCCTCCACCATTTTCATAGAGAGCAAGTCTCTCATGGTGATCTGACGAGCCACACGGTTCTGATGTTGAAACATCGCTTTAAGACTAGTCATGATGTCTGCAGCGGTCTCAACGTTCTGGTGTTGGTGTTGGAACACATCTGACATTGAAGCCAAGATTGTACACTTTGCCATTTCGTTGGAACGCTCCTAGTCAGCATACTCTTTCTTAACCGTTTTAGTTGACTCATCTTTTGGCTTTTCTGGTTTAGGTGTAGTGAGAACCCAGTTATGGCTTTGTGCAGTGAAGACAATAGTAAGTTTACGATTCCAATCAACGAAGTTTTCACCAGTAAGCAAATTGTCTTTAAGTATATTGAACAGTGGATTAAAAGGTTGCGACATGATGAACTGAAATAAATAATAATATGCATAAGCACAAATATATCACAAAATTCGATCACATATTTCATATTAAAATCTAAAAAAAAAATATGAACATGCATCAGCCAACATCTCAAAACAGTTTAAATAAGCCACGTGGGGTGGGTCATTATTTAAACACATTCAAGCAGGTTATAAACAAGAACAGTTACAAACCTTTAATATCCAGATTAATAGTTGGCTCCCACTTGACCAATACAAAATAGACAGGGACTTCGGGGAAGTATATGCATATCAATTTTATACCTAAGTAATAACCATGATTAAATACAGAATTATTATTTCGCTTTGAACGAGCCTCGTGGGGAGGATCATCGTCGCCACTAGTAATAATCCACAATCATTCAACTGGAATTTATTCATGTGAAAGCTATCTTTTGACCGTCCCGTGGGGGGAATTTCTCCAAAAGAATTCTCAAATAAATAAATCATGGAGGTCAAAATTAATTCAATTTTATTATCCGAAATAAAATTGTCAATTAATTATTTAAACATACTTAGTAATCTTTTGAAGGTGAGATTTTTCATTGGGCAATTCTCATGCAAACACATTTAAACAAATTAAATAAAGCACAAGAAATCACAACAATAAATCAAGCAAAGCGGAAAAATAAACATATTGGGCACAAATTATCCAATTGTCATGGTTTGATTTTTCTTGGCTTGATATTGAAGAAACGCCGTCTTGAATTTCTCCCACTCGATCGTCTCGAAAAGAACTCCGTCTCAAATGCCACGCCAAGTAGCTCGCAGCCAGGATGCACGCCCGCATCCGGCCGACCCCTTGGCCGAGCGACCGCGTCCGTGCGCCTTTGGCACTGTCGCAAGATCGCCCATCGGTGCTTCGGCGATCTAGCGAAAGCCGCCAGCGTCGGCAAGACAGGTTCGGCAGGCAACACGCGTACCCGTGCGCATCCTCGCATGCGCGCTCGCCTTCGTCCGCCCGTCCGCTTCACCTACGATCTTTGCATGCGCCTTATGCACCCGCCGTCCTCGTCTGGCTTCGACCCTCGCCAGCCTTTCGGCTTTGCTCGCCACGCGCCCGTCGCGTGCATCATGCGTTCAGCGTAAGCGCGTGCCTCCACCCAGCGCAGTTGGGCGACGACGCCCCACCCCGGTTCTGGATCTATCCTTTAATTCTTCATCTCCGCCTCCGTTTCCGATCCGGTTACAATTTATTTACAAAAATAAATAAACCTAGATCTAGACTAGTCTATTACATTTGATCAAATCAAACAAATCCTAATCTACTCGTGGATTTTCTCACGAGGCAAAACGAATTCGAACGAATCGAATTAAAAACCTCAATTTATATGCATGCACAAATAAACACATTAAATTCCATTACAATTTGATACCTGCAAAAAAGATCTAGCAATTCTACTATCCAATTTCAAATTTAATGAAAACGAATTAAATTACAATTTAAAATTCAGAGCCCGAAACCGAGGCTCGATGCGATTAATGGGGAATTATTTGCACGGATCTATTCGGGATGAATATTTAAATACAAATTTAATTCTAACAATTATTACTAGCATGAATTAATCCTATATTATTTCAAATAATAATTCAACAACAAATCATGCATATAAATAGTTCACATAAATCCAACGCATGCGGAATTACTACGAGTTTACGTGAACGTACCTCTTGGAATGGCAATGGACTCGTCGATGAAAACACACCAAAAAGCCTTCCCAAGTATTCCCTAGTCCTTGCTCGACAATCTGGTGGAAGGATGCTCGCGAACAATTAACAAAAGGAAAAATAAAAAATTGTTGCACCACCTTTGTGGATTTACTAATTTTTCCATCACATGGAATTGTACTTGAGAATGAAAGAATCATCCCCTATTTATAGATAGGGTGATGGTCGAAATTTTTGGGAAAAAACAATGTGGGAAAATCTTTTCTTGATCTCCAAGAAATCTTGAATATATCTCATATATTCTTTTCTCCATAATTAAAATATTCCACAAAAAATCCCACCTCATCTTGTTATGGAATTTTCGAAATTTAAGGATCAAGATTCCAAGATTTGGATCTTCTTGAATTTATGAGATATACTTGTATTCCAAGAAATACATATCTACCATAATATCTTTTCAAGAAAATCTTTCGTGCCCTTTATATTTTAAAATTTTCAAAATTTACTATATGAATAACCAAGTGGGAGATTTCTTGAATTTAATGAGATAATCTTGTATTCTAAGAACACATATCTTCATTCCATAACAAGAATACATATCGAGGAGCTTCATTCTAACGATGAGGTACCTCCTCTTGTCACTGGTCGTAATTCTGTTGAGGTCGCTTAACGAATTCATCCAACAAGCGATCCTCGTACAGTCTCCAAAATTGCCTCAAGAGGTCCCTACACTCTCTAGTATTGTGGCCTACCCCTTCGTGACAGTAGCCAGTAGCAGTACTTGTTCGGGTTTTGTTTAGCATCATCTTTGATGATCTTGCGAGGTGGGCTGAGCAATTATTGGTCATTGATTGGGTTGAAGACGTGTCCCGACGACATGCCCAACATCTACCAACTGCACCGCGATACCATCATCAAACACCTTGAAATTCCTGGGCGCTTTGTAGTGTCCGTCCGACCTCAAATTACTTTTATTGGGCTCACCGCCCTCTCCTTATTCTATCAGTCTTGAGGCCAACAACTATCTATCAGTCTTGAGGCCAACAACTCGACATTATGAATCAAGTCTCCAGTGCGCTGCTATAGGTCGCGGGCTAGTGGGTTTTCATCTGCCTCCACAACTTTGTGCCCATCTTGAGGCCACTCACTGCTCCGAGGACCTTTGCCTCGTCTGTTGGATTCTAGAGGCACTTAAACACGTAATACATGCGCAGCGGAAATTAAAGTTCACCAACAACAAACAGTTAATTGCATAATTAAATACGAGTAAACGTAAAAAGAATTCTTCTGAAGAATTGCATTAACGGATTCTCAACTATGGTATCCACGTAACAATCGTTTACTAATCTGCACAGATCTGCAAGCGTTGAATCCCCGAGATGAATTTGCTAGGAAAATTCTAACTTAAAGATTTTATGGAGAAAATATGAACTCACGAATTATGAATTCCCAAGAGCTCATATATAGAGGAGAGGTCTATCTTAAATCTAAAGCTAACCTTATTGGGAAATAAAATCCCTAATCTTTAATTAAATAAATCTCTTAGATTTATTTTCCACAAATAAATCTCTGCGGATTTAAATTCCATATATGACAAATCTCTACGATTTATTTCCATATATATTAAATCCTACAATAATATTCCAAATATTATTATTGGGAATTCTTATTTAATTAAATCCAATTTAAATAAACATTAATAATAATTAATTCCAAATTAATCTATTATTAATTACTTCTCCATAATTAGATATTAAATCTAATTTAATATTTAATCAACCAACTTGTAGGTCCCGAATGGGTTTTGTGAGGGCAGAAGTCTAGAGGGGAGGGGTGAATAGACTTCTGAAAACTTTTTCTTGGGATCAGGTGTGTAAAAGCAAGTTTCCTGATCAGAGTGTGTGTGAATCAGTTTGGACTGATATCCAACTTACTGATCGCCTGAGGGCAGATTAGTTCGGTGTCTATCAGTTTAACTGATGTGCAGAAGATAGCTTAACCCGTGTGAAAAACCAGTCTTCTCAATTCAAATTCTAAGTGATCTGTTTTAGATCAGATGACAAGGTGCCAACCTAATCAGATCAGTTCCTTGGTGCAAATCTGATCCAGACTTAGAATATGCATGTAATATTTATAAACAAGTGTTTGCTGATAGTGCAAAACATATAAAGCAGGTAAGGGCACACAAGATTTTTATAGTGGTCCGGACACTCTTCCCTATCAGCAGGGGCACCAACTTAACCAACTGGACTTAGTTTAATGTGTTAGTCCAACACAGTACAACAAATGTTTCAAGAGTTCTCACTCAACCAATCCCAGAAATCAGAACTAGAAACCCTAGTCTGAAATCTTGCTAAACAAACTTAACCGAACTTTTGGTTTGGGTATAAGATTTGTTGTGTTCCAACTGGAAATCTATCCTAGTGTTTGGGTTGCCTAAAGCTAAATGATAAGATTTCTGTGCTAAGAACTATGGGATGAACACTTAGAAAATATTCTTCATTTCGTGTTCTTCTTGCGGAAATTTTGGATGGCTTGGGCTTGATGATAATTTCCGTAACGTTACTATGAAGGTTTGATCCCATATATATAGGCATGAAATCAAATTTAGCCATTGGAGAGCAATTCGAATTTCGGTCTATTTAAGGTAGGATTGCAGGATGGATGTGACGTGCACAAGGATGACATGACCAAAAGCATGCAAGTTGGTTCTGATGGTTGATCGAGTGTGGGAGTTGGAATTTGTGGTTTACTGGCAGTGGGAGGTGTGAGCTGTGGTTCAGGTGAGGGTGTTTTCTGGAGTGATTGGGGTGATAGTGAAGGCGATTTGGATGTAGGGGTAGGTGATTTGGGTAAGTGGGTGGCCTCTCTTCCTTAAAACAGAGAACTCAGGTGAGCAGAATCAGATGGTTCTGACTCATCATGGGCCTCTTCCATCTGTTCCTCCTCTTCTCCACCTTCACCTACTTCTGTAGTCAAATCCATGCCTGTGTTGACTGTGTGCTCAGAGCACACACCAGTCTCTCCACCAGCTATTTCTACCAACTTTTCAACAGGCTATTCTTCATCAGACTCCAATCTCTCCACTTCACTATCCTCATCTTGAAGACCCCCAGATGGCATTGCTTTCTTCTTCGGAAGCATTGCGGTGAGCTTCCTTTGTCGTTTCTCACTTGCATCTTCAGCTTCCCGAGCTGGCTTTGTTGCCATCTGCTTTCTTTTCACGGCTCTTTTTTGGGGCTGACCCTGTGCCTCAGATTGCATAGATGAAGCTTGTGCCTTGACCTTCTTCAATTTGGGTACATAGGGAGCAGGGTAATCGTCTCTTTGGCCAGGTAACTCTTCATTTCTGGAGAGAATAACTTTGAACTTAGGCAAATAGGCCTTCCCCATCGGTAGTCAGGTATTTTGTCAGCTAGAATAAGAGACACCTTGTGGATGTTGCTGACCTTCTTGGATAACACAACGTGATTCTGCTCATTGATCATGAATTTGTCTGTTTGCTGTAGCAATCTGTGCTTGAACAATCCCAGCCAGTTCATGTCCTGTGCTTTCTCAATTATGGCAGTCATAACGCTTTGCTTCTGCTGAGTCATGGCATCAGGACTGAATTCGATCCCCAGAATTACTTTTGAGACAATCTCCAAAGTAATCTGTACTTTCTCTTCAAGAATGGTGCTTTAACATTAGTGATATTTGATCTATTTGCCGGTCTCAGAAGCACTTGTTGAAGGTACTCTTTGTCCGTCATTCAAGCCGTGAACTCATCTGGAGTGTTCCTGCCTGCTGGTAGGCAAAAATTCTTTGCAGATCAGCATTTGAGACATCTATCCTTATTCCTCCAACAAACGAATAGAGCTCCTTGTTATCCGTCTCCTTTAATTTCCTCAAGAATTGCAGGGATTCAATGATGGCGACACTGTCCAGGTGTCTGTATCAAAATTGCTCCAGTCCACTTTGACGAAGACAATCCAGAATTTCAAGGGATTCTGGATCTGTAGTTGTTGTGAAATCAACATATTTTTCGTCCACGATCTCTTTAATCATGGAGGCATAGTCGCAAACTTGAGGGGTTGCTTTTGACGTTGCCATTTCTGCAAATGCACATAGAACCTAAATTATGTTTTTAAAACCCATATGATTTTAATCAATGCTAAGTGTAGTGGCAATATGTAAGATATTTGCACAAATAATCCCCAAATACGCATGTTGTTCATAGTTTCAGAATGTTAAGCATATAGCAAAATAAATTCAATGAAGCTTGAACATATGAACAGTACAACATATACATACACAATCTATAACCCTAATGTATAATATCCATGAATAATAAATTTAAAGTAAGCAAATTACCAGAAAAGCGATTTGAAGATTTTGAGATAAGTTTTAATCGCTGAATGTTGAATTTGGAAAACTTTTAAGAGGAGTTTGAGTGTTTGAATACGAAAATACGAAAGGATTTTAGGAAATGATATTTAGGGTTTTAAATAGGTGGGAGGGAAAAAAATTTGCATGAAATTTTTTGAGTGTACTTGAGTGTCCATGTTTTAATTGGACGGTCAAGATTAAGCGGTCAAAAAATAATTAAATCGTGCGGTCAAGGATTTAAAACGGCAGACTTTTGGACTTAAAAATCCATAATAAATGCATTTAATACAAAGACTCCACGTCCGCATTTAATGCTTGCAGGCATGACGTCACAAAGTAATGGAGTAATAACTAGCATAGATTAGCATAGGCTTATAGAGAGATAAATTAGAAAACTTATCTGACTGACTGATATTGTAATCAGTCAGTTACCACGATGTTCTGATCTGGCTTGCCTGATTACTGTTGACCTTACTGATTGTAGCCTAATCTTTAGTATTTTCCAACAATGTCCCACTTATCTAATCAGGTTCCTTCTGATCCTATCTGATCAGTTGAAGCTCCCCCTTCAACTGTTATCCTTTTTCTGATCAGTCCCTGACTAATCCTCCCTGATCAGTTGAGGTTCCATTTCTCAACTGATATTTCTTTTCTGGTCAGTTTCTTAACCAACTAGTCTTGGAGACCAGTCCACCAAAGATTTCTGGTGCACTTTCTCCTAAGTCCAGAAGTCCTAGCTCATTAGATAGTTCTCTAAATCTAACTTCAGCTAGTGGCTTGGTTAAGATATCAACTCTCTGCTTATCAGTATGGATCTTTTCCATTATGATATTCTTCTTCTCCACATGATCTCTTATAAAATGATGTCTGACATCCACATGCTTGCATCTTGTGTGTAGAACTGGATTCTGAATAATTACAATAACACTATTACTGTCACACAATATGGGCACGTTCATAGCTACAATGTTATAATCCCTCAACTGCTGACTAAGCCAGAGCGGTTGGGAACAACAGCTTCCTGTGGCCATGTATTCTGCTTCAGTAGTTGATGTGGCAACAAATGTCTGCTTCTTTGAAAACCAAGAGATCAGTTTACTTCCTAAGAACTGACAAGTTCTTGAGGTTGACTTTTTGTCTATTCTACAACATCCATAATCAGAATTAGAATACCCACTAAGCTCTAGATTATCATCTGATGGGTAGAATAAACCAAGGTTTACTTTCCCCTTCAGATACTTAAGAATCAGTTTGGAATTCTGGCACATACACCTACTGCAAATGTTATATCTGGTCTGCTGGCAATTATGTATAGTAAAGATCCAATGAGAGCCCTATATTCTTTCTGATTAGTTTTCTGACCATTTTCATCTGGATCCATATTGAATCCAGTCATCATAGGAATTTTGGCTACTTTAATGTTCTGAATTCCAAACTTAGCCAACAAATTCCTAGTGTAATTGCCTGATAGATGAATATCCCTTCTGTACTTTGTTTAACTTGAAGACCCAGAAAGTAATTCATCTGACCCATCATGGACATCTCGAATATCCCTTGCATCAGTTTACTGAATCTATCACATAAGCTCTTGTTGGGAGATCCGAAGATGATATCATCCACATAGATCTTGTTGCGAGTCATTTTTTGTGGAGAGTATTATGTGGCTTAATTGATAACAACTCACAAACAAAATGATTAATCGAACAAGAACACTGCGGGAAGAACCGTAGTTCTTTCCTGAAATGTGGGAGTAGTATATAAGTGGAATGAGGGAAACATTCGAGTGTCTTTTTCTTACAATGAAAGGTGAGATCCTTTATATAAAGAGGACCAGCACGACAAATCATAAGCACGACAAATCGTTAAGCACGACAAATCGTTAAGCATGACAAATCGATAAGCATGACAAGTCATGTGCATAAAGCATGACAAAACATACGCGTAAGCACGACAAATCACGTGGTCTCGGTAGGACCTGCTGACGTGTGATAATTCATCTTGCTGACGTGTGATAAATCTGGTGATGCTGACTTGTGATATATCTGAGAACAACAATAGCCCCCAAGATCGGGCTGTGACGTTGTTCAGAGCTTGATCTTGTTTCATGTCTCGACCAGATTTCATGTTTTGTTGTATCTGCAGTCACCTTGTTTGCCTTCGAGCTTGCTCGGGTGCTGTATGAGATCTTGATCGTTCAGAATGAGCCCTTGCATAGAGGATCTTACCTTCGTCATCGATCTAGTCTGTGCTCGTACTTTGAGGTGAGCCCCGTTGTACGAGTTTTTTCTGTGCTCGTACTTAGAGGGAGAACCCCATCGTACGAGTCTTCTCTATGCTTGTACTTCGGGGGGAGCCCCATCGTACGAGTCTTTTCTGCGCTCGTACTTCGGGGGGAGCCCCATCATACGAGTCTTCTCTGTGCTCGTAATTTGGGGGGAGCCCCATCGTACAAGTCTTTTCTCCGCTCGTACTTCGGGGGAGCCGCATCGTCGAAGTCTTTTTCAGGCTCGTACTGCCGGTGGGAGCCCCATCGTCTGAAGTTTTTTTTTCGTACTTTCGTGCCGGGGAGCCCGTCGTATGAGTCTTTTTTTCTGCTCAGATTTTGGGGGAGCCCCATTGTACGAAGTCTTTTTCAGGCATATATACTGGGGCCCAATCATTTGAAGTCTTTTTTCAGGCTCAGATTGGGGTGCCCCCACAGACGAGTCTTTTTCGTAGGCTCAGATTGGGGAGCCCCGTCAGATGAGTCTTTTTGCGGCTCCTACTTTGGGGGAGCCCCATTGCACTAGTCTTTTTCTACTCTCGTGCCGGGAGCTCCACAGACGAGTCTTTTTTCTCAGGCTCATAGGGGAGAGCCCCGTCATACGACGAGTCTTTTCTATGTTCAGATTTCGGGGAGCCCCCACAGACGAAGTCTTTTTTCTCAGGGCTTGTACTTCTGGGGGAGCCCACAGATGAGTCTTTTTTTCTCAGGCTCAGACTTTGGGGTACTTTTTCTCAGGCTTGTAGATTTCGGGGGGGGAGCCCGTAAAATGAAGTCTTTTCAGAAAGGTGACTTCTGGGAGAGCCTTGTCGAGATGAGTCTTTTTGTTGCTCAGATTGGGGAGCCCCGTCAGACGAAAGTTTTTTTCTGTCTTTCAGATTGCCTGGGGGGAGCCCCATCAGACGAAGTCTTTTTCAGGCTCATACTGCCGGGGAGCTCTATTGTACGAAGTTTTTTTCAGGTTCGTGCCGGGGGAGAGCCCCACAGACGAAAGTATTCTCTTCAGGTTTCAGATTTCCTGGGGAGAGCCCCGTCAGAAGAGTCTTTTTTGTGCTCAGCCGGGGGGGAGCCCCATTCAGACGAAGTTTTTTTCAGGCTCAGATTTGGGAGAGCCCCATCGTGACGAAGTCTTTTTTCAGGCTCAGACTTTTGGGGGGAGAGCCCCATCAGATGAGTCTTTTCTCAGGTTTCAGATTTTGGGAGGAGCCCCGTTGTACAAGTCTTTTTAATGCCCGTGGGAAAATGGTCTTCGGGAGTGGCTCGTTGGAGAGAGCCAGATGGGATCCTTCTCGAGACGAGCAGGTCTTTAGTTATGGCTTGTCAGAGAGAGCCGAATGGGATCCTGCTCGAGATTAGCAGGACTTCTGAGATGGCTCGTGAGAGAGAGCTAGATGGGATCCTACTCGAGATGAGCAGGTCTTCTGAGATAGCTCGTGAGAGAGCCGAATGGGATCCTGCTCAAGATGAGCAGGTCTTCTGAGATGGCTCATGGGAGAGAGCTAGATGGGATCCTTGCTTGAGATGAGCAGGTCTTTAGTGATGGCTCGTCAGAGAGAGCCGAATGGGATCCTGCTCGAGATGAGCAGGTCTTCTGAGATGGCTCGTGAGAGAGAGCTAGATGGGATCCTACTCGAGATGAGCAGGTCTTCTGAGATGGCTCGTGAGAGAGCCGAATGGGATCCTGCTCGAGATGAGCAGGTCTTCTGAGATGGCTCGTGAGAGAGAGCTAGATGGGATCCTTGCTCGAGATGAGCAGGTCTTCTGAATGGCTCGTGAGAGAGAGCCGAAGATACTCGAGATGAGCAGGTCTTCTGAATGGCTCATCGTCGACCACTTACGGCCGAGCAGTTTGAGACTTTCCTCTGTCCAGATCGTCTGTGCGATTTATAGGAGTAAATTTTATCATCGCCGACCACTTTTACGAAAGAAAGCCATGGCGACCTTTACCCCGAGATAAATCATCCGACCGATCGCGGTGGTCTTACAAGAGAGCTAAAGTCGATGATGGCAAGCAGGTTAATGCAGATAGAGGCGGACCGGTCACACCGAAACAAAGAGCCAACATCTCATCGCCGAGAAGGCGGAGAATACTTCGCTAAAACTGTGGACTGGACATCGCCGAGGTAGCGGAGAGTCGATGCCGAGGAGATGGGCTGGTCTTCGCTGTGAAAGCCGATGATCTCATCGCCGAGAAGGCGGAGAATGCTTCGCTAAAATGGCGGACTGGACATCGCCGAGTTAGCGGAAAGCCGACGCCGAGGAGGCGGGCTAGTCGTCGCTGCGAAAGCCGACGATCTCATCGCCGAGAAGGCGGAGAATGCTTCGCTAAAACGGCGGACTGGACATCACCGAGTTAGCGGAAAGCCGACGCCGAGGAGGCAAGCTGGTCGTCGCTGTGAAAGCCGATGATCTCATCGCCAAGAAGGCGGAGAATGCTTCGCTAAAATGGCACACTGGACATCGCCGAGTTAGTGGAAAGCCGACGCCGAGGAGGCGGACTGGTCGTCGCTGTGAAAGCCAACGATCTCATCGCCGAGAAGGCGGAGAATGCTTCGCCAAAACAGCGGACTGGACATCGCCGAGTTAGCGGAAAGCCGACGCCGAGGAGGCGGGCTGGTCGTCTCTGTGAAAGCCGACGTTCTCATCGCCGAGAAGGCAGAGAATGCTTCGCTAAAACGGCGGACTGGACGTCACCGAGTTAGCGGAAAGCCGACTCCGAGGAGGCGGGCTGGTCGTCGCTGTGAAAGCTGATGATCTCATCGCCAAGAAGGCGGAGAATGCTTCGCTAAAACGGCGGACTGGACATCGCCGAGTTAGCGGAAAGCCAACGCCGAGGAGGCGGGCTGGTCTTCGCTGTGCAAGCCAACAATCTCATCGCCGAGAAGGCGGAGAATACTTTGCTAAAATGGCAGACTGGAAATTGCCGAGATAGCGGAAAGCCGACGCCGAGGAGGCAGGCTGGGCGGGCTTGTCGTTGCTGTGAAAGCTGACGATCTCATCGCCGAGAAGGCGGAGAATACTTCGCTAAAATGGCGGACTAGACATCACCGAGATTGCGGAAACCGATGTTGAGGAGGCGGGCTGGTCGACGCTGTGCAAGCCGACGATCTCATCGCCGAGAAGGCGGAGAATACATCGCTAAAATGGCGGACTGGACATCGCCGAGATAGCGGAAAGCAATGCCGAGGAGGCGGGCTGGTCGTCGCTGTGAAAGCCGACGATCTCATCGCCGATAAGGCAGTATTGCCAGCGCCGAGTAGGCGGGCATAATCATTGCCGAAAAGGCTGTAGTGTCTGCGCCGAGTAGGCGGGCATAATCGTCGCCGAAAAGGCGGTAGTGCCTGCGCCGAGTAGGCGGGCATAATCGTCGCCGAAAAGGGGGTAGTGCCTGCGCCGAGTAGGCGGGCATAATCGTCGTCAAAAAGGCGGTAGTGCCTGCGCCGAGTAGGCGGGCATAATTGTCGCCGAAAAGGCGGTAGTGCCTGCATCGAGTAGGCGGGCATAATCGTACAAGTGGTTTTTTTGTAATTTGGTCGGTAGTGCCCATTTTCTTCTGAATGATTTCGAACATTGTGTTTGCCTATGCCCGCTCCTGACTTCTTTCGTTTTTGATTGTCTTATTGATGTTGCAATCGGTTGATCGTCTTATTTAGGTGCGACCAGATGGGTTAACTTTATGAACCCCCCTTTCTTGGTTCGCGATCGTCTTATTTAGGCGCGATCACTTTCTACTAGGGCCATCTTATTTAGCTGCGACCCCGCACTCATCACCCGCTTTTGCTACGGGTATCTGTAAGTACGAGTCATCTTTTGCGACTGCGTACCCATTACTCACTTTTTGCTGCAGGAATCAGAGTACGAACTCGTTCGTCAGGTGAACATAGACTTGGGCTCGTTCGTCTTTGTTCGGGTCGTCCGACTTAGGTGAGACCTCTTCGCAAGCACGGCCAAATTAAATGAAAATAAATGAATGAATGAAAAGCCACGAGGACATAAATATAATAAACCTGGTCGGGTGGGTAAAAGGACTACCCATAGATTCTTTGAGTATCTCGCGAGACTCCGGGTGCTCATCAAATTTTCTTCTCCCGAACTGCTGGCGCTGCCCCTTTTTTTTTGGGCCGAAAAATTGGGCCCAAATATTACAGCCAACAGTCCAAGCCCATGAATTAATCAGCCCAATTACCCAGGCCCAAGAATTAAATAAGCTTGGGCCCAATAATTAAAAGTAGAAAATTGGGCCCGAAAACTTAATTAAACTTGGCCCAATCACTTGCTCAGCCCGAATTCAGATAAAAAACTCGGCCCAATCACTTGCTCAGCCTGAATTCAGATAAAAGGCTCGGCCCAATCACTTGCTCAGCCTGAATTCAAATAAAAAGCTCGGCCCAATCACTTTCTCAGGCCCATTTGATGTAAAACATCATAACAAAACTCAGATACCTCACCTTTCTCAGTTTGTTGAAAATACGCCACGAATCAAATTAGGGCCCCTGACTCTTATTTCTTAGTTTGCTGAAAATTTGCCACGAATCCTTGCAGCCCCCACGCGTCCAACACCTGGATTCTTACGAGGCGGCGCCGGTGCCGCGACGGAGGTGAGGCGGCGTCGTGGTCATGGGGAGCCAGGCGCAGACGCCGGTGCCGCGGCGATGATTTTAGGGCAGAGGCGGTGCCGCGTTGTCGATTTTGGGGCAGAGGCGATGGCGGCTTGGCAGCGATGGTGGCACAATTTCAGTCTTGGCGGCTTCGGAAGGCGGCGCCGAGTTAGCGGTGGCTCACGGTTGCTCTACTTCATTTGACGAGGATGGTGATGGAGGCGATGGCCTTTGGTCAAGCTTGAAGCTATAGCGACGGAGATGGGCACCAGCGGCGGAGATGGGTGGCGTCGGCGATGCCGGCGCGGTTGTGCTCGGTTAGCGGCAGAGGTGCAGCGGCGGGGGTGAGGCGGCGATTTCAGAGGTGATAGCGACGCCGACCTCTGTGGAATCGGGACGGTGGAGGTGAGGCGGCTTCACAGCCCCTTTCTTCATCTTCCCCATTTCTTTTTCTTTTTCTTTTTCTGTATGTATCTGTATGTATATGTGAGTCTGTGTATGTATATGTTGGTTAGATTTTTGGAAATAAGAGATGGGGTTTGATTTTTGATTTTGGGGGTTTCTGGTGATGCGGCCGCGGAGCCGAGGGCGACGGAGGTGGGGCAGTGCCGCGGTGGCGCGTGCACCGGGGGAACCCCCTCCTTCTCCTTCTGTTCGTCTGTATAACTGTATATGTATTTTCTGAATTTGTGTATTGAGGAATTTTTTTTTGGTGATGTTCTTGAGATTTTTTGGATTTTGGGATTCGAAAATTCGACGTTGTTCTTGACGAATTTTTCAATTGACCCTCCTTCTAGCGCCAATTGTTGCTAGTCATTTTTTGTGGAGAGTATTATGTGGCTTAATTGATAACAGCTCACAAACAAAATGATTAATCGAACAAGAACACTGCGGGAAGAACCGTAGTTCTTCCGTGAAATGTGGGTGTAGATGCATAAATGGAATGAGGGAAACATTCCAGTGTCTTTTTCTTATAATGAAAGGTGAGGTCCTTTATATAAAGAGGACCAGCAAGACAAATCATAAGCACGACAAATCGTTAAGCACGACAAATCGATAAGTACGACAAGTCATGTGCATAAAGCATGACAAAACATATGCGTAAGCACGACAAATCACGTGGTCTCGGTAGGACTTGCTACGTGTGATAATTCGTCTTGCTGACGTGTGATAAATCTGGTGATGCTGACGTGTGATTTATCTGAGCACAACAGATCTGAACCATCAGAATGTCTTCACCATCTTCTATTCTGAACAAGGTTTGGTCTATGACTCCTTTAGTGAATCCACTGTCTACCAAGAACTGAGATAGTGTATCATACCAAGCTCGGGGAGCCTTTTTCAGGCCATAAAGAGCTTTTCTTAAATGGTACACCTGGTTGCCCTTTTCAAAGCCAAGAGGTTGTTCGACATAAACTTCCTCCGCTAGTACCCCATTTAAGAATGCACTCTTTACATTCATCTGATACACAGTAAATCCTCTGTGGGCAGCATATGCCAGAAACAGCCGTATGGTTTCCAGGCGAGCAACTGGTGCAAAGGTCTCATCATAATCAATTCCTTCTGATTGTGAATACCCCTTCGCAACAAGTCTTGCCTTATTTCTGGTGATGACATTACTCTCATCCCTCTTGTTCTTGAATACCCACTTGGTGCCTATCACATCTTGATGAGTTGGTCTATCTACCAATTCCCAAACCTGATTCCTCTCGAACTGCTCTAATTCTTCTTGCATAGCTAGAATCCAGCTGGCATCTTGTAGAGCTTCTTTTATTGTGGTTGGTTCCTTCAAAGACAGATAGCAATAATACACAGCACTTTCACCAACCTGATGTCTAGTTTTGACTCGGGCATTAGGATTGTCGATTATCTGATCAGTCGATTGGTCTTTCAACCAAGTCCTTCTTTTCTGATGTATATCAGTTTGGACATTTTCATCCTCTTCTGATATTGAGTCACTAGAGGTTGGGAGTGGTACAGTAATAGGATCCACTTGGCATGAACAAGTCTCATCTGATATTCGAATCATCATAGACTGATGTCTGTCCGCCGGAACATCAGGTGTTCCCCCTGAACCAGATGGTTCAGTCGTTACTATCTCAGCTGTACCAGCTTCTTCATTGACAGTTGTACGTACCTTAGGGCCTGATTGACCTGGTGAATCATTAAGATCAAGTTTAGGAACATACACTGTTACGTGATCTGATCCCTTTTCTTTGATACTTTACTGATCCATTTTCTGAGCATCAGGTACCAGTTGATCTGGTACTGCTTGTTCTGAGGTAGATTTCTCTTGTTCAGAAGATGTCTCATCAAAGACCACGTGAGGTGTTTCTTCCACAACTAGAGTTCGCCTGTTGAATACCCTGAAAGCTTTGCTAGTAGAGGAATATCCTAAGAATATTCCCTCATCTGACTTAGCTTCAAAGGTTTTCAACTGACTCTTCCCATTGTTGTGAATTAAACACTTGCACCCAAAAACATGGAGTAGGGGTTATACTGGAAAGTATGTTTTTTACTTTGTATAACCAAACTGAATTTCTTATTTATTTACTGAAATAAATTATTTATCACTATTGCATTAAATATGATTGAATGTTATATATATTTATTGCATACCAGATCATGGAAGATCAAATTAACAGTTCCTCGTAACCAAGTACAAATTCACAACCCAAATGGAAATGAACAATCCATCATGAAAGGTTGAAGTGTAAAGCTCAGATTGACTTGTCTTGACCAAGAGATTACACTAGTGCATTATGATGCGCTGAATAGAACCTACACGAGGATAAATTATTCAGCATTGAATATGGAAGAATTAGACCTCAGTGGTTCGTAATTTCTTAATCTCCATTCCTTAAATAGGATCATGTGAAATTAATAATTATTTCTTTGACTTATGATGGGAAGAGAATCAATGTGATTTGATACCTTATATCTTGGGCAATATTATTAGTTACACGATGATTGCTAAGATTTAATACGGAGAATCGTGTGCAAGCACGTCTTGCTTGATTTGTCCCCTTGGTGGGCTCAGAAGCTTTATCATACCAAATCTTGCAAGTGGAAATTTATTTCCAGTATGGATAATAACGTTGAGTTGTCTTTACTCCACGGATAAAGATATTAATTAATATAAAGCTCTTTCAGTGGCTTAATTAATTAGTGGACTAGATAATCTTAAACACGAAAAATAATAACCGGGAGCCATATTATTGCAGCACCGTAATATGGATTAAGATGGATAGTTCAATATTAATTTTATAGTGGAGTAAATTAATATTAATGGGCTTGAATAATATTTTGGCTTAATATTATAAATTCATAGCCCATCGGAGGTCCAATCTTAATTCTCCTAAAGGCCCCTCAAATAGCCCAAATTAAAGTCCAATTAATGAAAAGGAGAAGAAAATATTATTGCCTATTTTTCCCCAATTATTTTCGAAAAAAATGAGTAGGAGAGAGAAAAATATTTTCTTGATTTTCTTGGAAAGATTTTATGGAATAAGTATCCTTGAGATACAATTTTATCCCATAAATTAAAGAAAGGTAAAATATCTTATTTCTTTATTTGATATTTTCGAAAATAATGGACAAGAAGGGAGGAGAAGATTTTGTTGGGAGATATTTTGGGAAATAGAATATATTGGATATATTCAAGATTGTATCTTGAGGAAGAAGCAAGGAAATTTCCCAATAGCCCAACATGGCCAAATTTTCGTCCCCCCCTAGTCCTATAAATAGGGGATGAATTTTTCATCCCCAATGCAATTCCATGTGTTGGAAAAATTAGAAATCCAGAAAGGTGATGGCAAATATTTTTAGTTTTCTCCTTTATTAAAATCGTTCGTGAGAATCCTTCCACCAGATTACGTTCGTGGACTTGGGACATATTTGAGAAGGCACTTTGGGTTGATCCATCGTCTCAACGGTTGTCTCTACAAGAGGTATGTAATTTCGTAACTCCTAGACTCCGCATGCTTAGGATTTATGTGAATTCGTGTACGCATATTGTTGTTGCTTATTTAATTATTATGTTGAATTAATTGATGATTGATTCATGTTAGTAATTAATTGAATAATTTAAATATGTATTTAAATACACCTCGAATAGATCCGGGCACCCCGTATTTCCCAACAACTAGTATCAGAGCCTTAGTTTCGAGCTCTGTATTTAAATTGTTATTTAAATTTGTTGGACATTAAATTTTATTGAAAATTGGATAGTAGAATTATTAGATCCGTTTTGCAGGTATCCAATTGTCATGGTATTTAATGTGTTTATTTATTTCATGCGTATGATTGGTTTTAATTCGACTCGTTCGAATTTGTTTTTCTCGTGAGAAAATCCACAAGTAGATTAGGCTATTTGATTTGTTCAATGTTATACACTAGTCTAGATTTAAGGTATATTTATTTTCTCGTTAAATAAATTGTGACCTGATCGAAGACAAGAAGAGACGAGGAGTTAAAATAGACCCGAAACCGTACGCGAGCGATGTGCATCGTGCAAAATGTGCCAAGGGAGGCTCGTGCGCGATGTGAACGTCGCCAGCGCGGTAGGTTTTGGCGTGGCGACGCAGTGTGCGGCGAGGTCGCCCTTAACGCGCGACAAGCTCGGCTAATGGCGGGCGCAAAGACTCGTCGGGCGGCAAGGCAAAGCGGCCTTTCGGTATCTTGTGAAAGCTGCCGAAGCCAAGGGGCAGATGGGGGAGAAGGGGGGGTGGAAGGTGGCAGGTCGGTCTTGGCGAAGGCAGCGTATTGGTACGCACGACGCTTGCCAATGTCTGCCGAGGCTACCGAGCACCGTGTGGGTGATGCGAGCTGCACCTAGGCGCGCTAGCACGGTCGCTCGGCCAAGGGGCCGGCCGGATGCGGACGTGCATCCCGGCTGCGAGCTACTTGGTGTGGCGATTCGAGATGGAATTTTTTTTTGAGACAAACGAGTGGGAGGAATTCAAGACAGAGTTTCTTCAAAATCAAGCCGAGAAAAATCAAACCATGAAAATTGGATAATTTGTGCCCAATATATTTATTTTCTGCTTTGCTTGGTTTATTGTTGTATTTTCTTATGCTTTATTTAATTTGTTTAAATATGTTTGCATGAGATATTGTTTGTGAAAAATCTCAAACTAAAAAATTACTAAGTATGTTTTATATAATTAATTTGGTTTTGAATCAAATTAATTTTGACCTCCATGATTTATTTATTTGTGAATTCTCTTGGAGAAATTCCCCTAAGGGACGGCCAAAAGAAAGCTTTCACATGAATAAATTCTCAAAAGGATGATTGTGAATTATTACTAGTGGAGACGATGACCCTCCCAAGAGGCTCGTTCAAAACAAAATAATAATTCTGTATTTAATCATGGTTATTACTTAGGTATAAAATTGATATGCATATTCTTCTCCGAAGTCCCTATCAATTTTATATTGGTCAAGTGGGAGCCAACTATTAATTATTTTTTTTAATTAAAGGTTTGTAACTGTTCATGTTTGTAATCTGCTTAAATATGTTTTAAATGATGACCCACCCATGTGGCTCATTTAAACTGTTTTATGATGTTGGCTGATGCATGTTCATATTTTTTTGAGATTTTAATATGATTCATGTGATCGAATTATGTGATTTTCTTTGTGTTAATCCGAATATTGACACAAGATGCATGTTTATTTCAGTATCATCATGTTTATTTCAGTATCATCATTGGAGTCCCTCCGGGTTGAACCATTTCCAACCTGCGAATCATGTTTGGAGGGTAAAATGACCAAGAGGGCATTTGGAGCCAAGGGGCTTATAGCTAAAGAAGTGTTGGAAATCGTTCACACTGACGTGTGTGGTCCAATGCAAATCAAAGCTAGAGGTGGCTACGAGTATTTCATTACTTTTATCGATGATTACTCACGCTTTGGGTACGTTTTCCTAATGAAGCATAAATCTGAGACCTTTGATAAATTCAAAGAATTTAAGGCTCAAGCAGAGAATCATAAGGAAAGGAGTATCAAGTTTCTAGGTTCTGATCGTGGAGGTGAATACCTCAGCGATGAATTTTTGAACTACCTGTCAGACGAAGGGATTGCATCCCAGTTGACTGCACCCGGTACCCCTCAACAAAATGGGATTGCAGAATGGAGAAACAGAACACTTTTGGAAATGGTTAGATCAATGATGAGTTACGCGAATTTGCCAAAATCGTTCTGGGGTTACGCCTTGGAAACAGCGGCTTACATTCTAAACTTAGTGCCATCCAAATCAGTTCCCAAAACCCCTAGAGAATTGTGGACAGAGTGCAAGCCCAGCTTGGGACACATGAGAATCTGGGGGTATCTGGCATACGTGTTGGACAAGGAAGCCGGTAAGTTGGATGCACATTCGGAATTAAGGTTGTTTATAGGATACCCCGAGGGAACTAAAGGATGCATGTTCTATGGTCCCGAAGATCAAAAGGTCGTAATAAGTACGCACTTTAGATTTTTGGAAGAAGACTATATGAACGATAGAATGCCTAGAAGTGAGATTACCTTAGAAGAACTTAGAGGCTGTTGGGATATTTGAGTTTTGATGAATTATGCCAAAACATTATCAACTTGTGTTATTCAAGCTAATTTACAGATACCAAGTTGAGGGGGAACGAGAGAACAAGTTGAGGGGGAACTCACGAAATCAGATGAAGATGATCGAGATCGACAAAAAATAGACGAGAAATTTGATCAAGATCAGATGAGTGAGATGAGTTTCGGAGTTAACTGATGAGCTGACCAAAATCAGAAGAAAAGAAAAGCTAAGCCAGCTGATCAGATGACCAGATGACCTGATCAGATGACCAGATCAGAAGAGGAGGTTGCAGATCAGAAGAGGAGCAGATGAGACTAATCGAGATCAGACGTGATCAAGATCAGATAAGATAACCTAATGCAACTAACCTGATATGCTAACCTGATGTACTAATGATATGTAAAAACCGATATCTTCGACTGATGCTACTAACTGATCGTCGGTGAGCTGATCGATCAAAGTAGAAGAAATCGAGAAGAAGTCATCAAGACAAGTCATCAAGTCATGTTCATCGAGAATCGAACGCCATCGATGATCGGGCTAGCTCGAGCTGCAAGTGACCGAGGGTCGGGATGTCCGAAGTCGAAGAGATGAACTCGTTAATCCGAGAGTCAAGATACGATCGACGACATAAGGTCCGGCGAAGATAAGTCTGATGAATCAAGAATTCTGAAGACTCAGAAGGATCCTGAAGAATATAGCCGTTAGATTCACCTGACGTGGACCAATGAGAGGAAGACAACCAGGCTGAAAAGCTGTAAAAGCTACAGAATAGTATGGATTTGAATGTGACTCCATCAAACGGTAACATTCAAATCTACACTATAAATACAAGTTCTTCCATCAAATTAAGTGTGGAAAAATGCGTGATCCATCAAGCTACAGAGCCAAATCATCTAGCACTTCCACCATAGAACACTGAGCAAGAAATACACGCATATATTCAAGAGTGTTCTATCCTAGATCTAAGCACAAATGTAATATCCTAAGCTTAGAGAGATTTTCCCATCCTTAGCATTGAGGCTAAACAAATGTAAGGAAAAATCTCAACCTAGTTGAAACCAAACAAACCTTACCCAAATCAGTTTGATAGGTTAAGTTTGTAGGTGAGTGAGAACTCGGTAAACATCTAAGCAATCCCGAAAGGGAGGGTAGGCGATCCCGTGAGGGAGATAAGTCCCGTTTGAGTGAGAACTAGGTAAACATCTAAGTAATCCCGAAAGGGAGGGTAGGCGATCCCGTGAGGGAGATAAGTCCCGTTTGAGTGAGAACTCGGTAAACATCTAAGCAATCCCGAAAGGGAGGGTAGGCAATCCCGTGAGGGAGATAAGTCCCGTATGAGTGAGAACTCAGTAAACATCTGTTGGATAAGTTGGTGCCCCATGAAGGGAAGAGTGGATGTAGGACGAGTTGTCCGAACCACTATAAAAATCGTGTGTTCTTTACTGCTTTATGTTCTTACTTGTCATATGCATTCGACTATAAGCAAAAAACATGGTTTAAAAGAAAAAATTGGAACCACCATTCACTCACCACTGTTTTATATGCATTACAATTGATTTTTACGCATATCGTGGGTTTTCAAACAGGACCAACAAGGGCCAACTCCTTTCCCGACTGCACAAGTCGATATACCAAGCATCACACCTACACAACCAGAACCTCGTCGCAGTGGGAGGGTTGTTAGACAACCTGAGCGATTCTTGGGGATAGGAGAGTCTTCGGACTTGATCTCCATAGAAGAATCAGATCCACAAAGGATGCGATCCAAGACAAGGATGCACATTCTTGGCAAACTGCAATGGAAGCCGAAATGGGTTCAATGGATCACAATAAAGTGTGGGAGCTAGTCGAACTACCTAATGGGGTGAAATCCATTGGATGCAAGTGGGTATACAAGAGGAAAAGAGGATCGGACGGGAAGGTGGAAACCTTCAAAGCGAGACTCGTGGCGAAAGGGTACACTCAGAAAGAAGGGATCGACTATGAAGAAACCTTTTCGCCCATAGCCATGCTCAAGTCCATCCAGATTCTCTTGTCGATTGCTGCACACCTAGATTTTGAGATTTGGCAAATGGATGTCAAGACAGCTTTCCTTAACGGAAGTCTTGACGAGGAAATCTATATGCAACAACCCGAAGGCTTCATTGAAAAAGGCCAAGAGCGTCTGGTTTGCAAGCTGAGGAAGTCTATTTATGGACTAAAGCAAGCATCCCGAGCTTGGAATCAATGTTTTGATCAGGTTATAAAATTCTACGATTTTGATCAAAATAATTTAGAAAGTTGTGTTTAAAAAAAGCGTGACGGAACTGCCTTGGTATTCTTAGTACTATACATAGACGACATTCTGCTCATCGGAAACGATGTAAGGATGTTATCGGACGTAAGGGCATGACTGTAAAAAATAGTTTGATATTAAGGACTTGGGAGAAGCTGGTCACATCCTAGGGATCAAGATCACTCGAGATCGCAAGAAAATGATGATCGACCTCTCACAAGCTTCATACATAGACAATGTCTTGAAGCAATTCAGCATGCAAGATTCAAAGAAAGGTTTTGTACCCTTTAGACACGGAATCCATCTATCCAAAGAAATGTGTCCAAAGACTCAGAAAGAGATAGATGACATGAAGAACATTCCTTATGCTTCGGCTGTAGGAAGCCTCATGTATGAAATGCTGTGCACGAGACCGGATATCTGCTTTGTTGTAGGCATGGTAGCAAGATATCAAAGTAACCCCCGAAAAGAGCATTGGATTGCAGTTAAAACCATTCTGAAGTATCTGAAGAGGACACGAGACAGAATGTTGGTTTATCAGTCAGACAGTCTAATCCCCGTTGGTTACACGGACTCAGATTTCCAATCAGACTTAGACTCCAGGAAGTCAACCTCGGGTAGTTAGTTTTGCATGGGAGGAGGAGCCATGACATGGAGAAGCATTAAGCAGAAATGCATCGCCGATTCTACCATGGAAGCCGAATACATAGTTGCTTGTGAAGCGGCGAAGGAAGTGGTTTGGCTCAAGAACTTCTTAGTGGACTTGGACGTTGTTCTGGATTTGCCCTACACAATCACGGTTTACTGTGACAATGCCGGAGCAGTTGCAAATTCAAGGGAACCGAGAGAGCCCACAAAGCCAGCAAACACATAGAAAGAAAATACCATCTTATACAAGAAATAGTTAAGAGAGGAGACATAGAGGTGGCAAAGATTGCATCGGAAGACAACCTAGCCGATCCATTCACAAAGGGTCTGCCTCAGAATACATTCGAGAGACATGTGGAAGGAATGAGTGTCAAGAGCATTGCCAATCTGCTTTGAGTATAAGTGGGAAAAATAGGTTCGTGTGAGTGACATTAGATATCACGAAGAACACGAGACGTGCTGTAGTATACTTAAAAGCAGACTTTGAGTATAAGTGGGAGATTGTTGGGGTTATACTGGAAAGTATGCTTTTTACTTTGTATAACCAAACTGAATTTCTTATTTATTTACTAAAATAAATTATTTATCGTTGTTGCATTAAATATGATTGAATGTTATATATATTTACTGCATACCCGTTCAATAAATAGTACGTGTTACATTGTAGTTAATTTGGTGATACCAGATCACGGAAGATCAAATTAACAGTTCCTCGTAACCAAGTACAAATTCACAACCCAGATGGAAATGAACAATCCATCGTGAAAGGTTGAAGTGTAAAGCTCAGATTGGCTTGTCTTGACCAAGAGATTACACTAGTGCATTATGATGCGCTGAATAGGACCTACAAGAGGATAAATTCTTCAGCACTGAATATGGAAGAATTAGACCTCAGTGGTTCATTATTTCTTAATCTCCGTTCCTTAAATAGGATCGTGTGAAATTAATAACTATTGCTTTGACTTATGATGGGAAGAGAATCAACGTGATTCGATACCTTATATCTTGGGCAATATTATTAGTTACACGACGATTGCTAAGATTTAATACGGAGAATCGTGTGCAAGCACGTCTTGCTTGATTTGTCCCCTTGGTGGGCTCAGAAGCTTTATCATATCAAATCTTGCAAGTGGAAATTTATTTCTGGTATGGATAATAACGTTGAGCTGTCTTTACTCCAAGGATAAAGATATTAATTAATATAAAGCTCTTTCAGTGGCTTAATTAATTAGTGAACTAGATAATCTTAAACACGAAAAATAATAATCGGTAACCATATTATTGCAGCATCGTAATATGGATTAAGATGGATAGTTCATTATTAATTTTATAGTGGAGTAAATTAACATTAATGCGCTTGAATAATATTTTGGCTTAATATTATAATTTCATAGCCCATTGGAGGTCCAATCTTAATTCTCCTAAAGGTCCCTCAAATAGCCCAAATTAAAGTCCAATTAATGAAAAGGAGAAGAAAATATTATTGCCTATTTTTCCCCAATTATTTAAAAAAAAAATGAGTAGGAGAGAGAAAAAGATTTTCTTGGAAAGATTTTATGGAATAAGTATTCTTGAGATACAAGTTTATCCCATAAATTCAAGAAAGGTAAAAGATATTATTTCTTCCCTATTTTATTTGATATTTTCAAAAATAATGGACAAGAAGGGAGGAGAAGATTTTGTTGGGAGATATTTTGGGAAATAGAATATATTGGATATATTCAAGATTGTATCTTTTAGGAAGAAGCAAGGAAATTTCCCAATAGCCCAACATGGCCAAATTTTCTTCCCCCCTAGTCCTATAAATAGGGGATGAATTTTTCATCCCCAATGCAATTCCATATGTTGGAAAAATTAGAAATCCACAAAGGTGGTGGCAAATATTTTTAGTTTTCTCCTTTATTAAAAAGCGTTCATGAGAATCCTTCCACCGGATTACGTTCGTGGACTTGGGACATATTTGAGAAGGCACTTTGGGTTGTTCCATCGTCTCAACGGTTTTCTCTACAAGAGGTATGTAATTACGTAACTCCTAGATTCGGCATGCTTAGGATTTACGTGAATTACTACGTGTACGCATGTTGTTGTTGGTTATTTAATTATTATGTTGAATTAATTGAATAATTTAAATATGTATTTCTTGGCACCCCATATTTCCCAACACATGGAAGTAAGAAACACGAGGTTTTCTGCCCTTCCACAGTTCATAAGGTGTTTTGAAGTGAATCTTAGTCAGAGAACATTTGTTCTGAGTGTAACATGCTGTGTTGATAGCTTCTGCCCAGAAACGGTTTGGAGTTGCATGTTCAGCCAACATTGTGCGAGCAACTTCTTTGAGTGCTCTGTTTCTCCGTCCTGCTACACCATTCTGTTGTGGTGTACTGGCGGCTGATGTTTCTTGTTGTATACCAAACTCAGTGCAAAAATCAGTAATAAAAGAGTTTAGAAATTTTGTACCTCTATCTGATCTGATTTTTACGATACTGACACCCTTCTCAGTTTGTAATCTCTTGAGCAGCCCAGGTATCTTTGTTGTAGTTTCATTCTTCTTAGACAAGAATACAACCCAGGTAAACTTGGAATAATCATCCACGATTACCAGAGTGTATTTGCGTTCGCTGAAACTAAGTGGAGTAACTGGTCCGAATAAATCCATGTGGAGCAGTTGCAGTACTCTGCTGGATGCTGGTCCTGGTATCCCCTTAATTGAGGCTTTAACATGTTTTCCCTTCTGACATGCGACACATGTATGATCCTTAGAAAATACCTAATTCGGGAGACCCTCAACTAGGGACATCCTTGTTATCTTGTTAACAGTCTTAATGTTCAGATGACTCATTCTCTTGTGCCAGAGCCAACTGCTGCTTTTGGAACTCTTAACAATTAGGCATGCATTTCTTGGACAACTGTTCCAGTCTGCAGTGTAAATCGTTCCTTTCTGGAACCAGTTGGGTAGCTCGATTCCTTATGGTGCATTGATCATTCGAGAACTCAACGCTGAATCCATTGTCGCAGAATTGTGAAACCGATAACAAGTTGAGCTTCAAACCATCGACATACGAGACTCCAGTAACCTGTACATCATCATTCTATAAGGTTCCGAATCCTCTGGTAAAACCAAAGTTATCATTACCAAAGAGTACACGTGGGCCATCTTGTTTTGTGTATGAACTGAGGAGATGTTTGTTTCCAGTCATGTGCCTTGAGCATCCACTATCGATGTACCAGATAGTTGCTTGTACACCTCCTTTATTGGCCAAACCCACGCGATCCTGCAATCAAATCAGACATTAGGTACCCCTGTAGGATTGGGTCCTAAGGGGTTAGTGTTACCTTTTGGGATCCAAACAAACAGAGCACTTCTATGGTAATCATCGAGATCAGAAGGCCTAATTTATCTCCCATAAGCATCTACATAATCATACATCTCTTCATGTGCTTTCTGGTCAGTATGATTATGAGTGTGAACCTTCGATGAATCAAAAGACTTGAGATTTTTCTAATTAGTCTGTCTTCTTTTAATCCAGTGTGGTTCAGGTGCAGATGTCCTGGATTTATGGTTGAAGGGATAGGTACGACTACTACCATCAAAAGATTCATATCTCTTTTCCATAAATGGTTTCTGCAATTTACCCTTAGCATGCTGGTTAGGCAGCTTGACCTGATTAGGTTTCAGATTAGGCTTTCCCTTGCGAGATTGTTCTTTCTGATTCCTAATATGCTGATCAGATTGAGGTTTCTCCAGAAGAACAGGGTTCTTCTGTTCATTCCTCGGCTGATGCTTGATCAGTTGAGGTTCATTTATGTTCCCTTTCTGATTAGGCACTCGCCTTTTCTGTTCAGCATGTATTTTTCCCTTCTTTGATACAGATTTGGCATATTGTGTATCTTGTTCAGAAATCTTCCTAGGTTCACTTTTGGAATGTGAACCAGGTTAGACAAATGAGGATCCAGAAGGGCTATCATACCCAATACCCTTCTTATCAGTTGGCTTCCAAAAGTAGCTTGTTATTTCATCAACATTTTTAGAAGCTTTTCCAAAAATTTCTACTTTCTTTCGCAAACTGTCCTCACTTTGTTTTAGACTCTCATGCAGTCGGAAGAGTTCATCGAACATAGCTTGGATGATTTTGAGATCATCAGCTTGCTGCTTGTTAATAGCTTGCTGTTCTTTAACCATTTTACCCTGATCAGAAGAACTGACTTTCAGAAACTGCAGTTCTGTAGTCATCTTCTGAACAGTCTCAGCTGATTTAAGTTCAACAACTTTTCTCATAACATTATCCTTGACAAGCTGAATGTTCTCTGCCCTCAGCTTATCGTTCTCAGCTTCCACAATTGTATAAGTGTCTACTGCATTAGAGAAATCATCAAGCAATTGCTCATTGTAGAGTTGCAGGTCAATCTCTCTAGCAGGTGTGCTCAGCACAACAGGTGTGGAAACAGAAAACACAGAAGGTTTAGAGGTTACCTCAGTTTGATCAGCATCCTTGGTCATGAGGTAGATGTCGTCATCAGATGAGAACATCAGATCGTCGAAATAGTCGACATCACCAGTAGTGGACATCAGGCAGAAGACTTCTACAGATGAATAACCAGAATCATCTGAAAGTAGATAACAGTCATCTATGTATCAGCAACCATGACTTTTATGTCTCTGTATCTTTGCTCTCTTCTGTTTCGCTTATCTTCTCTTTCCTTTGGAGTCAGATCAGGGCAATCTACGCTATAGTGACCTGGTTTCTGACAGTTGAAACATGCTCCAGGATCTGCGGAATTTCTTCTGCCAGGTGAATCATTTCTTCTGTAGTATCTGTTAGGTGACTTCCCAGTTTGCCTGTAATCAAAATTCCTTCTATCAGATCGGTTGTCTCTTCTATCATCAGAACGATCATCTCTCTACTTATCTTCTCAGCGGTCATCTATATGATCATCTCTTCTGTCATCAGAATGATTCCTTTCTTGTGATCTGTCAGTAGATCTTCTATCTCTTCCTCTGCTATCCTATTAGTCTCTATAAAATTTTCGATACTTTCCCAGTTGAATATTTGATCTTTCTAATTTTCTGGTCAACAAGGCAATCTGTTCAGCTTGACTTATGATGTTTCCTATAGGTTCAGTAGACTTCGAACTGCTGTTAGCTGCCTTGAATGCAACAACTTTTGATGTGGTAGGTGTAGCTTCAACAGGTGACTTGTCTTCTTCATCTTGACCTCTTTCAATCAGGTCGAATTCTTGAGCCTTTAAACTGAGAAATAGGTTGCTTGGCTTCATCTTCGCAATATCTTGGCAATCCTTTATCACTGTTACTTTCATGTCCCATTTCTTGGTCAGGGACCTCAAGATCTTGTAGTTGATATCTTTGTCAGACATTTCTCGTCCCAATTCACGAAGCTTGTTGATTGACATGGTGATTCGTCCATCGAGCTGATTTATGGTTTCATTTGGCTGCATCTTGAGTTTTTCAAACTTTACCAGTTCAACTTGAAATCTGCTGTCCTTAATTAGATCATTTTCTTCGCACATTTTGTTGGTCCCGGTGCAAACGGGTCTCACACATGTATGGGTGGGGGAATACACGTGTTTAGTGATTTTTAAAACTTTTTCTTCACTGAGACCAGATGGGTCAGGTTGTCCTGATAATTTTGCCCTGAGATGCACAAATCGCCCTGAGTCAAAGTCTACTGAGATAGTGATCCTGAGCAGCTTTCAGTAGCTTCAGATTAGCCAAACTGATCCTGAGTTTTATCAGAGATCCTGAGAAGCTTGGATCAGATAATTATCTTACTGAATACTCAGTAGAGTTAGTTCAGTTTGGTAACTATATGTTCTAGCTAATCAAGAGTGCGGAATGGTTGGCCCTAAGTTTATACTCGTTTTTAGCTTGCTGAAAATCTCTTCCTTAGTAAAATATTAGTTAAGGCTGTGATCAATTTGATGCAAGTTCAATGGATTGGTTCCAACTGAATATCAGTAAAATCAGCTTTCGGTGAAAATCATGCAACAGATAAAATGCAGTACAGAAAGCAAACAACACAGCAATTATAGTGGTTCAGAGACTCAAGATCCTACATCCACTCTCTCTGATCTTCAGAGAAATTCCTTAACACACTTCCTAAAGCTTTCAGGCTGACTCACTGCAGCTTACTCACTTTTCTATCTTGAGTTTTCTGGCTGACTCACTGCAGCTTACTCACTTTTCTATCTTGAGTTTTCTGGCTGACTCACTGCAGCTTACTAACTCAACACACACAAGTTTTCAGGCTACCACAAGTAGCTTACTAACTTCTCCTCTAGAGTTTTCTGGCTGACTAACCTGCAGCTTACTCACTCTTTACAACTCTAACTCACCAACAAAATACACACACTCAAACTACCTTATCAAAGGGTTTGGGTTTGGGTTGATGTCCAACTAGGGTGAGATATCCTTTACAATAAGAACAAATGCAAAGGCTAGGATATCTCTACTAATCTTTGAATATATCTTATCAAATCTAGGCTTAGTGAATGAGCTCTCTCCAATGTGAAACACTAGGGAAATTCTAGAGTTTTTGAGTGCTTCAATTTGCAATAATACGAATGAGCTCTTGAGTTGCTTGAAATTTCCCGTAACCTTTCAATGGTGAAGGTCACTGGTATTTATAGGCAACTTCTCCAATGGTTACTCTTTCAAAAACTATCCGTTGGAAGAGATAACATCAAGAGTTTCCTCTTCTGGTTATTGATGAATGACTGTTTTTAGGGTTTGAACACTCCCTTGCATGTTTTAGGAAATATGCAGCCATGTAGCCAATCATCAACTTCTGTGAACTGGAAGATATCAGTCCTGACATTTCTTCAGTAAGATGTCTCTTTCTGTGTCATTAAAGTACATTGTTGTTGCCTCCTCATTGGTTGAAATCCTTCTTTGAGCAGAGACAAACAAAACGGCTCTTTTAGGTTGACTTCTTGAACTGATATGTTCCTTAATGTCCACAAATGTCTAACATTCTGTTTTTTTGTACTAGGAATGAACATAACATTATTTTATTAAGATAGTGGTTCAGGGTCCTTCTTGTTCAGTACACAAACAGTCTTCAGGATCTTCGGGTCTTCAGTATATTCCTGAGCTACTCAGTGTATTCTGAGTCTTCAGGGACTTCTGTCTTTAGAGTCTTCTGATTCTTCGGAGTCTTCTGAGTCTTCAGTATTCTAATATTACCTGATCTATATCTGCTGACTATACATGGTACAGATAATCCTGATCCCTAGTATCTTATTAAAACCTAATTCTGATCGTATACTATCAAGATGTCCTAATACATGTCATACTCAGGGGTTTTGGGATCTAATCAAAACTTCTTTATTAAATTCATCTCCCAACACATTTCTTCAAGAGTATCCCACATCTGCTTGGCAGTCTTGAGATACTTGATCTTTTCACGTGTTATCATGTCCATCGTCTTCATGATGATGTGTCTGGCCACAGTATCCAGATTGGACAATTTCCTTTCCTCGGCATCCATCAGTGAAGGACACTTTCTGATTCTGGCTCCAGTTGGATATTCTGGATCACCTCCTTCTGCTGGGTTGTTGTAGTAAATGATGATGGGTCCAGTCAGCATACTCATCAATAGAGAACTTAGGTGGATCATGATACATACCCGAAGTATTATCCATGTTGAATGTGAGTTTTGAAAATGGATGAGTTTTAAAAACAGGTTTCTCAATATCAGTTCAAGTGACCACAATGGTTCTTCCTCAAGAACCGATGAAACTCAAAGCCAGTGGTCAATAGAACCACGACTCTGATACCACTTGTAGGTCCCGAACGGGTTTTAGTGAGGCAGAAGTTTAGAGGGGAGAGGTGAATAGACTTCTGCAACTTTTTCTTGGGATCAGTTGTGTAAAAGCAAGTTTCCTGATCAGAGTGCGTGTGAATCAGTTTGATCGATATCAACTTCTTGTCGCTCGAGGGCGATCGATTCGGTGTCTATCAGTTTAACTGATGTGCGGAAGATAGCTTAACCAGTGTCAAAAACCAGTCTTCTCAATTCAAATTCTAAGTGATCTGTTTTAGATCAGATGACAAGGTGCCAACCTGATCAGATCAGTTCTTTGGTGCAAATCTGATTCAAACTTAGAATATGCATGTAATATTTATAAACAAGTGTGTGCTGATAGTATAAAACATATAAAGCAGGTAAGGGCACACAAGATTTTTATAGTGGTCCTGACACTCTTCCCTATCACTAGGGGCACCAACTTAACCAACTGGACTTAGTTTAATCTGTTAGTCCAAAACAGTACAACAGATGTTTCAAGAGTTCTCACTCAAATAATCCCAGAAATCAGAACTAGAAACCCTATTCTGAAATCTTACTAAACAAACTTAACCTAACTTTTGGTTTGGGTATAAGATTTGTTGTGTTCCAACTGGAAATCTATCATAGTGTTTGGGTTGCCTAAAGCTAAAGGATAAGATTTCTGTGCTAAGAACTATGAGATGAACACTTAGAAAATATTCTTGATTTTGTGTTCTTCTTGCGGAAATTGTGGATGGCTTGAGCTTGATGATAATTTTCATAACCTTACTATGAAGGTTTGATCCCATATATATAGGCACGAAATCAAATTTAGCATTTGGAGAGCAATTCGAATTTTGGTCTATTTTAGGTAGGATTGCAGGATGGATATGATGTGCACAGGGACGGCATGGCCAAAAGCATGCAAGTTTGTCCTTTATAGTCGTTTGACTATGATCCGCCGAACCCCGCTCTGTCAGCTCCATACATACGTGTCCTGCTCTCATTGGTTATCAAGTACAGTTGTTCAGTGTTTGCATTACCAACTAAGGTTGACATTTTTCTTGTCTGATTAACTTCGTATGTCTTGGTGAATCTTCAGTTGTCACCTGGTGTGAGCTGACCTAATCAGATAATATTGATCAGTCTACCTGATTGAGTCTTCTGATGCAAGTTGTCTTAGCACAACTTAGCAGGCTCTCCTTCATTCTTCTGATGTAGGTCTTCTGGTCTTGTTCTTCTGGTAGTCATCTGATCTTCAGGTCTTCTGATTCTTCAGCTTCATGTCTTCACCTGATTATCTGACTATCTGACTTGTCTGATCTTCTGATCTTCTGACTTGTCTGATCTTCTGATGTCTGATCTTCTGATCTTCTGACTTGTCTGATCTTCTGATCTTCTTCAAGACTTAACCTATACATATTGAGTGTTGTAGCATGGATAAACCCGACCTCCCTCCTAGGCACGAAGGATCCTAAACAATCCAACAAAGACTGCATGAAGCAACCTCGACAAGGGGACCAAGGGATCAGCCCACGTAATTCCCGCAAGACCAAACCTTCAAGTCGCAAAGGTCGGCAACTTGGGTAGTCGGCAGTTCGGGAAGTCGCGATGCGATTCCCGCTTTATATCCGCAAGTCGGGAGCGACCTGCACCAGCCATAACTATACAGTTCACGTGGTCAATGACAGCCCCCGACACGCCACTAATCCGCCCTCCACATCCGCTCCACGATTGGCACACGCTGAAGATGGATGATCTCTGGCCGGTCAAGGCAAGATTAATGGTTCCCGATATTTTAGCCCTTTCATAGGCATTATTCCTTATGTAAATTCCCACCCAAAGGGTGGGAGTCATAGTATAAATAGGCCACCACGGCCACCTCTGTAACAGGTCGAACAACTTATACTTCTAGACATATACATACATCCTCTCCCTGGCTTGGACGCCCCCGGACGTAGTCTGATTCTAAAGACGAACCGGGTCACCAACTCCTTTGCCTCTTTCCCTGATTTGATTGCCTTTAGCATACGTATTTTATAATAATTATTGTTTAACTAAGTAGATAAAAACCAGTTACAATAATTGGCGCCGTCTGTGGGAATACATTTCTTGAGAAATTTCAACAATTCTCAAGGAGACCTCACCTTCCAAACTCTAAGAAAAACAAAATGGCAACCAACCAGGGGAAAGCGGTAATCGGGAATGAAACTGACATAAGTGATGGCGTCGAGGTTTCACTGAGTTCTCAACCCACTCATCGGGCAGCCCTGACTAGTTCCCCAACCGGTGGAATCTTGTCCAAACACTGGAGGATGCCAAAGCAGTGATGGCCGTCCTCAACAAGAAACGTCTCAATTTCGGCGTTGAGGAGGAACAACCCCCAGCCAAGAAAATAGCCCATGACGCCGGAACCTCCAAAGGTAAATTCGTTATGACGGAAAAGGGACGGTCCACGGGCCAACTGGCGTACAACGCCGCCAAACATGCCATCGTTTGGAACTACCGGGCCCTGAACAGACCAGCGGGTTCGAATAGTGTATTCACCCACCTCGGAAGCCAAGCGGCCCGGAAGGCCCTCATGAGGGGCGAGGACGAGGCTCACTCTCAACCACGCCATGATGAACAGGTGGAAAGAGATCTTGCCATGGCCCTGGACATTCACCACGGAGGATCGCCGAGACATTTGGCATACCACCATAGTCACGGGCAGGGGGCCAGTAACCCGCGCGACGCTCAGGTCGCGGCGTTGGCTAGGACCGTCCAACAGCTGTTGGAAAAGGTGGGTAACCAGGATGGACCGTCTGGGTCTAACACTGACCTTGTCATTCCCGATTCGCCCTTGGGAACTATGATCACTCTGGCACCTGCCCAGAGGAAAATCAGCTTAGCATCTCTAGATCGCTACAACGGGAGTACAGACCCAGAGTCCATATGGCGAAGTACAATGCGTATATGGCCTCAATGGGGGCATCGGATGCGACGAAGTGTAGACTTTTCTCCCTGAAGCTGAGCGACCAGGCCCACATGTGGTACACTTCGCTGCCATCTCTCTCCATTGATACTTTCGTGCAACTGGCTCGATTATTCTTGGGCCACTATACGGCGATGGCGCCCTGACCTGCGCAAAGGCAGAGGCTCATGAACATGCGTCATGGGGAGACGGAGTCGGATCGATCCTATGTTGAGAGGATCGATAGACTTATCATTGAAGGCGACCCCATTGGGGACGAGGCTAAGCTGCTGGGGGTTGTATCTGGCCTCAGAAGAGGAACCAAGCTATGGCGGCGCATGACCGCTGACTACCCGACCAGCTACGCCGATTTCAGGAAAAGGGCCAGCGACCTCATCCATACCATGGAGTTGCTAGAGACCCAACTCTCAGAGACAAAGGAAGTCGCGGAGCCCAAGAAAGGTTCCAACAAAATCGGGGATCATTACAAGACACCCGACATCTTCAAACCATTTGAGGAGTCCATTCCGGTGAAGTTGATGGAGGCTCTGGGTATGCCACCTGGTAACGTTTATACCTAGATCCAGGGATCAGACATGTTGCGAGCACCCCGCCCCATGAAAGACAAAAGCTGGCAAAACCCGAACAAGTATTGCCACTATCATGACCAGAGGGGACATTACACCAGCGAGTGTCGAGATTTGTTGAAGCAGTTGTGGAAGCTTTATGAAGATGGCCGGCTGAATGAGTTTGTCAAGAATCCTCGGGCAGACAATCAAGGGGGGGCAAGGTCGAAAGCATGACCGCCAACCCGGGCCGGGAGTTCGGGTGGAAAGATCATTTGGCTCATCTGGCGCAAGCTTTCGAGATACTCAGGAAGTTCAATATGAAACTCAACCCGAAAAAGTGCAACTTCGGAGTGGAATCGGGGAAGTTCCTAGGGCACCTGGTCAGCAAGCGGGGTATTGAAGTAAACCCAGCCAAGGTACAGCTATCTTGGATATGGGGAGCCTGGCCGCTCTGAACAGATTCATCTCCCGAATGGGGGATAAATGCAAGCCCATGTTCGACACCATCAGAAAGAAGGCGAGGTTCGAATGGACATCTGAGAGTCAGGATGCTCTGGACAGGATCAAAGCATATCTGGCCGACGTCAGTATTTTAGCCAAACCGGTTCCTGGCGAGAAACTGTTTCTGTACTTGGCGACCTCGGAAACTGCCCTGAGCACAGTGCTTGTACAGGCGGAGGGTCAAACCCATCTGCCCATTTACTTTGTCAGTCAGACGCTAAATGAAACCGAGCAGCGATACCCTCTTCTAGAGAAATTAACGTATGCTCTAGTTATGAGTGTGAGGAAATTGAGACCTTACTTCTTCGATCACCAAGTGGAGGTCCTCACTTCCTTACCCCTTCGCAACGTGCTCCATCGACTAGATACATCGGGCCGATGCCTCAAGTGGGCCATCGAGGTTGGACAGTATGGGGTAACATACGCGCCGCAGCCTGCAATAAAATCTCAGGCCTTGGCTGACTTCATGGTTGAATTAACCCCTCCTCCTGGGGCCAGCGGTTTGACCGGCCCACCATGGGAGTTGTACGTAGATGGCTCGGCAACTGCCAACAAATCAGGGGCAGGAATTGTGTTAATCATTCCAGATGGGATTTCTTTTCAGAATGTCATATCTTTCGATTTCCCTGCCACCAACAACGAGGCCGAATATGAAGCGCTGATCAACGGTCTAGAAATGTCCACCGCAATAGGCATCAAGCGACTTCAAGTACACACCGACTCCCAGCTCGTAGCACGCCAGATATCAGGGGAGTATGAGGCCCGAGACGAGCGGATGTCAGCCTACCAAGAGGTCGTCAAAGCACTTTGCCTAAAATTTGAACAAATCTACATGAAGCTAATACCAAGGGATGCGAACTCCCGAGACGATGTATTAGCATGGCTAGCGACTTCGGAGGGACCAGCAGAGATGAGGGATGTCACCATCACATAACTCTCCCACCCCTCCACTGCTAACACAATAGTAACTGCCCTAGACACCCCGAGTTTAAGCTGGATAACCCCCATAATCGACTACTTGATGACTGGCAAAGCAATTGCAACTAAGGGCAGCAAGGTACACATTGGTTGGTAACGAACTATATAAGCGAGGCTTCAGCATACCACTGCTCCGATGTGTTACCCCAGAGCAAGGGCAGGCTATCCTGCAAGATATTCACGACGGGGTATGCGGAAACCACGCTGGGGGCAGTCGCTTCGCTCATAAGACGACGAGACAGGGGTATTATTGGCCAACTTTAAAGGCCGATGCCATGGTTTTCGCATGGAAATGCCACAAATGTCAAATACACGCACCATCAATCAAGGCCGCACCTGAGGAACTCACCAGCATCCTCAGTCCTTGGCCTTTTGCGAAGTGGGGGATAGATATCATCGGGCCATTACCAACAGCCCCGGGTTCAGTCAAGTACGCCCTAGTCGCAGTAGATTACTTCACAAAATGGGCCGAGGCTGAGGCTTTGGCGACCATAAATCAGGATCACGTCATCAAATTCATATGGCAAAACATCATCTGCAGATTCGGCCTACCGCAAGCAATTATATCCGATAATGGGAAGCAGTTCGATGGTCATAAGATCGATAGTTTCTTCAGAAAAATGGAAAATCACCAAGCTTTTCTCTACCCCTTATCACCCTCAGTCAAACGGTCAAGTCGAAGATGTGAACAAGATCATCAAGCACACTCTGAAAACCAAGATTGAGGGAGGAAAAGGGAAGTGGGCCAGTGAATTACCAGATGTAATGTGGTCATACAAAACGACCTGCCAAAATTCGACCGGAGAGACCCCTTATTCGATGGCATTTGGCTCGGAAGCAGTCATACCCGCAGAGGTCAATTTCCAAACTCTCAGAACCTCGCAGATCGTGACCGACTGCAACGATGATGCCTTGGCCAGAAACCTAGACTTGCTCGAAGAGAAGCGATTAGAGGCAGGTATCTGAAATGCGAGATACAAACAACAGTCCAAAAAATACTACAACTCTAAAGTGCGACTTCGAAAATTCAAAGAAGGTGACCTGGTCCTGAAGAAGACTCTAGGAGTAACCAAAGGAACTTTCGGACCAAACTGGGAAGGACCATACGGGGCATACGAGCTCGAGAACCCAGATGGCACTCAGTCTCATTACCCGTGGAACGCATCTCATCTGAAGAGATACTATTAGTAGGGTCGAGGCCAGTGTACTCGTAAACTTTCAGGCGAGTCAATAATAATGAGTTAAATTTTCTTTTTCACAATTCCTGTGTTTAAACCCAGGGAGGTCGCATAGATGAAACATCAACCTCCCCCGGGAATGACTTTCGACATATTTGCGGCGAGATCACCACCCCTAGAGGTGTGATCCTCCCCTAACTTTATAAGACGACTAAGCGAGGTTCAATCTAAAATCACAATGCCAATAAGACGAATGAACATACGCACAGATTATAGTCGCATAAGGAAATCAAGTCGGCACAATAAAGGAAAGAAAAAGGCAGATTTCATTAATGACAACAAGCCCGAAGGTCGGTACATTATAAGAGCCCGAAGGCTAGATTACATCAAGCGGAAACCAAGATACATCATGATAACTGACGTCAGATATTTTACTACAACCCAATATCCACGATTGGCAGACGACTTCCGGCTTTAAGGCATGCTGATCAACGGCTGACATCACGTGAGATATCTCTCCGGGATTAGGCAGTCTTTTCAGCCCGGCCTACCCCAAAACGACCATGGTGGAGATGATGTAACTCCACCCATTTGGGGTGATCTGCGTGAGGCTCACATTCCAGGCCGCCAGTAGATCGGAAATGGCCGGGTGCAATGGAAATCGAATACCGACCGACATGGAAGACTCATTCACAGCAATCATCCCGGAAGGAGGCTGATCGGCGCTTAATTCCGGGGTTGACCCATAAAAATGCACATCCTAGGGCACCTTGTACATACGACGAAGTCCTCGCACATACTGATCGGAGAGCACAGATCAGTATCTTTTATCGGACGCCGCGAATTGATAGTCGACCGACTTGCGGTATGCCCGGTCAGGTCGCTTGTACGGAGTTCGGCTACAATACAGATCATAATTGAAGACTCGTTCATAAGCCCCATAATCCGGAACCGAGGCAGAAGGACCCGCCATTGATGACAATTGTCGTGGGACGGGATGAAGGAGATCAACATCCGACGGGGGAAGATGGGTAATTTCGGCCAATTCTTCCAGAAATTGGTCATCCACCGGTTCATCATTGGCATCGTCTTCACAGCGTTCGCCCATAACCTTAGCAAATGAACTTTCACCCACATGCCCGGTGGCGGAGCCGGAAAATCGGCGGCGACGCAGGGCAATAGGGATGTCAATAGGGATGTCATCCTCAGAAGAGGAGGAATCCACCATGGGGCTGAGAGGCAAAAAGGGATTTGGAGACGCTAGAATCCATAAATTTGAAGAAGGGCACCAAAGTCCTTACCTGTGATTAATTTTGCTTCAGGGACATGAGAATGCGTTTCTGGTGGAAGGGAGAAAAAACCAGGAAGAGTATCTTGAGGAAATTCTTTCGCGAGACAGTCGCAGGAAATAAGGTTTTCAAAACCTAATTCCCCGCCTATTTATCGAAGAAGAGGAGGGGCCAAAATAAAATTAGCTAAAACTTCGGCCCCCTAGCAGCAAAAAGACACGAGGGGCTCGCGTGAAATCCACTATGGCATCTCATTGGACGAAATGGCGGCACATTACGTCATCATCCTGGCACGATATCATTTCGAATCCCTGGGATCGAGGGAAGTCTGATGCGACAATTCGTATTATCGAGGTGACTTTTCACCTGCCCGAGGAATATTAAGCCGCTCATAGGAGACTTTCCAGGTCAGATGGTCACGAGTCGATTTAGTCCATGTGTCAAGCCAAGGTCCCTTCGCGGAACAAGAGACCTCAACTTGAGGGGCAATTGTTGTAGCATGGATAAACCCGACCTCCCTCCTAGGCACGAAGGATCCTAAACAATCCAACAAAGACTGCATGAAGAAACCTCGACAAGGGGACCAAGGGATCAGCCCACGTAATTCCCACAAGACCAAACCTTCAAGTCGCAAAGGTCGGCAACTAGGGTAGTCGGCAGTTCGGGAAGTCGCGATGCGATTACCGCTTTATATCCTCAAGTCGGGAGTGACCTGCACCAGCCATAACTATACAGTTCATGTGATCAATGACAGCCCCCGACACGCCACTAATCCGCCCTGCACATCCTCTCCACGATTGGCGCACACTGAAGATGGACGATTTCTGGCCGGTCAAGGCGAGAATAATGGTTCCCGATATTGTAGCCATTTCATAGGAATTTTTCCTTATGTAAATTCCCACCCAAAGGGTGGGAGTCATAGTATAAATAGGCCACCACGGTCACCTCTAAAACAGGTCGAACAACTTATACTTCTAGGCATATACATACATCCTCTCCCTGGCTTGAACTCCCCCGGATGATTCCAAAGACGAACCGGGTCACCAACACCTTTGTCTCTTTCCCTGATTTGATTGCCTTTAGCATACGCGTTTCATAATAATTATTGTTTAACTGAGTAGATAAAAACTAGTTACAACATTGAGTTCCCCCTCAATATGTGAACTATCTATTACATCAGCTGTCTATACATCTCAGCTGGTCATCCTATTCTGATTGTAAGTCATCAGTCAGCTAACAGGTCTGACTGGTCCTATTAGAATCTGTTTTGGAACTTCCATCAAAACTACAAATTTTCCAACAGTGCCTATAAATATGGGATCAAACCTTCAGAGTAAGGTTACATAAATAATTCAAAAGCTCAAGCTACATGCAAATTTCCGCAAGAACACCAAGATCAAGCAAATATTCTAAATGTTCATCCCATATGTTCTTAGCAAGAAATCTCATCCTTTAGCTTTAGGGTACTCAAATACTAGGATAGATTTCGAGTTGGAAACCATACAAATCTTACTACAAACCAAGTGTTAGGATAAGTTTGTTTTGCAAGATTTCAAGCTAGGGTTTCTAGTATTGATTTCTGGGATTGTTGAGTGAGAACTCCATGAACATCTGTTTGTACTGTGTTTAACTAAAAAATTAAACTAAGTCCAGTTGGTTAAGTGAGTACCCGGCGATAGGGAAGAGTGGACGTAGGACAAGTTGTCCAAACGACTATAAATCTTGTGTGATTTATCAGTTTTACACTCTACACACACACCTGTTATTTAAGCAAACATGTATTTTCTAAGTATAGATCAGTTCTGCACCAAGCAGCCAATCTGATCAGTTTGAGTTGTTGTCATCTGACCTGATTCAGAATACTTAGAATCTGATTTAAGAAAACTGGTTTTTTACACGGGTTAAAACAAGCTTCCGCACATCAGTTGACCTGATAGGCACCGAACTGATCTGCTTCACAGCAATCAATAAGTTGTATTTTAGATCGTACTGATTCTCACACACACTCTATCAGCACTTATATGATCTTACACGCTGATCACCAAAAAGTTTTGGAAGTCTATTCACCCCTCCACTCTAGACTTCCAAGATGTAAATAAATTTGGATGATAAGAAGCAAGAATGAAACTTACTCGACAACATGGTCCTCGTTCCACCCGAGCCACGAGCCATCTCGGGGTGGCAAGAAGCGGAGTGAGAAGGCCGGGGGCGAATGCCGGTCTGGGCCAGATGAGGCGACTGAGCAAGGGTAGATGATGTGCGAGCTCGCTTCAGGGGAGTCACGCCAAAGGGGCCGAATTGGCCCCTAGAGGCCTTCTCCCCTTATCGGTCGCGCTGAGCCCAGGGGGAACTAGGCGGGACAAGCTCATGACCCTGTGTCGCAACTTCATGGAACCTAGGACTGATTTCTTATGGGTGGCCACAAGGGAGCAGGTGGACAGTCTAGGTAGATGGGAAAGTTCTCAATTGAAAATAAGTCCGCAAGTCAGTTCGGAGTGGAAAGCTACTAAAACAATAAGCGGGGTCAGACACTCACGAGGAATGTTCAGATGTCGAGGGTAGGTATGAAGCTCGGCCCAAAGCTTCTCGAAGTCCTAGTTCAAAAATTTTATGCTACGGAAGGCTGCTGGTGCGTCGAGGGCCTTACGATACGCTTTCGTAAAGTCCGAACAAAGGTCGCGTTTCCTCAGAACGAGCGGACTTGCAAGAGAACATGAAATTAGATCAGTACTGAAGGGAGTTGACAAGGTTAAAGTAACTTACGCGCATTCCGGTCATGATAGTCTGTGGGAAACTCGGATATGTAAAGGACTCGTGTGTTTCAACATTATGCCTAGCCCCGCCTACGAACCACCAGTTTACATGCAACCTTCGACCTTGTTCAGAATGTTCGACACCAGGGTCTTTCAGCCTGAGCTCAGAAGGTGCGGTTGGCCTCATAACCCTTTTGGGCGACCAAGTTTTCAAAGTAATTCATCTCCGCTGGTGTGGCCATGCAGTAGAGGTCAACCTACCCCAGAATAGTCATAATATATAGAATGATGCTCCAAATATTAGGCGGCCAACAGGTGGGAGATCGCCGGGTGGAGTAGGAATCTTAGATCGGCCTCCAACAATGGCTTGTTAAAGGAAATCATCCCGCGAGGTGGCTGGTCGACCCTTTCGTCATGACGAGGGGCATAAAATGCATGCCCTGGGCACAGAGTATTTTTGGCGCAGGGCCCAGACATATTCCCCACTAACTCAGGAGGTGAGTCCCAAAGCAGTGTACTTTGTCATAAGACCGACGCGGTGCTCACGACTCGGACGCCTATAAGGGTACCGCACGGCGTAGTTCTGATAGTCGAAATAATGTGGGTGGTTTTTGTCCACCCGTACCGGCCAGTTTGGGGAGGTCATATAAGACATGGGGGTAGACGAACCAAGAGAAGGTGCGACCCCAGCTGGAACGGTTCGGATGGGGTTCACGTTCAAGGGAGAAAGGTGCATCAAATCCTTCACTTCCTCCATATATGCCTCGTCAGGGTTCGAGGCCGCTGCCTTATCTTTCTTATCATCCCGACGGTCCTCCCCATGGGATGCGGAGCGGACCTCGGGAACACGTACATGCCACCGCTCGATGAGCCGATGGCCGAAATTGGTTGGAATTCATGACATCAGGGAGGTGAGTCTTTGTCATCAAATAACATGGAGACAAAGAATAGGGCAGGCTCGACGATTGGCGGCGGACTACTTTTTCGACTAGAACCGGCCATAGGAAAAGATTTCAGAGAATGTTACCTTTGAAATTGCAGAGAAGAGATGTTGCAGACGAAGGAAAGCTTCGAAGAATTCTGGGCATGAAAACAAACATGAAGAATGAGGGTTCACAGGGATATTTATAAGGGAAAGATTATGGACTGATCTACAAAATATTCAGATTTAAAATGGGCGCTAATCTAGAATTCACGAAAGTTGGAAAATGCATGGTTTTCACTCGAGCGCGTCATGTCGGGTGCCGCATTTTGTAATTGGCGGTTGGGCATCACATTCAATTATTACATGTGGCTCGATGCGTCACTAATTGCCATTTCGAGGTGACGATTGGAAAAACCGATATGGGTAATCCGGCTGCAGGCACACGCCGAAGATCGTGTTGTCAGAGGCCGGATGCCATTTCAGTATTCAGATCGCTAGTCGACGTCACTGCTCAAACTGACGACCTGAGGGGCAATTGTTGTAGCCATGTGATCGGCCAAGGACCACGTGGCAGGTAATGCTGATGTGGTAACCGGGAGCAGGTCTAATAGTGAAACACAAGGAGCCGAGTTCATTCTCCGTAGGGTGACCTGACAGCAGGCAAGGGTCAAGGTCGAAGTGGCAAATGCGAGACGAGCGCAACTTGAGCTCTCCCGGGTCGGTGTACCCAAGCGAGGTCGTGCGAGGTTATTCCACGTGTGAGGTAGGTACACATATATGGAAAGGATACGAGATCTGATCTAAACCGCGTTGTGAGCGTGGAAAAGATAACTATGTAAGGGATCCCATATCAGGAAGAAGATATTGGGGAACATTTTGCCCGGATCTATTCGAGGTGCAATTAAAATACAAATTTAAATAAACAATTTACTACTAGCATGAATTAACCTATTAATTCAAATAGCAAATATCAACAACATACATGCGTACAAATAAATTCACGTAAAGTCCTACACATGCAGAATCTAGGAGTTCAAGTGAATCTTACCTTTGAAGAGACAACCGTTGAGATGATGGATCAACCCAAATGTCTTCTCAAGTATATCTCAAGTCCTCGCTCGTTATCCGGTGGAAGACACTCACGAACAATTTTAACAAAGGAAAAAAAAATGTTGCACCATCTTTGTGGATTTCTAATTTTTCCAAGACTGGAATTGTATTAGGGATGAAAAATTCATCCAATATTCATAACTATAGGGGTTGGACGAAAATATGGGGTATTTGGGCTTCATGGGAAATTTCCTTGTATCTTCTCCAATATACAATCTTGAATATATCTCATATATTCTATTTTATATAAATAACTTTCCACAAAAAAACTCCCCTTATTTTATTCCCCTAATTTTCAAAAAAACAAGTAGGAAAAGCCAAGTCAAAGATTCTTGAATTTATGGGATAATCTTGTATTCTAAGAATACTTATCTTGTTTCCATAAAATCTTTTCAAGAAAATCTTTCTTTTTCTTTCCTCCAATTTTTAGAAAAAAATAGAAAAATTAGCAACAAATTATTTCTTTTATTTTAATCACCTTTTCATTAATGGACTCATGTTGGGCTACTTGAAGGGCCTTAAGGAGAATTAAGATTTGACCTCTCAATGGACTTTGAATTCCAATATTGAGCCACAATATTATTCAGTCCATTAATATTAATTTATTCGACTATAGAATTAATATTACACTATCCATCTTAACCCATATTACGATAATATGGCTCCCGATTATTATTTCATGTGTTTAAGATTATTTTGTCCATTAATTAATTAAGCCACTAAAAAACTTTATATTAATTAATATCTTGTTCCTTGGAGTAAAGACAACTAAACATTATTATCTATACCAGAACTTAATCCACATGCATGATTTGATATGATAAAACTTCTGAGCCCACCAAGGGGACAAATCAAACAAGACTTTTATTGCACACGTTTCTCTGTATTAAATCTTAACATTTGTCATGTAATTAATAATATTGTCCAAAATACAAAGTATAGAATCGCTCTCTGATTCTAAACCCAACACAGATCAAAGCAATAAATATTAATTACACACAATCCTATTTAAGTGACAGAGATTAAGAAGTCAACAACCACTGAAGGCTAATTCTTCATCCCATAAGTAAGTACGAAAGAATTTATCATCTCTGTAGGTCCGCTTCAGTTCATCACAATGCACTATTGTAATCTCTTGGTCAAGACAAATCAATCTAAGCTTTACACATCAACCTCTACCAATGGAGTGTTGAATTCCATCTAGATTGTGAAGATGTACTTATTTACAAGGAACTTTTAATGTGATCTTCTGTGATCGGGTATCACCACATTAACTACAATGCAATATGTACTAATATTGAACGGTTTGCAATAAATAAATAACATTCATTCATACTTAAAGCAATATGATAATAAGATTTATTCTCAGTAAATAAGCGATAAATTCAGTCTGTTATACAAAGTAAAAGCATACTTTCACGTATAACCCAAACAAAAGATACATCCAAATTCGTCTCAAGGTAAACAAGGAAAGGAGATCATCGAGATGGATTCTCGGCGATAATCAAGGAAGCAAATTAGTCGTGTCTATCCATTGAGATCCTAGCAGACAGGGTTTTTGGGCGTGGCCCATTAGAGTTCATTGTTTGAGTTGTAATCTTATAAATAGGGATGAAGCCATCAATGAAAAAGGTTCGAAATTTTAGACTCTAGGCATATATAATTATCCTGACTTGGTATTGCCCCCAGACGTAGTCTTTCCAGATGAACTAGGTCATCAAACATTGTATTTTTACATTCTTTCTGCTACACATTTTGTTTTCATTTAGCGTAAATTGCAGATTTGGTCCCAAGAGATTGGGTCCAACATAATGTTGGTCCCTAAGTTTCAAAATGATCATTTTTTGAGCAGTTTTGGTCCCAACATTCTATCCTGAGTTCTCTTCAGATACCTCAGAATGTTTTTATCTGCAGTCCAATGCTCTTTCCCTGGGTTACTCTGATAATTTGTTACCATGCAAACAGCAAAACAAATATCTGGACTCGTGCACAGCATTGCATACATAAGGCTTCCTACTACCGAAGCGTACGGAATGCCTTTCATGTCATCTATCTCTTTCTGTGTATTTGGGACACATTTCTTTCGATAGATGGATTCCATGCTTAGGTAAAACTTTCTTGAAATCCTGCATGCTAAAATGCTTCAAAACAGTTTTATGTATGAACCTTGCGATAAGTCTATCATCCTTTTCTCGCGATCTCGAGTAATCTTGATCCCAAGGATGTAACTGGCTTTTCCTAAGTCCTTCATATCAAATAGTTTTGACAGTCATACCCTTACGTCTGATAACACCTTTATAACCAAGGCAGTTCCGACATACTTTATGTACACACAACTTTTGAACTCGTTTTGATCAAATCCGTAAGATTTTATAACCTGATCAAAACATTAGTTCCAAGCACGGGATGCTTTCTTAAGTCATAAATGGACTTCTTAGGATTGCATATAAGACGTTCTTGGCCTTTCGCAATGAATCCTTCGGGTTGACGCATATAGATTTCTTCTTCAAGACTTCCATTTAGGAAAACTGTCTTGACATCCATTTGTCAGATCTCAAAATCTAGATGTGCAGTTATCGACAAGAGAATATGGATAGACATAAACATAAATACAGGCAAAAAAATTTCCTCATAATCGATACCTTTCTTTCTGAGTGTACCCTTTCGCCACAAGTTTAGCTTTGAAGGTCTCAACCTTCCCGTCCGATCCTCCTTTCTCTTGTAAACCCACTTGCATCCAATGTGTTTTACCCCATTATGGTTCGACTAGCTCCCACATGTGATTATGATCCATAGAACCAATTTCAGATTCCATTACTGTTTGCCAAGAATCTGCATCCTTGTCTTGGATTGCCTCATTGTAGGGCCAGAGATCTGATTCATTATCACCGAGGACCAATGGGATTTCCCAATGGGATAGAACCAAGTTTAGAATATAATCCGCTATTTCCAAGGTATAAACCCAAACTACTTGGGAGGATCTGAATAACTCATCATTGACCTAACTATTTCTGAAAGAGTTTTGTTTCTTCGTTCTGCAACCCTAGTCTTGTTGAGGGGTTCTGAGTGCAGTCAACTAGGATACAATCCATTTGTCTGACAAGTAATCCAAAATTCCATTGCTGAGGTATTCGCCTCTACGATCATATCGTAGAAATGCAAGAAAATTTAGATTTTTTAATCTAAATCTACCTCTAAAATAAATGTGAGATTTTTACAATCTTGCAAATTCATGATGTTTGTTGTGGCCTCTCCACGACGAGGAGATCACCCCAGGGCGACCAGTGAATGCGGCGACCAAGTTATAGCGAGCAACCGAGGGGCGACCACCTAAGCTTGGTCGCCTCAACCCAGCGACTTTCCCGTAGAGACAGAGTGGAATTATAGGATAAGATCGCGGACATTTATGGAAGGAAGATCTTCAGGGCATAATCGGGAAAAGTCCAACTAAGGACGAGATTCATGCCGAGGAGGAAGGAATCTATTCCCAGCCAGGAAAAAACCTTAGGAGGTCGAGGGTTTCGGCCCATGAAGAGAGAAAAACCTAGCTCACAATCTATAAATATACGTTGTAATGCACATTGTAAGGGGACTAAAAGTCTTAGTTATTAGGTAGATATTATAAGAAAATTCCTGACTTGGTATTGCCCCCGGACTTAGCCACATTCGGCAAACTGGGTCACCAAATCGTGTGTTCCTTTCTATCCATATTCATTATCGCCATTTTATGAGTGATTGTTCATACGATCGGATAATTCAAACTATAACAATTTGGCGTCGTCTGTGGGAAACCTTGACTCAATCGGATCCCCAAACAATGCGATGGCACAGAATAACATCCCGATCACCGGCCTCGAGACCGATCCATGCGACGATAGGGAGGTATCTCCATCCTCGGAATTGAGGCCCCTGCCGATGGAGGCCGCGGAAGAGCAGAATTGGGCCCAGATCTTCAAGACTCCCGCAGAAATGAAGAATGCTTGGGTGTATTTGCGCAAGCGAAACTTGAACTTCGATGAGGACGATGACCAGCAGCCCCGGGGGGGTTGGCGACAAGGGAAAAAACCCAACTAGGGGGACAACTCGATCTCAACCAAGCCATCTCGGCCGCAAAGTCCAATCCTCCCCAAAGAGGGGGGGCAAACAGAGCCCGCCGCATAGACGGGCAAGATGCCTCGGTCTTCAACCGGTTGAGAGATATCCAGGTGCACAACTCGGTCTTCAACCACCTAGGCGGAAACTTGGTGCAGAAAAGACCATTCCCTGTGGAAGATGAGGCCGATTCTCAATAGATGGTCATGATCAAAGCAGGCGACCATCAAAGGAAATTTAGGAACGAGCCACGCATTTCAGCATTGAGTCAGCTCAGCACCAGCGACCATCGCGATGCCCGGGCGAACCAACAAGAGGCTGAGCTCGTCGCCCTAAGGCAAACGGTCAAGGCCCTTCAGGAAAGGATGGACAGTCAACCAGTCCCCGCCGGACAGGCGGCCAATCTGGCGCTCCCTTTATCATCGCTCAGTGCAACCATTGCGGTTGCCCCCACTCAGGCTAAGATCAACACCGCCTTCATCGATTGGTACGACAGAGACTTTGATCCAAGGACGCACCTCGCCAAATATAACTCATACATGACGTCCGTAGGAGCATCCGACATGACCATGTGTCGGCTCTTTCCCCTCACTCTGAACAAGCAAGCACGCAAGTGGTACACATCCATTGCCCCCCAGTCTATCAACTCCTTCGAGCAGCTAGGCTGGCTCTTCATGGGGCATTTCGTGGCCATGGCACCCAGACCCGTAGGGAAAAAGTGGCTGGCAAACATCGAGCAAGGCGACAACGAGACAGATAGAGCCTACCTCGAAAGGTATGACCGGCTCATTCTGGATGGGGAACCAGTGGGTGACGAAGCCAAGTTATTGGGTGCAATCACTGGGCTAAAGAAGGGGACCAAACTCTGGTGAAACGTCTTCGCCTACTATCCAGCGACTTACACGGAGTTTAGGACCCGCGCAAGTGACATCATCAACACCATGGAACTCTTGGCGGCCAGAATTGGAGAAGGAAAGAAACCTGTGCCCCCAAAGGTGAGCAAGAAACCAGGGCAATACAAGACCCCGGGCAACTTCAAACCGTTCGAAGATCCAATGGTGGTCAAACTAATAGATGCTTTTGGTGTATCCCCCAGATACATCTTCACTCAGATCAAAGATAAACGACTGCTCGGTGATCCCCGACCCATCAAAAAGAGCGACGGTAGGCAAAGCCCAGGAAAGTATTGCCACTATCATGAGATGGTCGGCCACAATACCAGCGAGTGTCGCAACCTCTTGATACAGCTCTGGAAGCTCTGTGAAGACGGAATGCTGGACGAACAAGTCAACCGACCTCAACACAAAGACAACCGTGCTCACGATGGCTCACCGCCTTAGCAGCGCGAGGTTGCTAGGAAACAGGGAGAGCAAAAGAATGGTCGGCAAGCACCCCCCATGCCAGAACACAGTGGAGAGAGGGTAATCCATACCTTGTCGCCGCTCGGGGCAGTGGGTGGCCTCTCCGCATCAACATTGCTATCGAAGAGATGCCAGAAAGACAAAATGAGGGAAATGACCAATCCGGTACAGCTGTGCCTACCCGTGAATGCCACCGCTCACGAAAGCAATCTGATCCAATTCGGCGAATAGGATAAGGTTGGCATCATGTACCTGAATGCCGATCCCCAAGTCATATCAGCCAAATCATGGGGGTGACAGTCAAATGACTACTTGTCGACAGTGGGGCATTTTGCAACATACTGTTCAAGAAGACCTTCGACGAGCTCGGCGACTATCACAGCTCTCTCGAGCCGAGCGAACATCTGGTGAGAGGTTTTGGTGATACCACCGTAAAGCCCCATGGGATCATATGCTTAGCATTAGAACTGATATCCACCATAGATAAGGCCATTAGGGCCACAAACCTTTTTGATTTCCTTGTAATCGACATGCCGTCGACATTCAATGGTTTCCTCGGCAGGCCTTTCGAGCACCAATTCGAGGCTGTGTCCTCCACTTACTATTTCTATGTAATATTCCCCACTTTAGATGGGGTGGTCAGAACCGTTAAGGGTGATCAGCTTGATGCAAGAGGATGTTCCATTTATATTCGGCCTCATTTAAATTATAGCATGCAAGAAATCACTAAGAACCAAACTAACCCAATGGTAATTGACCAAAATGAACAAATAAACGAGGACTTCGAACCATGACTTGGACCCGAACCACACGAGTTCATCATCTAAGGCGCAATCAACAACCCGAGGGGAGATCAACATCGTGCGACACAGGATGAAGAACTCGAGAAGGTCAATGTGGATCCAACCCGACAAGATTTGGAGGTCATAATCTGCTGTAAGATCTCGCCTAAACTAAGAGGACAACTGGTCGACTTCCTCAAAGGGAATCTAGACGTGTTCGCATGGTCCCACAAGGATATGGTAGGAATTGAGCCCGAGGTCACCTGCCACCGGCTTAACATCGACCCCGGTAGGAAACCAGTCGCACAGAAGAGGAGGAAATTTCGACCAGAAAAATATTTTGCATTGGCCGAAGAAGTGAAGAAGCTGCTCGACAACGAGTTAATCATGCAAGCCGACCAACCCCAATGGGTGTCCAACGCCGTCCTGGTCAAGAAAGCTAACGGGACATGGAGACTATGCATCGACTTCACCAACTTGAACGAGGCATGCCCCAAAGCTTTCTTCCCTATGCCTCATATCGACCATCTGATCGACAGCATAGTCGGGCACGAAATGATGTCCTTCATGGATGCATTTGCAGAATACCATCAAATATCCATGCACAAGGACGACCAACAACATACCATTCTGCCTCAAAAATGTCGGGGCTACATACCAGCGGTTAGTAAACCAAATGTTCGTAGAGGAAATCGGAAAATCCATGGAGGTGTACGTAGACGACATAGTCGTCAAGAGTCTATAAAAAGAAGATCATCTTGCCGACCTCCCTCGAGCATTCACCATATTGAGGAAGTTCAACATGAAACTGAACCCAAAGAAGTACAACTTCGGCTTGGAGCCAGGCAAATTCCTCGGCCACTTAGTCAGCAAGCGGGGAATAGAGGCCAATCCAACAAAAATTAAGGCGTTACTAGAAATGGCCAGCCCCTGAAACCCAAAGGAGGTCCAGAAGCTCACAGGAAGCCTGACGGCCCTCAGCAGATTCATATCCCGCATGGGAGATAGGTGAAAACCTTTCTTCGACATACTCAAGAGGGCCAAAAATGATTTCCAGTGCACAGAAGAGGCCCAGACAGCTTTAGACGGTATCAAGAAGTATCTCGCCGACCCAAAAATACTGGCCAAACCTGTCCCCAGGGAAAAGTTCTTCCTCTACTTGGCCACCTCAGAAACGGCCCTGAGCTCGGTCCTGGTACGAGCCAAAGGACAAGACTACTTGCTAATCTACTATGTAAGTCAGGCGCTAAATGAGGCGGAGCGAAGATATCCCCCCTCGAGAAGCTCGCCTACGCTCTCGTGATGAGCGTGAGAAAGTTACGACCATATTTTTTCGATCACCAGGTGGAGGTGTTGACCTCACTGCCCCTAAGAAACGCGCTCCAGTGCCCCGACACAGCTAGTCGCTGCATGAAATGTGCAATCGAGGTCGGCCAGTTCAGTATCACGTACGCCCCACAAATGGCCATCAAGGCACAGGCCCTAGCCGATTTCGTGGTGGAACTCACCTTTCTGACGACACCGCAAAAAGCACCAACAGGGCCCCCATGGGAGCTCTATGTGGACGGATCTGTCACTCAAACCCAATCCGGTGCTGGCATAATCCTGACTAGCCCGGACGGACATTCCTTCCAAACGGCTATCGTATTTGACTTTCAGGCCACCAATAATGAGGCAGAGTACGAAGCCTTAATTGGAGGGTTGGAAATGGCAATGGGAGTGAAAAGGCTGAAAATAACACTGACTCGCAACTAGTCGCGTGTCAAGTGTCGGGGGAATATGAAGCCCGATGCGATCTAATGACCGTGTATCAAGAAGTCTTCCGTAGCCTACTCGAAAAATTTGACCAGGTCTATGTGGAACTGATACCGAGGAACACGAATTCCCAAGCAGATGCCTTAGCTAGACTAGCAACATCAGAAGGGCCGACGGATATGAGAGACGTCACCATAACAAAACTAACTCTCCCATCCACCGTACACACCCTGGTCTCCCTCACCGACCCAATGGATATCGACCACGAGGATTGGAGGACACCGATACTCGAATATCTAAAGACAGGACACCTGCCTGATAATAAGATCGATGCCCGACGATTGCAAATGAGAGCAGCAAGGTACGTGATAGTCGACGATAACTTATACAAGCGAGGCTTCAGCATCCCGTTACTCAGATGTGTGACAAGGGCCGAGGGGCAAGCCATCCTGAGAGAAATCCACGAGGGCACCTGCAGAAACCACGCGGGAGGCCAATCCCTAGCCCACAAAACTATCCGACAAGGATATTTCTGGCTGACATTAAAAAAGGGACGCTCTCAAATATGCAAAGGCATGCCACCGATGCTAAATATTCGCCCCCTCAATCAGGGTATCTTCGGAAGAGCTAACCAGCATTCTAAGCCCATGGCCTTTCACAAAATGGGGAATCGACATCATCGGGCCCTTGCCCACTGCCCTAGGGACCGTACGGTTCGCCCTCGTTGCAGTCGACTACTTCAAAAAGTGGGCAGAGGCTGAAGCTCTCGCGACGATCGACCAAGACAACGTGATAAAATTCATATGGAGAAAGATCATTTGTCACTTCGGTCTCCCACAAGTAATAGTAACCGATAATGGAAAGCAATTCAACAGCCTCAAGATCGACGCATTCTTCAAGAAATGGAAGATAGCAAAGTTGAGGCGATTAACAAGATTATCAAGCATACACTGAAAGCACGGCTTGAAGGGGGGAAGGGCAAGTGGGCAAGCGAATGGCCAGAAGTGTTGTGGTCGTACAGGACAACCTGCAGAACCTCCACAGGGGAAACACCCTATTCCCTCGCATTCGGAATAGAGGGGGTAATCCCAGCGGAAGTCACCACACCGAGCCACCAAACAAGCAACGGAGCCTCAAACGGCAACGACATGGCTATGATGACTAGTTTGGACCTACTGGAAGAAAAGAGGATAGAAGCTAACCTAAAAAATGCCAGCTACAAATGGCAAACAGAGAAATATTACAACTCAAAGGTCAAACTCCGACAGTTCAAGAAGGGCAACCTCATCCTAAAAAAGGTACTCGGGGTACCCAAAGGAGTGTTCGGCCCCACCTGGGAAGGCCCGTTCAGAGTATCCAGATGCCTGGCAAATGGGGCATATGAGATCGAAGATCCGGATGGCACGCCGGCACAATATCCGTGGAATGCGGCCCACTTAAAAAAATACTACCAGTAGGGATTAGCTAATAGCCTGTTTACTAGTTTGTCTATCACAATTCTGTAATAGCTCATAGCTTTCAAAGGAAACATTTTTTGATAAATTGCACTTTTGAAACGCCTTGCAAGTTTTAGATTAAGTCGCCCAGGAACCGTCCCAAGAACGGTCTGGACGATGAAGGTCGAGTCGGAAGAGTGGTCACCGGACGCGTAAGCCAACCACCTATGACAAGAAGCATCACTTGGAACTAATGTCGACAAGGTCATCATCACATTGGCCACCGGCCATAACATGACTACCTTCTTGAAAACAACACCATAACACGACTAAGCCAAAGTTTAGACACTTCACATAAGATTAGACGATCAAAAAACAGTCCAGATACATCGCACCGTGTTCAAACGGCGATCAGGACATAGGCAAGACTCATAGTCGCCGGTGTATGTCCAAGTTTGCATGACCAATTTTCTAGAAACAAAGCAAGAAACTAGTATGTAAATGCACAGTGAGTGACAAGAAACTGCAAAAATTCCATTCATTAAAAAAAAGGGGGCACGCAGGCTAGTTACAAGTTCATACCCCGAGGGGCCGTGCAAAACATGAAAATAAAAGAGAGAAAAAACTTTCAGAAAATGGGTTACAAAAAGGGAGGCACTAAGCACCGTCCCCTGACTTATCAAGCATAGCTTGGTCACCCACTTGTCTGTCGCATCTTACGACCTCATCACCCGGGGCGGCCACCGTCGTACCATGGCCGTCCACCACCTCCGCCGGGGGAACAAGCAATGTCACGTGGCTGACATGCACTTCCCCAGAGGAGCCCCCGGGGTGGGAGCCCCCACCAGCCCGCACCAGCCTGCTCGTCGGGGCCAAGAATGACAAGTCAATGCCAAAATTAGCCAAGTCCGCCACTGGCAATGTTGGAAAATTTATAGTTTTGATGATAGTTCCAAAACAGTTGTAATAGGACCAGTCGAACTGATGATATGATAGGAAACCAGCTGAACATGTTATACAACTGATGTATTAGACTAGGTCAGTTTTGAGGAGGAAATCAAATTGCACAAGTCAAGTCAAGATCAGCAGCGGAAGATCAGTAGCGAAGATCAGCACCGAAAGATCAATAGCGAAGATCAGCAGCGAAAGATCAGTAGCGAAATCAAGAAGACTTTACTTGAAAACCAGAAGACCTATTCTATGAAGACATCAGCAGAGTCGATTGGTTGAAGCTAAGATAACCATATCAGTAGACTCAATGCAACTGATCAGTAGAAGTGTTGATCAGTTCAGTTAAGTCAGCAAAGTGATACGCTTAACTACTTATCCATAACATACCGTGTAAAATCAGACCAGAAGAATGTCAACATAGTTGGACTTACAATAACGCCGAATAAGTGTCCTTGTTAGCCAATAAAGGATTGACACGTATGTACAATGCTGACATTGCAGGATATGGCGTATCAGGGCAAACGGCTACAAAGGATAAATATGCACAAAGACGGCATGGCCTTCCTGAAGCACGTCAAATCAATCCTGCAACCTACCAAATATAGCCTGAAATTTAAATTGCTCTCCAACGGCTCTTTGATTTCGAGGTCTATAAATATGGGATCAATATTCAAAGTGAAGACACGAAAATTATCATCAAGTTCAAGCTATATCAAGATTTCCACACGAAGAACACAAAATTTAATATTATTTTCTAAAGTGTTCATCCCATTGTTCTTAGCATAGAAATTTCATCCTCTAGAGGCTACATAAACACTAGGATAGATTTCCAGTTGGAACAACAACAAATCTTTACCCAAACCCAAAAGTTAGGTTAAGTTTGTTTTAGAAAGATTTCAGACTAGGGTTTCTAGTTCTGATTTTTGGGTTCGGTTGAGTGAGAACTCTTAAAACATCTATTGGTTGTAATGTGTTGGACTAACACAATAAACTAAGTCCAGTTGGTTAAGTTGGTGCCCCTTGTGATAGGGAAGAGTGGACGTAGGACTTGTTTTCCGAACCACTATAAAAATCTTGTGTGTATTTACTTGCTCTTAACTGTTTTACACAACTGCACACAACTTGTTTTAAACTGCATATAAATTCTGAGTTAGGATCAGTTTGCATCAAGCAACTGATCTGATCAGTTTGACATTTTAGTCATCTGATTGAAAACAGACTGCAGAATCTGATTTCTTAAAATTGGTTTTTCGCACGGGTTAAAATTAGCTTCCGCACATCAGTTAAACTGATAGACACCGAACTGATCTACCATCAGGCGATCAGTAAGTTGGATATCAGTCCAAAATGATTCACTAGCACTCTGATCAGTCAACCTGCCATCACACCTGATCTTGCACGAAAAGTTTTTAGAAGTCTATTCACCCCTCCCCTCTAGACTTCTGCCCTCACAAAACTCGTTCGGGACCTACAAGTGGTATCAGAGCAGTGGTTCTATGGACCACTGGGTTTGAGTATCATCGGTTCTTGAGGAAGAACCATTGTGGTCACTTGAACAGATCTTAAAAAACCGTTTTTAAAACTTCATCTTTTTTCAAAACTCACTAAGCATGGATAATACATCTGACATGTATCATGATCTACCCAAGTTTTCTATTGATGAGTATGCAGATTGGGTCATACGCATGAGCAATCGTCTGGGAGCTATAAGCAGCAGAATGATGGAAGTTCTTGAACAAGTACCTATCATCATCTGCCACAACAATCCAGCTGAAGGAGGTGATCCAGATTTTCCAGTTGGAGCTCGAATCAGAAAAAGTCCATCTCTGATGGATGCAGAAGAAAGAAAGTTGTCAGCTGACCAGGCAAGGCAAGTGCCTGATCAGAATGGGAACAAAAATGGATACCAATTGATCAAACATCAGCCGAGGAATCAACAGAAGAACCCTGTTCTTCTGAAGAAACCTCAACCTGATCAACAGATTAGGAATCAGAAAAGACAACCTCTCAAGGGAAAATCTGATCTGAAACCTAATCAGGTCAAGCTGCCTAACAAGCAAGCTAAGGGTAAACTGCTAAGACCATATATGCCAAAAAGATATGAATCTTTTAATGGTAGCAGTCGTACCTACCCTTACAATCAGAAACCTAGGGCTGCTGAACCTGAGCCCCACTGGATTAAAAGAAGACAAATATTAGTAAAAAAATCCCAAGTCTTCTGATTCATCCAATGCTCATACTAATGATCATACTAACCAGATTGCATATGAAGAGACGTATGATTATGTAGATGTTTATGGGAGACAAATCAAGCCCTCTGATTTCAACAAAGGTGCCAAATTTGTTTATATCCCAAAAGGTATTTCTAACCCCCCCGGACCCGATTCTACTGGGGTACCTAAAGCCTGATCTAATTGCAAGTTCACGTGGGTTTGGCCAATAAATGAGGTGTACAAGAAACTATCTGGTACATTGATAGTGGATGCTCATGGCATATGATTGGAAACAAACATCTCCTCAGCTCATACATAGAACAAGAAGGCCCACGTGTACTCTTTGGTGATGATAACTTTGGTTTTAGCAAAGGTTTCGGAACCTTAGAGAATGATGATGTACAGGTTACTGGAGTCTCGTATGTTGATGGTTTAAAGCATAACCTGTTATCGGTTTCACAATTCTGCGACAACGGATTCAGTGTTGAGTTCTCGACTGATCAATGCACTAACAAGAATCGAGCTACTCAATAGATTTTGTTAATTGGTTCTATAAAAGGAATGATTTGCACTGCAGATTGGAACAGTTGTCCAAGAAATGCATGCCTGATTGTTAAGAGTTCCAAAAGAAGCAGTTGGCTCTGGCACAAGAGAATGAGCCATCTTAACTTTAAAACTCTTAACAAGATAGCAAGGATGTCCCTGGTTGAGGGTCTCCCGAATGAGGTATTCTCTAAGGATCAGACATGTGTCGCATATCAGAAGGGAAAACAGGTTAAAACCTCATTCAAGGGAATCCCATGACCAGCATCCAGCAGAGTATTGCAATTACTCCATATGGATTTATTCGGACCAGTTACCCCACTTAGTCTCAGCGGACGCAAATACACTCTGGTGATCGTGGATGATTATTCCAAGTTTACCTGGGTGGTATTCTTATATAAGAAGAATGAGACAACACCAAAGATACCCGAGCTGCTCAAGAAGTTACAAAATGAGAAGGGTGTCAGTATTGTGAAAATCAGATACGATAAAGGTACAAAATTTCTGAATTCCTTTATTACTGACTTTTGCACTAAGTTTGGAATACAACATGAAACATCAGCTGTAAGAACACCACAACAGAATGGAGTAGCAGAACAGAGAAACAGAACACTCAAAGAAGCTGCTCGTAGTATGTTAGCTGAACAGATGTTCTCTGACTAAGGCTCACTTCAAACCGCACCACCCAAACAGTTTGTGGGCAGAAGCCATCAACACTGCATGCCATACTCAGAACAGATGTTCTCTGACTAAGGCTCACTTCAAAACACCTTATGAACTGTGGAAGGGCAAAAAACCTCGAGTTTCTTACTTCCATGTTTTTGGGTGCAAGTGTTTCATACACAATAATGGGAAGAGCCAGTTGAAAACCTTTGAGGCCAAGTCAGATGAGGGCATATTCTTAGGATATTCCTCAACCAGCAAGGCTTTCAGGGTGTTCAACAGGTGAACCCTAGTTGTGGAAGAAACACCTCATGAGGTCTTCGATGAGACATCTTCTGAACAAGAGAAATCTGCCTCAGAACAACCAGTACCAGATCAACCGGTATCTGATGCACAGAAAATGGATCAGCTAAGTATCAAGGATAAGGGATCAGATCACGTAATAGTGTATGTTCCAAAACTTGATCTTACTGACTCACCAGGTCAATCAAACCCAAAGGTACGTACAACTGTCGATAAAGAAGCTGGTACAGCTGAGACAGTAGCAACTGAACCATCTGGTTCAGGGGGAACACCTAATGTTCCTATGGGCAAACATCAGCTTAGACTTGTCCATGTCAAGTGGATTCTATTACTGCACCACTCCCAACTACTAGTGACTCAATATCAGATGAGGATGATGACATCCAAACTAATATACATCAGAAAAGGAGGACTTGGTTATCTGACCATCCTACTGATCTAATAATTGGCAATCTGAATGCCCGAGTTCAGACTAGACATCAGGTTGGTGAAAGTGCCATGTATTGTTGTTATCTGTCTTTGAAGGAACCAACCACCATAGAAGAAGCTCTACAAGATGTTAGCTGGATCCTAGCCATGCAAGAAGAATTAGAGCAGTTTGAGAGGAATCAAGTGTGGAAACTGGTGGACAGACCAACTCATCAAGATGTGATACGAACCAAGTGGGTATTCAAGAACAAGAGAGATGAGAATAATGTCATAACCAGAAATAAGGCAAGACTTGTTGCTAAGGGGTATTCACAATCAGAAGGAATTGATTATGATGAGACCTTTGCACCAGTCGCTCGCCTGGAAGCCATTCAACTGTTTCTAGCATATGCTGCCCACAGAGGGTTTATTGTGTATCAGATGGATGTAAAGAGTGCATTCTTAAATGGGGTACTAGCTGAGGAAGTTTATGTTGAACAACCTCCTGGCTTTGAAAAGGGCAACTAGGTGTACCGTTTAAGAAAAGCTCTTTATGGCCTGAAACAAGCTCCTCGAGCTTGGTATGATACACTATCTCAGTTCTTGATAAATAGTGGATTCACAAAAGGAATAGTAGATAGAACCTTTGTTGCAAGTCGTATTACGTGGAAATATGATGTGGCGTTTATATGCGACAAAATTAAATGTGTACGACGTAAAATTAAATGATCAGGAATTGATGACCCAGTTTGTCATAAATGACTACCTCTGGGGGCATACCAAGCCAGGATTATGTTATTAAAGACTTGGTAGTTTTGTGTCGAGCACAATTTACTACTAATTGAATACAATGGTTGTTTGGGAGAGTGAGATAATACCAGGGTCCTTTCTGGGAATTTTTCGTGAACCTTTCTATTGCTCTTTTTGGACCTATTTATAGCACTTTGGATGAGTTTGTGGTGTCCTGACTAGCTTGAGCTGGCGATTTCGTACCATGCAAGAACTTATGTGGGATTGCCACGTTTTCTTGCTTACCCCCAGATCGACATATGTCCTGTTTAAGAAGTGTCTTACTTGTCACCTCATGTTAGAGTGAATCGACCGGGTGGTTGTCTACGTGCTCGCCATCACATGATCGCTTCTGACAAATCCTTTTGCTCGGCTCGAAAGTCGTATCCCACATATGCTCGCCCTAAAGGGGCGAGCATGTTTCACTCCATTGACTATCTTGCTCGTTCACTTGTGCTCGTCTCTACCATTGCACAGCTTCAATATGATTCGGGATGAGCACACCGATTATTTCTTGTGCTCGCTGAATAGGCGAGCACGAGTACCACCGTATGTGGCGACCACGTCCATCTGGCACAAACCTATTTGCCGGTCAAATGTAATGATATTGACTTTTTGGTACACGTGTCCGTCTGACGAATTATATTTAATATGGGGCCAGTATCGAGCACAACAACTTTATTCAGAATAGAAGATGGAGAAGATATTCTGATGGTTCAGATCTATGTGGACGATATCATCTTCAGATCTCCCAACAAGAACCTATGTGATAAATTCAGCAAACTGATGCAAGGGAAGTTCAAGATGTGCATGATGGGTCAGATGAATTACTTTCTGGGTCTTCAAGTTAAACAAAGTACTGAAGGGATATTCATCTGCCAGGCAAACTACACCAGGAATCTGTTGGCCAAGTTTGGAATTCAGAACAACAAGGAAGCCAAGATTCCTTTGATGACTGGATTCAAGATGGATCCAGATGAGAATGGTCAGAAAACTAATCAGAAAGAATACAGGGCTCTCATTGGATCTCTACTATACCTAACTGCCAGCAGACCAGACATAATTTTTGTAGTAGGTGTATGTGTTAGATTTCAGGCAAATCCAATGGAAAGCCACCTGGAAGAAACTAAGCGGATTCTTAAGTATCTGAAGGGGACAGTAAACCTTAGTTTATTTTACCCATCAGATGATAATCTAGAGCTTAGTGAATATTCTGATTCTGATTATGGAGGTTGCAGAATAGACAGAAAATCAACCTCAGGAACGTGTCAGTTCTTAGGAAGTAAACTGATCTCTTGGTTTTCAAAGACGCAGACATCAGTTGCCACAACTACTACTGAAGCAGAATATATGGCTGCAGGAAGCTGTTGTTCCCAACTGCTCTGGCTTAGTCAGCAGCTGAGGGATTATAACATTGTAGCTACGAACGTACCTATATTCTGTGACAGTAATAGTGTTATTGCAATTACTCAGAATCCTATTTTACATACAAGATGCAAGCATGTGGATGTTAGACATCATTTTATAAGAGATCATGTTGAAAAGAAGAACATCAGAATGGAAAAGATCCATACTGATAAGCAGAGAGCTGATATCTTAACCAAGCCAATAGCTGAAATCAAATTCAGAGAACTATGTACTGAGCTAGGACTTCTGGACCTTGGAGAAAGTGCACCAGAAAGGTTTGGTGGACTAGTCTCCATGACCAGTTGGTTAAGAGATTAACCAGATAAGGAGGATCAGTTGAGTAAGGTACCTCAACTGATCAGAAAGATCAATCAGGAACTGATCAGAAAAGGGATATCAGATGAAGGGGGAACGGATCAGATAAGTGGGACATTGTTGGGAAATAATAAGGATTAGGGAGAAACTAAGATCAACAGAAATCGTCAGACTTCATGTGGTATTGGCTGATTACAATATCAGTCAAACAGATACACATTTTTGTTCCTTGTCTTTAATGATTAATCATATGTTTTACCTAAACCTTATTCGCTTTTACTGTATACATACTTTCATGACGTAAGTCCTGCAGAGCATTTAATGTGGACGCGAGGAATATGTATTAAATACATTAATTACGCGGTTTTAAATCCAAAAAGCTGCAATCTATTGTCTTTCTCACCGCACGATTTCCAATTCTTTTAAATCGATTAATCTGGACAATTTATCTAGATTAAGCGACGCTTCGGCTTCGATTCAAAACCTTTTATATTTCCCTCTTCTTTCTAAACTAGCTTTATTCATCATTTGCGCAAATTCACAAACCCTAAAATTTCTCTGCAAATTTCACGATAGTTTAAAGCTTCTCTGCAAATTTTTCCTGCAAATCTCATACGCTTTTCTCATTATTATCTCTTGCGTATTCATATCTGGTAATTAATCTAGGGTTTCTCTTTTCTATTTGAAGATTTTATATAGAGAACTCAATTTTAATTATTCTACCAATTTTTTGCAGAAATGGCTCCAAAAGTGCTTCAAATTGCAGAGACCGCCCACTCACCATCTCATGCTTCACCGGAACCCAAAGATCCAATCTTCAGGAATTTTGCTAATGAGGTTATAGAAGAACGGTGCGTTGATTTTCGGACCACCACGGATCCAGAGTTCCTTGAGATTCTAAAATTGCTAAAGGACTGTGGTCTGAAGACGTACTGTTCGGTGAGTGAGGATTTGATTCTCTTGGACGGTGCTCTTGAATTCCTGTACAATCTGAGAGACCACTAGGGTGTATTATACTCGGAGGTTCAGGGGGAACACTTAGAAATCACCGATGACGACCTGTTTAGAATCTTCTGACTTCCAGCTCCGGCGGATGGCATCATGCCCGATGCATATTTGACCTCTGAAGAAAGCGCGATTATCAAGAATCATCTACGGCCTGCGGATGCTCATCATTCTAAGGGCTTCAAGAAACCTATGTTGAAGAGGAAATATCGACTCTTGTTCGATATTGTCCAGAAAGTGATAGTAGGCATCACCTACAGTTTGGATGCGGTCACGCAGGAGAAAGCCCGGATCATGACTGCAATCATCCACAATGCAAGAATCAATTGGTTGGGGTTTCTGTAGAGGAGATTGCTGGAAGAATCGGACAAGTTTGTGGTGGAAGGAGGGAAAGTAGTGCTTTCTGCCAAAATTACCTTGCTGCATAAGGTCTCTCTCATTCTGATTGACCTTATGAGGGACAGAGACTGGAGCAAAGATGAGATGATCCCATACAAGGTTGCACACAAGAAAATGCTGATCATCAACCGTCTGCTACCTGGCCCAGCTGATAACATTGCTGAAGCTGCTGTTAAATCAGCACTGGAAGTTCGAAGGGTAGGTAAGGGTGGTCAGAAGAGGAAGACAACCACCAATGATGGAGGTAGCTGGTAAGGGTAAACAAAAGCGGCAGATGGTACTGGTGGACGAGTCGTCTGATTCTGATGATGATCGCATTCTGATCAGCAAGCTACCCAAAGGCTCAGGCCAAGCATCAACGGGCCTTGCGCAGACTGAGCCAATTCCTACTGTTCTACTGGCCTCTACTGATTCTGCCAATTTGGAGGCCTCATCACTTGATCGGGAGGCTCCAGAAACTATTGAGCCAGTACAAGCAGTCCCAGAGTCTGATGTGTCATCTCCTCCTCTCCCATAATTCTCTCCCCAAGCAGAAGCCTTATCCTTTACTGAGAAAATCATCAGAAAGCGCTTAGAGAAGATGATTGAGGAGCGATACCCAGAACTAGCCCTCAAAGCAGATGCCAAGGCTACTGTACTGGATGTGCTTACATGGCGGGACATCCAGTTGAAGAAGTTTGAGGATTTTGGGGAGGTTTTGGAGCATAAGGGTGGCGTTCACTCATTCCTCGAATATGAGCTGCAGATGCATAAGGTTGCGGGGGTAGAAACTGCACCGGATCTCTTATCAGATGATGTTGTTGCAGTACTCATCACGAGACAGTTGGGTATGCCAGATACTCCTATTCATAGGGAGATAACCCATAAGATGGTCAAGTACAGCAGAGCCATGCGAAATATGCCACATTCTGATGAGGATGAAGAAGCTGCTGATGTCGGCCCAATCAGCATTGAAGAAATCATTGAACAAATGGCCGACACAGAGCAGACAACAAAGCAGGTCAGGATCATTGAGGAACCTGTGGAAGCTGTCGATGACGTTGATGTGGGAGATACGACAGAGTCCCTATCAGCTGAGGCACAATCAGCCGAACACTTCATAGACCTGACTGCTGGGGCCAGTCAAGCTGATGAAATGGAGGTCGAAGGCCCTTCAACAGCAGCAGCTCAGGTCGTGCAGATTCTCCAAACTTCTCCATCCTTTGAAGAGAATCTGGTGAAGTATATCAAGAACTCATTCAGGGCGAACATGGCACATATGTTCAGGGATGATGTCAGCTTTTTCGTTCCTCGCCAAATCGAGAAAGTCATTCGCCATGAGAGGGAGCAGGTAGCATCTCATTGCGCACGCATTGAGGTGAACGAGTGTATGGCCAAGATTGAAGAAACAAGGAATCAGCAATTCACGCTGATGATGAATGAAAAGATGGCCTAGTTGACCCAAATGAAAAATGAGCTTTCTGAAGCAACCAAACGGGTCAACTCAGTTGCTGACAACCTTGACACTCTATTCAGCAAGGTCAACAATGTGGTGGATACTGACCAAACATCTATGCTGGCAGTTGTTGATCAGGTCAGAGCTGAAACTGGTATTGAGTCTCCTGTTGTGAAAGCAATGCAGCAATCTCTTGTCCAATCAATTGGTAACCTCAGCACTGAATTGAAGACGCTCTTTGAGAGAACCACAAAGGGGGAAGGAGAGAAAGATGTTGAAATTCAAGATAGGCTCAACCAGGTGGAAAACTACGTGGCTGACATCCAGATAAAGCTCGACAAGAAAAGGATTCAAAAGGATGCTCGAACAGCTGCAACTCTGGAAGGAACTGAAGGCATCTCTTCATCAACAAAATCAGATGAAAGGGCAAGATCAGCAGCAAAGAAAGGCAAGAACCCTGCTACTGAGTCAAAGAAGAAATTGTTGTATCTTGCCGAAAAGCGAAAAACTGAAGAGGTAAGAAAAGCTGAGTTGGACAGAAAAAGGAGAATGGAAGAAGCATCGAGTCTTGACAAGGCATACAAGCAAGAGAAAAAGAAGGGACTCGTTGCTGAATCAGGTGAAGGTTCACATTTTCTTGAACCTATTCTGGATAGTGATGTTGATGTGATTGTAAGGTTGGATAGGAATATGGTGGCTGAATGGAAAAAGATTAAGGAAGAATGGTATATATCGGCATACATCAATCAGGTTATTCCAACCAACGTCGAAATCAACGAGATATTTAGAGACTGGTTGAGTAACAAACATCCGAAATTCTATGAGAACGTCAAGAGAGAGGCCAATAAGTTAAGCTGCATACCAAGAAGACAGCGGATGGAAAGCTCGACAAAATTGCCTTTAATGCTACGTTAAACATGTGTCTGGCACAAGATGACATTATTGAAGAAAGAAAGGTAGCAGAAATCAAGGCAAGATTGTTCGAGATGTGTGCTGTTTCAAAGGAAGAGAGGTACTGAGGATTAGAAGATTTCTTTTGTAAAAGATCAGAATAGGATTTGATGTACATGTAAAAATGTTATCATTAATGAAAATTCTACTTTTCTGATCTTAAGACAAACTCTCGTTGTCTTCTGATTCTCTGTCTCTTTTTACTTTTGTTTAATATTGTTCAGCATTCTTTCTGGGAAATGTTTTGGTTCCATCAAAAAGGGGGAAATTGTTGGGAAATTTATAGTTTTGATGGAAGTTCCAAAACAGTTGTAATAGAACCAGTCGAACCTGTTAGTCGAACTGATGATATGATAGGAAACCAGCTGAACATGTTAGACAACTGATGTATTAGACTAGGTCACTTTTGAGGAGGAAATCAAATTGCACAAGTCAAGTCAAGATCAGCAGCGGAAGATCAGTAGCGAAGACCAGCAGCGGAAGATCAGTAGCGAAGATCAGCAGGGAAAGATCAGTAGCGAAATCAAGAAGACTTTACTTGAAAACCAGAAGACCTATTCTATGAAGATATCCGCAGAGTCGATTGGTTGAAGTTAAGACAACCATATCAGTAGACTCATTGCAACTAATCAGTAGAAGTGTTGATCAGTTCAGTTAAGTCAGCAAAGTGATAAGCTTAACTATTTATCCATAACATACCGTGTAAAATCAGACCAGAAGAATGTCAACATAGTTGGACTTACAATGACGCCGAATAAGTGTCCTTGTTAGCCAATAAAGGATCGACACGTATGTACAATGCTGACATTGCAGGATATGGCGTATCAGGGCACACGGCTAGAAAGGACAAATATGCACAAAGACATGACGCCTTCCTAAAGCACCCCAAATCAATCCTGCAACCTACCAAATATAGCCTGAAATTTAAATTGCTCTCCAACGGCTCTTTGATTTCGAGGTCTATAAATATGGGATCAATCTTCAGAGTGAAGACAAGAAAATTATCATCAAGCTCAAGCTATATCAAGATTTCCGCAAGAAGAACACAAAATTCAAGATTATTTTCTAAAGTGTTCATCCTTTGTTCTTAGCATAGAAATCTCATCCTCTAGCTTTAGGCTACATAAACACTAGGATAGATTTCCAGTTGGAACAACAACAAATCTTTACCCAAACCCAAAAGTTAGGTTAAGTTTGTTTTAGAAAGATTTCAGACTAGGGTTTCTAGTTCTGATTTCTAGGATCGGTTGAGTGAGAACTCTTAAAACATCAGTTGGTTGTAATGTGTTGGACTAACACAATAAACTTAGTCCAGTTGGTTAAGTTGGTGCCCCTTGTGATAGGGAAGAGTGGACATAGGACTGATTGTCCGAACCACTATAAAAATCTTGTGTGTATTTACTTGCTCTTAACTGTTTTACACAACTGCGCACAACTTATTTTAAACTGCATATATATTCTGAGTTAGGATTAGTCTGCATCAAGCAACTGATCTGATCAGTTTGACACTTTAGTCATCTGATTGAAAATAGACTGCAGAATCTGATTTCTTAAAACTGGTTTTTCACACGGGTTAAAATTAGCTTCCGAACTGATCTGCCATTAGGCGATCAGTAAATTGGATATCAGTCCAAACTGATTCACTCGCACTCTGATCAGGCAACCTGCCATCACACCTGATCTTGCACGAAAAGTTTTCAGAAGTCTATTCACCCCTCCCCTCTAGACTTCTGCCCTCACGAAACTCGTTCGGGACCTACAGGCTTTAAAGTCTTCCACAAGCACGGAGGCATCGGCCCCGCAACCCGAGCTTCATAATCAACCGCCAAGGCGTGGGACTCAGCCAACTGCCTAGTAAGCTCATCGACCCAGCCCCGTAACATCACCAGCTCCAAACAGTGCGAGTTGACTTCGGCGTGTCATTTCGTGTTCACATTCGCCATCTACAGAGCCAGTTTGGCCGACCGCTCCTAAGCAACCTTCAGGTCGGCCTCCATTTGGGACATGGCCGCGACCGCCTCTTTCAGCTTCTTCTTCTGCTCATCGAGGGCCAAGCAGGAGGTCTACAAATCCTAGTCGTTCTGCTCAACGACCCGCTCGAGGAACGTGGCCGCCTTCTGAGAATAAATCAGGGCGGTGTAGAGGTTATTCTCCTTGCTATTCCAGGAGGCGGCATGGTGGTCGTCTAGAGACCAGCACCGGGGCACGTCCCTCACAGACTGCTACAGATATCGAGGCCAGTCAGTCGAGACCCCAATGATGGGAGTCATCTTCTACCGAAGGTAGTCGGCAATAGGTGGCGGGAAGTTGACGAACCTGAAACAAAGCCACCCAATTTAGACAGTTATAGAAATGTAAGAGGAAGTGATGGGGACAGTATGGTGGTGAGACTTACGCCCCATAGCGATCGATGTTGAACCCCACAAATGTGCAGTCGCCAAAAAATTGACGACCAGATGGGGGCGGCGGTGTCGTCGGTGGGGGACGGGCGGCGAGAATCGGCTCCCGCTGAGAAATGCTCCCTCCCCCAGGAGCACGTGGGGAGTGGTTGCCCGTGCGACCACGCTTCTGGGTAGGGGAGACATCCGAGTGGGACGGGCGAGCACCCTCTCGCCCCTCTTTGGTCTTTCTTTTCTCTTTAGGGCAGTTTGAGAAAAGTTTGAGAAAAGTTGAGGGCAGGATTCCGGCGAGAAGTCATCTGTGCAGTAGTCGGGGTGATCACTTGAACTGGTATATGAGAAGCTGCAAGAAAGCGACCACAATAGTTAAAGACAGAATTCTGAAAATATTCAAACCCTTTTTAAAGAAGAGAGACTCACGAAGGAGACCGATCTCACGAGGATACGTTTGTAACCCTCCCCACAATCTCTCTGAGGAAGAATTATAGAGCTCGATGTGGCAGAATTCCCAGGGATAGTCAAAAGCAATCCGGCGGGCAGTCTCAAAATCCCAATTCAGCGGGCTCTCGCGGCAACAAGTAAACCTGCAAGAGGTACAAAGGAAATTAGATCAGTACGGAGATGCTCGACACCACCTCAGGAAGGAACCTTACGAGGAGCCCGCTCTTGGAAATCGGTGGGTATAGAAATCTCCAAGACAGAACCCGGGGAGGCGCTCTGCCATGCCCCCCCCCACAAACCACCATCGAGGGTGCTAGTTCTTGATTTTATTGACTATCCCCCACACAATCCGCCGACCAGGACGGTTCTTCAAGGCGTAATGACCCACTTGGCCATGATGGGCAACCAGCGACCAGAAGTAGTTCATCTCCATGGGCGTAGGTAGCCAATAAAGACCAGCTTGACCGAGCACCGTTAAAGTCGCCAAAAGATAACTCCACCCATTCGGAGTAATCTGCGCCGGGGCAAGGTGCCAGGCGGCCAAAAGATGAGAGATCGCCGGGTGGAATGCAAAGCGAAGTCCTGTGTCCATGACCGCCTCATGAATGGCGATCATGCCCTCTGGGGGCTGGTCGGCCCTCTCAGACCCCTCCGGACGATAAAAAAATACGTCGTTCGGAGTCTCATATTGATGATGAGCGGCGTCCAGTTCGGCCTCCGACATTACAGAACGGTACTTTTCATCATTAATGAAAAATTTAGACTTGGTCGCATCACGGATCACGGGATGAAGTGGTCAGCGGTGGTGGGACCCGACCCGATAGGCCTGATAGTCAAAAAAGTCGGGATGGTCTTGGTCGCGCCGAGCGGAGGTCTCCGGCTCTTCAGGTGGGCCATCCCGAGGGGCTCTCACACTCCGCTTTGGCGTAAGAACTTCCAGGTCCTCGAGAAGACTGAACACGTCTAGGTCAATCGGAGAGTTCCCTCTGGCGGGACGAGAAGGGCCCATATCACTGGGAAAAACCCCGCCGCTCGATAATCTGGCCGATAAAACTTCCCTCACCGGGGAATCCAACCCCGGTGAAACAGAGAAGGAAGGCTCCCCTTCCGCGTCAATCTGACCCAAATGGCCACCGGGAGGCGAATACATAATACAAAGAGTGAAATAGGGGAGAAAGAAAGGGTACACTTACCGAGAGTCGCACAAAGCACCGGAAGACGAAGACAATAGCTCGCAGAGAAACACTCGAAGAAGCAAAGGTCTGAGATGAAAGGGTCGATTTATAAGGAAGGGCAGGGGCTCGGATGTAAATACATTTTTCAAAAAATGGGGGCGAATTCGCTAAATCCCGAAAGTAACGGACGTGTGACGACCACTCGCCATCATGACCTACAAAATGACATCATCATCTGCCTTTTCGAGGCAACGGTTAAACTCACCCGGGCCCACGGATGGACGTCTCCCTAGGTCTTCGGGATCACGGACCAGGTCGACCAGGGACCACCTCGCTAGCGACCTGGGGGGCAATTGTTGTGGCCTCTCAACGACTTAGGGATGAATATTTAAATACAAATTTAATTCTAACAATTATTACTAGCATGAATTAATCCTATATTAATTCAAATAATAATTCAACAACAAATCATGCATGTAAACAGTTCACATAAATCCTACGCATGCGGAATTACTACGGGTTTACGTGAACTAACCTCTCGGAGTGACAACCATTGAGAAGATGGATCTCGTTCACACAAAAACACCAAAAGACCTTTTCAAGTATTCCCTTATCCTTGTTCAACAATCCGGTGGTAGGAAATCGCGAACAATTTAACAAAAGGAAAAATAATAAAATTATGTTGCACCACCTTTGTGGATTTCTAATTTTTCCAACACATGGAATTGCACTTGGGGATGAAAAAATCATCCCCTATTTATAATAAGGGGGTTGGACGATTTTTAGTGTAGGAATAAGGATGGAAAAATCTTTTTCTTGATCTCCAAGAAATCTTGAATATATCTCATATATTCTTTTCTCCATATTTAAAATATTCCATAAAAATCCCACCTCCTTATACTTATGAATTTTCGAAAAATATGAGGAGTAGGAATCCAAGATTTGGATCTTCTTGAATTTATGAGATATTCTTGTATTTCAATAATACATATCTTCCATAATATCTTTTCAAGAAAGTCAAGAAAATCTTTCCTCTCCTTATTTTTCTTGATTTTCGAAAATATGCTTAATAAATAACCAAGTGGGAGATTTCTTGAATTTAATGAGATAATCTTGTATTCCAAGAATACTTATCTACATTCCATAACAAAATTCAAAGAAAATCTTTCTCCCTCTTTTATTTATTATTTTCGAAATTTTTAGGAAAAATAGGCAACCATAATTTATTTTATTTTAAACACCTTTTTCAGTTATTGGACATTATGTTTGGTCTACTTGAGGGGCCTTTAGGAGAATTAAGATTGGACCTTCTAATGGACTTTGAATATCTAATATTGAGCCACAATATTATTCAAGCCCGTAAATATTAATTAATCCCACTACATAATTAATATTGCACTATCCATCTTAACCCATATTACTGTTAATATGGCTCGGTTATTATTTCCAGTGTTTAAGATTATCCAGCCCATTAATTAATTCAAGCCACTGAAATAACTTTCCTTTAATTAATATCTTTTGTCCTTGGTCAAGGAACAGTTCAAAATTATTATCCATACCGGAAACTAATTCCACTTGCAAGATTTGGTATGATAAATCTTATGAACCTCCCAAGGGGGCAAATCAAACAAGCGTACTCGCACACGATTCTTCGTAATAAATCTTAGTAATCGCATGTGACCAGTAATATTGCCCAAGATATAAATTATTGAATCTCATTTATTCTCTACCCGTCATATGTCAAAGCAATAATTACTAGCCATGCACGATCCTATTTAAGGGACGAAGATTAAGAAATAACGAACCACTTAGGTCTAATTCTTCCTAATTCAGTGCTGAAGAATTCATCCTTCTGTAGGTCCTATTCAGTGCATCAGTCATGCACTAGTGTAATCTCTTGGTCAAGACAAACCAATATGAGCCTTACACTTCAACCTTTCACGATGGATTGTTCACTTCCATCTAGGTCGTGAACAGCGTACTTTTAGTTACAAGGGACTGTTAATTTAATCTTCTGTGATCTGGTATCACTAAATTAACTACAATGTAACACGTACTGTTTATTGAACAATTATGCAGTAAATATATGTAACATTCAATGATATTTAAAGCATCAGTGATAAATAATTTATTTTAGTAAATAAGACAAAAAATTCAGTTTGGTTATACAAAGTAAAAACATACTTTCCAGTATAACCCCAACAATCTCCCACTTGTACTCAAAGTCTCCTTTTAAGTATACTACAACATATCTCGTGTAGTTCCTAATACGTGACATCTAATGTCACCTACACGAACCTAATAATATCTCCCACTTATACTCAAAGCAGATTGGCAACGGTCTTGACACCCATTCCTTCCACATGTCTCTCGAATGTGTTCTGAGGCAGACCCTTAGTGAATAGATCAGCTAGGTTGTCTTCTGACGCGATCTTTGCCACCTCTATATCTCCTCTCTTAACGATTTCTCGTATAAGATGGTATTTTCATTCAATGTGTTTGTTGGCCTTGTGGGCTCTTGGTTCCCTTGAATTTGCAACTGCTCCGGCATTATCACAGTAAACAGTAATTGTGCTGGGCAAATTCGGAACTACATCCAAGTCCACTAGGAAGTTCTTGAGCCAAACCGCTTCTTTCGCTGCCTCGCAAGCAGCTACGTATTCGGCTTCCATGGTAGAATCGGCAATGTATTTCTGCTTAACGCTTCTCTATGTCCTGGCTCATCCCCCCATGCAAAACACACTACCGGAGGTAGATTTTCTGGAATCTATGTCTGATTGGAAATCCGAGTCCGTGTAACCGATGGGGATTAGACTGTCTGACTGATAAACTAACATTCTATCCTGAGTGCTTTTCAGATACTTCAAAATGTTCTTAACTGTCGTCCAATGCTCTTTTCCCAGATTACTTTGATATCTCGCCACCATGCCAACGACAAAGCAGATATCCGATCTCGTGCACAGCATTGCATACATAAGGCTTCCGACAACCGAAGCATAAGGAATGCCATTCATGTCATCTATCTCTTTTTGTGTCTTAGGGCACATTTCCTTGGATAGATGGATTCCATGCCTAAAAGGTACGAAGCCTTTCTTGGAGTCGTGCATGCTGAATCACTCCAAGGATGTGCCCGGCTTCCCCTAAGTCCTTCATATCAAACTGTTTTGAAAGTCATGCCCTTACGTCTGACAGCACCTTTACATCATCACTAATGAGCAGAATGTCATCTACGTATAGTACTAAGAATACCAATGCAGTTCCGACACGTTTCTTGTACACACAACTTTCATATTCATTTTGATCAATCTCATACGACTTTATTACTTGATCAAAACATTGGTTCCAAGCTCTGGATGCTTGTTTGAGTCGATAAATGGACTACTTGAGCTTGAAAACTAGGTGTTCTTGGCCTTTTTCAATGATGTCTTGGGGTTGTTGCATATAGATCTCCTCTTCAAGACTTCCGTTAAGGAAAGCCGTCTTGACATCCATTTGCCAGATTTCAAAGTCGAGATGTGCAGCAATTGACAAGAGAATTCGGATGGACTTGAGCATTGCTATAGGTGAGAAGGTTTCCTCATAGTCAATCCCCTCTTTGTGAGTATAACCTTTCGCCACAAGCCTTGCCTTGAAGGTTTCCACCTTCCCGTCCAGTCCTCTTTTTCTCTTGTATACCCACTTGCAGCCAATGGGTTTGACCCCATTAAGTGGTTCGACTAGCTCCCACACTCCGTTATGATCCATAGAACCCATTTTGGCTTCCATTGTTGTTTGCCAAGAAACCGCATCCTTGTCTTGGATTGCCTCGTCGTAAGTCCATGGGTCTGATTCATCTTGACCGGGGACTAAGTCCGAGGACTCTCCTATCCCCATGAATCTCTCGGGTTGTCTAACAACCCTCCCACTACGTCGAGGTTCCGGTTGTGTAAGTGTGTCATTTGGTATGTCATCTTGTACAGTTGGCACTGTGGTTAGCCCTCTAAGCTCATTTAAGGTAATCTCACTTCTGGGCTTTCTTTCATTCATATAGTCTTCTTCCAAAAATCTAAAGTGGGTGCTTATTACCACCTTTTGATCTTCGGGACCATAGAACATACACCCTTTTGTTCCCTCGGGGACCATAGAATATAGTCGTCTTTGGGTGCTTAAATTCTTCGGGACCATAGAACATACATCCTATAAACAACCTTAATTCTGATCGAGGATCCAATTTTTCGGCTTCCTTGTCCAACACATAGGCCGGACACACCCAAATTCTCATGTGTCTCAAACTGGGCTTGCGCCCGGTCCACAATTCTTTGGGAGTTTTGGGAACCGATTTGGATGGCACCAAGTTCAGAATATAAGCCGTTGTTTCCAAGGCATGACCCCAGAATGACTTGGGTAGATCCGCATAACTCATCATTGATCTAAACATTTCTAAAAGAGTTCTGTTTCTTTAGTCTGCAACCCCGTTTTGTTGAGGGGTTCCGGGTGTAGTTAGCTGGGATACAATCCCTTCATCTGACAAGTAGTTCAAAAACTCATCGCTGAGGTACTCGCCTCCACGATCAGATCGTAGAGACTTGATTCGTTTTTCCCTATGATTCTCTGCTTGAGCCTTAAATTCTTTGAATTTGTCAAAGGTCTTAGATTTATGCTTCATAAGGAAAATGTGGCCGTACCTTGAGTAATCATAATGAAGGTGACAAAATACTCATAACCTCGAGAGACTCCAATGAACCATCTTCTACCAACCTTTGAATCCTTTTTGGATTAATATGTCCCAATCTAAGATGCCATAGAAGTGTCTCGTTCACGTCTGATGAACATTTTCTTTTATTGGAAATAGTCGATGTGTTATAGGATGCATTTCGTGAGTGGTGTGCACAGTTAATTGTGTAGAGATTGTTCAACAACGTTCCATGACAGATAAATTTATCATAAAAAGAAATGGTAACAACTTTATCAAAAGTAACCGAATATCCATCAAGGTAGAGTTTAGAAACCGAAATTAAATTCTTTCTAAAACTAGGAACGTAAAGAACATCTCTTAAAATTAAATCTCTGTCTTCAAAAGACAGGTGCACTTCTCCCACTGCTTCAGCTGCCACTCTCGTAGCATCGCCCAGTGTGATGAGGATCTCACTCCCACTAAGTTGACGGGTCCGCTTGAACCCCTGTAAAGTGAAACTAACATGATCAGTGGATCCCGTATCCACCACCCATAAATGGGAGGCATACGCCGCTAAATAAGTTTCAACAACTAGTGCGTTACAATTACCTTTCTTTCCATCTCCTTTAGGATTGGAACAGGCTGACCTCCATTGTCTTGAACCTTTGCTTTCCAAATGTTTCCTCTTGTTTGAACCTTCACTCTTGAGGTATGTTGAGCCCACTTGGTTTAGCCTTTCTTTCTCACCGTTCTTACCACCAATTGGCCAAGAAGGAAAAGAAGACCCTTTTGTAACCAAGTGCCCTTTCTTGCGCTCCTCTTCCTCTTTGACCAATGTAAGAGCATTCACTAGATCATCCACAGAGAAATCTAGATCTTCCAATAGGTACACTAGATAGGAATGATCATAGCTCTTTAGCAGAGTACGGAGTATGAAATCAACCTTAGTTTTGAAATCACATTTTTTGCCAAGAATCTCAAGTTCCTCAAAGAGAACCATAACCCTAAGAACGTGCTCCCTTGAGGTCGTTCCTTCTTCCATTTTTATCTTGGCCATTTCAAGCCTTATGCTTTGGATAGCTATATGGGCCGAATGTGAAAACCTCTCTTCGAGATTCCGTATAATGTCTGCAGCTGATTCAAATCCTTGATGAAGGCTTTTCAACAAATCAGACATATTCATCAACATTGTTTCCTTCACCAATTGATTAGTCAACTCACATTCACTACGCTTCATCTCGTCCCATATGCCAGTATCCTTAGCAGGTTTTTCGGGCTTTGGTGTGTCAAGCACCCATTTGGATTCTTGTGCAGTTAGGACAATCATAATTTTTTGTTTCCAAACAAAGTAGTTTTCACCAGTTAATTGACGGTCTTTAAGTATTGTTGTACCCGGATTATTACCGACGAACAAACAAGTATTTTAATAGGGCTCCGATCAATATTGTAACGAGAATAATAGATAACGCACGATTTGATTACCCAGTTCGTCCGTGAAATAGACTACGTCAGGGGGACACCAAGCCAGGATATTTACTGTATTATTTCTGCCTAGGATTCTAAAAGTTCGATCCTTTACAGTGTACATTACAAGTTATATTTATAGACATGGAACTAGGGTTACACTCTTCGTAGGCTTATTTTCGTGGATCAACCTTGGGCTTCCTTTCTTGTTCCGCAAGTCGCACTTATAGATACACCTTCCCCGGTTATATCCCGAAAAATCCACCTCCTTAACTACCCGAATCTTTTCCATGTTTATCTTCGACTAAGCTCGGGACTCAGTCGGTCCCGACTTCCGGATTCTATCAAGTCGCCTCGTGACCTCTTTGCCATCCCAAGTTGGCCCGCGACCTTCATGGCTTCCCATTCCTCTAGCGACTTACCAATCTCCCGAAGCAGCTTCAAGTCTTGCTCCAGCTGGATAAAGTTGGACAATGTGCTAACCATAGGACGGTCCAACTCCCGGCTTCCACCAAGTCGGGTTATTTCTCCCTACAACAATCGCCCCTCAAGATGAGGTCGCAAGCTTGCTCTGGGATCTTGTCTTGAACCATTGACGTTTGCCAACCTTTGGAAAGTCGATCTCGGGACCTGTACTCGAGTCAAACCATCGTCCTTGGGGAGTTATACGGTCGCCTCGATTTCCTAAATCAGTGCGATAAGTGACAGGATTGTACTGATGGTATAGCAGGCGGGTGACATTTCAAGCAGCGAGTCCGCCCAACCAGCGATCGCGTGCTTCCTACGCGCTACCCACGTAGCCTTAATTTCCACTGGGGACCCCAAAAGTTTGAATTTACACTTTCATCGCCCCGCCCTTCCCTATAAATAGGCCTAGGGTTTCAACCCTTGAGCCCTTCCTCTCTCTTGCTTCTGAAACCTGTAACATCCGAGCCTCTGTGTCCGCCTCTCCGGCTAGATTCCCGAGATCCCATCGCTTTTCAGGTAATCGTTCTCTCTACTTCGCATCAATGGAATCCGGTTCTAAATCTGCCCCTACGCCCCCTCCGTTCATGGTTTCAACATCATCCAACGACGACAACACGACGATCGCCGAGTTATACCACCGCGATCAAACAGAGACCGCCGCCCCTAATCCTGCCATGCCTCTGACCGTCGGTGCTTCCGGCGCCGGTCGAGACGACGATGGGGATGATGACCCAATTCTTAATGGAGTTGGATGAAATCACACACATCCTTGCCCTAGAGCCGAGTTCCCTTCGTGTGGCCGCTCCGGTGAGGGAGGAGAGGTCTGGGTCTTCTAACCAGGCCCAGAAATATGGGGCCTACTAGCGGGCCTTTGACTATCACTATTATGTCGCCCAGGCCCCATACAAGAGACCGGCCCGCGACTTCCGGAATTCGTTTAAGTCGGACTTCGTGGCATCACATTACAAGAACAGTTCAGTTCTCACCGATGGCTACGTGCAATCCCTCCGCCGCCTTTACAAGGTCCCCCGGGACGTGCATTTTTATGGGGCGACCTCTGACGAAAGTGCTGACCAACCACCGCCCAGGATGATCGCGGTTAAGGAACAGACAATGGAGGCTGGGATCCGGTTCCCGCTTCACCCGGCGATCTCCCACCTATTGGCAGCTTGGAATCAGAGTCTGACTTAGATCACTCCCAATGGATGGAGTTACATACTTTCTACAATGACCGTTCTTGGGCAGGCCGGGATTAGTTTGGCTTCCAACCCCAGGCGAGGTGGCATATGTGATGACGCCCATCTATCAGGCCGAAGGCTATAATGCAGTGCGGCTCCGTAGAGGTCGGGAGCTCGTGAGTGGAATCCCGAGTAAGATTGAGGGGTGGCATTATAAATGGTGGTTCGTCAGGGGGCGTGGGAGTCTGTGGACCCCTCGAGCACACTGCCCATCATTATCCCAATCGATTATGCCCATCGGGTCGACCACAGTGAGTTTTGCCTTTTTTCAGACTTAGACACTCGTACTGATCTAATTCTCCTCTTCTTTTGCAGTTTTCACACCCACCACTGCCGACCTTTATTGGGACTTTAAAGCGGCGTTTGACATCATTCGTGACACTCCACTGAGCTGGCGGGACGTGAATGCTTTGAACACCGAGCTTGATCGACTCAATGCCGGCATGTATACTTATCCGCAGCATTTGAACATCCGTTGCAAGTTCCCTTGCTCCGTGCTTATTACATTTTTCGATATCGACCTGACTGATTGGCTTCTCACATTTCTGCAGTTCCTAACATCCCCGTTTACCGCTGTAAGCCTCCTGCGGACGTCATGGCCTCCCACAAGAAGTCTGTTCTGGGAAAAATGAGGCGACTAGAGGCCTCCGATGCCGCCCCTCTGAGGCCGCCCCCTGTCGAGGTCGCCCTTCCAAGCTCGGTCCCTACTGGTCCCCCTGCTGTCGACAAAGGCAAGAGGAAGGCCACGGGGCCGGCTACTTCGCCCCCGACCTCGCCGCCAGCCAGTTTGCGGCCTGCCTCGCCAGCCCGAAGGAGAGGTCGACACGACGATGATGACTCCTTCTTAGGCTGGGAGGAGGAGCGGGTGAACGAGTAAGTCCTCACTACGATTTGCATGACCTTTTTCACATTAATTTCATAGCTCTGATGACTCGACTCTCTTTTACAGTCCTAAACTCGGCCCCGCCGACTTCTGCCCCGAGGTGGTTAGCTTCCTCAGGATTCCTCCCCTTCCTTCGGCCGACCTCCCCAATAAGTGGCCGGGTTACATCTCCCATAATGTGCATAACCTGCCCCGGGTGTGGACGCTTACTGATCACGATAACGCCCGTCGCCAGAAAATGACGGGCAACATGTACTCGGCCATGGTCCACACTCTTAAGGCGGCCTTTTATTTGGAGAGGACCAGTGCCCAAGCTGAAACCGAGCTCCGACATCTCCGTGAGTCACAGGCTCGTGTATCTAATCAGGCCAGAATGATCTTGGCGGCAGCCGAGACCCAGAAAGGGGCTGGAGAAAACCAATGCAGAGCACCTTCTGCAGATCTCAACCCTCGAGGGTCGCCTGGCTGAGCTGGAGAGTGGGTTGGCTGAGGAGAGGCTGAAGTCGGCCCGGGTAGAGACCGCGCTGGCGGCCGAGAAGCTGAAGACGATTCAGGCAGAAAGGAGGGCGGCCGAGGTGGAGGTCGGTATGAGGAAGGAGCTGGCCGGAGCGAAAGGGGAGCTGGACACCAGGGAGGCCCCGTTCAAGGTCGCCGAAGAGATGAACGCTAATTTTGCATACGTGATGGCCTTTGCGGGTGCCATCCGAATATGTCATCAGGCGAACCCTTCTGTTGACCTCACTGGGCTGGTCGCCGACCTCCGGGACTACGACCGGGCCAACCCTCTGGCCCCCGATGTTTTGCTGGATATCCAAGACTTGGAGGATATGGGCGTTGATCTCTCATTCTTTCCAGACCCACTACAGATCATGCGCCCTCTCCCCGACTCTCCGAAAGGTACACCTTCCGAGCCCTCGGTGGAGGAGTTGGCGACCTCGGAGGTCGTTCCTCCCGTTGTCACCGAGCCCATCGGGGAGGAGATCTCGAGGTCGGAGGTCATTCCCCCAGCTATCGACATGATTTCCGAGCCCATTGTGGAGAAAATATCAAGCTCGGAGGTCGATCCACCGGTAGTTACCCATCAGGAGCCACCTTTTGGGACGATCAACACCCCACCCTCAACTGCCCCGGCCGAGAAATATTGAAGTTGTAGCCTTACTTTTTTTTTTCATTTAATGATTGTACCGGCCTTCGGGCTTTGATTTGCGATGTACTACCCCCCCGACCTTCGGGTCTTTTATCAATGGAAGTTGTCATTTCGTTTTTCGTCTCATCTGGTGTTTATCTTATCGTAAAATAAAACTCCCATATTTTATTCCCCCCAAGTCGAGGTCACAAGCTCGTCTTGGGGCCTTGACATGAACTCGTACAACTTATCAACTTCTGGCAGGTCGGACTCGGGAAGTGTGCCTACGCCGACATCTTCTCCTCGGGGAGGCGAAATGTTGCCTCGATTCTCAGAATCGGTGTGACGGTTGACAGATCCGCAATGATGGCCTGGGTATTTGGTGGCGTCGGGCACCGTAAATTAGGCCAACCAGAAGTCGTGTTCTGCCCACGCGCTACACGTGCGCCGTCGGTGTCTTTATGGGGCCCTCGAGAGTTGGAATTTGCAACTTAACCCCCGCCTTTCATCTATAGATAAGGCGGGATATTGAGGTGTAAAACATGCATTATCTCCTCTGACCTCCCCACTCATCACCCCCAGACTTTGGTTATGGGCGATTCCGGCGAACCCCCTATTTTAGAACGTCCTCCGACAACAAGCTTCTCCTGCTCTACACTCGCGGCTTTTGGTATTCAGTCCATCCCTGAGTTCCCCCCGGTTCTGACCTTGTCCCCAACGGAGGATGACCATATGGCCATTGCCAAGTTTTACTGCCACCCTGGTGGCAGATTTGCCGCCGCCGATCGGGATGACGGGATTAGTGGTGATGGGTATTCTCTAGTCTGCAGTATGGATTTGGTAACATATATGCGAATCCGATCAGGCCAAAATGCCCTTCACAATCCATTGAATTTTTTGCACCACATATACGACACTCGTGTTCATTTAAAGCGAGAAGTCCCATTGCGGCATCTGACACTTCTTGGATGTTTTTAAAACATCCTTTTCTGATAGTTTTGCAGCATCTTCCTCAGCGACCTCCGCGTCCGAGAGCTGCTACCCAAGTAGCAATGTAGTACAAACCAAGTCGCTAGCTCGAGTAGCTCCAAATTATAGACCAAGTCGCTAACTCGAGTAGCTCTGTAGTATAGACCAAGTCGCTAGCTCGATTCCGAAAAATGTGTTGTATTGGAATGCTCTTTTTACCGACCTCCGGGTCTATTGTAATGGGGTTCTCCCCGACCTCCGGTTCTTTATCAATGAAATTCTCCTTTTTAATTCCTGTTTGTATTGACTTGATTTCCTTATGCGACTTTTGCTTAGTCCTTATCGTCTTATTTTCTATGCGACTTGTTTCTTGGACATTTGCGTAGTCGTCTTATAAAGTCGGGGGATGACCGCACAACTAGGTTGGCGATCTCGCCTCCAGTATTTCTAAAGTCACACCTCGGGTTCGCAAGTTATCAGTCATGTCTTTCATGAGACCTGCATGTTATCGATCATATGCTTTTCGTGCGACCCGTTTGGTTTCTACACAGGGAATTTTTTCTTTTAAGCAGAATAGAGAATTAATGTTACCAACAGTATTTGTTTACAACGATGTGATCAGTACAAAGGTGTAAATCTATTGATAATACTTCTTCAGATGAATTGCATTCCATGGGTATTGGGCCTTGGTCCCACCCGCTTTCTCGAGCTCGTATGCCCCATTTGGTAGGACTTTCAATATCCGGAATGGGCCCTCCCAGTTTGGACCGAGGGCACCTTTTGAGTCTCCGAGTATCTTTTTCAGCACCAGGTCTTCGACCTTGTAGCATCGAAGTCGCACCTTAGAGTTGTAATATCTCTCAGACCTCTGCTTGTATCTGGCATTTCTCAAGTTTGCCTCCAGTCGCATTTCTTCGAGTAAGTCGAGGTTCCTTTCTAGGGCCTCGTCATTATGGTCGAAAGTGACCTGGCTAGTTCGGAAGGTCGGGAAGTCGACTTCCGCGGGCACAATTGCCTCAGTTTCGAAAGCTAGCGAGTAAGGGATTTCGCCCGTTGAATTTCTGCAGGTCGTTCTGTATGACCACAACATATCTTGGAGCTCGCTATCCCATTTCCCTTTCCCCCCCTCAATCTTGGCCTTGAGCGTGTGCTTTATGATTTTGTTCATGGCCTTGATCTGACCTTTTGATTGAGGGTGGTATGGGGTAGAGAACAACTTCGTGATCTTCCACTTTTTGAAGAAGGCATCGATCTTAATACTATCAAAATGCTTTCCATTGTCTGATATGATCGCCTGAGGTAGCCCGAACCTGCATATAATGTTTCGCCATATGAACCTGATGACATGATCTTGGTCTATGGTCGCCAATGCCTCAGCCTCGGCCCATTTTGTGAAGTAATCCACCTCTACCAGGGCATACTTGACTGATCCCGGGGCCATTGGGAGTGGCTCAATGATGTTTATCCCCCACTTTGCAAAAGGCCAAGGACTGAGGATGCTTGTGAGCTCTTCTGGTGCGATCTTGATGGAGGGAGCATAGATCTGACATTTGTGGCATTTGCGGACAAAAACGATGGCATCGGCCCTTAAGGTTGGCCAGAAATATCACTGCCTTGTGGTCTTGTGGGCCAGCGACTCCCCCCCAGTGTGGTTTTTCGCATGCCCCTTCGTTTATTTCTCGAAGAATGATTTGACCTTGTTAGGGCGTAATACATCAAAGTAGGGGCATGCCGAAGCCTCGCTTGTATAACCCCCCGCTGATCATTGTGTACCGTGTGGCCCGTAACTGCAACTGCCGAGCCGAGACGCGATCCGGTGGCAAGAGACTGCTTATCAGGTACTCCATGATGGGTGTCATCCAGTTCGACACCGGGGTTTCTAATGTCGTCACAGTTACTTATGCGGTGGTTGGGCGGGATAGGTCGCTCCCTGGTTGTTGTTCCTATGGGCGCGCTCTTCTGAGGTCGTTTGACGAATTCGTCAAGCAGGCCATCTTCGTATAACCTCCAGAGTTGGGGCAATGCGGTCCTTACACTCCGGTATAGTGCGATGCCTTTCGTGAAAGTGGCAATACTTGTTGGGGTTCTGTTTGCCATTACTCTTTACTGGGTGAGGCAAGAGTAGTAGTTCGATCCTGGATCTGGGTGAAAATGTGCCCGGGGGTCATGCCCAGGGCATCCATCAACTTCACCGGAATGCTTTCTTCAAACGGCTTGAAGCTTCTGGGCGGCTTGTACTGTGAGTTGGCCTTCTTTGAACTCTTCTTGGGCTCTGCGACCTCCTTAGCCTCGGAGATTCGGGATTCCAAGAGCTCCGATGTGTGTATCAGGTCGCTAGCCCACCTCCGAAAGTCGGCGTAGCTAGTCGGGTATTCGGCCATCATGCGCCACCAGAGTTTGGTCCCCTTCTTGAGGCCGGAGACAGCCCCTAGCAGTTTTGCTTCATCCCCAATGAGATCTCCTTCCAAGATCACCTTGTCGATCCTTTCGATATAGGACCGATCAGATTCTGTGTCCTATTTGGGTGTTCATTAGTATTTGCTTCGTCGCAGGCCCAAGCGCCAGAGCGAAGAAAGTGTGTCAAAAAGCAGTGAGCGAATTTGCTCAAAAGTGTCCACCGACAGAGGTGGCAGAGAGGTGAACCATTGGTGAGCCTGGTCGCCTAGGGTCAGAGAAAAAAGCCGACATTTGGTCGCATCAGTGGTGCCCATAGAGGCCATATATGAGTTGTACTTTGCAACATGGACCCTTGGGTCCGTGTTCCCACTGTAGCGATCCAAGGTCGCGACATTAATCTTCCTTTGGGTAGCCGCCAAGGTGACCAGAGTTCCGAGTGGGGAGTCCGGGATAGCGAGGAAAGGGTCTGACCCCACTGGCCCGCTCCGATTCTCCATGCGCTCCATTAGTTGCTTGACCGTCCAAGTCAGTGCTGCGACCTGAGCATCGCGGTGGTCAGTGGTCACCTTTGCCACCGGGGGGTCGCCACGATGCATGGTCGATCCCCTGGGCAGGTCGTCGTGGTGGAGGTTCAATGCAAGGGCAAGGTCGTGCTCCACCTGATCAGCTCGACGAGGCTTGGATTGCACCTCATCTTCAACAATCCTGGGGCTTCTGGACCCCCAGGTCGCCAAGTCGGTCAAACACGTTGTTCGACCCTGCCGGCCTTCTAAGGAGCTAGCGATTGCGGACCAAGGCTTGTCTAGCCAGATTGTAGGCCAGTTGGCCTGCCAAATGCCCCTTTCGGGTGGCCTTCTTGAGGGGAGGCTGCACATCCTCGTCATCAAATGCGAGACATTTTTTGTTGAGGACAGCCATCACGGCTTTTGCGTCCTCAGAGAGTGCAGACCAGTTCCACCATCGAGGGTCATCAACGGGTCTTCACGGCGAAGAAGCGATGGAGCCGGAGCATTGAGAGCTTATAGAGGCCTCGCGCCCATCGCGGGCGTCCAGATCTTGTCCGTTCAGATTGACTTGATTGCTCGCCATTGGTATTGATCAGAGATGAGATGGGTTTTCCTTCGAACAGAGTGATTTCGTAGGAATTGTAGTTCCCACAGACGGAGCCAATTGTTGTACCTGGTTTATTACCGACTTTGATTACCTAGTTCATCCGTGATAGACAACGCACGATTTGATTACCTAGTTCGTCCGTGAAATAGACTACGTCTGGGGGCACCAAGCCAGGATATTTACTGTATTATTTCTGCCTAGGATTCTAAGAGTTCGATCTGTTACAATGTACATTACAAGTTATATTTATAGACATGGAACTAGGGTTACACTCATCGTGGGCTTATTTCTGTGGACCAACCTAGGGCTTCCTTTGTTGTTCCGCAAGTCGCGCTTACAGATACACCTTCCTCAGTTATATCCCAGAAAATCCGCCTCCTTAACTACCCGAATCTTTTCCATGTTTATCTTCGACTAAGCTTGGGACTCAGTCGGTCCCTACTTCCGGATTCTATCAAGTAGCCTCGCGACCTCTTTGCCATCCCAAGTCGGCCCTGCGACCTTCGTGGCTTCTCATTCCTCTAGCGACTTACCAATCTCCCGAAGCCGCTTCAAGTCTTACTCCAGCTAGATAAAGTCGGACAATGTGCTAACCATAGGATGGTCCAACTCCCGGCTTCCACCAAGTCGGGCTATTTCTCCCTACAACAAGTATAGAATACAGCGGATTAAAAGGTTGCGACATGCTGAACTGAATTAAATGATAATTTGTATAAGCACAAACATACCACAAGGTTCGATCACATGTATCATATTAAAATCTCAAAAAAATATGAACATGCATCAGCCAACATCTCAAAATAGTTTAAATAAGCCACGTGGGGTGGGTCATTATTTAAACACATTCAAGCAGGTTACAAACAAGAAACAGTTACAAACCTTTAATATCCAGATTAATAGTTGGCTCCCACTTGACCAATATAAAATTGACAGGGACTTCGGGGAAGTATATGCATATCAATTTTATACCTAAGTAATAACCATGATTAAATACAGAATTATTACGTTGCTTTGAACGAGCCTCATGGGGAGGGTCATTGTCGCCACTAATAATAACCCACAATCATCCTTACGGAATTTATTCATGTGAAATCTATCTTTTGGCCGTCCCGTGGGGGGAATTTCTCCAAATGAATCCACAAATAAATAAATCATGGAGGTCAAAATTAATTCAATTTTATTATCCGAAATAAAATTGTCAATTAATTGTTTAAACATACTTAGTAATTTTCGAAGGTGAGATTTTTCAAAACATTTTCTCATGCATCGCATATTTAAACACAATTTAAATAAGCACAACAAATTGCAAAATATCAAAACAAAATTAAACACATTGGGCACATATATCCAATTGTCACTGTTAAATTTTGTCATGTCTTGATCTTGAGAAATCGTCTTTATGGCCTTCTTCGTTCGTCTCAAAAAACTCCCACTTGACCTTCTCGAAAAAAATGCCTCGTCAAGCCATGTCACCGACCAGCTCGCAGGTCAGAGTGCATGCCTTGCACTCCCCCGGCCGTGTCGATCGGTTCGCGGGCATCGCCACAAGATAAGCACTGGGCGACGTCGCCAACAAATTTCGACACTTCTCAAGCCCGGAGTTAGTCGCGTCCCCATCGCCCCAAGACAAGCACTTTCGCTACGCCCAGCCCATGCCGGATCCCGCCCCACGCCAGACGCCTCGCCTTAAAGCGTCCGTCTTAAGACCAGTAGCGCACGGGCTAGGGCATTCGCCGCCCGAGGATTTAGAAATACGCCCGCGCGCCCGGCCGATCCGATCCACGCAGCTTGGCCCCGCCTCACCCGCAGTGTGTGCCTTCTTTGGCATGTTTTGCGCGATGCACACCGCTTGCACCTAGTTCCGGATCTCGTCTTTTAATTCTTCGTCTCCACCTCCATTTCCGATCCGGTTACAATTTATTTGCAAAAATAAATAAACCTAGATCTAGACTAGTCTATTACATTTAATGAATCAAACAAATCCTAATCTACTCGGGGATTTTCTCACGAGGCAAAACGAATTCGAACGAATCGAATTAAAAACCACAATTTATATGCATGCATAAATATAAACATTCGTCAAATACCATGACAATTGGATACCTGCAAAAAAAAAATCTAGCAATTCTACTATCCAATTTCAAATTTAATGAAAATGAATTAAATTACAATTTAAAATTCAGAGCCCGAAACCAAGGCTCTGATACCAGTTGTTGGGGAATTAATTGCCCGGTTCTATTCGAGATGAATATTTAAATACAAATTTAATTCTAACAATTATTAGTAGCATGAATTAATCCTATATTAATTCAAATAATAATTCAACAACAAATCATGCATATAAACAGTTCACATAAATCCTACGCATGCGGAATTACTACGGGTTTAAGTGAACTAACCTCTCGGAGTGACAACCGTTGAAAAGATGGATCCACACGCCAAAAGACCTTCTCAAGTATTCCCTTATCCTTGTTCAACAATCCTGTGGTAGGAACTCGCGAACAATTTAACAAAAGGAAAAAAAATAAAATTATGTTGCACCACCTTTGTGGATTTCTAATTTTTCCAACACATGGAATTGCACTTGGGGATGAAAAAATCATCCCCTATTTATAATAAGGGAGTTGGATGATTTTTAGTGTAGAAGTAAGGATGGAAAAATCTTTTTCTTGATCTCCAAGAAATCTTGAATATATTTCATATATTCTTTTCTCCATATTTAAAATATTCCATAAAAATCCCACCTCCTTATACTTATGAATTTTCGAAAAATATGAGGAGTAGGAATCCAAGATTTGGATCTTCTTGAATTTATGAGATATTCTTGTATTTCAATAATACATATCTTCCATAATATCTTTTCAAGAAAGTCGAGAAAATCTTTCCTCTCCTTATTTTTCTTGATTTTCGAAAATATGCTTAATAAATAACCAAGTGGGAGATTTCTTGAATTTAATGAGATAATTTTGTATTCCAAGAATACTTATCTACATTCCATCACAAAATTCAAAGAAAATCTTTCTCCCTTTTTATTTATTATTTTCGAAATTTTTAGGAAAAATGGGCAACCATAATTTATTTTATTTTAAACACCTTTTTCAGTTATTGGACATTATGTTTGGGCTACTTGAGGGGCCTTTAGGAGAATTAAGATTGGACCTTCTAATGGACTTTGAATATCTAATATTGAGCCACAATATTATTCAAGCCCATAAATATTATTTAATCCCATTACATAATTAATATTGCACTATTCATCTTAACCCATATTACTGTTAATATGGCTCCCGGTTATTATTTCTCGTGTTTAAGAATATCCAGCCCATTAATTAATTCAAGTCACTGAAACAGTTTTCCTTTAATTAATATCTTTTGTCCTTGGTCAAGGAACGATTCAACATTATTATCCATACCGGAAACTAATTCCACTTGCAAGATTTGGTATGATAAATCTTATGAACCTCCCAAGGGGGAAATCAAACAAGCGTACTCTCACATGATTCTTCGTATTAAATCTTAGCAATCGCATGTGACCAGTAATATTGCCCAAGATATAAAGTATTGAATCTCAATCATTCTCTACCCGTCATAAGTCAAAGCAATAATTACTAGCCACACACGATCCTATTTAAGGGACGAAGATTAAGAAATAACGAAACACTAAGGTCTAATTCAGTGCTGAAGAATTTATCCTCCTGTAGGTCCTATTCAGTGCATCAGTCATGCACTAGTGTAATCTCTTGGTCAAGACAAGTCAATCTGAGCCTTACACTTCAACCTTTCACGATGGATTGTTCACTTCCATCTAGGTCGTGAACATCGTACTTTTAGTTACAAGGGACTGTTAATTTAATCTTCTGTGATCTGGTATCACTAAATTAACTACAATATAACACGTACTGTTTATTGAACAATTATGCAGTAAATATATGTAACATTCAATGATATTTAAAGCATCGGTGATAAATAATTTATTTAAGTAAATGAGACAGAAATTCAGTTTGGTTATACAAAGTAAAAACATACTTTCCAGTATAACCCCAACAAGAGTGACCAGTGAATGCGGCGACCAAGTTATAGCGAGCAACCGAGGGGAGACCACCTAGGCCTGGTCGCCTCAACCCAACGACTTTCCCGTAGATACAGGGTGGAATTATGGGATAAGATCGCGGACATTTATGGAAGGCAGATCTTCAGGGCATAATCTGGGAAAGTCCAACTAAGGGCGAGATTCATGCCGAGAAGGAAGGAATCTGTTCCCAGCCAGCGAAAAACCCTAGGAGGCCGAGGGTTCCGGCCCATGAAGAGAGAAAAACATAGCTCACAGTCTATAAATGTATGTTGTAATGCACATTGTAAGGGGACGAAAAGTCTTAGTTATTAGGTACATATTATAAGAAAATTCCTGGCCTGGTATTGCCCCCGGACGTAGCCACATTCGACGAACCGGGTCACCAAATCGTGTGTTCCTTCCTATCCGTATTCATTATCGCCATTTTGTGAGTGATTGTTCATACGATCGGATAATTTTGACTATAACAATGTTGATTTTAACTCTTATTGTTTAACAACTAAAATTGACGTTGTTTTCTGTACAATTAAGGTTATCAGCCACTTCAATTGTTTTATGTATACTCACTTTCATAACTTGATTATTAGTAAGTTTTGTAGTAAAATATTCCAATTATCACAATAACTATTAAACTGGGGAATATGTCTTATGAATAAATTTTGATGGTCATAAATCAATGTTTCTGCGAAAAATAAGTCAAAGTGAAATAGTAATATATTATATGATTTTATTTACAAGACTTTTATCTTGCAAACTCTCTTAAGGGATGTCCTCTTTTAGTAACAATGTCTATTCAGTATTTTCTAAAATCTCTAATTAAAATGAAAATTTGCTGATACATAAATTTTAATGTTCATAATTAATTGTGTCTTTCTAAATATGGTATTGTTAGATAATATCAAGATCCATTTCATCTATGTCGCTACAAAGAAAATAATTACACAAGGGAATCAAGATTTCGAACATCTTCAAATTCAAGATGTACGATGCAACATTATATTATATTTAATTTTATGGAAAATAATATGAATTCTTTATTATGAATAATTATATCTTTCGATGGTGCCCAGTTAATTTGGTTATAGCTTCAGTTTTCCTCAAATAGAACGCCAAATGCAATCTCATATTTAGAATGTGTATGTTGATTTCCGTAAAAAATAAAAGGCAACATTTGTCGGTGAAGTTGTCCTTATTATTAATACAAGAATTTATGTTAATTAAATTGATTGTTAATTATTACTTTACATTAAAATAGTCTGGTGATTTAATTATTCATCGTATACCAATCTTATAGTTCATGTTGATTAAATTGATTGCTACACAATTTATATTGGTTTTATTATTTCTTTTGCAAGTAATACTTACTAAAATTGCAGATCTATTTTCTTTAAGATATACGTTTATTTAAGACTCTTAATTTTTGTATTCGATACAAATGTTATATCTGATGAATAATGTCAAATATGTGTGTTAGATCACAAAAATATTGTCGACGACAGCGTGCTCGGATTCGATTGAAACTTTTACAAAAAAATAGAAATCGAACGTTTTATGTTACAAGGTGTATTTCAATGTTAATTATGTAATTTTGTAAGCATCTATTGATAATATGATTTTTTTTGAATATACGCTTACCCAATGTTATATTTAGTCACACTTGATTATAGGTTAATATTAGCTTGAAAAGTTACACACCTATTGTCAATAGGGATTCATGTTAATTAAATTATTGTCTTTTTGAAACTTAATTATAGGCCAGAATTTTGTAATAATTAGACGGTAAATTGAAGTTATATTTGAGATTTCTAATTCAAATTAATCAATAAAATTTTATTTCTATAAAAGTTCAACCAATCGAAATAGAGTTATAACTTATACGTAAAATGATATAAATTTAAAATTATTAATAGCTACAATTAGATCTAATTCATGAATATTTTTTAAAGATTTAGAGAAAACGATCATTATAACACCCTTTTCAAAATTATAGTATCTGACGATTTATCATTTTCGAATCGTAAAATGTGCATATTGCATTTAAAAATTTCGAGATAAAGACTCTTAGGTCCAAAAAATCTACTACACTAACTCATAGGTCCAAAGAAAAAAAATAGTACTCCTAGGTCCAAAACCCTATTTCAAATACCCATAATACCCCACCCTCAATTCTCTCTCCTCACTCAATAATCAACCGGCCCCCTTTCAATTTCTCTCATTTCTATTCTTTCTCCATCTCTCTCTAACTTTTCAACTCTTTCTCTCTCCCAAAATCACCACATCACCTTCCCCCAACCCAAACCACATCCGTCCCTCTCTTCCGGCGAATCCCCACGGCGCCGCCCCTCCCCCAACAGTGTTGAAACCTCCTTCCCCCAACAGATCTGCGCCGCTGGTGGCGGCGAAGAAGAGGTCCCACCACCGCTGCCACCCCCGATCTTGTGCGCGGTAGATCTGTGTGATTTTCACGACGCACCGCCGCCAATTTTTTCTGGGTTTGTTATATTTTAGTAGTTTTCGAGGTTTTAGTTCATGGGTTTTGTGTGGTTTCAAGTTGTTTCTGCTGATGTGGTCGAGTTTTGGGTTTTGGTTCTTGATAATTTTTTGTTCGGATTGAAATTTTGGGATATTGTGTGTTTTCTGTGTGTTATAATTTTTTATTTAGATCTGGGTGTTTTCGGCATTTTCCGATTTATTTAGTTAAGTGTTGGGAATGATTTGTTAGTTGGAGCTAGTTTATTTTACTAAAAAACGAATCTTGCATTTTCTACTAAAATCACAAATTTTCTGGTAAATTTCTTGATATTTATCAATTTTAAATTTGAGATGTATATGTTCATATGCAGTGTTTGGCATGAACAAAGGGAGGTGAATAGATCTGATTGTATTTGCTTCTTAATTAGCAGCTTTGGTTGAAGATCTGAAAATTTGGAAATGGAGGTGTTTATGTTTTTGGTTTTTTTTAGTAGCTTGTATGGAGGAATTTGGGTTTGTGTTTTATGGATTTTTTATTTTTTTAAAGATGTACATTATATTTTTTGAATATGTTTTTCTGATTTTTTTTAAGAGATGTGTGTAGGCCCCAAACGGGTTTCGTGATGGCAGAAGTCTAGAGGGGAGGGGTGAATAGACTTCTGAAAACTTTTTCGTGCAGATCAGGTGTGATTGCAGTTTGCCGGATCAGAGTGCAACTGAATCAGTTTGGACTGATATCCAACTACTGATAGCCTGAGGGAAGATCAGTTCGGTGTCTATCAGTTTAACTGATTGTACGGAAGCTAGTTTATACCCGTGTGAAAAACTAGTTTATAACAAATCAGATTCCGAAGCTGTTTTCAATCAGCTGACTGTGGAGTCAATCTGATCAGATCAGTAGCTTGGTGCTAGCTGATCCTAACTCAGAATATGTATGCAGATTTAATCAAGTTGTGTGAAATAGTGTAAAGCAGTTAATCAAACAAGTAAATGCACACAAGATTTATAGTGGTTCGGACAACCAGTCCCAGAAATCTAACACCAACATATATTTATAGAGCTCTCACTCAACCGATCCCAAAAATCAGAACTAGAATCCCTAGTCTGAAATCTTGCTAAACAAACTTAACCTAACTTTGGATTTTGGGTAAGATTTGTTGTTTGTTCCAACTTTGAAATCTATCCTAGTATTTAAGTAGCCTAACAGCTAGAGGATAAGATTTCTGTGCTAAGAACTATGGGATGAACACTTAGAAAATAATCTTCAAGGTTGTGTTCTTCGTGCGGAAATTTTGCTATAGTATATGAGCTTCTTGATAATTTCTGTTGTTCACTCTAAAGAGTAATCCCATATTTATAGATCCCGAAATCAAAGAGCCGTTGGAGAGCAATTTGAATTTCCGGCTATATTTGGTAGATATGTAGGATTTGATGTGATGTGCTTTAGGGACGGCATGGCCGAAAGCATGGATAGTTGTCTTTTATAGCCGTTTGACCAAGCAGCACCAAATCCCATATTGTCGGCTCCGTTCATACGTGTCTTGTTCTTATTGGTTAACAGAAACACTTTTCAGTGTTTGTTCTACCAACTAAAGTTAACATTCTTCTTGTTCAGATCAACAACGTATGACTTGAGAGAACAACCTGGACTAGCTTGTCGTCAACTGTCTTTTTAAATTCAGCAGTCAGGTTGGTCACGGTTTGAGAGAACTGATCTTTGATTGCTTCAATCTGGGAAATAGCCAATTCTCGTTGATCCGTTATTTCTTTGAGGCCAATCTGCCTCTGATCAGCTATTGTGTTTCTAGGTTCATTAGCCAACACTCCCTCAACTTCTTCTTGCAGAAGATCTTTAAAACATGATCTGGTCTCCTGAAGTTAACCAGCGGTGATGTGTGTTGCAGGAATATTTTGTATCACCTGATCATTTCCAGTTGTTTGCACCTCTAGTGGCTGGTCATGAACTGCAGCACCAGTTCCACTATCATCGGCAACTCCCACATCCTTCATAGGATCACATTCCTTAGGATCATCTTCCTTAGGAGTTTCTGCAACAGCCTCCAGTTCAACTTGTTCAATTATTCCCAGCTTTCTGTGGATCAGAGCTTTGATCGCTTCAATAGATTATCGATTTAATTTGGTGATCCTACCTGAGCGGATTTCTTCATGTCAAAATATCAAAATCTGCGAATGCATCAGCACCTCCCATCTGTTCAATAATGATCATGAACTCTGAGAAGTTCTTCAAACAGAGATCTTTCCAGGTGAGGATCTCCATTACTTCTTCCCGAATAACAGGATGGGCTTCCAACTCCAGGTACAACTCATCAATTTTGCGTTCAATTCTCATTCTGGCCATTCTCCCGGTGATGGTCTTGGATGATCTGGACTTAGGAATCAACTGTTCAGATCGATCAGGTTCAGGTTGATGAGATGTGGAGGGTTCTGGTGGTGTCCGAGTAGCTGGATGTTGGTTGATTGGCTGAATCTGCAGAGGTTCTGCAGTAGGGTTGGGTTCTATAGCGACTCTTGCGATCGGATTCTGCAGAAAGTGATCTTCTTGGTTGTGAACAGGTGAACTTTTAGGTTATGGCGGTGAAGAGAAGGAGAGATATGCTCGATGGCTAAAAGTCCGAGTGGTGAATTAGCGAGATTGGGGTGATGGAGATCTTTCATCCCTTGCTCCTCCCTCTGATTGCTCTGGCGAGCTTTCAACTTGGGAAGCCTGCCTGTCTGATTTTTCAGTTGATCTCTGTGGCACATCAGGCTGATCTGGCGCTCCTTCTTCATCTGACTCGTCTTCTAGAAAAAAGAGTCATCTTTGGTCTATTTTTTTCTTTGGCCTCTTCTCCGAGCCTTTACCGTTTATCTTCTTCTTTTGAGGAGCATCGATTCGCGACGTATTTGTCTCCTTGTTCTTCCCTTTCTTAACCTTAGGGGGAGTGGGCCGCATATCATCATCTGTCGGCCCATAGATGGCAGTTGTAGTTGAGAGAAAGGCCTTGTAGAACTTCAGTCCGTTCTGATCCCATTCAACATTGGGCATCTTGTCCTTCAGAATGACTGGAACCTTGTTGAGATTCCGATTCTCTTCTTCAGATAGACTTGTCTCTGTTCACTAACTCCAAATTTGTCATGTTCTTGGATCAGAATAGCCTTCAGAAAACCATGCCAATTAATATTTTTTGCTCCGTCGATAATAGCGGCCATGCTATACATTTTGACAGCTGTTAATCCATCTGGGCTGAAAGAAATACCCATAATTGTTTTTGACAGAATGTCAAACAACAGACGGTATTTCCTTTTCTGTCTGGTGCTTATCAACCTCTCTGAAGAGTTCATTTTTTATCAGTACGTCTTCATTCTCCCTGTAGTGAGCAGGAGAGATTTTTCCTTTGGGCAGGTTGAACAGTCGAGTTATATCAACATTTGTAAGTCTGATATCCTCTCCATTTACTGAAGAAATCAGTTCGTCTCCAGGATTTTCCGTGTCCACCTGCAAATTCCTCAAGAATTCTAGTGCCTCATACTGCATTACTGGATTGCAATGAGCAGCATAATATTTTTTGAGATTGCACCTTCTTAGAATTTGTTCCACCTCCATTGATTCTGGATCCCGTGTAACACCAAACCTTACAAATTTGTCTTCAACAATTTTGGTTGCCAAATCCGCATAGTTACACATAATTTTGCCCAATCCGTGAGTAGCAATCTACAACAAGATAGATTCGATTAATAAGTTGTGCATAACTATAAAGATATCACATATTGATTATCAGACCTAGTAACCGATGGATACATACAGATTCCAAGAGATAATAAGGCATAACACAGGATAACATAAGTAGACGTAATCTATATGATCAATGGATTTTAGGAAAGTAATTCATCAAATAGCCAGAAATTACCAGATTCTGCTTTTCGATTTTGAAATAGGTTAAATCGCAAGAAACACGTTGAAGTGCAGAAAGGTAACTGTGAGTTTGCAGAGAATAAATCGCAAGAATTTTGAGAAAAGTATTCTGCTAGGGTTTTGATGAAGCTTATAAAAAGGAAGGAGGGAAAATCGAGACTAGAAGATCAAACGTTTTAAAAGGATAAACGATCCAGATTGAGCGATTTTGATCGTGTGGTAAGGATATGCACGCGCGATTGCCTTTTAGATTTTAAAAACACATTTAGTGGCATTTAATACATATACCCTACGTCCGCATTAAAAGTATTTGTACAGTAAAGGCAAATATTATCAGATAATTTCAAATATGTTAGCAGTAAACAAAGAAACTGAAATGCGTATCTGGTTGACTGGTATTCTAATCAGTCAATACCACTTGAAGTCTGTTTGTACCACTTGTTGATCTTAGTTTTCTGCCAAATCCTTATAATTTCCCAACTGTCCCGTTAAACTGATCTGTTCCACGTTGAGTCTGATATTCCCTTTTTCTGATCCTTCCTGATTAGTTGAAGTTCCTCCTTCAACTGTTATCTCTGATTAATTATTGACTAATTTATATGATTTGTTGAGGTGTCATACTCAACTGATCTTCCTCATCTAATCAGTCTCTTATTTAATCAGATTTCAGTTGACCTATTCTGATTCTACTCAGATCAAGTCAATTCTTGGGATAAGTGTTACCGCCAAAACCTATTCTTGAAAAACGGATAGTCGTCTCGATTCCCTAAGTCGGCACGATTTTACATTCGTAATAATAGTCTGGGTTCTTTGTGATATCAATCGTCGTAACCTCATCCAATCATCAGTCGCGTGTCTCCTACGCGTTGTCCTTGCGGTGCTAATTTCTCTTAAGAGTCTTGAGAAATTAAATTTGTACCTATACCCCTGTTTTTCTTCTATAAATAGATCTGGGGTTTTAGGCAAATAACACAACATAAACCATTCATCTTCTTTATTTAGCTTAAACTCCATGTTTCCCGATGAACCCTTATTTCCGGTGAAACTTCCGGCAAAAACCTTTAACCCTTTTCAAATGATTTCAGCTTCTCAAATCAACCCTGTGTGTCCCTTATTACTTCTTTCGTTGTCATCGAAGATTACACATACGATTATTGCCAAGCTTCTCTACCACCAAGGCGGAGGATCTGCTATCGCAAATGAGAAGGCACTTCTCCTAACCGTATGCACCTTGTGTGCCTATCGAGATGACGGAATTAGCATCAACAGACTCAGTCTTATACAAAACATGAGTTTGGTATACGATCTTGATCAGACAACAACTGATCATAGTATATAAAACTCAATATTTACATGTGACACTTGTGGCCATATGGTCTTTGGACCACATCTTTGGCACTTGTGTCCCATTTAACAGCTGGAGAGCCCATTGATTTTAGGACTAGGGGCTCCTGGCTTAGAAATCCTTCAATGCCGCTCTCGCTCCTCACTCTGAAGCTCTGAGGGTGGCTTAGGATTATTTCAAATCCTCTCACACCCCTTTTAGGGTTAAGTGGGGGAAAATGGAGCATCAGGCTCTAAAATCTTTAAAGCCTATCTCCCCCCTTCTAGGGTTAGGTTTTACGGTTTATGGTTTATCTAATGACCTCCGGGTCCTTTTGCACTTGTAACTTGTAATGTAAATCTGACCTCCGGGTCTTTATCAATGAAAAGTTCTATTATTTGTAGCCTTAATCTTATACAACTTGCTTGTTGAACATAGCTTAACCGACTTACAAAGTATAAAACAACCAAACTGATCAGATCCTTTAATCTGAAATGCCTTAATCTGATCAGTTCCTTGTCTGAACAGATAAAGCCTTCTCTTATCAGTTCCTTGACTGATCTTCTGATCAGTTGAGATATATAACTCAACTGATTCCTCTTACCCGGGTTAGTCTCTTAACCAACTGGTTCTGGAGACTAGTCCACCAAACATTTCTGGTGCACTTTCTCCGAGATGCAGAAGCCCTAGCTCATTGCATAATTCTCTGAATCTGATCTCAGCTAGTGGCTTGGTTAAAATATCAGCTTTCTGTTTATCAGTATGGATCTTTTCCATTATGATATTCTTCTTTTCAACATGATCTCTTATAAAATGGTGTCTGACATCCACATGCTTGCATCTTGTATGTAGAACAAGATTCTGAGTGATTGCAATAGCACTATTACTGTCACAAAATATAGGTACGTTCGTAGCTATAATGTTATAATCCCTCAGCTGTTGACTAAGCAAGAGCAGTTGGGAGCAACAGCTTCCTGCAGCCATATATTCTGCTTCAGTAGTAGATGTCACAATTGATGTCTGCTTCTTTGAAAACCAAGAGATCAGTTTACTACCTAAAAACTGACATGTACCTGAGGTTGACTTCCTGTCAATTCTGCAACCTCCATAATCAGAATCAGAATACCCACTAAGCTCTAGATTATCATCTGATGGGTAAAATAAACCAAGGTTTACTATCCCCTTCAGATACTTAAGAATCCGCTTAGCTGCTTCCAGGTGGCTTTGCATTGGATTTGCCTGAAATCTGGCACATACACCTACTGCAAAAGTGATATTTGGTCTGCTGGCAGTCAGGTATAGTAGAGATCCAATGAGAGCCCTATATTCTTTCTGATTAGTTTTCTGACCATTCTAATCTGGATCCATCTTGAATCCAGTCATCATAGGAATTTTGGCTTCCTTGCAAGTTTGAACTCCGAACTTAGCCAATAAACTCCTAGTGTACTTCGCCTGGCAGATGAATATCCCTTCTGTACTTTTCTTAACTTGTAAACCCAGAAAGTAACTCATCTGACCCATCATGGACATCTCGAACTTCCCTTGCATCAGCTTGCTGAATTTTTCACATAAACTCTTGTTGGGAGATCCGAAGATGATGTCATCCACATAAATCTGAACCATCAGAATGTCTTCTCCATCTTCCATTCGAATAAGGTTCTGTCCACTATTCCTTTAGTGAAACCACTGTCTATCAAGAACTGAGAGAGTGTATCATACCAAGCTCGAGGAGCTTGTGCTTTTCTTAAATGGTACACCTGGTCGCCTTTTTCAAAGCCTGGAGGTTGTTCAACATAAACTTCCTCAGCTAGTACCCCGTTTAAGAATGCACTCTTAACATCCATCTGATACACAATAAACCTCTATGGGCAGTACATACCAGAAACAGCCGAATGGCTTCCAGGCGAGCGACTGGTGCAAAGGTCTCATCATAATCAATTCCTTCTTATTGTGAATACCCCTTAGCAAAAAGTCTTGTCTTATTTCTGGTTATGACATTATTCTCATCTATCTTGTTCTTGAATACCCACTTTGTGCCAATCACATCTTGATGAGTTGGTCTGTCCACCAGTTTCCAAACCCGATTCCTCTCAAACTGTTCAAGTTCCTCTTGCATGGCTAGAATCCAGTTTGCATCTTGTAGAGCTTCTTCTACTTCAGTTGGTTCCTTCAAAGACAGATAAAAACAATACATGGCACTTTCACCAATCTGATGTCTAGTTTTAACTCTATCAGATGGGTCTCCGATGATCAGATCAGTTGGATGACTGGTTACCCAAGTCCTTCTTTTTTAATTTGCATCATTTTGGAGAACATCATCCTCTTCTGATAGTAGTTCATTACTAGTGATTGGGAGTGGTGTAGAATTATGATCCACTTGACATGGACAAGTCTCAGCTGATGTTGGAATCATCATGTGCTGATGTCTGTCCGTAGGAACTTCAGGTGTTCCCCCTGAACCAGATGGTTCAGTTGATACTGTCTCAGCTGTACCAGCTTCTTCATTGACAGTTCTACGTACCTTAGGGTCTGATTGACCTGGTGAATCAGCAAGATCAAGTTCTTGAATATACACTATTACGTGTTCTGATCCTTTTTCCTTGATACTTACCAGATCTATTTTCTGCGCATCAGGTACCGGTTGATCTGGTACTGCTTGTTCTGAGGCAGCTTTCTCTTGTTCAGAAGATGTCTCATCAAAGACCACATGAGGTGTTTCTTCCCCAACTAGGTTTCGCCTGTTGTAAACCCTGAACGCCTTGCTGGATGAGGAATATCCTAAGAATATACCCTCATCTGACTTGGCCTCAAAAGTCTTCAATTGAGTCTTCCCATTGTTGTGTATGAAAACACTTGCACCCAAAAACATGGAAGTAAGAAACATGAGTTTTCTGCCCTTCCACAGTTCATAGGGTGTTTTGTAGTGAGCCTTAGTCAGATAGCATCTGTTCTGAGTGTGGCATGCAGTATTGATGGCTTCTGCCCAGAAACGGCTTGGTGTTGCATGTTCAGCTAACATAGTGCGAGCAGCTTCTTTGAGTGTTCTGTTTCTCCGTTCTGCTACACCATTCTGTTGTGGCGTTCTTGCAGCTGATGTCTCATGTTGTATACCAAACTTAGTGCAAAAATCAGTAATAAAAGAATTCAGAAATTCTGTACCTTTATCAGATCTTATTTTCACTATACTGACACCCTTCTCATTATGTAATTTCTTGAGTAGCTCGGGTATCTTTGTTGTTGTCTCATTCTTCTTATGCAAGAATACAACCCAGGTAAACTTGGAATAATCATCCACGATTACCAGAGTATATTTGCGTCCGCTGAGACTGACTGGTGTAACTGGTCCAAATAAGTCCATATGGAGCAGTTGCAATACTCTGCTGGATGCTGGTCCAGGGATTCCTTTGAATGAGCTACACACGGGCCTTCTTGTTTTGTGTAAGAGCTAAGAAGATGTTTGCTTCCAGTCATGTGCCTTGAGCATCCACTATCGATGTACAAGATAGTTGCTTGTACACCTCCTTGAGCATCCCTAGGTTTTTTATTGTAAGGGTAGGTACGACTGCTACCATTAAAAGATTCATATCTTATTGGCATATCTGGTTTTAGCAGTTTACCCTTGACTTGCCTGTTAGGCAGCTTGACCTTATTAGGTTTCAAATCAGATTTCCCCTTTTGAGGTTGTCTTTTCTGATACCTAATTTGCTGATCAGGTTGAGGTTTCTTCAGAAGAACTGGGTTCTTCTGTTCATTCCTCAGCTGATGCTTGATCAGTTGGGGTCCATTTATGTTCCCTTTCTGATTTGGCACTTGCCTTACTTGTTCAGCAGGTCTCTTTCCCTTATTAGATACAGATTTTGCTTTATGTGTATCTATATCAGAAACTCGTTTGATTACACCTTTTTGAAGTGAATCAGACGGAGCTTTTGAGGATGTAGAAGGGTTTTCATACCCAATTCCCTTCTTATTAGTTGTCGTTCGAAAATTGTTGTTCATATCCTGAACGGTTTTCGAAGATTTCGTGAAAACCTCTATTTTCTTACGTAAACTATCCTCAGTTACTTTCAGACTCTCATGTAGTCGGAAGAGATCATCAAACTTGGCTCGTAAGATTTTAAAATCATCAGCTTGTTGTTTATTGATAGCTAGTTGTTCTTTAATCTGCTTCTTCTGATCAGAAGAATTATCTTCCAGAACTTTCAGTTCTTCAGTTATCTTCTGAGCAGCTTCAGCTGATTTTAGTTCAGCTGCTTTACTGACAGCATTTTCCTTAACAAGTTGAGTATTTTTAATCCTTAGTTTATCGTTTTCGGCTTCCACTATCGTATAAGTGTCTACTGCGTTAGAGAGATCATCAAGCAATTGCTCAGAATAGAGTTGCAGGTCAATCTCTCCAGCAGGTGTGCTAATCATAGCTGGTGTGGAAACTGAAAGAACAGAAGGTTTAGAGGTTACCTCAGATTGGTCTTCCTCCTTAGCCATGAGACAGCTATCGTATCCAGAGTGTACAGCTTTCTCTCTTAAGCATCCACCAGGGCGGGACTCTTTCTGACAAGACTTCCAGCTGGAAAGTTTGGATCACCTCCAACACCTGGGTTGTCATGGTGATGATGATGGGTCCTCGTTCAAGAACTTTCATCATCCTGCTGCTTATTGATCCCAGATGGTTGCTCATGTATATCGTCCAATCTGCATACTCATCAATGGAAAATTTAGGTAAATCATGATACATACCCGAAGTAATATCCATGCTGATCGTGAGTTTGAAAACAAATGAGATTTGAAAAGGTTTTTCAAGATCAGTTCAAGTGACCACAAAGGTTCTTCCTCAAAAACCAATGATATTCAAAGCCAGTGGTCCGTAGAACCACTGCTCTAATACCACTTATAGGTCCCGAACGGGTTTCGTGAGTGCAGAAGTCTAGAGGGGAGGGGTGAATAGACTTCTGAAAACTTTTTCGTGCAGATCAGGTGTGATTGCAGTTTGCCTGAGCAGAGTGCAAGTGAATCAGTTTGGACTGATATCCAACTTACTGATCACCTGAGGGCAGATCAGTTCGGTGTCTATCAGTTTAACTAATTGTGCGGAAGCTAGTTTATACCCGTGTGAAAAACCAGTTTATAACAAATTAGATTTCGAAGTTGTTTTCAATCAGCTAACTGTGGAGTCAATCTGATCAGATTAGTAGCTTGGTGCTAGCTGATCCTAACTCAGAATATGTATGCAGATTTAATCAAGTTGTGTGCAATAGTGTAAAGCAGTTAATCAAACAAGTAAATGCACACAAGATTTATAGTGGTTCGGTAAACCAGCCCTACGTCCACTCTTCCCTATCACAAGGGGCACCAACTTAACTAACTTAACCAACTGGACTTAGATTATTGTGTTAGTCCAACACATTACACCAACAGATATTTATAGAGCTCTCACTCAACCGATCCCAGAAATCAGAACTAGAAACCCTAGTCTGAATTCTTGTTAAACAAACTTAACCTAACTTTGGGTTTTGGGTAAGATTTGTTGTTTGTTCCAACTTCGAAATCTATCCTAGTATATAAGTAGCCTAACAGCTAGTGGTTAAGATTTCTGTGCTAAGAACTATGGGATGAACACTTTAGAAAAATAATCTTCAAGGTTGTGTTCTTCGTGCAGAAATTTGGCTATAGTATGAGCTTCTTGATAATTTCCGTGTCTTCACTCTGAAGAGGAATCCCATATTTATAGACCCCGAAATCAAAGAGCCGTTGGAGAGCAATTTAAATTTCCGGCTATATTTGGTAGATATGTAGGATTTGATTTGACGTGCTTCAGGGAAGGCATGGCCGAAAGCATGTATAGTTATCTTTTATAGTCGTTTGACCAAGCAACACCAAATCCCGTATTGTCGGCTTCGTTCATACGTGTCTTGTTCTTATTGGTTAACAAGAACACTTTTCAGTGTTTGTTCTACCAACTAAAGTTGACATTCTTCTTGTCCAGATCAACAACGTATGACTTGGTGAAACATCAGTTACCACCTGGTGTGAGCTGACCTGATCAGTTACAACTGATCAGTCTACCTGATAGAGTCTTCTGGAGCCAGTTGTCTTAGCTCAACTAACAGACTCGGCTGATGTAGGTCTTCTGGTCTGATCTTCTGGTAGTCATCTGATCTTCAGGTCTTCTGAATTTGAGTTTCATGACTTCACTCTGATCATCTGACTTTATCAGATCGTTTGATCTTTTGTCTTTCCCTTGCCTTATGGCCTTCTGACTTCAGCTGGTCTTTTGTTCTCAGCTGGTCTTTAGATCTGACCTATACATATTGAGTTCCCCCTCAATATGTGACCTATCTTATACATCAGTTGTTCTATACAATAATTATCAACTGGTCATCTTATAACTAGTATTTAAAAACATCAGTCAGCTAACAGGTCTGACTGGTCCTATTACATGTGTTTTGGAACTTTCATCAAAACTCTAAATTTCATCAAGACATCTGTCTCATGGCTAAGGAGGAAGACCAATCTGAGGTAACCTCTAAACCTTATGTTCTTTCAGTTTCCACACCAGCTATGATTAGCACACCTGCTGGAGAGATTGACTTGCAACTCTATTCTGAGCAATTGCTTGATGATCTCTCTAACGCAGTAGACACTTATACGATAGTGGAAGCCGAAAACGATAAACTAAGGATTAAAAATACTCAACTTGTTAAGGAAAATGCTGTCAGTAAAGCAGCTGAACTAAAATCAGCTGAAGCTGCTCAGAAGATAACTGAAGAACTGAAAGTTCTGGAAGATAATTCTTCTGATCAGAAGAAGCAGATTAAAGAACAACTAGCTATCAATAAACAACAAGCTGATGATTTTAAAATCTTACGAGCCAAGTTTGATGATCTCTTCCGACTACATGAGAGTCTGAAAGTAACTGAGGATAGTTTACGTAAGAAAATAGAGGTTTTCACGAAATCTTCGAAAACCGTTCAGGATATGAACAACAATTTTTGAACGACAACTAATAAGAAGGGAATTGGGTATGAAAACCCTTCTACATCCTCAAAAGCCCCGTCTGATTCACTTCAAAAAGGTGTAATCAAACGAGTTTCTGATATAGATACACATAAAGTAAAATATGTATCAGATAAGTGAAATAGACCTGCTGAACAAGTAAGGCAAGTGCCTAATCAGAAAGGGAACAAAAATGGACCCCAATTGATTAAGCATCAGCCGAGGAATCAACAGAAGAAACCAGTTCTTCTGAAGAGACCTCAACCTAATCAGCAGATTAGGTATCAGAAAAGACAACCTCTCAGGGGGAAATCTAATCTGAAACCTAATCAGGGTCAGCTGCCTAACTATGCAAGCTAAAGGTAAACTGCTAAGACCATCTATGCCAAAAAGATACTAGTCTTTTAATGGTAGAAGTCGTACCTACCCTTATAATTAGAAACCTAGGGCTGCTGCACCTGAGCCCCACTGGGTTAAAAGAAGACAAACAGCAAGGAAAAATCCCAAGTCTTCTGATTCACCCAAGGCTCGCACAAATAATCATACTGATCAGAATGCATATGAAGAGATGTATGATTATGTAGATGTTTATGGGAGACAAATCAGGCCTTCGGATCTATCTGATTACAATAGAAGTGCCCTGTTTGTATGGATCCCTAAAACCAACTCTAACCCCTCAGGACCCAATCCTAAAGGGGTACCTAAAGCCTGATTTAATTGCAGGTTCGCGTGGGTTTGGCCAACAAAGAAGGTGTACAAGCAACTATCTGGTACATCGATAGTGGATGCTCAAGGCACATGACTGGAAGCAAACATCTCCTTAGCTCTTACACAGAACAAGAAGGCCCGCGTGTACTCTTTGGTGATGATAACTTTGGTTTTACCAGAGGATTCGGAACCTTTAAGTATGATGATGTACAGGTTACTGGAGTCTCGTATGTCGAGGGTTTAAAACATAACCTGTTATAAGTTTCACAATTCTGCGACAACGGATTCAGTGTTGAGTTCTCGACTGATTTGTGTACTATCAAGAATCGAGCTACTCAACAGATCTTGTTAACTAGTTCAAGGAAAGGTACGATTTATACAGCAGATTGGAACAGTTGTCCAAGAAATGCATGTCTGATTGTTAAGAGTTCAAAAGGTAGCAGTTGGCTCTGGCACAAGAAAATGAGTCATCTGAACTTTAAAACTCTTAACAAAATAGCAAGGATGTCCTTGGTTGAGGGTCTTCCGAATGAGGTATTCTCTAAGGATCAGACATGTGTCGCATGTCAAAAGGGAAAATAGGTTAAAGCCTCATTCAAGGGAATCCCTGGATCAGCATCCAGCAGAGTATTGCAACTGCTCCATATAGACTTATTTGGACCAGTTACACCAGTCAGTCTTAGCGGATGCAAATATACTCTGGTAATCATGGATGATTATTCAAAGTTTACCTGGGTTGTATTCTTGTATAAGGAGAATGAGACAACAACAAAGATACCCGAGCTGCTCAAGAAAGTACAAAACGAAAGTGTGTCGGCATAGTGAAAATCAGATCAGATAAAGGTACAGAATTTCTGAATTCTTTTATTACTGATTTTTGCACTAAGTTTGGTATACAGCATGAAACATCAGCTGCAAGAACGCCACAACAGAATTGTGTAGCAGAACGGAGAAACAGAACACTCAAAGAAGTTGCTCGCACTCTGTTAGCTGAACATGCAACACCAAGCCGTTTCTGGGCAGAAGCCATAATTACTGCATGCCACACTCTGAATAGATGCTCTCTAACTAAGGCTCACTACAACACACCCTATGAACTGTGGAAGGGTAGAAAACCATGTGTTTCTTACTTCCATGTTTTTGGGTGCAAGTGTTTCATACACAACAATGGGAAGAGTCAGTTGAAGACTTTTGAGGCCAAGTCAGATGAGGGCATATTCTTAGGATATTCCTCATCAAGCAACGCTTTCAGGGTTTACAACAGGCGAACCCTAGTTGTTGAAGAAACACCTCATGTGGTCTTTGATGAGACATCTTCTGAACAAGAGAAAGCTGCCTCAGAACAAGCAGTACCAGATCAATCGGTACCTAATGCACAGAAAATGGATCAGCTAAGTATCAAGGAGAAAGGATCAGAACACGTAACAGTGTATATTACAGAACTTGATCTTGCTGATTCACTAGGTAAATCAGACCCTAAGGTACGCACAACTGTCAATGAAGAAGCTGGTACAGCTGAGACAGTATCAACTGAACCATCTGGTTCGGGGGGAACACCTGAAGTTCCTACGGACAGACATCAGCACATGATGAGTCCAACATCAGCTGAGACTTGTCCATGTCAAGTGGATCATAATTCTGCACCACTCCCAATCACTAGTAATGAACTACTATCAGAAGAGGATGATGTTCTCCAAACTGATACAAATCAGAAAAGAAGGACCTGGGTAACCAGTCATCCAACTTATCTGATCATCGGAGACCCATCTGATAGAGTTAAAACTAGACATCATATTGGTGAAAGTGTCATGTATTGTTGTTATCTGTCTTTGAAGGAACCAACTGAAGTAGAAGAAGCTCTACAAGATGCAAACTGGATTCTAGCCATGCAAGAAGAACTAGAACAGTTTGAGAGGAATCAGGTTTGGAAACTGGTAGACAGACCAACCCATCAAGATGTGATTGGCACAAAGTGGGTATTCAAGAACAAGAGAGATGAGAATAATGTCATAACCAGAAATAAGGCAAGACTTGTTGCTAAGGGGTATTCACAATAAGAAGGAATTGATTATGATGAGACCTTTGCACCAGTCGCTCGTCTGGAAGCCATTCGGTTGTTTCTGGCATATGCACCCCACAGAGGGTTTATTGTGTATCAGATGGATGTAAAGAGTGAATTCTTAAACGGGGTACTAGCTGAGGAAGTTTATGTTGAACAACCTCCTGGCTTTAAAAAAGGTGACCAGGTGTACCGTTTAAGAAAAGCTCTTTATGGCCTGAAACAAGCTCCTCGAGCTTGGTATGATACACTCTCTCAGTTCTTGATAGACAGTGGTTTCACTAAAGGAATAGTGGACAGAACCTTATTCTGAATAGAAGATGGAGAAGATATTCTGATGGTTCAGATTTATGTGGACGACATCATCTTAGGATCTCCCAACAAGAGTTTATGTGATAAATTCAGCAAGTTGATGCAAGGGAAGTTCGAGATGTCCATGATGGGTCAGATGAGTTACTTTATGGGTCTATAAGTTAAGCAAAGTACAGAAGGGATGTTCATCTGCCAGGCGAAGTACACTAGGAGTTTGTTGGCTAAGTTTGGAGTTCAAAACTGTAAGGAAACCAGAATTCCTTTGATGACTGGATTCAAGATGGATCCTGATGAGAATGGTCAGAAAACTAATCAGAAAGAATATAAGGCTCTCATTGGATCTCTACTATACCTGACTGCTAGCAGACCAGATATAACATTTGTAGTGGGTGTATGTGCTAGATTTCAGGCAAATCCAATGCAAAGCCACCTGGAAGCAGCTAAGGGGATTCTTAAGTATCTGAAGGGGACAATAAACCTTGGTTTATTCTACCCATCAGATGATAATCTAGAGCTTAGTGGGTATTCTGATTCTGATTATGGATGTTGCAGAATTGACAGGAAGTCAACCTCAGGTACATGTCAGTTTTTAGGTAGTAAACTGATCTCTTGGTTTTCAAAGAAGCAGACATCAGTTGTGACATCAATTACTAAAGCAGAATATATGGCTGCAGGAAGCTGTTATTCCCAACTGCTCTGGCTAAGTCAGCAGCTGAGGGATTACAACATTGTAGCTAAAAACGTACCTATATTCTGTGAAAGTAATAGTGCTATTGCAATCACTCAGAATCCTGTTCTACATACAAGATGCAAGCATGTGGATGTCAGACATCATTTTATAAGAGATCATGTTGAAAAGAAGAATATCAGAATGGAAAAGATCCATACTGATAAACAGAAAGCTGATATCTTAACCAAGCCACTAGTTGAGATCAGATTCAGAGAATTATGCAATGAGCTAGGGCTTCTGGATCTCGGAGAAAGTGCACCAGAAATGTTTGGTGGACTGGTCTCCAGAACCAGTTGGTTAAGAGAATAACCTGGTTAAGAAGAATCAGTTGAGTTAGGTATCTCAACTGATCAGAAGATCAGTCAAGGAACTGATAAGAGAAGGCTTTATCAGTTCAGACAAGGAACTTATCAGATTAAGGCATATCAGATTAAAGGAACTGATCAGTTTGGTTGGTTCATACTTTGTAAGTCGATTAAGCTAATGTTCAACAAGCAAGTTACATAAGATTAAAGCTTCAATCGCATAAGGAAACAGAAAATACACAACAATGAAATAATAGAACTTTTCATTAATAAAGACCCGGAGGTCGAATTTACATTACAAGGTACAAGTACAAAAGGACCCGGAGGATAGTACATAAATCCTAAACCATAAACCCTAAGCCTAACCCTAGAAGGGGGGGAGAGAGAGGTTTTAAAGATTTTAGAGCCTGATGCTCCCATTTTCCCCCAACCCTAAAAGGGGTGTGAGAGGCTTTGAAATAATCCTAAAGCCACCCTCAGAGCTTCGGAGTGAGGAGCGAGAGCGGTATTGAAGGATTTCTAAGCCAGGAGCCCCTAGTCCTAAAATCAATGGGCTCTCCAGCTGTTAAATGGGACACAAGTGCCAAAGATGTGGTGCAAAGACCACATGGCCACAAGTGTCACATGCAAATATTGAGTTTGATATATGATGATCAGCTATTGTCTGATCAAGATCGTATACCAAACTCATGTTTTGTATCAGACTGAGTCTGTTGATGTTAATTCCGTCATCTCGATAGGCACACAAGGTGTATACGGTTAGGAGAAGTGTCTTCTCATTTGCTATAGCAGATCCGTCACCTCGGTGGTAGAGAAGCTTGGCAATAATCGTATGTGTAATCTTCGATGACGACGAAAGCAGGAATAATGGAAGGACAGGGTTGATTTGAGAAGCTGAAATCATTTGAAAAGGGTTAAAGGTTTTTACCGGAAGTTTCACACGAAATAAGGGTTCACCGGAAAACATGGAGAATAAGCTATTAAGAAGATAAGTATGGTGAATGGGTTATGTTGTGTATAAATCATTGGTCCAATTTATAGAGGCCAAGCAGGGGTGCAAGTGCAAATTTGATTTCTCAAAGCCTTTTAGAGAAATTGGCACCGCAAGGACAGCGCGTAGGAAACACGCGAATGATGATTGGATAAGCTTACGACGATTGATATTCCAAAGTATCCAGAATATTATTACGAATGTTAAATCGTGCCGACTTAGGGAATCGAGTCGACTCTCCGATTTTCCAAGACTAAGTTTTGGCGGTAACACTTATCCCAAGAATTGACTTGGTCTGAGTAGAATCAGATTAGGTCAACTAAAATCTGATTAGAAAAGAGACTGATCAGATGAGGAAGATCAGTTGAGTATGATACCTCAACAAATCAGATAAATCAGTCAATAAGTAATCAGAGATAGCAGTTGAAGGGGGAACTTCAACTGATCATGAAGGATCAAAAAAGGGAATATCAGACGCAAAGTGGAACGGATCAGTTAAACGGGACAGTTGGGAAATTATAAGGATTAGGCAGAAAACTAAGATCAACAAATGGTACAAACAGACTTCAAGTAGTATTGACTGATTACAATACCAGTCAACCAGATACGCATTTATGTTTCCTTGTTTACTGTTAACATATCTAAAATTATCTGATAATATTTGTCTTTACTGTACAAATACTTTTGTGACGCATACCCTGCAAATTATTTAATGCGGACGTAGGGTATATGTATTAAATGCTATTAAATGTGTTTTTAAATCCAAAAGGTAATCGCGCGTGCATATCCTGACCACAGGATCAAAACCGCTCAATCTGGATCGTTTATCCTTTTCAAACGTTTGATCTTCTAGTCTCGATTTTCCCTCCTTCCTTTTATAAGCTTCATCAAAACCCTACCAGAGTACTTTTCTCAAAATTCTTGCGATTTATTCTCTGCAAACTCACAATTACCTTTCTGCGCTTCAAAGTGTTTCTTGCGATTCAACCTATTTCAAAATCAAAAAGCAGAATCTGGTAATTTCTAGTTATTTGATGAATTACTTTCCTAAAATCCATTGATCATATAGATTACGTCTATTTATGTTTTCCTGTGTTATGCCTTATCATCTCTTGGTATCTGTATGTATCCATCGGTTACTAGGTCTGATAATCAATATGTGATATCTTTATGGTTATGCACAAATTTTAATCGAGTCTATCTTGTTGTAGATGGCTACTCACGGATTGGGTAAAATTATGTGTAACTATGCGGATTTGGCAACCAAAATTGTTGAAGACAAATTTGTAAGGTTTGGTGTTACACGGGATCCAGAATCAATGGAGGTGGAACAAATTCTGAGAAGGTGCGATCTCGAAAAATACTGTGTTGCTCACTGCAATCCAGTAATGCAGTATGAAGCACTGGAATTCTTGAGTAATTTGAAGGTTGACATGGAGAATCCTGAAGAAGAACTGATATCTTCAGTAAATGGAGAGGAGATCAGACTTACAAATGATGATATATCTCGACTGTTCAACCTGCCCAAAGGAAAGATCTCTCCTGCTCACTACAGGGAGAGCAAAGACGAGAGGCTGACAAACACCAGACCGTAGGTTTTATCAGGTCTATGTTGAGAAGGAAATACCGTCTGTTGTTTGACATTCTGTCAAAAACAATTATGGGTATCTCGTTCAGCCCAGATGGATTAACAGCTGTAAAAATGCATAGTATGGCTGCTATTATTGTTGGAGCCAAAAATATTAATTGGACTGGTTTTCTGAAGGCTATTCTGCTCCAAGAACATGACAAATTTGGAGTTAGTGAACAGAGACAAGTCTATCTGAAGAAGAGAATCAGCAATCTCAACAAAGTTGCAGTCATTCTGAAGGACATGATGCCCAATGCTTAATGGGATCAGAACGGACTAAAGTCCTACAAGGTCTTTCTCTCAACCACAACTGCCATCTATGGGTCGACAGATGATGATATGCGGCCCACTCCCCCTAAGACTAAGAAAGGGAAGAACAAGGAGGCAGCTACGTCTGCAACTGATGCTCCTCAAAAGAAGAAGAGAAAACTTGTAAAGGCTCAGGAGAAGAGGCCAAAGAGAGTAAAACAGACCGCCATGACAATTTTTCTGGATGAAGAGTTAGAAGAAGATGAAGCGCCAGATCAGCCTGATGCGCCACAGAGATCAGCTGAAAAATCAGAAAGGCAGGCTTCCCAAGTTGAGAGCTCGCCAGAGCAATCAGAGGGAGGAGCAAGGGATGAAAGTTCTCCATCACCCTAATCTCTCGCTAATTCACCACTCAGACTTCTAGCTACTGAGCATATCTGTCCTTCTCCTTCACCTGCTCGCGAACCTGAAAGTTCACCTGTTCGCGAACCAGTAAGATCACCGGCTGTAGAACCGACTGCACGAGCTGCTACAGAACCCAACCCTACTGCAGAACCTCTACAGATTCAGCCAATCAGCCAACATCTAGCTACTCAGACGCCACCAGAACCCTCTACATCTCATCAACCTGAACCTGGTCGATCTGAACAGTTGATTCCTGAGTCCAAATCATCCAAGACCATCACCACAAAAATGGTCAGAATGAGAATTGAACGCAAAATTGATGAGTTGTACCCGAAGTTGGAAGCCCATCCTAATATTCGGGAAGAAGTGATGGAGATCCTGACCTGGAAAGATCTCCGTTTGAAGAACTTCTCAGATTTTATGATAATTATTGAACAGATGGGAGGTGCTGATGCGTTCGCAGATTTTGATTTTGACATGAAGAAGTCTGCTCAGGTAGGATCACCAGCTGAACTGATAACTGCTGAAGCGATCAAAGCTCTGATCCACAGAAAGCTAGGAATAATTGAACAAGTTGAACTGGAGGCTGTTGCAGAAACTCCTAAGGAAGATGATCCTATGAAGGATGTGGGAGTTGCCGATGGTAGTGGAACTGGTGCTGCAGTTCATGACCAGCCACTGGAGGCGCAAACAACTGGAAATGATCAGGTGATGCAAAATATTCCTGCAACACACATCACCACTGATCAACTTAAGGAAATCAGATCTTGTTTTAAAGATCTTCTGAAAGAAGAAGTTGAGGGAGTGTTGGCTAATGAAGTTAGCAACATAATAGCTGATCAGAGGCAGGTTGGCCTCAAAGAAATAACGGATCCACGTGAATTGGCTATTTCCCAGATTGAAGCAATCAAAGATCAGTTCTCTCAAATCTTGACCAACCTGATCGTCAACTCATTCTTACCCTCTCCACTGCCGTTGAATCTGTCAAGACTAAGCTGATCTCAAAGATTCAAAATATATCTACTCAAGCTCAAGGTTTATCTGTTGAAGATCTTAACAAGGCCATATCAGTCAGCTTTGGATCTCTGACTTCCCACCTGAATACTCTTTTTGATCAAACCAGAAAGGGGGAAGGACAGGTTGAGAAACCAACTGACTTCATCACAACAACAGAAGAACTGATTCAGACAGTTGAATCCTATGGCCAGAGACTAGACTATCTGGATCTGTTTGCTAATGAAGTTTCTGGGAAGATGGAGAAGTCAAAGGCAAGAAAGTTAGATGCGGGTGCTGGGACATCAAAACCTGTACCAGCCACTCAAACTAAGAGAGTCACGAGAAACACAGCTAGCCAGATACAGGATGATAAGGAACTGTCTGAGAAACTGACTAAGGAGCAGATTGCTGAAGAAGCTCGTATTAGTGAAGAAGAAAGAAGGGCAGAAAAATTGGCAGAGGCAGAAGACCTGAAAAAGAAATACAGATCGAGGGCGAAGAAAGGCAGAGCCGGAAAATCTGGGACAGAACCTCAGTTGCCAGCTAGAGTTGATGAAATCATTTCGAAAACTGCTGCACATACTGATAGGTTCGAGGAATGGAATAAGATCAGAAGTGAATGGCTCCTGAATGCATTTGTTCTGGACCTAGTGCCACAAGAAGAATCACCAGATTCGGAATTTCACCAGATTCTGAAATATCTGGAAAATGAAGCCAGAATAATCAATGTGAAAATATCTCGTCAAGAGTATGACGTGATGGACTTCTCGAAGAAGACATATGGCTCATTTGACAGACTGACATTTCAAAGGTTCTATTTTGACATCCTGAACAAAGCTCGCATAACTGATCCTCAGCAGATCAATGATGTCAAATGGAAGCTATATCGGGTATTCAACGTTCCTCAGGATCAACGAGAAATGCCAGAGGGATATAAGCCAAGAGATTAAAGATCAGAAGACTGTTTAGGATCAGCTGAATTTAAACTCAAACTTTTCTGATGTAACCTGAAATCGATAAATTTACTGAATGAAAAGTTTATTCTTTTTCTGATCCTAAGACAAAATCTCATTGCCTTCTGATTATGTGTTCTTTACTGTTTTATATTTATCAACTGTGTTGGTTTCTCAAGTGTTTTGGTTTCATCAAAAAGGGGGAAATTGTTGGGAAATTTAGAGTTTTGATGAAAATTCCAAAACACATGTAATAGGACCAGTCAGACCTGTTACCTGACTGATGTTTTTAAATACTAGTTATAAGATGACCAGTTGATAATTATTGTATAGAGCAACTGATGTATAAGATAGGTCACATATTGAGGGGGAACTCAATATGTATAGGTCGGATCTAAAGACAAGCTGAGAACAAAAGACCAGCTGAAGTCAGAAGGCCAGAAGGCAAGGGAAAGACAAAAGATCAGACGATCTGATAAAGTCAGATGATCAGAGTGAAGTCATGAAACTCAAATTCAAAAGACCTGAAGATACGATGACTACCAGAAGATCAGACCAGAAGACCTACATCAGTCGAGTCTGTTAGTTGAGCTAAGACAACTGGCACCAAAAGACTCTATCAGGTAGACTGATCAGTTGTAACTGATCAGGTCAGCTCACAACAGGTGGTAACTGATGTTTCACCAAGTCTTACGTTGTTGATCTGGACAAGAAGAATGTCAACTTTAGTTGGTAGAACAAACACTGAAAAGTGTTCTTGTTAACCAATACAAACAAGACACGTATGAACGGAGCCGACAATACGAGATTTGGTGTTGCTTGGTCAAACGACTATAAAAGACAACTATACATGCTTTCGGCCATGCCGTCCCTGAAGCACGTCACATCAAATCCTACATATCTACCAAATATAGCCGGAAATTCAAATTGCTCTCCAACGACTCTTTGATTTTGGGGTTTATGAATATAGGATTCCTCTTCAGAGTGAAGACACGAAAATTATCAAGAAGCTCATACTATAGCCAAATTTCTGCACGAAGAACACAACCTTGAAGATTATTTTTCTAAAGTGTTCATCCCATAGTTCTTAGCACATAAATCTTATCCTCTAGCTGTTAGGCTACTTAAATACTAGGATAGATTTCAAAGTTGGAACAAACAACAAATCTTACCCAAAACCCAAAGTTAGGTTAAGTTTGTTTAGCAAGATTTTAGATTAGGGTTTCTAGTTCTGATTTTTGGGATCGGTTGAGTGAGAGCTCTATAAATATCTGTTGGTGTAATGTGTTGGACTAACACAATAATCTAAGTCCAGTTGGTTAAGTTGGTGCCCCTTATGATAGGGAAGAGTGGACGTAGGACTGGTTGTCCGAACCACTATAAATCTTGTGTGCATTTACTTGTTTGATTAACTGCTTTACACTATTGCACACAACTTGATTAAATCTGCATACATATTCTGAGTTAGGATCAGCTAACACCAAGCTATTGATCTGATCAGATTGACTCCACAGTCAGCTGATTGAAAACAGCATCGGAATCTGATTTGTTATATACTGGTTTTTCACACGGGTATAAACTAGCTTCCGCATAATCAGTTAAACTGATAGACACCGAACTGATCTGCCCTCAGGCGATAAGTAAGTTGGATATCAGTCCAAACTGATTCACTTGAACTCTGATCAGGCAAACTGCAATCACACCTGATCTGCACGAAAAAGTTTTCAGAAGTCTATTCACCCCTCCCCTCTAGACTTCTGCCCTCACGAAACCCGTTCGGGACCTACAAGCACTAAGACTGTCTTTGTTAAACCAGTGGCATGTAATAATCTTCTTACTGAAGAACAGCCCAGTGTTTTAGACAAGGGTAAAGGACATATGGCTTCAGAAAAACTGAAGGTTTAGGGAAGAAAGCCCAAACCTCAGGAAAAGACTAGAAAACCTGAACACTGTTGGGGAATTAATTGCACGAATCTATTCGGGATAAATATTTAAATACAAATTTAATTCTGATAATTATTACTAGCATGAATTAATCCTATATTAATTCAAATAATAATTTAACAACAAATCATGCATATAAACAGTTCACGTAAATCCTACGCATGCGGAATTACTACGAGTTAACGTGAACGTACGTCTTGGAATAACAATGGCCTCGTTGATTAGACACACCAAAAAAACCTTCCCAAGTATTCCCTTAATCCTTGCTCGACAATCCGGTGGTAGGATGCTCGCGAACAATTTACAAAAGGAAAATAAACTTTGTTGCACCACCTTTGTGGATTTACTAATTTTTCCAGCACATGGAATTGTACTTGGGAATGAAACACTCATCCCCTATTTATAGAGTTGAACATGCATCAGCCAACATCTCACTTGGGGTTTAAATAAGCCACGTGGGGTGGGTCATTATTTAAACTCATTCAAGCAGGTTATAAACAAGAACAGTTACAAACCTTTAATATCCAGATTAATAGTTGGCTCTCACTTGATCAATATAAAATTAACAGGGACTTCGGGGAAGTATATGCATATCAGTTTTATACCTAAGTAATAACCATGATTAAATACAGAATTATTATTTCGCTTTGAACGAGCCTCGTGGGGAGGATCATCGTCGCCACTAGTAATAATCCACAATCATCCATCTGGAATTTTTTCATATGAAAGCTATCTTTTGACCGTCCCGTGGGGTGAATTTCTCCAAAAGAATTCACAAATATAAATAAATCATGGAGGTCAAAATTAATTCAATTTTATAGTCCGGAATAAAATTGTCAATTAATTATTTAACATACTTAGTAATTTTTGAAGTTGAGATTTTTCATTGGGCAATTCTCATGCAAACACATTTAAACAAATTAAATAAAGCACAAGAAATCACAACAATAAATCAAGCAAAGCGGAAAAATAAACATATTGGGCACAAATTATCCAATTGTCATGGTTTGATTTTTCTTGGCTTGATTTCGAAGAAATGTCATCTTGAGTTTCTTTCACTCGATCGTCTTGAAAAGAACTTCGTCTCGAAACGCCCACGCCTGGTAGCTGGCCAAGGATGCACGCGCATCCGTCACACTTGGCCGAAAGTCATCCACGCGGCCACAAAGACGCCCTCGGCGGGCAGATCCCACCAGTGCTCGGCACACCTCGGCCGACTCGGCGGTGGCGTATCGATTCTTCGCCAGATCCGCTCGGGTCCATTCGGCGTGCGGAATCCCAGCGTCCCCACGTGTGCTGTAGCCGCCCGCCCGTCCGTACGCCGCCGCTTCGCGTGGTCGCGTAGCCCATCTACAAGAGCGCCGGTGTCGTCGCCCGTCCACGTCACTGGCGTCTGTGCCATTTCGCCTCGATGCCTAACGCCGTGCCCATCCAAGATGGTGATGTCGTCGTCGCAAGATGCCTCCCTTTTAATGCGTTTCGCCATTTACGCACGTCGGCCACGCGTCACGGTTACGGATCTATCCTTTAATTCTTCATCTACACCTCTGTTTCCGATCCGGTTACAATTTATTTACAAAAAATAAATAAACCTAGATCTAGACTAGTCTATTACATTGATCAAATCAAACAAATCCTAATCTACTCGTGGATTTTCTCACGAGGCAAAACGAATTCGAGCAAATCGAATTAAAAACCACAATTTATATGCATGCATAAATAAACACATTAAATTCCATGACAATTGGATACCTACAAAAAAGATCTAGCAATTCTACTATCCAATTTCAAATTTACTGAGAACGAATTAAATTACAATTTAAAATTCAGAGCCCGAAACCGAGGCTCTGATACCATTTGTTGGGGAATTAATTGCACGGATCTATTCGGGATAAATATTTAAATACAAATTTAATTCTGATAATTATTACTAGCATGAATTAATCCTATATTAATTCAAATAATAATTCAACAACAAATCATGCATATAAACAGTTCACGTAAATCCTACGCATGCGGAATTACTAGGAGTTAACGTGAACGTACCTCTTGGAATGGCAATGGCCTCGTTGATTAGACACACCAAAAAAACCTTCTCAAGTATTCCCTTAATCCTTGCTCGACAATCCGGTGGTAGGATGCTCGCGAACAATTAACAAAAGGAAAATAAACTTTGTTGCACCACCTTTGTGGATTTACTAATTTTTCCAACACATGAAATTGTACTTGGGAATGAAACACTCATCCCCTATTTATAGAGTTGAAGTGGCCTGTTGGGAGATGAATTTAATAAAGATATGATTTTGATTAGATCCCAAAACCCCTGAGTATGACATGTTCAGAATAATCTTGATAGTTAAGTCATGATTCAGTTTTAGAGTATTCGGGATGTTATCTGCAAAATGTATAGTCAGCAGATATAGATCAGGATAGGATCTGAAGATTCTGAAGAACTCAGTAAGTTTCTGAAGAAACCGAAGTTTCAAGATGAAACCGAAGTTTCAAGTTTCAAAGATGAAACGAAGAAATCAAGTCTCAAAGGAGAAATCGAGATATCAAGACTCAAGATGAAATCGAGATATCAAGACTCAAGATGAAACTAAGATATCAAGACTCAAAGATGAAATCAAGAATCAAGACTCAAAGATGAAGACTCAAAGATATCGCCAAGACTCGAAGATATCAAGACTCAAAGATGAAATCGAGGAATCAAGACTCAAAGATGAAGACTTCAAGATATCACCAAGACATCTCAGAAGACTCGTAAGACGCCAAGACTCGAAGACCTCAAGACTCGTAAGACTCAAGACACGTAACATGTAAGATCAAGAATCAAGATCAAGAATACTAAAGGCACAAGAATCGCTAAAGAGTCAAGAATGTAATCAATGCTCAAGATAAACCCAATGTTCCGAGGCACTGAACATATCTATCTGAATGATGCAATACTGAGAAGATCGCGATTCCTTAGAATAATAGATATTTTTCAAGACATTCAAATGCTGACAAAAGGAACTAAGACAAAGTGTTGTTAAGGTTATATCAATTCAGAGATTGTAACCAAAAGAGCTGTTGAATTGTCTACCTTTAAACTGGATACAAAAGTCAAAAAGAGGAAGACAGCACTGTATCAGACTGACACTGACAGCGACAGGTCGCTGAAAAGATGTCAGAAGTACTAAGTTCCAGACTACAAAAAGTGAAGACCGGCTACATGAAAGGCTATTGCCTAAAAAGTGTTAGGGAGTGTCAAACCCTAAATATAGCCGTTTCTCACACACCATAAGAGGAAACTCTCGGAGCTATCTCTCCAACAGATAGTTTTTCAAGAGTGACCTTGGTGTATGCCTATAAATACTTGTGACCTTCTACATTGAAAGGTTACGGGAAATTTGTAAGCAACTCAAGAGCTCAAACTTATTATTGGAAGTTGAAGCACTCGAAAACCCAAGAATTTCCCAAGTGCTTTATATCGAAGAGAGCTCATTCCACTAAGCCTAGCTTGATAAGATATATCCAAAGCTTAGTCGAGATATCCTAGCCTTTGCATTGTGGACGTAGGAGCTTGAGTCTCTAAACCACTATAATCTGCTGTGTTCTTTGCTTTCTGTTTTGCTTGATTTATCTGTTGCATTACTTTGTCTTGAAAGCATATTTTCACAGATATTTTAGTTGGAATCAATCCACTGAAAGTTGCATATAAATTGAATCACAACCTAATCACTATTCCATTAAAGGAAGGTTTTCAGCAAAAGCTTAAAACAAGTATAAACTAAGGGCCAACCATTCCGCACATCTGAGTAGCTAGAACAGATAGTTACCAAACTGAACTTACTCTTCTAAGGGTTCAGTATGTTAGTTATCTGATCCAAGCAACTCAGGATCTCTGAAAACTCAGGACTCAGTTGGGATTATCTGAGGTATCTGAAAGCAGTACAGGATCACTGTCTCAGATAGACTTTGACTCATAGCGATTTGTGCTTCTCAGGACCAAATCATCAGGACAACCTGACCCAAGCTGAACTCAGTAAGAAAAGTTTTAAAAACACTGAACACGTGTATTCCCCCCCCATACACGTGTAAGACTCGTTTGCACCAGGACCAACAAGTGGTATCAGAGCGGGAGTTCAAAAGATCACTATTTTTAGGTGATCACCTGGACTGATCCAAAATTTTTTTAAAAAACCGTCTCTGCAGTGGTTCGCTTGACCACTAGCTTTGTTGACCAAAGTTTAAATTGCTTAGACTCCCGTGGTTTTCTAAACAGAAATAATTGCTGAATTTTTTTTTAAATCTCAGACATCATGCCTTCTACGAAGCTTTCAATGTTCTCAGTTGAGAAATATGATTTGTGGAAATTAAGAATGCAGGCTCATCTGTATTCTAAGCATGAAAGAATGTGGAGAGTGGTTCTTGAAGGACCATTCCAATTCTTTGTTGTGAATCCGAGTTCTGAAGATGAGAGAAATGATTCGGATGAATTTCCAAAGTCGATGATCAACTTACTCTCGATCGAGAAAGTTAGTCAATCTTGACTATATTGCCAAAGATACAATATATAGCACTGTTGATGATGGTGTTATGAGGAAGATCTCTCACTGTGAGAATACAAAGGAAATATGGGATACACTTGTTGAGATTACTAAGCAGAATAAGGAGTCTGAAGAAAGTTCCAGCTCCTCAGAAGAAATGTGCTCAGAAAGTGACAGTGATGACATCATCGTCTCATGGTCATAGGAGAGGTAAGTTCTTCTATCTCATTGTTGCTCATACACTAGCACAAGAGTTATAAAGTTCCACTGTAAACAGTCAATTTGACCTAATGGATTCTTTTGAGAGTCTTATGAAGGATTATGCTGTTTTACAATAACTGCTAAATGAAACTCAAGAGCAGAACAAAGAACTGACTGCTGAGAATCTAAAATGGAAAAACTCTAGTATTACTGAGATCACTTCTCAATTAATGAGAACTACTGATGAACTAGATGTTCGAAAGTACAACTCTCGAGAAAGAAAGAGAAGTTCGATAGTGACCCTAATAAAAAAACTAGAGAAATCCAATCAAGAGATTCAATTTGATCGTAACTAAGTTCAATGACCTCTCCGAGAAGCATGAAACTCTACAAAAATGTGAGGATAGTGTGAGAAAAAAGCTAACTCTATTGAATAATCGCATCTAAAGTAATAGATGAAATTCAAAGTTATCGAGACCTGCCACTATAAAATCTGGATTGGGATACATTCCAGGGGGAACCTCACAAGGTCATCTGAATGCTGCATCAAGTAGCAAGAAGACAATCTTTGTTAAACCAGTGACACCTACACTTCAAACTGAAGAAATGCTCAAGGTGTTAGACAAGGGAAAAGGACCTATGGTTCCAGTAAAACTGAATGATCAGGTAAGAAAGCCCAAACCTCAGGTGAAGGCTAGAAAACCTGACCACTCAGTAGGAAAATTTCAGGCAAGTACTTCGAAGCCTCAGGCTAAGAATGCAAACCTGAAAGGATCTGCACTAAACCAGCAGAGGAATTTTCAGAAGAGAAACACTCAGCAGAGACATTCTCAACTGAAAAGACCAAGTCCACAGATTACTGAAAGACCCCTATTTCAGTACAGGCAACCTAAACCCCACTTGCCTAAGGGTAAAGGTTACCTAAACCCAAGTCAACAAAGATTCAGACCAGCTGCACAGAAGCCAAAGCAATGGAACAAAAGGTCTGTACCCAAGAAAAATTCTAAGGCTCATGTTCATGCTAAGGCTAGCACTCAGTCATTAAATGCTTTGTTACATTTAATCACCAATGAGGATAAAATGGCGGCTTACTTTTCGGGGATCGACCTTTCGCATACCCGATTAATCGTGGATTAATCTTAACCGTTGCTTTTCACCAAACCGGTACGACTTCCCACGATCTCGAGCTATTTAATCCTTTGAAAGTCATTCAAGTCAAATTTTATTAAAACCCTTCGTTCCCAAAAACCCTCTGGTGAGTACGTGGTTTCTTTGGAGAGTATCACCAATGCCAAGTACGAAGAAGAGGCGCTCCATTTAATCCGATTGGCGAAACTGACGAACCTCGTCGCAAATCGACTGGAGGCGGAGTATACTCCCGAGGTAATCTAGCTAATTTGGAAATAAATGAGGATGATTGTATAGAGTCAAAGATTTCTGTTTCTCATCTTGAACAATCGATGAAGTATGTGGATTTTGTTCGAGAGCTCTACATTGTCCCTAAGAACATAAGCGACGTATTTGAGTTGTGCGATAGGGGAGTGACCCCTCATTGTATATGTTGGGACGGGAGCAAGAGTATCTTGACAGGGTAGCTGAGAAACCTGTTAAGTTTGAAGCCACTCTGCATAAACGGCATCTGAAGCCGAAGTACAGAGTGTTGATGGATATTGTTGGAAAGTGCATCATAAGTCGATCTGGAAGCTTCGAGCAGATCAGCACTCCCAAACTCCGACTAATGGCGGCAATTGAGGACTCACCCACCAAGGAGTTCAACTGGTTGAAATATCTAATCAAGGTGGTGAGTGAGCAAGCCAAGGTCATAAAAAGGGAGGAGGATGGGGCAATATCTATCAAAGGCAGAATCCTCCACGCCACCAAAATAGCCTTTAGTTTGGAGATGTGCCGAGAGGAGGAGGATATCTTCATCAAATCTACTCCATTCCCTAAGTCCAAAATAATGTTCAAGCCCATTGCTGCAAAGAGGTCAATCAAGGGAAAGAAAGAGAAGAAAGTGGAATCACCAATTGCGGCTGCTGCTGAAGAAAGCCAACAAACCAGGGGGAAGGTCTTGTTGGATGCCAAGAAGGAGCATGGTGAGAAATTGAAGAAGCAGAAAATCCTTGCTCCTAAGCGCAAAAGGATGGTGGTTCTCACTGATGATGATGAGGAAAGTGAGACTGAGGAGATTCAGCCTGAGAGCCAAACTGCTCAGAAATCGCCTTTACTTATATTGGCTCAGGCTATCTCAAAGGCACAGGATCAAACTGAGGAGCAAGTCTTCTCTGAGGTTCTTGAGGCATCACTCAGTTCTGATAAGTTTTCTCAGGAAATATTCCAAGGACCTCAGACCTCAGAGAAAGTTCAGATACCCTCTGAGGAAGTGTCGGCTCAGACTACAGAAGATGCTCAGATTCCTGCTGAGGAAGTGCCCGCTCAGTTCTCAGAGCAAACTGAAATTCCCACTGAGGAGGTGCCAGCTCAGACCTCAGAACCAAGTCAGATTCAAACTGAGGAGCTGCCTGCCCAAACCTCAGAGTTTGCTGAGCCTCAGGAGCCGACGAATTTTGATGAGCTCCTGAATGAGCTGTTAATCGACCTTTCAGCATAATTTCCAACTGAACCTGAGAGCCCGATGCTCAAGAAAGGTGAAGCTGAAGAGACCGAATGGCAAAGCAAGGGGGAACGGTTCATCCTTGACCACTACCCTGAGCTTAGCTCATTCCCTGACCTCCAAGACATCTTCTTCAAATTGAGGTCAACGGTCTACATCCTCAACCAGACTTTTCCGGAGATGCTCAACATTGCTTCATTCAGAGGCGAAGACTGGTGGAACGAGGAGACAACTTTTCTCACTGAATTCTCAGGGTTCAGGAAAAACAAGCTCAGGATGAAAATTTCTGATTTTGATGAGCTGGTGAAGAGGAAGGTTGCTGAGAGGAAAGCTACTAAAGTTGGTGCCCCGAGCTCCATTGACAAATCTCAGGATGGGGACCAACAAGGGGATGATGAGAGTCAATCTCAGAAGGAGAAAGACTCAACTGATGCTGATCAGGCTGCTGTCGAACATCCTCAAACTGAAGTTAGTCTGCAGACTGAGGCTCAGGTGGACACCCAAGTTCAGGGTGAATCCCAGACTCAGACTGAGTCTGAAGCCCCAGTTCAAACTGAAGCTCAGGTTCAGACTGAGACTTAGGATGAACAGCCAACTCAGGAGTCACAGCCGATCAGATATACTCCTAAGATTGATCTCACCCCACTGATGGTGAAGCTAGAGAAGGTTGAGCTGATCCTGACCAAAGTTGCTCAGATCGAGGAGGCATTGGCCAACCATGCACAAAAGGTTGATAATTTGAGTTCTTCTTCAGAACTGGTGCAGCTTCAGGATTCTCTGACAGACAAGCTGACCTCCATGGAAGGAAAGTTAGAAGCAAAGATGGAGGGGGTCAAGGCTGAGCTTAATGCAGAACTGAAGCAAAAGCATCAGGAGCAGACACAAATTCTAGAAGCAAAGTTGGTTGAGAAGAATGAGATGCTGGTGAAGAACGATGTTGAGGAAATGAGCTCAATGCTCGTGGCCAAGATGACAGATATGTTCAAGGAAGCTCTCTCAAGCCAATTTACTCATCTGTCTGAAGAATTCTCTGTGGTGAAGAACCACCTCAGAAGGCTCGAGGAGGAGCAAGATCAGATGGCAGGGGAGGTGCGGAGTGTCAGTAAAGAACAGTACCATATGGACACAGCACTCTCCAGGCTTCTGCCAGAGTATGGTTCCAAGAAGGGGGAAAGACCTGGAGCTGATCTCAGGGTTTTATTGGAACATACTCTGAAGGGCAAGGTTGTAAAGGAAGCTGAGAAGAAGATCATTGCCGAAGCCATGAAGGAGATAGAAGCCTCTGAGAAGCTTAAGTTCAAGGAGGTGGAGAAGTCAGTCTACACTCAGGTTTCAGAGGAAACAATGCAGGAAGTTGCTGTAGAGAAACTGAGTGGTAGAGGAAGGATTGGTACAAGCCTAGCTGGTGCTGAAATGCCCATCAAGAGAAAGGTTATGGCGATGGAAGAGCCTGAGGACAAAAGAGCAAAGGCTTCTAAGCCAGTTCAAAGGAAATTGATACTGGGTACTGAAGATTCTGAAGTCGAGCCAAAGAAGAAGGTCTTCAATACCAGAAGCGCTCTGAAAACACTCCAGATTGAACAAGCGAAGAAAACTGCTGCTTCTATTTCTGGTGTACCAGTGATCAGAAAGAAGGTTGAAGAAGAGCAGAAAAGAAGGAGTGGGTTCAAGAACACTAAAGCACAGAAATGGTCGTACGTTGACAAATGGATGCTAGTCCATCTCAACGATGCGTGGGAAGAAATCAAGAGAACCTTCTGGTTCTACTATGATGTGCTCAGAGAATGGAGAGGGGAGAGCTCAGATCCGAATGAGGCTTTCATTAACTATCTCCTGACCTTCTATCCAAAATATCTTCAAGGATGGATAAATCTTGCGGATGAAGGAAAGGTGCAGATAACCGCCCCTGGTCCATATGTGTACCCTCCTCCCAGCCGAGAATGGAATGTAAATGAGAAAGCCATTTCTCGAAAAAATCACTCAAGACTCCACTCGGGTTAGGGTCGACGGGGAACAATCCTGATATCATCAAAGAGAGAGATGCGCTGAAAAGAAGATATTACGGAATGTTCAACCTAGAAGTCCCTGCTGATGAGGTGGAAGAGCAGAACTGAAGAGCCGAGCTGGAAGAGCAGAACTGAAGAGCCGAGCTGGAAGAGCAGAACTGAAGAGCCGAACTGAAGAGTCGAGCTGAAAGAGCAAAATGAAGAATAAGAAGATTCTTGTAATCCTTTATCTTTTTTTTGTCTTTTTGATTTTGTTTGATAAGATTCATTGTAACTTATAACAGTCTACCTATCATCAATGAAAACTTATCATTTATGCTCAAAAGATAATATCTCATTATTTTATTTACATGTCTTTTAATTTTGATATGCCTGAATGATTGTCTCTGAGATTAATTGATTGAGAAATTAAGTATTTGGTGATGAATCCCTTGAGAGATTCATTCTATCAAGAAATTGTTGTGAGAATCTCGTATGGAAATTGTTGGGAGATTAATTGTTAAGAGACTCATTATTTATGGGGAAATTGTTTAAAATAAAACCAATCTTGTAATAGAATAAACTGAAACCTGAGTATAGGTTAAGTATGTGTGTAACAAGATAGGTTTTGGCATCATCAAAAAGGGGGAAATTGTTGGGAGATGAATTTAATAAAGATATGATTTTGATTAGATCCCAAAACCCCCGAAAGTATGACATGTTCAAAATAATCTTGATAGTTGAGTCGATTCAGCTTTTAGAGTATTCTGTGATGTTATCGCAAAATGTATAGTCACAGACATAGATCAGATAGATCTCAAGATTTCAAGAACTCAAGAAGTTTCAAGAAACCAAGTTTCAAAGATGAAATTGAAGTTTCAAGTTTCAAGATGAAATTGAAGTTTCAAGTTTCAAAGATGAAACGAAGAAATCAAGTCTCAAAGTGAGAAATCGAGATATCAAGACTCAAAGATGAAATCGAGATATCAAGACTCAAGATGAAATCAAGAATCAAGACTCGCCAGGAAGACTCAAGATATCGGGCCAAGATATCGCCGAAGACTCAAAGATGAAATCGAGGAATCAAGACTCAAAGATGAAGACTCAAGATACCGCCAAGACATCAGAAGACTCGGGAAGACGCCAAGACTCGAAGACCTCAAGACTCGTAAGACTCAAGACAAGATGTAAGATCAAGAATCAAGATCAAGAATATTAAAGGCACAAGAATAACATTGAAGAGTCAAGAATGTCTTCAATGCTCAAGATAAACACAATGTTCCGAGACACTGAACATATCTATCTGAAGGATGCAATACTGAGAAGATCGCGATTCCTTAGAAAAATAGATATTTGCCAAGACATTCAAATGCAGACAAAAGGAACTAAGACAAAGTGTTGTTAAGGTTATATCAACTCAGAGATTGTAATCATAAGAGCCGTTGAATTGTCTACCTTTAAACTGGAGACAAAAGTCAAAAAGAGGAAGGCAGCACTGTACCATACTGACAATGACAGCGACAGGTCACTGAAAAGATGTCAGAAGTACTAAGTTCCAGACTGCAAAAAGTGAAGACCGGCTACATGAAAGGCTATTGCCTAAAACGTGTTAGGGAGTGTCAAACCCTAAATATAGTCGTTTCTCACACACCATAAGAGGAAACTCTCGGAGATATCTCTCCAACGGATAGTTTTTCAAGAGTGACCCTCGTGTATGCCTATAAATACTTGTGACCTTCTGCATTGAAAGGTTACGGGAAATTTGTAAGCAACTCAAGAGCTCAAACTTATTATTGCAAGTTGAAGCACTCGAAAACCCAAGAATTTCCTAAGTGCTTTATATCGAAGAGAGCTCATTCCATTAAGCCTAGCTTGATAAGATATATCCAAAGCTTAGTCGAGATATCCTAGCCTTTACATTGTTCTTTATTGTAAAGGATATCTCATCCTAGTTGGAAACCAACCAAGAAACCCCAAACCCTTTGTAAGGTAGTTTGAGTGTGATTGTTGGTGAGATTGGAGTTGTAAAGAGTGAGTAAACTACATTGAGGAAGTCAGAAAGCTCTAGAGGAGAAGTGAGTAATCTATCTTGGATAGACTGAAAGCTTGTGTGAGTTTTGAGTTAGTAAACTACAGAGGTAGTCAGAAAACTCAAAATTAGAAAGGTTAGTAAACTACAGAGGTAGTCAGAAAGCCTTAGGAAGTGATTAGTGAATTTCTCTGAAAAGATCAGGGAGAGTGGACGTAGGAGCTTGAGTCTCTGAACCACTATAATCTTCTGTGTTCTTTGCTTTCTGTTTTGTTTGATTTATCTGTTGCATTACTTTGTCTTGAAAGCATATTTTCACTGATATTTCAGTTGGAATCATAAATTGAATCACAGCCTAATCACTATTCCATTAAAGGAAAGTTTTCAGCAAAAGCTTAAAACGAGTATAAACTAAGGGCCAACCATTTCAAGACATCCGAGTAATTAGAAACAGATAGTTACCAAACCGAACTTACTCTTCCGAGGGTTGATGAAGTTAGTTATATCGATCCAAGCAACTCAGGATCTCTGAAAAACTTCGGGACTCGGTTGGGATTATCGAGGTATCCGAAAGTTTATTTCAGATCACTGTCTCAGATAGACTTTGACTCAGAGTGATTTGTGCTTCTCAGGACCAAATCATAAGGACAACCTGACCCAAGCTGACCTCAGTAAGAAAAGTTTTAAAAACACTGAACACGTGTATTCCCCCCCCCATACACGTGTAAGACTCGTTTGCACCGGGACCAACATGGCCGATATTTTTGCTCATGGAATAGGGAAAAAAAATCTTTTCTTGATCTCCAAGAAATCTTGAATATGGTTTAATTTTTGAAATATAGGGAACAAGAATCCAAGATTTAGATCTTCTTGAATTTATGAGATATTCTTGTATTTCAAGAAATACATATCTTTCATAATATCTTTTCAAGAAAATCAAGAAAATTTTTCTTGTCGTTTATATTTCAAAAATTTTTAAATTTACTATATGGATAACCAAGTGGGAGATTTCTTGAATTTAATGAGATAATCTTGTATTCCAAAAATACATATCTTCATTCCATAACAAAATTCAAAGAAAATCTTTCTCCCCTTTTAATCCATAATTTTCGAAAAATAGAGAGGAAAAATAAGGCAACAATATTTATTTTATTTTAAACACCTTTTTCAGTTATTGGACTTTATGTTGGGCTACTTAGGGGGCCTTTAGGAGAATTAAGATTGGACCTTCCAATGGATCTTGAATTATCAATATTGAGCCACAATATTATTCAAGCCCATAAATATTAATTAATCCCACTACATAATTAATATTGCAATATTCATCTTAACCCATATTACAGTCAATATGGCTCCCGGTTATTATTTCCCTTGTTTAAGATTATCTAGCCCATTAATTAATTCTAGCCACTGAAATAGCTTTCCATTAATTAATATCTTTTGTCCTTGGTTAAGGAACGGTTCAACATTATTATCCATACCGAAAACTAGTTCCACTTGCAAGATTTGGTATGATAAAGCTTATGAACCTCCCAAGGGGGCAAATCGAACAAGCACACTTGCACACTATTCTCCGTATTGAATCTCGTTGGTTCTCTACCAGTGATAAGTCAAAGCAATAGTTACCAACCACACGTGATCCTATTTAAGGGACGAAGATTAAGAAATAACGAACAACTGAGGTCTAATTCTTCCTTCAGTTCTGAAGTATTTGTCCTCCTGTAGGTCCTATTCAAAACATCAGTCATGCACTAGTGTAATCTCTTGGTCAAGACAAGTCAATCTGAGCCTTACACTTCAACCTTTCACAATGGATTGTTCATTTCCATCTAGGTCGTGAATGGTGTACTTTTGGTTACAAGGGACTGTTAATTTAATCTTTTGTGATCTGGTATCACTAAATTAACTACATTTATTGAACAGTTATGCAGTAAATATATGTAACATTCGATGATATTTAAAGCATCAGTGATAAACAATTTATTTCAGTAAATAAGTCTGAAATTCAGTTTTGATTATACAAAGTAAAAGCATACTTTCCAGTATAATCCCAACAATCTCCCACTTATACTCAAAGTCTGCTTTTAAGTATACTACAGCATGTCTCGTGTAGTTCCTAATACGTGACATCTAATGTCACCTACACTAACCTAATAATTTCTCCCACTTATACTCAAAGCAGATTGGCAACGGTCTTGACACCCATTCCTTCCACATGTCTCTCGAATGTATTCTGAGGCAGCCCCTTTGTGAATGGATCTGCTAGGTTGTCTTCTGACGCTATATTTGTCACCTCTATATCTCCTCTCTTAACGATTTCTCTTATAAGATGGTATTTCCTTTCAATGTGTTTGCTGGCCTTGTGGGCTCTTGGTTCCCTTGAATTTGCAACTGCTCCGGCGTTGTCACAATAAACAGTGATTGTGTTGGGCAAATTCGGAACTACGTCCAAATCCACTAGGAAGTTCTTGAGCCAAACCGCTTCTTTCGCTGCCTCGCAAGCAGCTACATATTCGACTTCCATGGTAGAATCTGCGATGCATTTCTGCTTAACGCTTCTCCATGTCATGGCTTCTCCCCCCATGCAAAACACACTACCGGAGGTAGATTTTCTGGAATCTAAGTCTGATTGGAAATCCGGGTCCGTGTAGCCGATGCGGATTAGACTATCTGACTGATAAATTAACATTCTATCTCGAGTTCTTTTCAGATACTTCAGAATGTTTTTAACTGCCATCCAATGTTCTTTCCCCGGGTTACTTTGATATCTTGCCACCATGCCAACGGCAAAGCAGATATCCGATCTCGTACACAACATTGCATACATAAGGCTTCCGACAGCCGAAGTATATGGAATGTCTTTCATGTCATCTATCTCCTTTTGTGTCTTAGGGCACATTTTCTTGGATAGATGGATTCCATGTCTGAAAGGTACGAAGCCTTTCTTGGAATCCTGCATGCTGAATCGTTTCAAGACAGTGTCTATGTATGAAGTTTACGATAAGCCTATCATCCTTTTCTTGCGATCTCGAGTGATCTTGATCCCAAGGATGTGTGCGGCTTCCCCTAAGTCCTTCATATCAAACTATTTTGAAAGCCATGCCCTTACGTCTAATAACACCTTTACATCATTCCCGATGATCAGAATGTCATCTACGTATAGTACTAATAATACCAATGCAGTTCCGACACGCTTTTTGTACACACAACTTTCGAACCTCGTTTTGATCAAACCCATAAGACTTTATAACATGATCAAAACATTGGTTCCAAGCTATGGATGCCTGTTTGAGTCCGTAAATGGACTTCATGAGCTTACAAACTAGGTGTTCTTAGCCTTTTTCAATGAAGCCTTGGGGTTGTTGCATATAGATCTCTTCATCAAGACTTCCGTTAAGGAAAGCTGTCTTTACATCCATTTGCCAGATTTCAAAGTCGAGATGCGCAGCAATCGATAAGAGAATTCGGATGGACTTGAGCATGGCTACGGGTGAAAAAGTTTCCTCATAGTCGATCCCTTCTTTCTGAGTATAACCTTTCGCCACAAGCCTTGCCTTGCCATGGGTCTGATTCTTCTTGTCCCGGAATCAAGTCCGAGGACTCTCCTATTCCCATGAATCCCTCGGGCTGTCTCACAACCCTCCCACTACAACGAGGTTCCGGTTGTGTAACTGTGTCGTTTGGTATGTCATCTTGTACAGTTGGCACTGAGGTTAGCCCTCTTAGCTTATTTAAGGTATTCTCACTTCTGGGTCTTCTTTTGTTCATATTGTCTTCTTCTAAAAATCTAAAGTGGGTGCCTATTACCACCTTTTGATCTTCGGGACCATAGAACATACACCCTTTTGTTCCCTTGGGGTATCCCACAAACAACCTTAATTCTGATCGAGGATCCAATTTACCAGCTTCCTTGTCCAACACGTAGCCGGACACCCCCAAATCTTCATGTGTCTCAAACTGGGCTTGCGCCCAGTCCACAATTCTTTGGGAGTTTTGGGAACCGATTTGGATGGCACCAAGTTCAGAATATAGGCTGTTGTTTCCAAGGCATGACCCCAGAACGACTTGGGAAGATCCGCATAACTCATCATAGATCTAACCATTTCCAAAAGAGTTCTGTTTCTTCGCTCTGCAACCCCATTTTGTTGAGGGGTTCCGGGTTCAGTTAGCTGGGATGCAATCCCTTTATCAGACAAGTAGTTCAAAAATTCATTGCCGAGGTATTCGCCTCCACGATCGGATCGTAGAGACTTGATACATTTTTCCCTATGATTCTCTGCTTGAGCCTTATATTCTTTGAATTTCTCAAAGGTCTCAGATTTATGCGTCATAAGGAAAATATAACCGTACCTTGAGTAGTCATCAATAAAAGTGACGAAATACTCATAACCTCCTCTTGCTTTGGTTGACATTGGACCACATACATCTGTGTGAACGATTTCTAACACTTCTTTGGCTCTATTCCCCTTGGCTCCGAATGCCCTCTTGGTCATTTTACCCTCCAAACATGATTCGCAGGTTGGAATTGTTTCAACTTGGAGAAACTCCAGTGAACCGTCTTTCACCAACCTTTGGATCCTCTTTGGATTAATATGTCCCAATCTTAGATGCAATAGAAGTGTCTCGTTCACGTCTGATGAATGTTTTCTTTTCTCGGAAACAGTTGATGTGTTATAGGATGCATTTCGTGAGTGGTGTGCACAGTTAATTGTATAGAGATTATTCGACAACGTTCCATGACAGATAAATTTATCAAAAAGAGAAATGCTAACAACTTTATTAAAAGTAACCGAATATCCATCAAGAAAAAGTTTAGAAACTGAAATTAAATTCTTTATAAAATTCGGAACGTAAAGAACATCTCTTAAAATTAAAACTCTGTCTTCAAAAGACAGGTGCACTTCTCCCACTGCTTCAGCTGCCACTCTCGTAGCATTGCCCAGTGTGATGAGGATCTCACTGTCACTAAGTTGTCGGGTCCGCTTGAACCCCTGTAAAGTGAAACAACTAGTGCGTGAGAATTACCTTTCTTTCCATTCCTTTTGGGATTGGAACAGGCTGACCTCGAATGTCCTACTCTGCCGCTTTCCAAAACTTTCCTCATGCTTGATTCCATGCTCTTACTTGACGTTGAGTCTGCTTGGTTCAACTTTCTTCTCTTTTCATCATCCTTATCACCACTTGACCTAGGATGAAAAGAAGATTTCTGTTATCCCAAGTTCTTTTCCTCGCGCTGCCTTTCCCTTTCAACCAAAGTGAGAGCATTTACAAGATCATCCACTGTAAAATCTAGATCTTCCAATAGATACTCAAGATAGTGGTAATTATAGCTCTTTGGTAAGGATTGGAGAATGAAATCAATCTTAGTTTTGAAATCACATTTTTTGCCGAGGATCTCAAGCTCCTCAAATAGCACCATAACCCAAAGAACGTGATGCGCTGCAGTCGTCCCTTTTTCCATTTTTAATTCAGCAATTTCTTGCTTCACACTTTGGATTGCCATATGGGTCTGATGTGCGAACATCGCTTCGAGATTCTGTAAGATGTCTGCAGCTGACTCATATTTTTGATGAAGGTGTTTCAACGTATCTGACAGATGTGCCAGAATTGTATCCTTCATCAATTCATTTGCCAGCTCCCATTCACCATATATCATCTCATGCCATATTCCGGCGTCCTTAGCTGGTTTTTCGGGTTTTGGTGTATCAAGTGCCCATTAGGAATGTGATGCGGCTAGGACAGGTTTTAGTTTGTATATCCAATCAAAATAGTTGTCACTGGTTAATTGGTGTTCTTTGAGTGTATATAACAGTAGATTAAAAGGTTGCGACATGATGAACTGAAATAAATAATAATAGGCATAAGCACAAAATATATCACAAAATTCGATTACATGTTTCATATTAAAATCTCAAAAAAAATATGAACATGCATCAGCCAACATCTCAAAACAGTTTAAATAAGCCACGTGGGGTGGGTCATTATTTAAACTCATTCAAGCAGGTTATAAACAAGAACAGTTACAAACCTTTAATATCCAGATTAATAGTTGGCTCTCACTTGATCAATATAAAATTAACAGGGACTTCGGGGAAGTATATGCATATCAGTTTTATACCTAAGTAATAACCATGATTAAATACAGAATTATTATTTCGCTTTGAACGAGCCTCGTGGGGAGGATCATCGTCGCCACTAGTAATAATCCACAATCATCCATCTGGAATTTTTTCATATGAAAGCTATCTTTTGACCGTCCCGTGGGGTGAATTTCTCCAAAAGAATTCACAAATAAATAAATCATGGAGGTCAAAATTATTTCAATTTTATTGTCCGGAATAAAATTGTCAATTAATTATTTAAACATACTTAGTAATTTTTGAAGGTGAGATTTTTCATTGGGCAATTCTCATTCAAACACATTTAAACAAATTAAATAAAGCACAAGAAATCACAACAATAAATCAAGCAAAGCGGAAAAATAAACATATTGGGCACAAATTATCCAATTGTCATGGTTTGATTTTTCTTGGCTTGATTTTGAAGAAATGTCGTCTTGAATTTCTCCCACTCGATCGTCTCGAAAAGAAATTCATCTCGAAATGCCACTTAAGTAGCTCATGGCGGGATGCACGCCCGCGATCCGGCCGCCACTTGCCGAAGTCACTCAAGCCTCGGCAGCACCCCGCCCGTGCCTCATGGCGCCCTCGACGCTGACTTCGGCGGTAGCGTATCCGCCATCTGGATCGCTTCACCATCCTCGCCTCGCCGTGGAACTTCAGCGGCGCGTCGTCCGCGTGCTGCGCGCCGCCCGCCAATCCACCTCGGCGCGCTGCGCATGGTCCCGCGCGCGCCCATGCGCGCACCCGTGCTCGTCCAAGCCGATCCCGCCCGACGCCTAGCATCTTGCCCATCCGCATGGCGATGTCCGCGTCGTTCGCATGCCTCCCTTGGCACGTTTCGCGTGATGCACGTCGTCCGCGTACGGTTCTGGATCTATCCTTTAATTCTTCGTCTACACCTCCGTTTCTGATCCGGTTATAATTTATTTACAAAAAATAATAAACCTAGATCTAGACTAGTCTATTACATTGATCAAATCAAACAAATCCTAATCTACTCGTGGATTTTCTCACGAGGCAAAACGAATTTGAGCGAATCGAATTAAAAACCACAATTTATATGCATGCATAAATAAACACATTAAATTCCATGACAATTGGATACCTGCAAAAAGGATCTAGCAATTCTACTATCCAATTTCAAATTTACTGAGAACGAATTAAATTGCAATTTAAAATTCAGAGCCCGAAACCGAGGCTCTGATACCATTTGTTGGGGAATTAATTGCACGGATCTATTCGGGATAAATATTTAAATACAAATTTAATTCTGGTAATTATTACTAGCATGAATTAATCCTATATTAATTCAAATAATAATTCAATAACAAATCATGCATATAAACAGTTCACGTAAATCCTACGCATGTGGAATTACTACGAGTTAACGTGAACGTACCTCTTGGAATGGCAATGGCCTCGTTGATTAGACAAACCAAAAAAACCTTCCCAAGTATTCCCTTAATCCTTGCTCGACAATCCGGTGGTAGGATGCTCGCGAACAATTAACAAAAGGAAAATAAACTTTGTTGCACCACCTTTGTGGATTTACTAATTTTTCCAGCACATGGAATTGTACTTGGGAATGAAACACTCATCCCCTATTTATAGAGTTGAAGTGGCCGATTTTTTTGCTCATGGAATAGGGGAAAAAATCTTTTCTTGATCTCCAAGAAATCTTGAATATATCTCATATATTCTTTTTCTCCATAATTAAAATATTCCATAAAAATCCCATTCACTCTTGTTATGGTGTAATTTTGGAAATATAGGGAACAAGAATCCAAGATTTGGACCTTCTTGAATTTATGAGATATTCTTGTATTTCAAGAAATACATATCTTTCATAATATCTTTTCAAGAAAATCAAGAAAATTTTTCTTGCCCTTTATATTTCAAAATTTTCGAAATTTACAATATGGATAACCAAGTGGGAGATTTCTTGAATTTAATGAGATAATCTTGTATTCCAAGAATACATATCTTCATTCCATAACAAAATTCAAAGAAAATCTTTCTCCCCTTTTAATCCATAATTTTCGAAAAAATAGAGAGGAAAAATAAGACAACAATATTTATTTTATTTTAAACACCTTTTTCAGTTATTGGACTTTATGTTGGGCTACTTATAGGAGAATTAAGATTGAACCTTTCAATGGATCTTGAATTACCAATATTGAGCCACAATGGGTACCTAAGACCTGATCTGTTTTTCAGGTGAAGGAAAAGGGCACTGAGCTGAATGAAGACAAAATAGCCCTGATGAGTGGAAATGAATTGACTCCTGTTGCATGGTATCTGGACAGTGGATGTTCAAGACATATGACAGGATATAAGCAATTACTCACTGACTATGTTAAGCAAAAAGACCCTCAGATTACATTTGGAGACAACTCCAAAGGATACACTGAAGGATATGGAACTCTTGAAATTGATTCTGTTCATATCCATGATGTTTCATATGTTTCTAGTTTAAAGCATAACTTGCTTTCAATCAGTCAATTCTGTGACAAAGGATTCAGTGTTGAGTTCTCAAAGAACTTTTGTTATGTGGAAGATAATGCTTCACAGCAAATATTACTGACTGGTACTAGAAAAGGAAATGTGTATCTTGCAGATTGGAAATTATCACCTAAAGATACATGTTTGGTTGCAAAAAGTTCTACTGATACCAGTTGGTTGTGGCACAAAAGGCTGAATCACTTAAACTTCAAAACCTTGAACAAACTTGCAAGATTAGCACTTGTGAGGGGGTTACCCAATGAAGTATTCAGTAAAGATCATATATGTGATGCTTGTCAGAAAGGAAAACAAATCAGAGCATCATTCAAAAGCAAAGTAGAAGTGTCTACTGACAGAATTCTGCAATTGTTACATATGGATCTCTTTAGTCCAGTGACACCTGTGAGCACTAATGGCAGAAAATATACACTTGTGGTAGTTGATGACTACTCTAGATACACATGGGTCATATTCTAACTCAGTAAGAAAGAGACTCAGACAAAACTGCCTGAACTAATGAAAAGACTCAGTACTGAAAAGAATCTGAGTGTGGTCAAAATCAGATCAGATAAAGGAACTGAATTTATCAACCATATTATATCTAATTATTGTGTAGCAAATGGAATAGCTCATGAAACATCAGCTGCAAGGACCCCACAACAAAATGGTGTTGCTGAAAGAAGAAATAGGACTCTGAAAGAAGCTGCAAGAACAATGATTGTTGAAGCAGATATTCCTAAGAGATTTTGGGCTGAAGCTATCAACACAGCATGCTACTCTCAGAACAGATCCATGCTGACCAAGAATCAAGGAAAAACTCCTTATGAGCTATGGAATGAAAGGAAGCCTCTTGTTTCTTTCTTTCTTGTGTTTGGTTGCAAGTGTTTCATACACAATAATGGTAAAGATCAGTTGAAAACTTTTTATAGCAAAGCTGATGAAGGGATATTCTTAGGATATTCTGAAGTCAGTAAAGCCTTCGGAGTTTACAACTGTAGGACTCTTATTGTGGAAGAAACACCTCATGTTGTTTTTGATGAATCTACTTGTGTTCAGAAGAAACAGGAACATGACTCAGGAGAACTGACCAAGAGAATCACCTGACTTAGCCTGAAAAAGAATAATAAAACATTCTCTGAACCTGGAAAGGAGAAGTCAATCACTTTCTATGAATGGAGTGAATCAGACTCAGATAAAGAAGTTTAGGATGGAAATACTCAGGATGGTGAGACTCAGGATGAAAATTCTCCACTGAAGGAAAGCCAGCACACTGAAGATGACCAATCTTAACATACATCAGTTCAGACTCAGGTATGTAATGTCGATGAAGATGTGGTCACAGCTGAGGCAAACTCTGAATCTATCAACCAAGGGGGAATAAATGTCTCTGACAATGTTCTGAATGGAATTTCCCCTGAGGAAGATGATTCACTCTCTCCTTTTCTGTTGTTCTCTGAATTTGATGAATTACCTGAACCTAACATTTCTGATGTTGAGGACACTACTGAAATGGGAACATCCAGGAGAAGATTCTTGGATAGTCATCCTACAAGTCAGATTGTGGGTGATCTATCAGAAGGAGTTAAAACAAGAAGGTTCCATGGAGAAAGTGCTTTGTTCTGCTGCTTCCTATCTGAAAAAGAACCTACTGAGATTGAAGAATTTCTTCAAGATTCATTCTGGATTACTGCTATGCAAGAAGAGCTGAATCAGTTCACAATAAATGAAGTTTGGGAGCTAGTGGACAGACCTAAGAAGCACAATGTGATTGGAACTAAGTGGGTGTTCAAGAATAAGAGAGATGAAAACAACAACATTGTAAGAAAAACGGCAAGGCTAGTTGCACAAGGTTATTCCCAAGAAGAAGGCTTGGACTATGATGAAACCTTTGCACAGCAAGACTAGAAGCCATCAAAATGTTTCTTGCATATGCTGTCCACATGATATTCACAGTCTATCAAATGGATGTGAAAAGTGCATTTCTGAATGGTGTGCTTAAGGAAGAGGTTTATGTGGAACAACCTCCAGGATTATGTCAGAATGACCAAGTTTACAGGCTCAGGAAAGCCTTGTATGGTCTTAAACAACCACCCAGAGCATGGTATGATACCCTTTCTCAATTTCTTACTGACCATGGTTTTATCAAAGGAACTGTTGATAGGACCCTGTTCAGGATAGAAGATGGGAAGGATATTCTACTAGTTCAGATTTATGTGGATGACATCATATTTGGATCTCCAAACCATCAGATGTGTGACAAGTTCTCAGCTCTGATGAAAGGAAAGTTTGAGATGTCTATGATTGGGGAGATGAATTTCTTTCTTGGACTTCAGGTGAAACAGACTAAAGAAGGAATTTTCATCAATCAAGCAAAATACACCAGAGATCTGATTGCAAAGTATGGTGTACAGAACTGCAATGCAATTAGAATTCCCATGAATACTAACTACAAGATGGATCCTGATCCTGAAGGCAAATCAGTAAATCACACTGATTATAGAGGGATCATTGGATCATTGCTATATCTCACAGCAAGTAGGCCTGATATTACATTTGCTGTTGGAATATGTGCATGATTCTGAAATATCTTAAAGGCACTGTGAATAGAGGATTATGGTATCCAGCTGATGATAACCTTGAATTAACTGGTTATTCAGATGCTGATTATGGAGGATGTAGAATTGACAGGAAGTCTACTACAGGAACTTGTTAATTTCTTGGAAGTAAACTGATATCATGATTTTCAAAGAAACAGACCTCAGTAGCAACCAGTACTACTGAAGCTGAATACATGGCTGCAGGAAGTTATTGTGCACAGATTCTTTGGCTTAGACAACAATTGAGGGATTATAAGATTATAGCCAATGAAGTACCTATATTTTGTGATAATAATAGTGTCATTGCTATTACACAAAATCCAGTATTGCACACCAGATGTAAGCATGTTGATATCAGACATCACTTCATCAGAGATCATGTTGAAAAGAAGGATATCAGAATGGAGAAAATTCATACTGATAAACAGAGAGCTGATATCTTGACTAAACCTTTAGCTGAATCAAGATTTCAGGAACTATCAGTTGAATTAGGTATGTTGGATCCAGGTGAATAAGGCAAATATGAAAAATTGAAGGTTTTCAGATACATGAAGTTTTTCAGGTTCTACTGAAAAACTCAAGATAAAATGAAGGTCCTGAACACTGAGTCTTGGGAAACTCAGTAATCCTGAAGTTCAGTCATCAGTTTTATACTGACATTTTATCAAGGTCAAAACTCAGTAAGACTGACGGTTAAAATTAGTCTGAAGAAGTATTAACTCATGCAACACATTTATTGTCTAACTGAATCTCAAAAATCATTGGCAATAAATGATAAAACACCTGAGGAAATAATTGGGCGGGACGTTTGAAATTCTCGAGGAAAGTCAATAGTCTGCAGGAACAGTAATTAAATACACTGTTCATTAATCACCAATAAGGATAAAAATTGGCGGCTAGTACTCTCTAGTTGTCCTTTCAACTACCCATTTTAGCCTAAATTAATCCTAACCGTTGATTCTTTAAATCTGCACGATTATTTTTGGATCAAAACCGATTCCAAATATATACCCATTCAAACTTCCTTTATACTCTATTTCAAAAACCTTCATATCCTCAAAACAATCTGCCTCAAAATCTTCGATTGCCCAGAATTCTCACCTATCTCAAAACCCTTCACCAAAAAAAAAATTCTCCAAAATTACTCTCACAATCTTTGACAAACTTATTATCTCCAACCAACCATGCTATGAGAATGTTGTTTCTCTAGATGGTACAACAAATGCACATGATCAGTTTGGCTAAACTCACATGCCTAGTCGCGAATCTCCCAGATGCAGAATACCCAAGAGTGGTAATCGAATTTGTAGCCAATATGCAACTTGATGATGATAACTGCATAGATTTTAGGATTACCGTCTCTCATTTGGAACATGGTACGAAATATGTGGATTTTGTTAGAGAGCTTTATATCATTCCCAAGAATTTGAATGTTGTTTATGAGTTGAATGATAGAGGGGAGAATCCTACTTTGTACATGATGGGTAGGGAGCAAGAATTTTTGGATGGGATTGTGGAAGCCCCTGTTAAACTTGAAGCCACATTGACCAAGAAGTATTTGAAACCCAAGTATCGGGTACTTCTTGACATTGTGAGCAGATGCCTCATGAGTGGGACTGGAAGTCTTGAATAGATCAGTAAGCCTAAGCTGAGGTTGATGGCTGCTATTGAAGACTCTCCTTCCAGAGCATTTAATTGGCTGCAATATTTGATAACAATAGTCAGTGATCAAGCTGATCATATAAAAAGGGAGAAGGATGGTACTATTGTGATCAAGAAAAGGATATTACACGCCACCAAGATTGCTTTAATCTTGGAAACTTGCAGAGAAGATGAGGATATCTTTGCAAATTCAAAAGCTTTTCCTACATCCAAAATTATGTTCAGATCCACAAAGAAATGGATGAAAGGCAAAAAGGAAAAGCCTGCTGAGTCTCAGGAGGAGACAGCTGAAGAAGAGGCTGAGGAAGAGGCCCCAGTGGTTGAGTCAGTAAGGGAAACAAGGAAAACAATTCATCAAGCCACTGAGTCAAGTTTGGAGGAGGACAAACAAGCCAGGGGGAAAATCCTACTGAAAGCAAAGAGGGAGGCTGGAGAGAAATTGAAAACAAAAGTCTTAGCCCCTCAGAAAAGGAAAAGGCTTCAGACTATTGCTGAAAAAGAGGCCAGTAAAACTGAAGGAAGCCAAACTGAAACTCAGCAAGGTCTGAAATCACCACTCCATGTGTTAGCTCAGGTGGTGAAGAATATTGAAGAAAAAGAGGTTGCTGAGGAGGAGAATGTGTTTTCTGAAGTAATGGAAACCTCCATTGCTAAAGACAAGATCTCTCAAGAAATCTTTACAGGTTCCCAACAACCTGCTAAAGATAACCAAATACAGATCCCACCCTCACACCCCTCAGAGCCAAATGAATCACAGGATATTCTGAATCTCGATGCTTTACTCTCTGAACCATTCCTTGATCCATCTACCCTACAGATTATCCAACCCACTGAGAAAACTATGCCTCCACCACTACAGAAAGGTGAAGCTGAGGAAGTTGAGTGGAGAAGCAAAGGTGAAAGATTTATCCTGGATAGATATCCTGAGCTCACTGAATTCCCTGACCTTCAGGATCTATTCATCAGATTGAGGACAACAGTTTACATCTTGAATCAGACCTTGCCAGAGATGCTGAATATCGCTTCATTCAGAGGAAAAGAATGGTGGTTTTAAGAAACAACAATTCTTACTGAATTTTCAGGATTCAGGAAGACAAAACTCAGGATGAAGGTCTCAGATTTTGATGACCTAGTCAAAAGAAAGATTGTTGAAAGGAAACCAAGTGGGACAAAAAGAAGGTAGTGGGAAAGCTGAACCTGAAAAGGACAAGGATGGACATAATGAGAAAGGTCCTGAACCTGAGAAGGACATTCAAGCTGAGAAAGGTCCTGAACCTGAGAAGGACACTCAAGCTGAGAAGGTCATGCCAGCTGCTATTACTGAAATTCCTCAGACTGAAGATAGACCCCTTCAGGTACCTTTTGGCACTACTATTCATTATGCCAAAATTACTGAAGAACCTATCATTAAGTTTGTTGATTTTGGTATGCAGACTGAGGTTCAATCAAGCTATACATCTCATGCTCAGATGATTGATTTGACTCCTATCTTGGATGAACTGAAAAAGGTTGAGCCAATGACAGCCAAGCTTACACAGATGGAATTGATGATGACTGATCAATCCAAAAAGATGGATGCTGCTTTGCATGAACAAACTCAATACATGGCTAAGCTGAGCACATCTACTGAAATTCAAGCAGTTCAGGGGGAAGTGACTGCAAAGATTTCTGATCTGGATACTAAGATGAGTGAAATGTCCAAGAACATATCTGAAGAGCTCACTGCTAAGTACAATGAGAGGACAACCTATCTGGAGAAGAAGTTAGCTGAGAAAAATGAAGAGATGATCAAGTTAGTTGTTGAGAACATGAGCTCATTACTCATGAACAAGATGACATATCTGATGCAAGGAGTTCTTGCCCAACAATTTGCTCCACTTTCTGAAGAGGTTTCAGTTGACAAGAATGTCCTGAGACGTATGGATGATGAGTTGGATGTTTTGGCTGGAGAAATTAGAGCCATTAATAAAGAACAATTCCACATGGATGCTACTCTTTCCTAGATCCTTTCGATTTATGATGCCAAAAAGGGGGAAAGGACTTCTCATTCAACAAAGGGTAAGTTAGATGAACATTTGAAGAAAACCCTTGAGAAGAAAGCTCAGCAGGAACTCAAAGCTAAGCATGTGCTGAAGACTATACAAGAAATCGAGGCAACTGAAAAGTTAAAGTCAGTTGAGCCTGAAGATACTGAGTTCTTCCAGACTGACAGAGAGACAGCTCAGGAAGCAATGATACTGAGGAGATCAGAAAAGAGAAAAACTGAAACAAGCCTGATAGTTGCTGCTCATGCTGTTGTTGAGACAACTGATCCAAAAAGAGCTGAGAAAAGGAAGTCAGTTGCATTTGTTGAAGCTGAGAGAAAGAAGAAGAAAGTCTCTACCAAATCAGTTCAGAGGAGACTGATTGCTGATTTCTCTGAACCTGAAGAGTTCGAAGCTCAGAAAGAGACAGAAACTGAATCAGAGAAACTGCTCCGGGAAGGTTTTGGAACCTATGATACAAGTGCTCAAGTCAAGAATTTTGATTGGCACAACAAGCTCATTGCCCTGCGTGCTGAAAAAGAGAAAAGGCAAGCAATGTCTGTATCAGGAACAGAGCTAACCAGGAAGAAGAAAGAAGAAGAGCAAAGCAGAAGAGGAAGCTTCAGGAACTTTATGGGAAAAAGATGGGGCAAGTCCAAAGAACAAACCAGAGTGCAGAAATGGCCACACATTGATAAATGGATGCCACTCCAGATCAATGATGCTTGGGAAGAGGTTAAGAGAACCTTCTGGTTCAATCATGATGTTCTGCAGGAATGGAGAGGAGGATGCCCTGACCACAATGAAGCCTTCCTAGAATATCTGCTGACTTTTTATCCTGAATATCTACAGAAGTGGATAAATCTAGCTGATGAGCAGAATTTATCTCTCGAAAAGCGCTGGTCAAGATAAGTACCCCAAAGACCTAGATTCAAACCTTTGGAGTTATCAATGAAGCCGATATTGCCAAAGAAGTTCTTTGAGTATCTTTGTTCGGGGTTGGACCGACAGGAAGCAATCCTGAAATCATCAAGAAGAGAGATGAATTGAAGAAAAGATATTATGGGATGTTCAATCTTGAAGTCCCTGATGATGAGGTAGAAGAAGATTGAAGACTTTTTATTCTATGTGTATGTTTTTTGTTTTTGAAAGTTCATTGTAAGCTGAAAAGACTATCTACTGATCAATAAAAAGTTTATCTTTTATGCTCAAAGATAATATCTCATTATCTTCTTACATGTCTTTAACTATTTGATATGCCTTTGTGTTTGAAATTATTGGGTTATGCCATTTTGGATTGTAATAGATAACTGAAACCTGAGTATAGGTTAGGTTTTCTTGAATTTAACAAGATGGTTTTGGCATCATCAAAAAGGGGGAAATTGTTGGGAGATGAATTTAATAAAGAGTTTTGATTAGATCCCAAAACCCCTGAGTATGGTATGTTCGGGATAATCTTGATAGTCTGAGTCAGGTTTCAGTATAAGATAGTTAAGAAAGATATCTGCACCATGTATAGTCAGCAGATATTAATCGAGTTTAGATCTCAAGAATCAAGACTCGGAAGATATCAAGACTCATGAGTTCTTGAAGACTCTAAAGTTATCAAGACTCGGGTTATCAAGACTCGATGATTTATGAAGACTCGAAGATATCAAGACTCGATGAGTATGAAGACTCGGGAAGACACCAATGTTCAGAGGCACTGAAGAAATATCTATCTGAATACATACAAAACTGAGGAAAACACACATTTTCAGAAGAATAGATATTGCCCAAAACATTCAAGTGCAGGAAAAAAGGAACTAAAACTAAGTGTTGTTTAAGGTTGTCTCATTCAGAGAGATTGACCTAAAAGAGTTGTTTTGTTTGTCTACATTCACTGAAGACAAGAACCAATCAGAGGTAGACAACAACCATTTTAATCGCGACCTTTGAAAAGCGACGGGACCTTTGAATTTTGTCAGTAGTACTATGTCCCAGACTGCAAAAATTGGTGATTGGCTACATGGTTGCATATTACCTAAAACATGCAAGGGAGTATTCAAACCCTAAAAATAGTCGTTCATCAACAACCAGAAGAGGAAACTCTTGATGCTATCTCTTCCAACGGATAGTTTTTCAAAGAGTGACCTTGGAGAAGTTGCCTATAAATACCAGTGACCTTCGCCATTAAGAGGTTACAGGAAATTACAGCAACTCAAGAGCTCATGCGTATTCTTGCAAATTGAAGCACTCGAAAACCCTAGAATTTCCCAAGTGTTTCACATTGGGGAGAGCTCATTCACTAAGCCTAGATTTGATAGATATATTCAAAGCTTAGTAGAGATATCCTAGCCTTTGCATTTGTTCTTATTGTAAAGGATATCTCACCCTAGTTGGAAACCAAACCAAATCCAAACCCTTTGATAAGGTAGTTTGAGTGTGTGTGATTTGTTGGTGAGTTAGAGTTGTAAAGAGTGAGTAAGCTGCAGGTTAGTCAGCCAGGAAACTCTAGAGAAGAAGTTAGTAAGCTACTTGTGGTAGCCTGAAAACTTGTGTGTGTTGAGTTAGTAAGCTGCAGTGAGTCAGCCAGAAAACTCAAGATAGAAAAGTGAGTAAGCTGCAGTGAGTCAGCCTGAAAGCTTTGGGAAGTGTATTAAGGAATTTCTCTGAAGATCAGAGAGAGTGGATGTAGGAGCTTGAGTCTCTGAACCACTATAATTGTTGTGTTGTTTGTTTTCTGTTCTGCATTATATCTGTTGCATATTTTATACTGAAAGCATATTTTACTGATACTCAGTTGGAATCAATCCACTGAATGTGCATTAACTAATTCACAGTCTTAACCACTATTTTACTAAGGAAGAGATTTTCAGCAAGTTAAATCGAGTATAAACTTAGGGCCAACCATTCTGCACTCTTGATTAGCTAGAACAGATAGTTACCAAACTGAACTAACTCTACTGAGTATTCAGTAAGATAATTATCGGATCCAAGCTTCTCAGGATCTCTAATAAAAACTCAGGAACAGTTGGGCTAATCTGAAGCTTCTGAAAGCTGCTCGGGATCATTGTCTCAGTAGACTTTGACTCAGGGCGATTTGTGCTTCTCAGGGCAAAATTATCAGGACAACCTGACCCATCTGATCTCAGTGAAGAAAAGGTTTTAAAAATCACTAAACACGTGTATTCCCCCCCCATACACGTGTGAGACTCGTTTGCACCGGGACCAACAAGATGGAAAGAGAAATGTTTTTTCTGTTCAGATTTGATTATCTTTTCAGGTTGTAGATCTGTTTTTGTATCATTTTGGATGTATAGGTTCATCAATTGATGAACACATGCACGTTTTAATGAACACATGCACATTTTTGGGCATTTATTCATCAATTGATGAATTTGTGCATGTTGGAATTAATAGAAAAATATGTAATTTTGATATGATTTTTTCTGTAATTTCTTAATTTTTTATATGAAAATCTCAAATTGTAATGACTTCAATTTTTCTCTAATTTTGATATGAAAATCTCAAATTACAAAGAAGAAGAATTTCTCTAATTTTGATATGAAAATCTCAAATTATAAAGAAGAACAGAAGCGACGGAAGAACGAGAGAAAGAAAAAAAATGACAAAAAGTAGAACTGAAAAACGGACAGAAAAAAAAACTGAAAAAGGAATGAAAAAAAGTAAGGGTATATGAGTCTTTCTTTTATAGATTTTGGACCTAGTAGTACTTAATAGATATGTTTGGACCTAGTAGTAATTCTTGCTCCTAGTTTGGACTGGAAAGTCACTCACTCTTTAAAAAATATAAATTTTAAAAACATGACTAGAGTTGAATTAAATTAATAAAACTCATATTTTTAAAATATTTAATTTAAAAATAATAATATATATTTTTATTTCATACTGCGTACATGGGACCTCATAGCACCTGGGAGGAGATCAAACCGTTCGGGCACTTGCTTTCTTGCGTTTACTTAATATAATTAATTGTATATGTCCTAAAATTCATTTTTTTCAATTTTTTTTAAAAATCCTTTATTTTAAATATCTAATTTAACAATGTTATAATATAATAATTTATTTTTTACTTTTTAAATTTTAATTAAATTACATCATATTATATTAAAATTATATTTTTTATTTAACAACAAATACTACTTTTCATTTAAAAAAGTAATACTTTTTATTGAACTCAAGCAATACCTTTCATTTAAACAAATACTAATTTTCATTCAAACAAGTAATACTTTTCATTGAACTCAAGTAATACCTTTCATTTAAACAAATACTACATTTCATTTAATCAAGTAACACTTTTCATTGAACTCAAGTAATACCTTTCATTTAATCAACCTCTACTTTTCATTTAATCAACTACTACTCTTCATTTAATCAATTACTATTTCTCATTGAACTCAAGTAATACCTTTCATTTAAACAAATACTAATTTTCATTTAATATCAAGTACTACTTCTCATTGAACTCAAGTAATACCTTTCATTTAATCAACTACAACTTTTCATTTAATCAAGTACTACTTTTCATTGAACTCAAGTAATACCTTTCATTTAATCAAGTACTACTTTTCATTGAACTCAAGTAATACCTTCCATTTAACCAACTACTACTTTTCATTTAATCAATAACTACTTTTCATTGAACTCAAGTAATACCTTTCATTTAATCAACTACTGCTTTTCATTTAATCAACTACTACTTTTCATTGAACTCAAATAATACCATTCATTTAATCAACTAATACTTTTCATTTAATCAAGTAATACTTTTCATTGAACTCAAGTAATACCTTTCATTTAATCAACTACTACTTTTCATTTAATCAAGTAATACTTTTTATTGAACTCAAGTATTACCTTTCATTTACACAAATATTACTTTTCATTTAATCAAGTACTTCTTTTCATTGAACTCAAGTAATACCTATCATTTAATCAACTGCTACTTTTCATTTAATCAAATACTACTTTTCATTGAACTCAAGTAATACCTTTCATTTAATCAACTGCTACTTTTCATTTAATCAAGTACTACTTTTCATTGAACTCAAGTAATACCTTTCATTTACACAAATACAACTTTTCATTTAATCAAGTACTACTTTTCATTGAACTCAAGTAATACCTTTCATTTAATCAACTGCTACTTTTCATTTAATCAAGTACTACTTTTCATTGAACTCAAGTAATACCTTTCATTTACACAAATACAACTTTTCATTTAATCAAGTACTACTTTTCATTGAACTCAAGTAATAACTTTCATTTAATCAACTACTACTTTTCATTTAATCAAGTACTACTTTTCATTGAACTCAAGTAATACCTTTCATTTAATCAACTACTACTTTTCATTTAATCAAGTAATACTTTTCATTGAACTCAAGTAATACCTTTCATTTAATCAACTACTACTTTTCATTTAATCAAGTACTTCTTTTCATTGAACTCAAGTATTACCTTTCATTTAAACAAATACTACTTTTCATTCAATCAAGTACTACTTTTCATTGAACTCAAGTAATACCTTTCATTTAATCAACTACTACTTTTCATTTAATCAAGTACTATTTTTCATTGAACTCAAGTAATACCTTTCATTTAATCAACTACTACTTTTCATTTAATCAAGTACTACTTTTCATTGAACTCAAGTAATACCTTACATTTAATCAACTACTACTTTTCAATTAATCAAGTAATATTTTTCAAATAAACAAGTAATACTAGTCACACAGAAATATAAATCATATAAACAATAACACAGTCAACACACAAATTGTTCGGATAAAAAAAACATCATCACCAAATCTAAGATCATCATCACAAAAAAAAAAACAGATTTACCATCATCATCACCACAAAACAGAATAAAAAAAACAGTGTCTAAGGATGCGAATAAAAATTATATGGATTATCATCATCATCATCACCGAGATTAGTATTGTAAAGCAGAAAGTCATCACCATCATCATCGCCACCGCCAAAGCCGCCACCATGACCACCACTCCCACTACCACCACTGCCACCGCCGCCAAAGCCTCCACCCCCAATGTCATTGCCAGCACTGCCACTGCCATCGCCGCCACGGCCACCGCCTTCTACGTCGTCCTCCTCATCAAGGTTAATTAAATAATTATCGAGGAGACTGAGTTGAGAGGCCAGACGTTGCCACTTGTGTTCATTTAGTCGTGCCCACTTTTCATTAAGCCTGACCTCCATCTGCTCAAGCGTCTCGCCATAGGCTGCGGCTGTGGAGCTGAAGTAACAGAGGTCTGGGATGAGTGGCCTTGTGTCTCCGCGATCACGACACTAGAGTATCTATCCATCCCAATTACCCGTCCTCTATTGGTGCCGACCTCCTCCACATAGTTCTGATTGATTATAACTAGAGGAGTTGAACCCGATGGTTCACCGCCGGCTGGGGCTGGCTGGCAGCGGCTTCGATCCTTTCTCGTACTTTATTTTGTAAAAATCAAAATAAAATTTAGATTCATTAAAAAATAATAATATAATTAATTTTGAAATAAGACACTAATATATTAATTAATTTCTTACATGTATGTTGGTCGTGCGGCTTTAGGTGGATGTCTTTGTAGTGGCATTATAAGGATAGGCGAGTGCCAACGTCTCCAGGCAATCGAGAGGGACCCCAGTCAGTTGTTCCTGTTATTTAACAAATAAAAATAAGATTATTATTTATTAACATATTATATAATTAAATAAATACTTTGATAAACTTATAATTAATTAAATTACTTACTCGGTGCACGCAATGCTCCATAATAGAGATCTAGCCTGATGCACAACTATGTTGGAATTTAGAGGCACGTAAATACGTAATACATGTGCAGCGGAATTAAACAGTTTACCAACAACGAACATATAATTTCATAATTAAATACGGGTAAACGTAAACAGAATTCTTACAGCAATTCGTACACGGATTCCTCAACTATGGTATCCACGTAACAATCGTTTACCAATTCGCACAGATCTGCCAGCTTTGAATCCCCGAGATGAATTTGCTAGGAAAATTCTAACTTAGAGATTTTATGGAGAAAATATGAAGTCTTGTATTATGAATTCCCAAGGACTCACATATATAGGGGGAGGCCCAACTTAAATCTTAAGCTAACCTGAATAGGAAATAAAATCTCTAATCTAGTAAATTAAATCCTATATATTTAATTCCCATATACATAAATCTCTACATATTTCATTTCCATGTATATCGAATCTCTACGGATTTGATTCCATATATATCAAATCCCATAATAATATTCCATATATTATTATTATTGGGAATCGTATTTAATTAAATATAATTTAATTAAATAGTAATACTAATTAATTCAAAATATAATTATTATTATATTCTCCATAAATTAAATATTAATATCCAATATAATATTTAATCAACCAACTATAATTAGTAAACAATCGTTACTTGTTGTGTGACCCATAAGCCCTCATATATCGAGCGATTCCTAGACAATAAATAAGACATTCTCAATATATGAGGTACGTTGTCAGGAAATGTGCAACTACCTGTAACTGAAACATGGGCTATTATGATAACTTCCTTTCATTCGCGAATACTCGATTAAATCTTGAACATGATGAAGTGAATATTCAAATAACTTAATCATTTTATCTCTAATCACTAATTGATCACTTATGCACACTTTGCCACAAAGTCCAAGTTGATGTGCATCGGCTGATGACTTAGATCCAATTATGATGAGAAGATGAGTATTCTCTCTAAATCCACATTGAGGAATGAATCCTATTCTTGGCTCAACTACCACGCACATGCATTTCGCGATGAACCCAATCCAAGCCATATCTACCCATGGAAGGGTGCAAGCGTCGGTCATGGTCAAAGTTCATCACTCCACACATGTCGTGCGTATTGACCTCAAGTCAAAGGAGTATCACATCGCTCCCACTAACCGACCCGTAGACACATATTGTGGAATTACATCAAACGGTTTCTCGGATGGGTATACCAATACCCTCTAAGGTATTTGTGCATCCATCATGAGATACTTAGTATCTCGTAGTAAGTGAGATCTTACTACACTCTCTAAGAGTATGATGCATATCGTACACCAATCTCAATTGCATCATCAACATCCCATTCTTGATGATCCTTGATCGGGGCTATTTGAGAATCATGCTTAAGTCATCTGAGTTCTCACAACCTCAATGACAACAATGACTCATGGGAACATTTGCATGAATAAATGCAAACAATCAAACATAATATTCAAACAAGTGTATTGTCATACATTAATATTAAATGAACTATAATATTAAATCAAACTGAATATCATCGAGTATTATGTCCTTACAATAGATTGTCTCTAGGACACTAACACTAACAAGCTATACCGCCACGGCCTCCTGGCTGGCTCAAGCGGTTCTGACGGTTCTTCTCGCACATCTCCTTGTACCTGGGATCACTCCAAACCCCACAATGGACTCCCAGGCGCCCGGATCCAAATTCTCCGACAAGTTCGTCCCTTCATCCCTCCACCCAATGTGCCACCTATACATTAGGTCTTTATATCGTGCACCAGCAATCTTATATAATGACTTGTAGAAATTTTTAACCCGGATATCGTCCCTCCACATCGTCTGCTTCTGAATTTCACAAAAAAATTAATTAATATATATCCATATGCATATATGTATATATATATATATAAAATAATTAATTAAATATCATACTCTGAACTCGTCGAAGTAGATTCGGTGACGGTCCTCTGGCACGGCTCTCCACCTGTGGGCTTTCATAGCAATTCCACCATGCAAGATAGAGCTAGTGACTATATAGTAGAAGCCTCGTGACCAGGTATAATCCTGAAATATTAAAAAGAAATTAATTTAATTAAATTGTATATATAATTAAACAAATTAATAAAAGTTAATTACTTACAATCCTTGATGAAAATCGATAAGCAAACGGCCCGTGCCAGAGCCATAACAAGATGTCTGGGCTGAGCTCGAGCTCGACCCTGCCCGAGACTGTGATCCGGGGGCTTGCGACCATCCGCAGGCCGGTCCCCGAGCCTGCAAGCTCGACCCGCCGGCTGCCCCTTGAGGCTGCGAGGGTGGGGTCATCTGAATAGAAGGTCTCAGTTATTGGGGTTATATGTGAAAGTATGCTTTTACGTAATTGTTAGTGTTAGTGTCCTAGAGACAATCCTTTTGTAGGGACATAATACTAATAATATTCAGTTTTGATTTTAATATTATTATTTAATATTAAATGTATGGCATTACAGTTGTTTGAATATTACGTTTGGTTGTTTGTATTTATTCTTATTTGTGTTCCCATGAATCATTTTGTCACTGGGGATGTGAGAACTCAGATGACTTAAGCATGATTCTCAAATAGCCCCGATCAAGGATCATCAAGAATGGTATGTGATCTACATCATACTCTTAGAGAGTGTAGTAAGATCTCACTTACTACGAGATACTAGTATCTCATGATGGATGCATAGATACCTTAGAGGGTATTGGTATACCCATCCGAAAAACGTTTGATGTAATTCCACAATATGTGTGTACGGGTGTCTCGGTTAGTGGGAGCGATGCGATACTCCTTTGACTTGAGGTCAATACGCACTACATGTGTGGAGTGATGAACTTTGACCATGACCGACGCTTGCACCCTTCCATGGGTAGATATGACTTGGATTGGGTTCATCACGAAATGCATGTGCGTGGTAGTTGAGCCAAGAATAGGATTCATTCCTCAATGTGGATTTAGAGAGAATACTCATCTACTCATCATAATTGGATCTAAGTCATCGGGCGATGCACGTCAACTTGGACTTTGTGGCCAAGTGTGACATAAGTGATCAATTAGTGATTAGAGATAAAATGATTAAGTTATTTGAATACACACTTCATCATGTTCAAGATTTAATCGAGTATTCGCGAATGAAAGGAAGTTATCGTAATAGCCCATGTTTTAGTTACAGGTAGTTGCACATTTCCTCGCAACGTACCTCATATATTGAGAATGTCTAATTTATTGTCTAGGGTTCAATTAAGACCGTTAGTTTGACTAATCGCTCGATATATGAGGGCATATGGGTCACACAACAAGTAACGGTTGTTTACTAATCTAATTAAATTAGATTTAATTAAATAGGATTCGCAATAATAATATATGGAATATTATTATGGGATTTGATATAAATGGAATCAAATCCGTATAGATTTGATATACATGGAAATCAAATCCGTAGAGATTTATGTATATGGGAATTAAATATATGGGATTTAATTTACAAGATTAGGGATTTTATTTCCTAATCAGATTAGCTTAAGATTTAAGTTGGGTCTCCCCTACATATATGAGCTCTTGGGAATTCATAATACAAGACTTTATATTTTCTCCATAAAATCTCTAAGTTAGAATATTCCTAGCAAATTCATCTCGGGGATTCAACGCTGGCAGATCTGTGCAAATTAGTAAATGACTGTTACGTGAATACTGTAGTTGAGGAATCCGTGTACGAATTGCTGTAAGAATTATCTTTACGTTTACTCATATTTAATTATGCAATTATTTGTTCGTTGTTGGTGAACTGTTTAATTTCGCTGCGACGTGCCTCTATAATCCAACAGTAATAACAAAATAATGTACTCTTATTTACTGAATATAAATGATTTATCACTGTTGCTTTAAATATGAATGAATGTTATTTATTTACTGCAAACTGTTCAATATTAGTACAATATTACATTGTAGTTAATGTGGTGATACCCAATAACAGAAGATCACATTAACAGTTCCTTGTAAATAAGTACAACTTCACGACCTAGATGGAACTGAACACTCCATTGGTAGAGGTTGAAGTGTTAAAGCTCAGATTGACTTATCTTGACCAAGAGATTGCACTAGCATATCGTGGTGTGCTGAAGAGGACCTACAGATAGGATAAAGTCTTCTGTACTGACTTATGGGATGAAGAATTACACCTCAATTGTTATTGATTTCTTAATCTCTGTCACTTAAATAGGATTGTATGTAATTAATATTTATTGCTTTGATCTGCGTTGGGTTTAGAGTCAGATAGCGATTCTATAATTTGCATTTTGGGCAATATTATTAATTACATGACAATTGCTAAGATTTAATACAGAGCAACGCGTGCAAGGAAAGTCTTGTCTGATTTGTCCCCTGGTAGGCTCAGAAATTTTATCATACAAATCTTGCAAGTCGATTAAGTTCTGGTATGGATAATAATGTTGAGTTGTCTTTATTCCAAAGAAAAAGATATTAATTAATATAAAGCTTTTCAGTGACTTAATTAATTAATGGAAAAAATAATCTTAAACACGGAAAATAATAATCGGGAGCCATATTGTCGTAATATAAATTAAGATGGATAGTGCAATATTAATTTTATAGTGGAGTAAATTAATATTAATGGGTTGAATAAATATTGTGGCTCAATATTAAGAAATTCATAGCCCATTGGAGGTCCAATCTTAATTCTCCCAAAGACCTCTCAAATAGTCCAAATATAAAGTCCAAATAATAAAATGGTAATTAAAATAGAAGAAATAAATATTGCCTAATTTTTCTTATTATTTTTTAAAATAGAGGAAAAAGAGTAGGAAAGATTTTCTTGATCTTCTTGAAAAGATTTTATGAAAAAAATAAGTATTTTTGGAATACAAGATTATCCCGTAAATTCAAGAAACCAAATCTTGATTCTTTATTTCTTGAAATTTTCGAAAATTGCTCAAGATAGGGAGGAAGAGATCTTTTGCGATTATTTATGGAAAATAGAATATATGAGATATATTCAAGATTGTATCTTGGGAAGATACAAATAAATTTCCCATAACCCTTCTAGGGCACAAAATTTTCGTCCCCCCCCCTTATAAATAGGGGATAAATTCTTCATCCTCAACACAATTACAGTCTTGAAAAAATTAGAAATCCACAAAGGTGGTGCAATATTTTATTTTTTCTCATTTGTTATAATTGTTCGTGAGAATCCTTCCACCGGATTACGGACAAGGACTTGGTACATATTTGAGAAGGTGTTTGGGTTGATCCATCTACTCAAAGGTTGTCACTCCAAGAGGTATGTTTCTCGTAACTCCTAGATTCCACTTGTATAGGATTTACGTGAAATTAATTGTACGCATGATGTTGTTGGCTTTTAATTGTTATTTGAATTAATATAAGATTAATTCATGCTAGTAATAATTAAATAATTTAAATATGTATTTAATTGAACTCGAATAGATCCGGGCACCCTATTCCCCAACATCAGTATCTTCTTCCTCCTTGTGCTCGATGTACGAGCAGTGTCGTCATCACCACCGCCACCACAACCACTACCACTGTCGGAGCCTCGACCAGAACTCATCTATATTAATTAATAAAAAAAATATTACTAAATCATAATATATATCTAAAACACAATTAAACTTACTACCTACATTAAAAAAATTAATTAAAATCGCGCCAAAATTTCGACAGAGTTTCGACTGTATTATTTTAAACTCATCCTAGTCAACCAACAATCTAACAATTCTAACACATATCACATAATCTAACATAATTAATAATTAATAAACACATTTCAATACGCAATTAATTAAATAAATTAACAACCAATAATCTAACAATTTTAACAATTCTAAAATAATTACATAAACATTATTTCATAATTTATTGTACGTAAAATTAACTAATCTAACCAGACTAATCTCCTAATCAACAATCTAATATAAAATTAACTAATATTCTAACATATTAATTTGACTAATTAATCTAACATGAAATTGATTAATCTAACATATTTGACTAATCTAACATAAAATTAAATAAATTGACTAACATAATAGAATTAATCAACCAAACTAATCTAACATAATCTACATATTTGACTTATCTAACATAAAATTGACTAATATTCTAACATAACATATATAATGTACGTATAACATATATTGTATATATATATACACACACACACGCTCAAATAGAAAAATAAATGGTAAAAAATTAAAAAAATTACCGTCAAATAGAAGAATGAGACGATACGAAGCTTTTCATGGGCACCGAATTATCACGACGGCAACGACGGACGGCGGCAGCGAAATCTTTATGTTTGCGGAAAAACCGCTGAAAAATGCTACGATATCAGTTTTTATAATTGGAACTTAGTGACGGTTTTTTAATGACCGTCACTATTAGCGACGGTTCTTAACCGTCGCTAAATTCAAATAACCATCGCTAAGTCGGTCTGGGCGGTGGGCCAAGTTTCAAGTCGCTTCGTGCTTCGTGTGGGTCTTTAGTGACGATTTCAACCGTCGCTAAACCGTCGCTAAATGACCCGATTTGACCCTAACCAAATATCCATCAGCATTCCGTCGCTAAACCGTCACTAATTGCGTCATTAGTGAAACCATCGCTAAACTCGATAAGTTTGACCGTTTGACCCAATCCGTCACTAAAACCGTCGTAATTTGCAACGGATATCAAAACTATCGCTAAAAACCATCGGTAAAACCCGTGTTTTTTGTAGTGTTATTTCGTGGGGATAGGGATTGGAATCCCTTGGGTGTATTTGTTTTTCACTGGGAAGATTTGGATAGGGGATGAGTTTCCTCTCATCCCGACCATTTTTTGAATTTGCACATCTTATTTTTCATCTAAATACACATTTATCTATATTATACACCTACACTCTTAAAACTATGATATCACTATTTTTTTTTACACCAACTAATTCTCTCTCTTACTTTTCTTATGCCAACTCATTGTCTTTCTCACTTTTCTTTTATATAATCATTAGCACACTAAAACATTAATAATAGATAATATATCATGATCATTAACAATTATTGATTTGACATAAACCCTTATCCATACCCACTATATTCAAAACAAAACAAACACAGATAACAATTCATATAATTTCCTTTATCCATCTTTATTTCTATCTGAATTTGCCCCATCCACCTCAGTAAAAAAAACAAGCATGCCTTAGATATTTCATCTACGCACACCATTAGAGCACCAGTACTAGTACTCTTAGAGGCCGTTTGTTATGTGAGAAAAGAAAGGAAAATGGGGGAAAAGAAATCATATCCCACCTTTTCAAGTGTTTGGTATGTTTGCTGGCTTTTCCCCTTGGCCCGAAGGCCCGCATTTCCTTTCTCATTTTTACATGATTATGGATCCCACCTCCTAGGTGGTATTTCTAATATCAAATATTATCCATTGTTGTTAATTGACATAAATGATCATATTTTAATTCATTATTGGTAAAAATATATATGTAATAAGGGGTATAATAGTAAAATTAATATTTATCAAATGAATTTACATATCTTTATCAATCTTAACAAACAGTTTAAGTAAAATAAATCATGATTTGAATACATCATAATAAACACTTAAAAAATTAAATATATCATGTAGGTAAGTAAAATGTATCACATGATTTCATATCTTTTCATATCCTATACCACGTAACAAACGGGCTCTTACTTTACAACAATGATTAAAAAAAGTAACAGCTTTGTGTTGCAAAGTGAGTGAACTAATACTACAGCAAAAGCTTGCACTAATACACATTATGCAATCTCAGTTTTATCATCACTTATTAGTATATATGAACTAGATATCATGACATCAATCAACCTTGATATCAATGGTATTACATTCCAAACCGCCACTTAGGTATACTGCAACATTATCGATCATACCATCTCATCAAGCCCGATCTCGGCCCGTAAAGGTTTATTCAAGAAGAAAGCTTCTATATTGCTTAAGATCAGCTCTTCAAGGTCTGCAATTGATTCTGGAGTTAGGACAGCTCTATGTGCAGACAATACAACATTATCCAATGTCCACAGCTCTTTCGGAACATGAGGTTCGTTTTCGAACACATCCAGACCAGCCTCACCAATCTCGCCTCTCACTAACAACCCGACCAACTCCTCCTCATCAATAAGGGCCCCGCGACCTACATTGACGACTATGCCCTTCTTTCCTAGTCCTCTCATTACATCCTTGGAGATGACATGTTACGTCTCGTTTGTTAATGCACAACAAAAGACCAATATATCGGTGTTCGATGCAAGATTAGCAACGTTAGCATAGTAAGTGTAGGAAAAGTTTGGTTTCACTTTTCTTGAGTTGTAGGCAATGCTGCATCCAAATGCCTCGAACCTCTTCGCGATCCTCGAGCCGATGCTACCTAGTCCTACTATCCCCACTCGTTTTCCACTCACCTGAAGTAAGAAATAACAGACCATTTGGAGAGTTATGATCATTGAACATACCATTGAATTGATGCAATATTATTTCATCATTCTGTTTCTTTTATAGAACTAACTACAGAATATTAAAGTAGGGAAAACTGTAAATTTATTGCCCAGTCAAGAGGGTGTATGAAATTTTTAGTTCACTACAATCTACACATATACAACTGTAAGGGGCTGTTTTTTTTTTTTTGTGATAATGAGAATATGAATGATAATGATAATAGAAAAAACGGTGATGTGTGCTTCTTGATATCTTATAATTGTGTTGTTTGGTTGATAATAAGGAATTACTATCATAGCCCTTCAATTTGTTTGGTTCAATCAAATTCTGTAGAAATGGAATCAACTATGTTATACTTTCTTAAAGGAATCTCAAATTTCTGGGATTATGCAAAACAAAAGTAGTGATACTAAATTTTATGATAAGCTCGCATGAGACAATCTCATGCATGAGACTATACCGAAATACCGTAACTTTTTATTTATCATACCGTTACCGTACCGAAACATTTCGATACGGTATCATACCGTACCAAAAATTTCAGTATATAAATTCGGCATTTTTCGGTATGATAAGTGCAACATACCGAAATTTTCGATATTTTGTCCACCCCTGGATATTACCTAGCCACAAATCAATACACACTTCTCCCAGAGCCCAACAGGTGTCTAGCTATATATTTTCCTAGATAATTAAACCAAGTTTGTATTTAGTTAAATTAGTTTTTCAACAGGTGTCCAGAATTATCGTGTCTACCCACCCAAAACAGTTGATTAGTCGAAAATTGAAATGAAATATTTAACCGATCATTGATAATTAGTACACATTCACCTTTGAACTCAGTGCGAACCCATTCTGAACGGGCCAGGACCCGGCCCGAACAAACCGATCCGCTGCGGAAATTCGCCTCAAAACGTCTATAGCGAGCCCGACGGTGTAATCGGCGACGTCATCGGAGAAGGACTCCCCGGCGCTGGTGACTCGGAGCCGCGGCGGCGGAAGGCGGCGAGGTCGAAGTGGTTGACGCCAGCGCTGGAGCCGATGACGCACTCGACGGCGGGGTAGCGGTCGAGGACGTCGGAGGTGACTGGCGTGGGGCCCGCGCAGAGCATGAGGCGGGCCGATTTGGAGAGGGCGGCGAAGGAGGGGTTTGGTGGGTGGTCGTGCAGGTCGAGGACGGTGTATTTGGAGCGGAGGCCGGCGAGAAGGGATAGATTGAAGTTGGGGAAGCGGTGGAGGATGAGCGTTTCACGGCGGTCGTTGGCCATCGTTGGATTGGAATCGGATGATCAATATTCTGAGATTCTTGTTTTAATTTGTCACATATGGCCTGGGAGTGGGAGGACCTTTTTTTTTTTTTTTTGAAAGGTGGAGCGGGAGGACCTTGATATTGATCTTTTGAGTGATTTATGGTTAGTTTAATTTAATTAGAGTCGTATGCGTCCGCACAGCAATTTTGGCTACGTTATCAAATTGATTTTATCCGTTTAGTAAAATGGGTCGCCGTCTTGTCTTTTGTAGTACCTGTACATCCTTTTATCCGAAATATACTCACCGTCTCAATCTTAACTATACTATTTTCATTTCGAACGTCCCAATTTTGACAACATATTTATTTAAATAAAAATATCAATTTTATCACTTTATCACATAAAATACTATTAATAAACAACTCTTTTTACCTTCAACTTCCCATCACTTTATCATTTTATCACATAAAGTACTAATAAACAACTCTTTCTACCCCAACACTTTATCACATAAAATAATACTACATCCGTCCCGAGATAACGTGCACATTTTCCCGGGTACGGAAACTAAAAAAACTTGCTTTATTGGTATTATTTAAATCAATTATAATGATATTGTGAGTGTGTAAGTTTTGAGTGTTTTGTCATTTAAGGAAATGTGCATGTTATCTTGGGACAAACAAAAAAAAGAAATTCAGAGCGTTATTGTGGGGACGGGGAGTAATAAACAATTTTTTCTTAAACTCCGAGCACACAGTAATCAAGTAGTCAAGATTGGGATGGAGGGAGTATTTCATTATGAACTAGGACGTAGTTGTGTATTACGCGGGATTTAAAATAATTATTTTTATTAATTTTAATTAAAATATTTTAAATATTTAATTAATTTAATCACAAGTATAATTTTTATATTTTAATATTATTTATATATATTTTTATTTATTTCTTATTTAAAATTACTTCCTCTCATTAAAATTAGATGTCATACCTATGATGCACGAATTCTTTTAAAAATATCACAATGCAGTATCGGATTCTCACCCGCACCCTAAAATAAAATAAAATAAATTAACGGACACACGAATCCGATACGCGAATCCATGCTAAATGATTAAATATGGTCATGTTATTAAGCATTAGATGTGTTATTTAGTTGAACTTTATTATGTAATGCAACTTAAATTGACAATATGACACTCGTTTTAGATTGAATTCATCATTATGTCTTATATATTGGGCTGGTGGTATTTGAATTGTTGTTTTGTTACTTAATTAGATTAAATTATTGAATATTGTTAAGTTCTAGGGGAGATAAAAATTTGAATTGCATACATTTTGTTTTACGAATTTTAGATTTATATATATTTTTAGGTGTTATATATAATAAATTATAAATAAATAGACGTATCTTTGCCGAATCGTACCTTAAATTTTTAAAAAATATGTATCCCCGTATCCGTATCGTATCGCACCCGCACTCGCGTACCCGCATCCGTGCAACATAGTGTTATACTCATTTCAATCTTATATTATATTTACATAATAAATGTTGTTTTGACATTTTCACCCATTATTATCTCATATATATATCCCTAATGATTTCTTTTCATGGTTATTAAAATTTATAATTTTCTACAAATATGTTGTGTGAATAATTTTTCTAGTCAATAGTATTTATTGTTATAAATATTTAATTATAAAAAATTAAGGTTAATGTTAACATAATCAAATTTAAAGATCATAAAAATTAATTATTATGGGTATATATGAAGCTATTAAGAAGAATGGGAGGATGTAATTTAGAATAAAAAATGAATGAAAATATACACATATAATATTAGAAAAAAATTACGTCTATAATTGAATTAATCAAACTAATTAAATATTTGAAGTATTTAATTTAAAAATAATGATATAAAAATTATTTTCAACCTCGTGTAGAAGTAGTACGTCGAGTTACATGCTAGTGATATTTAAAAAGAATAAGAGGGAGCATAAATTTATAAATTATGGAGTATGTATTTATTATAAATTAATGTATATGTTTTGTTGGGAAATTTGTATTTAGTTTTGATGGAAGTTCCAAAACAGTTTGTTATAGGACCAGTCAGACCTGTTAGCTGATTGATGTTTTAGAATCAGGTTAGGATGACCAGTTGAAATGTATAGACAACTGATGTATAAGGTAGGTCACATATTGAGGGGAACTCAATATGTATAGGTCAGGTCAGAAGACCAGTTGAGATCAGAAGACAAGACAAGATTAGATAATCAGTTAGTCGAATGATCAGTTAATCAGATGATCAGGTGAAGACATGAAGCCAATAGCTCAGAAGACCTGAAGATCAGAAGACTACCAGAAGATCAAGATCCAGACCAGAAGACCAGAAGACCTACATCAGTCGAGTCTGCTAGTTGAAGCTAAGATAACTGGCATCAGAAGACTCTATCAGGTAGACTGATCAGTTGTAACTAATCAGGTTAGCTCACACCAGGTGTCAACTAATGTTTCACCAAGTCATACGTGGTTGATCTGAACAAGAAGAATGTCAACTTTAGTTGGTGAACAAGACATGCTGTACTTGTTAACCAATAAGAACAAGACACGTATGACCTGAGCTGACACTGCGGATTTCGGTGCTGCATAGTCAAACGGCTAGAAAAACGACATACAAGCTTTCGGCCATGCCGTTCCTGGAAGCACACCACATCAAATCCTGCAAACCTACCAAATATAGCCGAAAATTCAAATTGCTCTCAAACGACTCTTTGATTTCGAGGTCTATAAATATGGGATTACTCTTCAGAGTGAAAACACGAAAATTATCAAGAAGCTCATATACTATAGCAAAATTTCCGCACGAAGAACACAACCTTGAAGAATATTTTCTAAGTGTTCATCCCATAGTTCTTAGCAAAGAAATCTTATCCTCTAGCTGTTAGGCTACTTAAATACTAGGATAGATTTCAAAGTTGGAACAAACAACAAATCTTACCCAAAACCCAAAGTTAGGTTAAGGTTGTTTAGCAAGATTTCAGACTAGGGTTTCTAGTTCTGATTTCTGGGATCGGTTAAGTGAGAGCTCTATAAATATCTGTTGGTGTAATGTGTTGGACTAACACAATAATCTAAGTCCAGTTGGTTAAGTTGGTGCCCCTTGTGATAGGGAAGAGTGGACGTAGGACTGGTTATCCGAACCACTATAAATCTTGTGTGCATTTACCTGTTTGATTAACTGCTTTACACTATTGCATACAACTTGAGTAAATCTGCATACATATTCTGAGTTAGGATCAGCTAGCACCAAGCTACTGATCTGATCAGTTTGACTCCATAGTCATCTGATTGAAAACAACTTCGGAATCTGATTTGTTTTAAACTGGTTTTTCACACGGGTATAAACTAGCTTCCGCACAATCAGTTAAACTGATAGACACCGAACTGATATGCCCTCAGGCGATCAGTAAGTTGGATATCAGTCCAAACTGATTCACTTGCACTCTGATCAGGCAAACTGCAATCACACCTGATCTGCACGAAAAAGTTTTCAGAAGTCTATTCACCCCTCCTCTCTAGAAGACTTCTGCCCTCACGAAACCCGTTCGGGACCTACAAGTGGTATCAGAGCAGTGGTTCTACGGACCACTGGCTTTGAATATCATCGGTTCTTGAGGAAGAACCTTTGTGGTCACTTGAACTGATCTTGAAAAACCTTTTCAAATCTCATCTGTTTTCAAAATCAATATCAACATGGATAATACTTCGGGTATGTATCATGATTTGCCTAAATTTTCCATTGATGAGTATGCAGACTGGACGATATACATGAGCAATCATCTGGGATCAATAAGCAGCAGGATGATGGAAGTTCTTGAACGAGGACCCATCATCATCTACCATGACAACCCAGCTGTTGGAGGTGATCCAGATTTTGCAGTTAGAAGTCTTGTCAGAAAGAGTCCCGCCCTGATGGATGCTGAAGAGAGAAAGTTGTACACCCTGGATACGATAGCCAGACACATAATCATGAAGACCATGGACAAGATAACCAGAGAAAAGATAAAATATCTCAAGACAGCCAAACAGATGTGGGATACGCTTGCTGAAATGTTTGTAGGAAATAATTTGATTAAAGATAGCAGACTGCAAGCTGAACTGGTGAAATTTGAGAAACTCAAGATGCTACCAAATGAAACCATCAATGAGCTCGATGGAAGAATCACCATGTCAGTCAACAAGCTTCGGGAACTTGGATGAGAGATGTCAGATAAAGACATAAATTACAAGATCTTGAGATCTCTGACTAAGAAGTGGGATATGAAAGTCACTGTAATAAAGGATTGTCAAGATATTGCCAAGATGAAGCCAAGCAACCTGTTCCTGAGTTTTAAAGCCCATGAGTTCGATCTGATCGAAAGAGGGCAAGAAGAAGAAGACGAGTCACCTGCTGAAGCCACACCTGCCACATCAAAATCAGTTGCATTCAAAGCAGCCAGCAACAACTCAAAGTCTACTGAACCTGTTGGAAATATTATAAGCCAAACTGAACAGATTGCTTTGCTAACCAGAAAACTTGAAAAATCTAACATTCAACTTGGCAAGTATCGTTGATTTTACAGGGATTATCAAAACAGCAGAGGAAGAGATAGGAGGCCAGCTGACAGATCTCCAGAAAGGACCAGATCTGATGACCGAAGAGATGATCACAAAAAGGATCGCAGAGAAGATAAGAAAAGAGATGATCGGTCTGATGAAAGGAGAGACAACAGATCTGAAAGAAGAAATTTCGACACAATCGATTGTAAGTCACCGACATTCTACAGATCGAATGACTCACCCGATGAAGAAGTTCAGAGATCGTGGGAGCGTGTTTCAACTGTGGAGAAACTAGGTCATTATACAGTATGATTGCCCGGACGACACCAAAATAAAGAGAAGAGAAGCAAAAGTAAGAGAGCAACACTATAGAGACAGGGGAAAGCCATGGTTGATACATCCAAATTGATGATTCTATCGCTTTCCCGAGGATTCGTGCTACTCATCCAGAGAAGATTTGTTTGATAAGCAACACTGATGATTTCTTCCACTACGATGATCTGATATTCTCTTCTGATGATGAAATCTGTCTGATGGCTAAGGAGGAAGACCAATCTGAGGTAACCTCTAAACCTTCTGCTCTCTTAGTTTCCACACCAGCTATGGTTAGCACACCGGGTTTGGAGAGATTGACTTTATGACTCTACCGAGCAATTGCTTGATGATCTCTAACTAACGCAGAGACACTTATACGATAGTGGAAGTCGAAAATGATAAGCTAAGGATTGAAAATACTCGATTTTGTTAAGGAAAATGCCGACAAAGAAAGAAATGAACTAAAATCATTGAAAATTTTTCGGAAGATAACTGAAGAACTGAAAGTTCTGAAAGTTAATTCTTCTGATCAGGAGAAGCAGATTAAGGAACAACTAGCTATCAATAAACAACAAGCTGATGATTTTAAAATCCTACAAGCCAAGTTTGATGATCTCTTCCGACTACATGAGAGTCCGAAAAGTGGCGAGGATAGTTTACATAAGAAAATACAGGTTTTCACGAAATCTTCGAAAACCATTCAGGATATGAACAACTATTTTTGAACGACAACTAATAAGAAGGGAATAGGGTATGAAAACCCTTCTACATCCTCAAACGCTCCGTCTGATTCACTTCAAAAAGGTGTATTCAAACGAGTTTCTGATATAGATACACGTAAAGCAAAATTTGTATCTAACAAGGGAAAGAGACCTGCTGAACAAGTGAGGCAAGTGCCCAATCAGAAAGGGACCAGAAATGGACCCCAATTGATTAAGCATCAGCCATGGAATCAACAGAAGAACCCAGTTCTTCTGAAGAGACCTCTACCTGATCAGTAGATTAGGTATCAGAAAAGACAACCTCTAAAGGGGAACTCTGATCTGAAACCTAATCAGATCAAGCTGCCTAACAGGCAAGCCAAGGGTAAACTGCTGATACCAGATATGCCAATAAGATATGAATCTTTTAATGGTAGCAGTCGTACCTACCCTTATAATAAAAAACCTAGGGCTGCTGCACCTGAGCCCCACTGGGTTAAAAGAAGACAAACAACAAGGAAAAATCCCAAGTCTTCTGATTCACCCAAGGCTCGCACAAATAATCATACTGATCATAATGCATATGAAGAGATGTATGATTATGTAGATGTTTATGGGAGACAAATCAGGCCTTCTGATCTATCTGATTACAATAGAAGTGCCTTGTTTGTATGGATCCCTAAAACCAACTCTAACCCCTCAGGACCCAATCCTAAAGGGGTACCTAAAACCTGATTTGATTGCAGGTTAGAGTGGGTTTGGCCAACAAAGGAGGTGTACAAGCAACTATCTGGTACATCGATAGTGGATGCTCAAGGCATATGACTGGAAGTAAACATCTCCTCAGCTCTTACACAGAACAAGAAGGCCCACGTGTACTCTTTTGTGATGATAACTTTGGTTTTACCAGAGGATTCAGAACCTTAGAGAATGATGATGTACATCTTACTGGAGTCTCGTATGTCGAAGGTTTAAAGCATAATCTGTTATCAATTTCACAATTCTGCGATAACGGATTCAGTATTGCGTTTTCGACTGATCAGTGTACAATCAAGAATCGAGCTACTCAACAGATCTTGTTAACTGGTTCAAGGAAAGGTACGATTTATACATCAGATTGGAACAGTTGTCCAAGAAATGCATGCATGATTGTTAAGAGTTCAAAAGGTAGCAGTTGGCTCTGGCACAAGAGAATGAGACATCTAAACTTTAAAACTCTTAACAAGATAGCAAGGATGTCTTTGGTTGAGGGTCTTCCGAATGAGGTATTCTCTAAGGATCAGACATGTGTCGCATGTCAGAAGGGAAAATAGGTTAAAGCCTCATTCAAGGAATCCCTGGACCAACATCCAGCAGAGTATTGCAACTGCTCCATATGGACTTATTTGGACCAGTTACACCAGTCAGTCTCAGCGGATGCAAATATACTCTGGTAATCGTGGATGATTATTCCAAGTTTACCTGGGTTGTATTCTTGTATAAGAAGAATGAGACAACAACAAAGATACCTGAGCTGCTCAAGAAACTACAAAACGAAAAGGGTGTCAGTATAGTGAAAATCAGATTAGATAAAGGTACATAATTTATGAACTCTTTTATTACTGATTTTTGCACTAAGTTTGGTATACAGCATGAGACATCAGCTGCAAGAATGCCACAACAGAATGGTGTAGCAGAACGGAGAAACAAAACACTCAAGGAAGCTGCTCGCACTATGTTAGCTGAACATGCAACACCAAGCCGTTTCTGGGCAGAAGCCATCAATACTGCATGCCACACTCAGAACAGATGCTCACTTACCTCACTACAAAACACCCTATGAACTGTGGAAGGGCAGAAAACCTCGTGTTTCTTACTTCCATGTTTTTTGGTGCAAGTGTTTCATACACAACAATGGGAAGAGTCAGTTGAAGACTTTTGAGGCCAAGTCAGATGAGGGTATATTCTTAGGATATTCCTCATCCAGCAAGGCTTTCAGGGTTTACAACAGGCGAACCCTAGTTGTGGAAGAAACACCTCATGTGGTCTTTGATGAGACATCTTCTGAACAAGAGAAATCTGCCTCAGAACAAGCAGTACCAGATCAACCGGTACCTGATGCACAGAAAATGGATCAGCTAAGTATCAAGGAAAAAGGATCAGAACACGTAATAGTGTATATTCCAGAACTTGATCTTACTGATTCACCAGGTCAATCAGACCCTAAGGTACGTACAACTGTCAATGAAGAAGCTGGTACAACTGAGACAGTATCAACTGAACCATCTGGTTCAGGGGGAACACCTGAAGTTCCTACGGACAGACATCAGCACATGATGAGTCCAACATCAGCTGAGACTTGTCCATGTCAAGTGGATCATAATTCTGCACCACTCCCAATCACTAGTAATGAACTACTATCAGAAGAGGATGATGTTCTCCAAACTGATGCAAATCAGAAAATAAGAACCTGGGTAACCAGTCATCCAACTAATCTGATCATCGGAGACCCATCTGATAGAGTCAAAACTAGACATCAGATTGGTGAAAGTGCCATGTATTGTTGTTATTTGTCTTTGAAGGAACCAACTGAAGTAGAAGAAGCTCTACAAGATGCAACTGGATTCTAGCCATGCAAGAAGAACTGGAATAGTTTGAAAGGAATCAGGTTTGGAAACTGGTGGACAGACCAACCCATCAAGATGTGATTGACACAAAGTGGGTATTCAAGAACAAGAGAGATGAGAATAATGTCATAACCAGAAATAAGGCAAGACTTGTTGCTAAGGGGTATTCACAATCAGAAGGAATTGATTATGATGAGACCTTTGCACCAGTCGCTCGCCTGGAAGCCATTCGGCTGTTTCTGGCATATGCTGCCCACAGAGGGTTTATTGTGTATCAGATGGATGTTAAGAGTGCATTCTTAAACGGGGTACTAGCTGAGGAAGTTTATGTTGAACAACCTCCAGGCTTTGAAAAAGGCGACCATGTTAAGAAAAGTTCTTTATGGCCTGAAACAAGCTCCTCGAGCTTGGTATGATACACTCTCTCAGTTCTTGATAGACAGTGGTTTCACTAAAGGAATAGTGGACAAAACCTTATTCAGAATAGAAGATGGGGAAGACATTCTGATGGTTCAGATTTATGTGGATGACATCATCTTCGGATCTCCCAACAAGAGTTTATGTGAAAAATTCAGCAAGCTGATGCAAGGGAAGTTCGAGATGTCCATGATGGGCAGATGAGTTACTTTCTAGGTTTACAAGTTAAGCAAAGTACAGAAGGGATATTCATCTGCCAGGCGCAGTACATTAGGAGTTTATTGGCTAAGTTCGGAGTTCAAAACTGTAAGGAAGCCAGAATTCCTATGATGACTGGATTCAAGATGGATCCAGATGAGAATGGTCAGAAAACTAATCAGAAAGAATATAGGGCACTCATTGGATCTCTACTATACCTTACTGCCAGCAGACCAGATATCACTTTTACAGTAGGTGTATGTGCCAGATTTCAAGCAAATCCAATGCAAAAGCCACCTGGAAGCAGCTAAGCGGATTCTTAAGTATCTGAAGGGGGACAGTAAACATTGGTTTATTTTACCCATCAGATGATAATCTAGAGCTTGGTGGGTATTCTGATTCTGATTATGGAGGTTGCAGAATTGACAGGAAGTCACCCTCAGTCACCCTCAGTTCTGATTCCAATTGTCAGTTTTTAGGTAGTAAACTGATCTCTTGGTTTTCAAATAAGCGGACATCAGTTGCGACATCTACTACTGAAGCAGAATACATGGCTGCAGGAAGCTGTTGTTCCCAACTGCTCTGGCTAAGTCAACAGCTGAGGGATTATAACATTATAGCTACGAACGTACCTATATTCTGTGACAGTAATAGTGCTATTGCAATCACTCAGAATCCTGTTCTACATACAAGATGCAAGCATGTGGATGTCAGACACCATTTTATAAGAGATCATGTTGTAAAGAAGAATATCAGAATGGAAAAGATCCATACTGATAAACAGAAAGCTGATATTTTAACCAAGCCACTAGCTGAGATCAGATTCAAAGAATTATGCAATGAGCTAGGGCTTCTGGATCTCGGAGGAAGTGCACCAGTAAATGTTTGGTGGACTAGTCTCCAAGGCCGTTGGTTAAGAGATGACGATAGAAAGAGTCGGGTTGAAGAAGATACATCAACTGATCAGATCTGATCAGAAAAGTATTATCAGATTAAGGAGGAACTGATCAGATTGGAAGGTTATAAGCTATGTTCAACAAGCAAGTTGTATAAGATTAAGGCTACAAATCGCTTAAGAAAGTAGAAACAACACAACAATGGAATAATAGAAATTTTCATTGATAAAGACCCGGAGGTTAGATTTACATTACAAGTTACAAGTACAAAAGGACCCGGAGGTCAGTACATAAACCCTAAACCATAAACCCTAAGCCTAACCCAAGAAGGGGGGGAGAGAGGCTTTAAAGATTTTAGAGCCTGATGCTCCGATTTTCCCCCCAACCCTAAAAGGGGTGTGAGAGGCTTTGAAATAATCCTAAGCCACCCTCGAGCTTCTGTGAGGAGAGAGAGAGCGGCCTTGAAGGATTTCTAAGCCAGGAGCCCCTAGTCCTAAAATCAATGGGCTCTCCAGCTATTAAATGGGACACAAGTGCCAAAGATGTAGTCCAAAGACCATATGACCACAAGTGTCACATGCAAATATTGAGTTTGATATAAGATGATCAACTGTTGTCTGATCAAGATCGAATACCAAACTCATGTTTTGTATCAGAATGAGTATGTTGATGTTAATTCCGTCATCTAGATAGGCACACAAGGTGCATACGGTTAGGAGAAGTGTCTTCTCATTTGCTATAGCAGATCCGCTGCCTCGGTGGTAGAGAAGCTTGGCAATAATTGTATGTGTAATCTTCGATGATGATAAAGCAAATAATAAAGGGACGCACATGGTTGATTTGAGAAGCTGAATTCATTTGAAAAGGGTTAAAGGTTTTTGCCGGAAGTTTCACCTGAAATAGGGATTCATCGGAAAACATGGAGTATAAGCTAAATAAAGAAGATGAATGGTTTATGTTGTGTTGTTTGCCTAAAACCCCAGATCTATTTATAGAAGAAAAGCAGGGGTATAGGTGCAAATTTAATTTCTCAAGACCCTTAGGAGAAATTTTCACCTTAAGGACATCAGCGAAGAAACACGCTTGTCGATGGTTGGATGAGTTGATGGTGTGAATTATCACAACGTATCCATACCATCATTACGAAGTGTCAAATCACTCCGACTTAGAAAATCGAGACGACTCTTCGACTCCTCAAGAACTAAGTTCTGGTAGGAGCGCACATTCCAAGACTTGACCTAGGTCAAGAGTGGATCAGGATGGATCCGAAGAAAACTGATCAGATAAGAAGGATCAGTTGGGTATGGTATCTCAACTGATCGGAAAGGATCAGTCAAAGAGTTGTTCAGAGATAACAGTTGAAAAGGGAACGTCACCTGATCAGTTTGGCTCATCAGAAAACTGGTCAGATAAGTGGGACATTGTTGGAAAATATTGTGGTTTAGGCAACCGTCAGTAAGGTCAACAGTAATCAGGTCAACCAGATAAGATCAACAGTGGTAACTGACTGGTTACAATATCAGTCAGTCAGATAAGTTTTCTGATTTATCTTCATGCCTATTCTATGTTAGCTATTACTGTTCACATTACTTTGTGATGTCATGCCTGCAAACATTAAATGCGGACGCGGGGCTTGTGTATTAAATGCATTTATTCCGAACCTTAAAGTCTAAAAGTCTGCCGGTTTAAAACCTTAACCGCAAGATTGAATTATTTTTCAACCGCCTTAATCTTGATCGTCCACATAAATCAAGGACACTCAAGTACCTTCAAAAATAATCGTGCAAAATGTTTCCCTCCCATCTTTTAAAACCCAAAATACCTTTTCTCTGAAAACCTTTCGCATTTCATACTTTCTAAAACCGCAATTCAGTTCCAGAAAATTCTCTCAAACATTCGAAATATTCAAGCGATTAATCTATCTTCCAAAACCCTCATATCGTTTTTCTGGTAACTTACTCATCTTGTTATTTTTGAATAGCATATCATGATCAGAGTATAAAAATTGTGTGTATTATTGTTAATCATGATCAAATGGAATTTAAATCAGTCATTGTCATTTCTATATACATCATAAACTATATGCATATTGGGGATAGATATTCATGTGTATTAATTCTCAAAATTGCTCTTTTATGGATAACGATGTGTGATTGATTATGTTGTTTCACATAGCACTCACTTTGTATGTTTGTTTATGATTTCAGAAAATGGAATCGTCAATAGTGCTATCGGAAACTTGTGACTATGCTTCCATGCTCAAAAATGTCATTGATGAAAAATATGTCATTTTCAATACCACAAATGATCCAGAATCAAGGGAGATACTCGAATGCTTAAGAGCCTGTGGACTTGATCAATTTTGCTATCGCCATCAGGAAACTGTCCATATGTTTGAATCATTGGAATTCCTGGGAAGACTAAAGGAGACGGACAACAAAGAACTATTCTCATTCGTTGGAAGGACCAGGATCGATGTCTCCAACGATGATCTTCGAAGAATCTTTGGTCTTCAAATGGGCAAGAAATACCCTGATGAGTTCACTGCTGGAATGTCGGATAAGGAGTATCTGCAGAAAGTGTTGTTGAGACCTGGGAACATCAGTCAGCTCACACATTTCAAAGTTCCCTACCTCCGAAGGAAGTATAGACTGCTTTTCGAAATTGTCTCGAAAGTCATTCTTGGGATCTCTTTCAGCCCAGATGCTCTAACCCAGCAAAAGCAACATGTTATGGCCGCAATCATTGAGAAGGCCCCAGATATGAACTGGATGGGGTTATTCAAGCATCGTTTGCTGCAGGAAACTGATAAGTTTGCCACAGATGAAGAAAATCAAGTGAAGCTGACCAAGAATATCAGTAATATTCACAAGGTGTCTATAATTTTGGCTGATAAGCTTCCTAGCGACTATCCTTGGTCACAAAATGGGCGGAAGCAATATGTGGAGAAATTCAAAGCCTTGCTTTACAAGGATGAGACACTATTTGGATTATCTGATGATGATCTAACACCATATGTGCCGAAGCCTAAAAATACTGAAGGCAAAGCTCCATCAAAGAGAGGAATGAGAAAGAGGAAGCAGGCTGTGAGTAAGCCTTCTGATGCAGGTGCGAAACGTCAGAAAACACTTACTACAATGCTGCCTAAGAAGGATAGTATGCCTTCTAGAGGTCTTCAAGATGAAGGAAGTGATGTTGAAATTCTGGAATCAGGCGAAGATCAATCTGAAGAATCAGGTCGAGAGTTAATGCTGGTGGAAAACCCAGTTCAGGTGGAAACCCATGGAGGTGATGTACAACCTGAAGAGAATCAGTCTGATTCTGAACCATCAGACTCAACCCACATAAGTTCTCTTTTCAGAGGGCATGAAACCACCTACTGCTCCACTTCACCCACCTCCTCTTCAAAATCACCTTCACCTGAACCCTTAACCAGAAAACCATCACCCTCACCCGAACCATCAACCAGACAACCACCTTCAACTGAACCTTCCACCGGGAAACCGTTTACCCCTTCTCCCTCTCGAACCCCCTCTCCCAAAATAACTTCAACCACATCAGAACCACAGCCCGATCAACCTTCAACCAGTCAACCAGAAAATCCTCCACCCCCTCCCGAATCTTCTCAGTTAAATCCACCTGTTTCGAAAGTTGTTCAGGAACCTGTTCAAGAAATCATTCAGGAACTTGTTCCAACACCTGTTCTGGAACTCGCTCAGGAGGAGCAAGATGTTGCTGAGAATGAAGACATGTATGTCTCCATGTCTCACAATCCCTTCGACAAGAGGACCCTCCTCGAATCACCTGTACAAGAACACTCTACGGTGTATTTTCTACGGCGATAGGTGAATGCCTATCTCGACGAGCACTTTCTTGAACTCATCGATCATATTGGGATCAGACAACAGATGGAGGAGATAGTCTTATGGAGGAACATCAGACTCAAGGATATTGAAGACTTCCTAATTTTAATGAATGCCTTGGAGTCTAATTACTTTGTTGACCTGGAGAAGAAGGCGAAGCAGAATGCCGGTGTATCCAGCGCAGCCGAACTAGCTACAGATGTTGATATTAGATGGTTGGTGCACCAGAAGCTGGGTATTTCTGAAGAAGAAGAAGAAGAAGAAGAAGAAGAAGAAGAAGAAGAAGAAGAAGAAGAAGAAGAAGAAGAAGAAGAAGAAGAAGAAGAAGAGAAGAAGAAGAAGAAGAAGAAGAAGAAGAAGAAGAAGAAGGTTAAGATACTTATACTTATGCTTTATATCGAATATTAGCAACGCCGATGAACGGTATGGGTGTCGTTGCAGATGAGACCAACAAAGCGAGGTTTCAACATCGGGTCGACCATCAGTGCTAAGTGTTGATATCCTAGATCCGACATCGGAAAATACAAGATGGGGGTAAAAGCTTCAGTTGATACACAATTAATTTATTTTCTTTGCCGTCAACTGATGCGCAAATTTGAAGAAGCACAGAGCAACCGATTGACAATGAGAGGAAGTTAAGCGCTGACGGATCTCAAACCGGTTGATAGTGAGAGGAAGTTAACATTCGAGAAGATCACATATGCACGATTCTATTTCGAATCCAGAATAAAACGAATTGACCCTCTTTGTCGACAAGATGAGGATCCAGATCGATATGCTTGAGAGACGATGTTCTCTTGGAAAGTGTATGGGGATCCTTGGAATGGATCGATTAGGTAATGCGGACAATAGCAGAAAAAAGATTTGATCAATCTATTACTCAAAGCAAGAAAGTTATTGAACTGGATTAAATAGGTTCGGTGGGTACGCAACTACATTTACGCAAATGTTCAGATTCCTCTTCTTTGTGGAAGAACTTAAGGAGGAGATAACACATCGGGCCAGCCTTGAATCTCAAGTTGTCACACCTTTTGATGCAACCAAAAAAGGGGAAAGACAAGATAAAGAAAAATAGATGCAGACGGAAAAACAATTGCGAGATGGTAATCGTTGATTTACCGAAGTCACCCATTCCGTTTACCCGAGGTCACTCCGTCGATGCCACTCTTCGAAGTCACCCATTCGAGATCGCTCCCTCTTTTGGCGAACTAAAACAATTTGTGGATCAACACAAAGAAGGAGATCGAGGCTCGAGGAAAAAAAATCAATGAGCGGAAGATGACACATGGTTCGAAGTTGTTGCGGGGTGGACAAGATTGAAGACTTCTCGCCAATCGCATGTAAAAAGATTTGATCGGGAGGATCAAAGCGAAAAAGTCTCGAAGTTGGCAAAGAAGTTCGCAGAGAGAAGAAGACATCGGCCAAGAAAGACAATCTGCGGAAAGGCAAGCAAGCTAAGAAGCAAATCAAGAAGCCAATCGTGACCTGACTTCGATTTGCGGACATCGATGCCGATAAAGAAGAACAACCGATGAGGCGTGGGGGTCATGAAGGAAATTGTCAAGAAGAAGAAGCTTCTTTGAAAGCCGCCGGCACCGACCGAAGATATGTCAAAAGGAAATCTAAGATGGCGGCGAGATGCAAAAGAAGTAGATTGGGAAGAGAGAGCTTTCCCTGTGGAAGTTGAAAGCATTCTGGTGGCCAGACGAGCTTTGCTTCCTGAATAGACAAGGATTAAAATCGACTGGCTGAGCGACGTCTACATTATTCAGAAGATACCAGAACATACCGATCAGGGTGAATTTGATCTCGAAGTTTCAAAACGGGCCGAGATCAAACACCCTGCATTCTTCAAAGTGGTGATGCATGAAGGAAAAATCATGACATTAACTCTTCTGCACCCAAATTTCAGACAATGATTCCACGACTCAGAGCTGATAACTCTCTTGACCCAATTGGATTCAAACAACTCTTCTATGATTTTGCTAAGAGAGGAGACATTATTGAAAGTGAAAGATTGGAGGTCTTGCTGCAGAGAATGTACAAGATTTTCAACATTCCAGAAAGTCTTCAGAAGTTTGCTTATTGAAGGAATCAGAAGATGTCTTAGATCAGGTGATAGATAAAATTTGTACATGTAATCTTCATCTCTTATATATAAAACAAGTTACCTTTCTGATCTTAAGACAACATCTCATTGTATTCTAATTTCTATTGTTTATGTTTTTACATTTCGCATGGTTATCTGTTTTTCTGATTATATGTTTTGGTTCCATCAAAAAGGGGGAAATTGTTGGGAAATTTGTATTTAGTTTTGATGGAAGTTCCAAAACAGTTTGTTATAGACCAATCGGACTGTTAGGTCGATCGATGTTTTAGAATCAAAGTTAGGATGACCAAATTTAAAATGTATAGACAACTGATGTATAAGGTAGGTCACATATTGAGGGGGAACTCAATATGTATAGGTCAGGTCAGAAGACCAGTTGAGATCAGAAGACAAGACAAGATCAGATAATCAGTTAGTCGAATGATCGGTTAATCAGATGATCAGGTGAAGACATGAAACCAATAGCTCAGAAGACCTGAAGATCAGAAGACTACCAGAAGATCAAGATCCAGACCAGAAGACCTACATCAGTCGAGTCTTCTAGTTGAAGTTAAGACAACTGGCATCAGAAGACTCTATCAAGTATACCGATCGGTTTGTAATCGATCAAAGTCACCACACCGTGTGTCAACTAATGTTTCACCAAGTCATACGTGGTTGATCTGAACAAGAAGAATGTCAACTTTAGTTGGTGAACAAACTCTGACATGTTGTACTTGTTAACCAATAAGAACAAGACACGTATAACCTGAGCTGACACTGCGGATTTTGGCGCTGCATAGTCAAACGACTAGAAAAACGACATATACGCTTTCGGCCATGCCGTTCCTGGAAGCACGTCACATCAAATCCTGCAAACCTACCAAATATAGCCGGAAATTCAAATTGCTCTCCAACGGCTCTTTGATTTCGATGTCTATAAATATGGGATTACTCTTCAGAGTGAAAACACGGAAATTATCAAGAAGCTCATATACTATAGCAAAATTTCCGCACGATGAACACAACCTTGAAGATTATTTTCTAAGTGTTCATCCCATAGTTCTAGCACATAAATCTTATCCTCTAGCTGTTAGGCTACTTAAATACTAGGATAGATTTCAAAGTTGGAACAAACAACAAATCTTACCCAAAAACCAAAGTTAGGTTAAGGTTGTTGTTGGGAGATGAATTTAATAAAGAAGTTTTGATTAGATCCCAAAAACCCTGAGTATGACATGTTCAGGATAATCTCGATAGACTGAGTCAGGGTTCAGTATAGATTGTTCAGGAAGTTATCTGCACCATGTATAGTCGCCAGACATAGATCAAAGTTAGATATCAAGACATCAAGACTCAAGAAGTAACTTAAGACATCAAGACTCAAAGATGTCATCAAGACACCAAGACTCAAGAAGTTGTCAAGACATCAAGACTCAAGAAGTCATCAAGACATCAAGACTCAAGATGTCATCAAGGCATCAAGACTCAAGAAGTCATCAAGACATCAAGACTCAAGATATCATCAAGACATCAAGACTCAAAAGATGTCATCAAGACATCAAGACTCGTAAGATATCAAGACCCAAAGAAGTTACTAAAGACTCAAGAAGATATCAATACTCAAAGATAACCTCGAATGTTTAGAGGCATCAATAATATATATCTCAAGACTACAAACCGAGAAAAACGCAAATATTCGTAAAAGTAGATATTGCCCAAAAACATTCATATGCGCACAAAAGGAACTAAGTCTAAGTGTTGTTTAAGGTTGTCTCATTCGAGAGATTGACCCGTAAAGAGCCATTTTGTTTGTCTCACGTTCATCAAGAAAAGAACCAATAAAGAGGAAGACAACATCGCATTTTTATCGACATCGAAAGCGACAGGACCCTAAAACGAGTATAAACTTAGGGCCAACCATTCCATACACTTGAGTAGCTAGAAATGATAGTTACCAAATCGAACTAACTCTACATCGAGGGTTCAAGAAGATAATTATCCGATCCAAGCGCCTCTCAGATCTCTCGATAAACTCAGTTCGATTGGGCTAATCTCAAGTATCCGAAAATTGCGCCAGATCATTGTCTCAAGAGACTTTGACTCGGGGCAATGCGGCTTCTCGGGCAAAATCATCGGGATAACTCGACCCATCCGACCTCGGTGAAAGAAAAGTTTTAAAAATCAACGAACACGTGTATTCCCCCCATACACGTGTGAGACTCATAGCACGGGACCAACAAGTGGTATCGAGCAAAGGGTTCATTTTGACCACTTGCTTTGGTAGCCATAGTCTATTTTTTGAAAAGACTTTGGTGGTCTCTTGAATAGATCCATTTTGTCGATATCTTACAAGGCTTAGTCATCATGCCTTCTAAGAAACTTCCTATGTTCTCTGTTGAGAGCTATGACCTATGGAGATTGAGAATGCAGGCTCATCTGTATTCAAAACATGAAAGAATGTGGAGAGTGGTTTCTGAAGGACCATTCAAATTTATTGTTGTGAATCCCAGAATCACTGATACTGAGAGGAATGATCCCAGAGATGAATTTCCAATGTCTGATGATCAACTTACTCCTGATGAGAGAAAGTTAGTCAATCTGGACTACATTGCTAAAAATACTTTGTATAACACTATTGATGATGGTGTTTTGGGGATGATTTCTCACTGTGAAACTGCAAAAGAAATATGGGACACACTTGCTATTATGTGTCAAGGCACAAGTCATATTAAGGAAAACAAACTTTCTGTTGCTATTGGAAAGTTTGATAGCTTTGAAATGGAAGATGGTGAATCCATTGACAAACTCGAAGTCAGATTCACTAGCATCATGAATGATTTGAGTGCTCTTGGGAAAAGATACCCACAAAGAGAAGTGACACTGAAAATTCTTAGAGGATTATCTAAGAAATGGGATATACATGTTGTGGTGATTAAAAACACCAAAAATATTGATTCCATGCCATATCAACAAGTTTTCTCTGAACTGAAAGCTTATGAGTTTGTGATTGACAAGAAAACTAAGAAATCGACAAAGAAAGATGATTCTTCATCTAGCAAGAATGTGGCTTTCAAAGCCAAAGAGAAATCCTCAGAAGTCTAGAGAGTCGAGAACTCACTTGCCAAAAATTAGGATGAGCGGGAGGATAAGCTAATCGATGGCAAGGAGGTTTGAAAGACTCAATAGCGAGATATGAGAAATATAAGAAATATTACGGGAATCAAGGTGTACAAGAGAGACTTAGAAGCTGAGGACAGATACACTGAGAAAAGAAAGGACCAGAAAGCTGAAGGATCCTCATCCAAGAAGAAGAACTCCAAAACCAAGGAGGAATGTGATCGGGATGATGATACCAACAGATGCTACAACCGGCAAAAAGATAGGTCACTTCCAAAGATGATTGTCCCGAAATGAAAAGCTAAAAGAAAGAAAGGAAAGACAAGCCAAGAGAGACAGGAAGATCTCCAGCAGGAAAACTATGATTGCAGAAGAGGAAGAACATTCTGAAGAAGGTTCCAGTTCCTCAGATGAAATTTTCTCGCATAAATGATGATGATGATGTCTGCTTTATGGTTGTGGAGGAGGTAAATTCTTCTATCTCTGTTGTTGCTCCTACACAAGCACACATGAGTTCTCAAGTTCAATCAGAAATAAAGAATTTTTGACCTCGATGGATTCATTTGAGAATCTTATGAAGGACTATTCTCAGGTTACAAGAACTACTCATCAAACTCAAGAGCGTAACAAGGAACCGATCACGAGAATCAAGTGGAAAGACTCTAAAAATGCTGAGATCACTTTTCAATTGATGGGAACAATCGATGAATCGGATGTTCGAAAGTACAACTCGTAAAAAGAGAAGGTGATAGAGATCCCGAATGGAAAATTAGAGAAATCCACTAAAGAGATTCAATTTTTATCATAATCGAAGTTCAATGACCTCTTTGAGAAGCATGAAACTCTAAAGAAATGTGAGGATAGTGCGCAGAGAAAGTTAGCTCTATTGAATTCTCATGATCTAAAGTGATAGATGAAATTCAGAGTTATCAAAGACCAAGAACTATAAAAAAGCCGGATTGGGATACATTCCGTGGGGAACCTCACAAGCTCTTCCGAATCCGCTTCTAGTAGCACCAAGATCTGTCTTTGTTAAACCAAATGGCATCTAATCTTCTTCATCAAGAACGCCCCAGAAGTTTTAGACAAGGGTAAAGGACCTATGGTTCTGAGAAAAAATCAAGATTCAGGAAGAAAGCCCAAACCTCGTGAAAAGGCTAGAAAACCCGAACACTCAAGAGGAAATTTCAAAGCCAAAGGCTTCAAAGCCTCAAAGCTAAGAATACCAACCTAAAGAGATCTCAGACCGAACCATCAGAGGAATTTTTAGGAAGAGAAACACTCAAGAGAGATATTCTCAACCGAAAAGACCAAGTCCTCGACATCGAAAAGACCCCAATTTCAAAAGACAGCAACCTAAACCCCACTTGCCTAAGGGTAAAGATTTCTAACCAAAAGTCAGCAGAGACAGAGACCAGCTGCACAAAAGCTAAGGCACTTGAACAAAAGGCCTGAACCCAAGAAGAACTCTAAGGCTCATGTTCATAAAAGGCCGGCACTCATGCACAGGATATCGCCAAGGCACCTAGGGTATGTGAATGTGTATGTAGATATTTATGGGAGACAAATCAGCCACTCTAAAGTAATTAGAGTTGTTAGGCGATTTGGGTTCCAAAAGGTACAAATTAACTCCGGTAGGACCCTACACCAAATGGGTACCTATGAACCGATCTATTTTTCAGGTGAAGGAAAAGGGCACTGAGCTGAATGAAAACAACATAGCACTGATGAGTGAAAATGAATTGGCTCCTGTTGTATGGTATCTGGACAGTGGATGTTCAAGACATATGACAAGATATAAGCAACTAATCACTGACTATGTTGAGCAAAAAGACCCTCAAATCACATTTGGAGACAATTCCAAAGGACAAACTGAAGGATATGGAACTCTTGAAATTGACTCTGTTCTTATCCATGATGTTTCATATGTGTCTGGTCTAAAGCATAACTTGCTTTTTCTATCACCAATTTTGTGACAAAGGATTCAATGTTGAGTTCTCAAAGAACTTATGTTATGTAAAAGACAATACTTCACGTAAAAATTTTACCGACCGGGTACTAGAAAAGGAAATGTGTATCTTAACGATTGGAGTTCAACTCCTAAAGATACATGTTTGGTTGCAAAAAGTTCCATCGATACCCGCTTGGTTGTGGCACAAAAGAATGAATCACTTAAACTTCAAAACCCTGAACAAACTTGCAAGATTAGCACTTGTAAGGGGGTTACCCAATGAAGTGTTCAGTAAAGATCATGTATGTAATGCTTGTCAGAAAGGAAAACAAATCAGAGCATCTTTCAAAAGCAAAGTAGATGTTTCTACTGATAGAATACTACAACTGTTAGATATGGATCTCTTTGGTCCAGTAACACCTGTGAGCACTAATGGCAGAAAATACACACTTGTGGTAGTTGATGATTACTCTAGATACACATGGGTCATATTCTTACTCAGTAAGAAAGAGACTCAGACTAAACTACCTGAACTACTGAAAAGAATCTGAGTGTGGTCAAAATTAGATCAGATAAAGGAACTGAGTTTATCGATCATATCATATCTGATTATTGTGCAGCAAATGGAATAGCTCATGAAACATCACCGCGAAGGACCCCACAATGTAATGGTGTTCTTTGAAAGAAGAAATAGGACTCGAAAAGAAGTTCGCAAGGACAATGATTCTTTGAAGCCGATATTCCTAAGAGATTTTGAAATGGCTATCAACACCGCATGCTACTCTTTAATAGATCCATGCTGACCAAGAACCAAGGAAAAACTCCATATGAGATGTGGAATGAAAGGAAGCCTCTTGTTTCTTTCTTTCGTGTGTTTGGCTGCAAGTGTTCATACACAATAATGGTAAAGATCAGTTGAAAACTTTTGATAGCAAAGCTGATGAAGGGATATTTTAGGATATTTCAAGTCAAGAAAGCCTTCTTGAGTTTACAACCAGAGGACTCTTATTGTGGAAGAAACACCTCATGTTGTTTTTTGATAAATCTACTTGTGTTCAGAAGAAACAGGAACATGACTGAGACTCAGGATGGAAATTCTCCACTAAAGGAAAGCCAACACACTGAAGCTGACCAATCTAAACATACACCCGCCCGCACTCGTGTATGTAATGCCGATGAAGATGTGGTTACAGCTGAGGCAATCTCTGAATCTATCAACCAATGGGGAACAAATGTCTCTGACAATGTTCTGAATGGAATTTCCCCTGAGGAAGATGATTCTCTTTCTCCTTTTCTATTGTTCCCTGAATTTAATTTAACTACCTGAACCTAACATTTATGATGTTGAGGATACTACTGAAGGGGGAACATCCAGGAGAAAATGGTTGGATAGTCATCCTACAAGTCAGATTGTGGGTGATCTATCAGATGGTGTCAAAAAAAGAGGGTTCCATGGAGAAAGTGCTTTGTTCTCGTCGCTTCCTATCCTAAAAAAAAAAGAACCCATCGAGATTGAAGAAGATCTACAAGATTCATTTTGGATTACTGCTATGCAAGAAGAGCTGAATCAGTTCTCAAGGAATGAAGTTTGGGAGCAAGTGGATAGACCTAAGAGGCACAATGTGATTGGAACTAAGTGGGTGTTCAAGAATAAGAGAGATGAAAATAACAACATTATGAGAAACAAGGCAAGGCTAGTTGCACAAGGTTATTCCCAAGAAGAAGGCTTGGATTATGATGAAACCTTTGCACCTGTTGCAAGACTAGAAGCCATCAGATTGTTTCTTGCATATGCTGCCCACATGAAATTCACAGTATATCAGATGGATGTGAAAAGTGCATTTCTGAATGGTGTGCTTAAGGAAGAGGTTTATGTGGAACAACCTCATGGTTTCAGATAGAATGACCAAGTTTACAGGCTCAGGAAAGCCTTGTATGGTCTTAAGCAAGCACCCCGAGCATGGTATGATACCCTTTTTCAGTTTCATCGACCATGGTTTTATCAAAGGAATCGTTGATAGGACTCATTTCGGGATAGAAGATGGGAAAGACATCTTACTTGTTCAGATTTATGTAGATGACATCATATTTGGATCTCCAAATCATCAGCTGTGTGAAAAGTTTTCTACCCTGATGAAAGGAAAGTTTGAGATGTCAATGATGGGGGAGATGAATTTCTTTCTTGGACTTCAGGTGAAACAAACTAAGGAAGGAATTTTCATCAATCAAGCAAAATACACCAGAGATCTGATTGCAAAATATGGTGTATGGGGATTGCAATGCGAGTTAGAATTCCTATGAATACTAACTACAAGATGGATCCCGATCCTCAAGGCAAATCAAGAAGTCACAAAGTGATTATAGAGGGATCATTGGATCATCGCTATATCTCACGACAAGTAGGGCTCGATATAACATTTCTCGGGTGGGATATGTGCAAGATACCAAGCTAATCCTAAGGCTAGTCACATGGAGGCTGCCAAAAAGATTCTCAAATATCTTAAAGGCATCGTGAATAGAGGATTATGGTATCCACCGATAATAACCTTTGAATTAACCGGGTTATTCGGGATGTCGATTATGGAGGATGTAGAATTGATGAGAAGTCTACCACAGAACTTGTCAATTTCTGGAAGTAAACCGATATCATGGTTTTCAAAGAAACAAACCTCAAAGAGCAACCAATACTATCAAGTGAATACATGGTCGCATGAAGTTTGTTGCAGCATGATTCTTTCGCTCGAGACAACAATTGAGGGATTATAAGATTATAGCCAAATGAAGTACCTATATTTTGTGATAATAATAGTGCAATTGCTATTACACAAAATCTCAGATTGCACACGGATGTAAGCATGTTGATATCGGACATCACTTCATCGAGAGATCATGTTGAGAAGAAAGACATCGAATGGAGAAAATTCATATCGATAAGAGAGCCGATATCTTGACTAAACCTTTGGTCAATCAAGATTTCGTGAACTATCGATTGAATTAGGTATGTTGGATCCGGTGAATAAAGCAAATCGAAAAATTGAAGGTTTTTAGATGCATGAAGTTTTCGTGTTTTTATCGAAAAAAACTCGGGATAAAATTGAAAATCGAACACCGAAGTCTTGGGGGAAACTCGGTTATCCCGAAGATCAAGACAAGATTATAATCGACATTTTATCAAGGTCAAAACTCAGTAAGACTGATGGAGAAAATTAGTCTGAAGAAGTATTGACTCATGCAACACATTTATTGTCTAACTGAATCTCAATAATCATTGGCAATAAATGACAAAACACCTGAAGAAAATATTTGGGCGGGACCTTTGAAATACATGAGGAAAGTTAATGGTCCGCAGAAAAGAATTAAAAGCATTGTTCATTAATCACCAATAGGGATAAATCGCGGCTTAGTATTTGCGAAATCATCCTTTCATATACCCGTTTTAGTCTGTTTTTAATCTCAACCGTCGATTTCTTCATCTAAGCGATTTTCCATAAATCAAAATCCTATATCCATTGAAAAATTTCCTTCAAAAGCCCTATTCCAAAAAGCCTTCATCTTCACAAACACTCGGCTTCGAAACTCTCGATTGCCCAGAAATTTTAACCTATCTCAAAACCCATCACCAGAAATTCTCCAAAAAATGACACTTTTCAGATCGAAAAAACTCGTCATTTCCAATAAACCTTGGTACAAATATGTCGTTTCTCTAGAAAGCTCGTCCAATGCAACTCACGAGGAGGAGGTGTTACATATGATTCGTTTGGCAAAGCTTAAATGCCTGGTTGCGAATCAACCAGAGGCCGAATATACGAAAGAGGTAATTGAGTTCATCTCTAATATGCAGTTAGATGATGAGAAGTGCATAGAATCTCGGGACAAGGTTTCAGATTTGGATCATGGTTCAAAAAATACGTGAATTTTGTTGGGAATTATATATTATTCCTAAGAATCTAAATACCATATATGAGTTAAGTGATAGAGGTGAAGACCCTACTAAGATACATGATGGGTAGGAACAAGAATATTTGGATAAAATTATCGAGCATCCAAAGAAAGTTTGAAGTCGCTCAATAAGAGGCATTTGAAGCCTAAATATATAGTATTGTTGGATATTATAAGCAAATGCATCCCCGAGTAGATCCGTAGCTTTCGAACAGATAAGCACGCCTAAGTTAAGGCTAATGGCGATTATTGAAGATTCACCTTCCACAAAGATTCAACCGGCCGCACTATTTGATCAAGGTGGTGAGCGATCAAGCCAAACAAATTCGTAAAGTGAATGGCTCAGAGTTGTCAAAGGAAAGATTCTACATGCAACCAAGATTGCATTTATCTTAGAAATGTGCAGAGAAGAAACTGCTGAAGAAGCCAGACAAGCCAGGGGGAAAGCCCTGATGCAAGTTAAAATAGAGAAGGAGAAAAACTGAAGAAGAAAACATCGCTCCTCGAAGCGCAGAAGGCTTCAATCTATTATCGAGGAGGAGGTCGTTGAAATCAAGAAACTCAACCTCAAGAAGGCAAGAAGGGTTGAAATTCCACTTCGTGTTCTTGCTCAGTTGTGACAAATGTGCAAGAGCAAGAAACTGAGGAACAAGTTTTTTCTGAGGTACTCAAACCTCTCTTGAGCTCAGAGATAAAATTTCTCAGGAAATCTTAAAGGGACCTCAGATTCCTACTGAAGAGAGACTTGTTCAGACTTCAGATCAGTCTGAACCTCAGGAATTGCTGAACTTGGATGCGCTTCTAAATGAACCATTTCTTGATCCATCGGGCTTTAACTCATACAATCCGATCCTACTTTCCCCGAGAGCCCAAAGTTGAAGAAGGAGAGGCGAAGAAACCGAATGGCGAAGCAAGGGGAACTGTTCATCCCGGACAGATACCCTCGAAGCTTAATGCATATCCTCGACCTTCAGATCTCTTCTTCGAACTCGTAACCATGGTCTACATCCCGAATCGACTCTTAGGAGATGTCGACTATAGCCTCCTTCAAAGGAGAAGATTGGTGGAATGTCGAGATCTTTGTTTTGACAGAGTTCTCTGGGGTTGAAGACCAAGCTCGTAATGAAAATTGCCGACTTTGATGAAATTTGGTAAAGAGAAAGGTGGCCGAGAAAAGGAAAGTCGGTGTTGATGCCTCCGGTTCTATGAATCCGTATGAGATGAGGATCAAGATAAAGATGGTGACAAACAAGATGATCTTTGAAAAATAATGAGGGGAGAAGGAACCTCGCAATCGATGCCGAGAAAGAGAAAGAGACCGAAAGTCGATGGAGAAGGACATTGATGCCGCATGCATCGATATCACACATCCTCGCATCAAGTTAACACTTATTAGTATCTTTTGGCACTATTATACATTATGCCAAAACCATCAAGTTCCTATCTTTAAATATGTTATGTATGATATGCAAACTAAGGCTCAGTTGAACAACCAAACTAAGTTGGAGACAATTGTTTTGCCTTAAATTGATTTTACCCCTATCCTGGATAAATTGGAGAAGGTGGTGCCAATGGTGGAGAAAAGTGACTCAAATTGAAGAAACCTTGGCAAGACAATCTCAAAAGCTGGAAAATCTCGAAGTTCATCTTCGGACATACCAAGAACTACAACCAACTCTTGCAGATAAAATGACTACTTTGGAAGGAAAGATTGATGTAGTCAAAACTGAGCTCAATGCGAGGAGATGAAGCAGATGTATCAAGAAAGAACTGCCTATCTTGAAGCCAAGCCGGGTTGAGAAGAATGATCAGATAATCAAAACAACTATTGAGGAAATGGGCTTTCTGCTCATGACCAAGATGACAGAGATGATGCATGATGTCTTCTCAAATCAGTTTGCACCTCTTTCAGAAGAGTTCTCAATGGCTAAGAATTACATGAGAAGGCTAGAGGATGAGCATGATCAACAAGGTGGGAAGTAAGTATAAGCAAAGAGCAATACCATATGGATACTGCACTGACTCAACTACTCCCAAGGTATGGTGCCAAAAAGGGGGAAAGGCCTGGTGGCAAATTAAGTGAGTTGTTGGCACAAACCTTGGAGAAAAAGGCTCAGAAAGAAGCTGAAAGAAAGAAAATTACTGATGCCTTAAGAGAAATTGAAGCCACTGAGAAACTAAAATTCAAAGAAGCTGAGAAACCTACCTTCACTCAGACAAATGATCAAACCATTCAGGAAGTAATTTCTGAGAAACTGAGTGATAGAAGGATGATTGAGACAAGCAAAGCCAGTGAAAATCTTGTCAGGACTGATAAGAGAAAGGCTGATGCATTTGTGGAGCAAGAAAAGAAGAAAAGAGCTAAAGCTTCTAAGCCTACTCAGATGAAATTGATAATGGATTTTGAAGAATCTGAGGAAGAAGCTGAAAAAGAAGAAACTGGAATTCAGAAAGAAGTCTTCAATACCAAAAAAACTCTGAAAACCCTTCAAATCGAAAAAGAGAAGAAGACTGTTGCTTCTGTGTCAGGTGTTCCTTTGATCAGGAAAAAGAAAGAAGAAGAGCAGAAAAGAAGAAGTGGTTTTAAAAAGTTTTTGAGCAAAAGGAGAGGGTACGTAAAAAAACTCGAAATGGCCCTCACATTGACAAGTGGATGCCTATTCGGGTTCAATGATGCATGGGAGGAGATCAAGAGAACCTTCGGTTCTATTATGAGATTCTGAGAGAATGGGGGGGAGCAGCTCGGATATGAATGAAGCATTCATTGAATACTTATCGACATTCTATCCTAAGTACCTGCAAAGTTGGATCAACTTGGCAGATGAAGGAAATACTCAGATAGTACCCCCTGGTCCATACACTTACCCAGCTCCTAGATTTGAGAATGGCTATGTGAATGAAACAAGTCATTTCTCAAGAGATAGCTCAGTATGCCATCCAGCTAGGACAAACAGTAAACAACCCTGAAATCATCAAGGCAAGAGATGAACTGAAGAAGAGATACTACGGGATGTTCAACCTCGAAATGCCAGAGGATGAAGTAGAAGAAGACCAAGACTTTGTATTTCAGATTTTTTTTTTTTTGGTTTTCATTGTAATCAGAACTCTTATCTTACATCAATGAAAATTCTATCTTTATGCTCAAAGATAATATCTCATTATCTTTTACATGTCTTGATATGCCAGATTGTTAAAAAGAACTTGATTGGAGAAATACCATTTTTGTTGTAATAGATAAACTGAAATCTGAGGATAGGATAGGTTTTCTTAAATGTAACAAGATGGTTTTGACATCATCAAAAAGGAGGAAATTGTTGGGAGATGAATTTAATAAAGAATTTTTTATTAGATCCCAAAAACCCCGAAAGTATGACATGTAGGGATAATCTTGATAGATCGAGTCGGGGTTCAAAAGATAGATTGTTCAGAAGTTATCTCGCACCATGTATAGTCAGCAGATATAGATTAGGTTAGATATTGAAGACACTGAAGACTCAGTAAGTAACTTAAGACATCAAGACTCAAGATGTCATCAAGACAATCAAGACTCAAGAAGTTCTTCAAGACATCAAGACTCAAAAAGATGTCATCAAGACACCGAAAAACTCAAGATGTCATCAAGACATCAAGACTCAAGAAGTTGTCAAGACATCAAGACTCAAGATGTCATCAAGACATCAAGACTCAAGATGTCACTAAAGACACTAAAGACTCTGATGTCATCAAGACACTAAAGACTCGAGAAGATATCGAAGACCCAAAGAATTATGAAGACTCAAGAAGATATTGAATACTCAAAGATAACTTGGAATGTTGAGAGGCAATGAATAATATCTATTCAAGACTACAAAACCGAGAAAAACACAAATATTCGGAAAAAGTAGATATTACCCAAAACATTCATATGCAGACAAAAGGAACTAAGTCTAAGTGTTGTTTAAGGTTGTCGCATTCAGAGAGATTGACCAAAAAGAGTCGTTTTGTTTGTCTACATTTACTGAAGACAAGAACCAATCAGAGGAAGACAACACTGCATTTTACTTACACCGAAAAGCGACAGGTGACTGAATCATGTCAAGTAAGTACTAAGTTTCATCGCAAAAATTGGTGATTGGTTACATGACCGCATATTTCCTAAAACATGCAAGGGAGTATTCAAACCCTAAATATAGTCGTTCATCAAACACCGTAAGAGGAAACTCATGAAGCTATCTCCTCCAACGGATAGTTTTTCAAAGAGTGACCTTGGTGAAATTGCCTATAAATACCAGTGACCTTCTACATTTAAAGGCACGGAAATTTCAAAGCAACTCAAGAGCTCATTCAGATATTGCAAATTGAAGCACTCGAAAAAACCTAGAATTTCCCAAGTGTTTCATATTAAAGAGAGAGCTCACTATTCTAAGCCTAGAGAGATAGATATATCCAAAGCTTAGAAGAGATATCCTAACCTTTGCATTAGTTCTTATTGTAAAGGATATCTCATCCTAGTTGAAACCTAACCCAAAACCCAAACCCTTTGTTAAGGTAGTTTGTGTGTGTTTTGTTGGTGAGTTGGAGTTGTAAAGAGTTAGTAAGCTTCTGAGTTAGCCGTAAAAACTCTAGAGAAGAAGTTAGTAAGCTACTTGTGGTAGTCTCAACACTTGTGTGTGTTTGAGTTAGTAAGTCGCAGTGGAGTCACCCGAAAAACTCAAGGTAGAAAAGCGAGTAAAGCTACATTGAGTTAGCCGTAAAGCTTTTAGGAAGTGGTTAAGGAATTTCTCTCAAGATCGAGAGAGAGTGGATGTAGGAGCTTGAGTCTCCGAACCACTATAATTGTTGTGTTGTTTTTTTGCATTATTATCTCGTTGCATGTTTTTCACTTAAAAAGCATAGTTCATCGATATTGATTGGAACCAATCAATCTGAACTTGCATCAAATTGATCACAGTCTTAATCTTTGTTTTATTGAAGGGAAGATTTTCAAAAAAGCTAAAACGAGTATAAACTTAGGGCCAACCATTCAAGACACTTGAGTAGCTAGAACAGAGATAGTTACCAAACCGAACTAACTCTCTCGAGAGGGTTCAAGAAGATAATTATCTCGATCCAAGAGCCTCGAGAGCTATGATAAACTCAGTTCGATTGAAATTAATCAAGCATCCGAAAGAAGAAATTTCGGGATCATTGTCTCAAGAGACTTTGACTCAGGGCAATCAGGCTTCAAAGGCAAAATCATCAGGATAACCTGACCCATCTGACCTCAGTGAAAGAAAAGTTTTAAAAATCACTGAACACGTGTATTCCCCCCCCCATACACGTGTGAGACTCGTTAGCACCGGGATCAATAGTTGTTTAGCAAGATTTCAGACTAGGGTTTCTAGTTCTGATTTCTGGGATCGGTTGAGTGAGAGCTCTATAAATATCTGTTGGTGTAATGTGTTGGACTAACACAATAATCTAAGTCCAGTTGGTTAAGTTGGTGCCCCTTGTGATAGGGAAGAGTGGACGTAGGACTGGTTGTCCGAACCACTATAAATCTTGTGTGCATTTACCTATTTGATTAACTGTTTTACACTATTGCACACAACTTGAGTAAATCTGCATACATATTCTGGGTTAGGATCAGCTAGCACCAAGCTACTGATCTGATCAGTTTGACTCCATAGTCAAATGCGATTGAAAAATTGACTTGAATCGATTTGTTTTAAACCGGTTTTTACGGGTATAAACTAAACTTCCGACAATCAGTTAAAACGATAGACACCGAATCGATCCGCCTCACGCGATCGAAGAAGTTCGATATCACCCAAATCGATTCACTTGCACTCGATCAGCAAACCGCAATCACACGATCTCATGAAAAAAAAAAAAGTCTATTCAGTCCATTCCCCAGACTTACGCCCTCACGAAACCCGTTCGGGACCTACATATTTTGAAGATGAAGTATTTTAAATATAACAATCACATAAATAGGGGATGATTCATAATTAATAGATAAGAGAGAAATGGAAGGTAAATATCAAAATTAAATAAATGAATGACTGAAATTAAAAAAAAAATACTATAAATAATTTCTTACATGAATTCAGATATTTGAAATAAAGTCATCATATGAATTTGGTGTGATTCGCCTTTAGTATATAGGAGATTAAGAAAATTATTAAGTACTGATAAATATTTCGCCCGTCCCACAAAGATAGTCCTATGGTCATTTTTGCATTAATTAAGAAATAGAAGTTATTATAATTAAAATATTAATTTTTTATTTAATTTTTCTATTCTGCCCTTATTATAGTACCTAGTCGAAAAAATAGAAGCAAAAATGTGGAAATAAAACATTAATTATATATTAAGTATACCAAGTGATCTATCTTTGTGGGACGGATGAAAAAAAAACCAGGTATATTATTATGCGAGGAAATATATATATATATATATATAAGAATATGTTTTGTTATATGGTTAATGATTCAATACAATTTGATTCTTATGAATTTGTTTAGGTTGAAAGATACTGTAAACAGATTCATAAGAATCAAATTGTATTGAATCATTAACCATATAACAAAACATACTCTACTCACATGGCTATGATACCATACAAGACAAGATCGTAATCGATATATCAATAGTATCCTGTTGGATCTTTTATAAAACACAGATAGGATCATTTACTGAGAAATTCCATAGTCCATGAGTTAACCTAAAAAAAGCTTAACGCCCAAAAACGTCTGCGCCTATTCATCGGCAATACGGCTAAAAGGGCAAGCCCATACGGTTAACTCATGAATATCACTGGAAAGCTCATACCTACCGGTTAAACCAAACACTACCTTCGATATGTCAAGTAAAAATAAATCTTACATTTCACAAATGCACATGATAGTAGAGTATTGTTAAGTCAGGTCATGATTCAATACAAGTAATCTAGCCGACCATTGAGGCGGCGATCATCATAAAATAAAAATTTTAATACAGAAATTTAAACACAAAAATAATATACCTTAATGAGTCACTAGCATAAAAGTTTATGAACAATGATATTACAAGGTTACAAGGTTGCACACAAGAGAGGAATTTAGAGAGAGAAAGAGGGGGCAAGTCTAAACTCGAGCGTACCTCAAAACAAAGAAAACAAATATATATAAAGAGAAAGAGTAGGACATCAACACCCCGGATTTCAAAAATAAAATAAAGGTGAATAATAAAAAGTGTGAATAGTGTTTTTACTATTCATAAACAGTACTTGGTCTGTTGATGTAAGCAATGCCGAAATTTAATTTTGTCGAGTACTGTAGTCGCATCTTGCAAATGCGCTAAGTCTAAATTTTTTTTAGATCGCCATCAAAGAAGTTTGTTTCTTCAGAAGTCTTAGAGTCTTCTTAAAACCTTCTAATGAATGAGGATAATGCATCCTTTCTTCTTCTCCATGTCTATAACCTATCTTCCCCAGAACATAAATGGTTATTTCAAGGATTTTAATTTTCTTTTTAAGAATCTTAAGATAATTTTTATCTCGGATTTCATAATTATTTACATCGAAATGAACATGAAAAGGAACTTGCCAGATATAAAATCCTGACTTTGCTAATCGAAAATGGACAATATTGAATTCCCAATCTTCCATTAGTATTTTCTTTCTTTCTTTTTCCCTTTAAGAGAATTCTTCAAAAGGTCATAACTTTCTTGAATAGAAAAGTCTTGATCATCTTCATTTGGATCCTGAGCATCTTGGAGGTTAGAACCAGAAATCATAGAAGCATCTGATTTTGAATCAGAAATATCAATATCCTTGAATAAATCATTTTTATTATGGTCCATATATAGATCCATAATTTTTCCTTTGGAAAGATACCAAAATACTTCTTAGAGTATTCAGAGAATGATGGAAGAGAACTAGAAGTTTTTGTTAGTGTTAGTGTCCTAGAGACAATCTATTGTAAGGACATAATACTCGATGATATTCAGTTTGATTTAATATTATAGTTCACCTAATATTAATGTATGGTAATACATTTGTTTGAATATTATGTTTGATTGTTTGCATTTATTCACACAAGTGTTCCCATGAGTCATTGTTGTCATTGAGGTTGTGAGAACTCAGATGACTTAAGCATGATTCTCAAATAGTCCCGATCAAGGATCATCAAGAATGAGATATTGATGATCTGATGGAGATTAATGTGTGTGATCATCATATACTCTTAGAGAGTGTAGTAAGATCTCACTTATTACGAGATACTAGGTATCTCATGATGGATGCACAAATACCTTAGAGGGTATTGGTATACCCATCCGAGAAACTGTTTGATGTATTTCCACTATATGTGTCTACGGGTGTCTCGGTAAGTGGGAGCGATCGATACTCTTTCGACTTGAGGTCAATACGCGACGATATGTGGGATGATGAACTTTGACCATGACCAAAGTTTGCACCTTCCATGGGTAAATACGGGTTTGGATTGAGTTCATCACGGGGTGTATGTGCAGTGGTAGTTGAGCCAAGAATAGGATTCATTCCTCAAAGTGGATTTAGAGAGAATACTATCTTCATCATCATAATTGGATCAAAGTATGGTCGATGCACGCCAACTTAGACTTTGTGACTAAGTGTGACATACATGATCAAATTAGTGATTGGAGATAACATGATTAAGTTATTTGAATAGACATTTCATCATGTTCAAGACTTGATCGAAAGTATTCGTGAATGAAAGGAGAAAATCGTAATAGCCCATGTTTGAGCTACGGTAGTTGCACGTTTCTGTAACGCACCTCATATATTGAGAATGTCCGATTTATTGTCTAGGTTCAATTAAGACCGTTAGTTTGACTAATCGCCGATATATGAGGCCTTTATGGGTCACACAACAAGTAATTCCCTTTTACGGATTATAGTTGGTTGATTAAGTGTTAAATTGGATTTAATATTTAATTTAGGGAGAAGTAATTAATAATAGATTAATTTGGAATTAATTATTATTAATATTTAATTAATTTGGATTTAATTAAATATGAATTCACAATAATTATATTTGGAATATAATTATAGGATTTAATGTATATGAAAATAAATTGTAGAGATTTTTCATATAAAGATTCAAATCAGAGATTTATATTTAGAGAATTAAATTAAAAGGAATTAATTTAATTCAAGATTAGGGATTTTATTTCCCTAATTGGGCTAGCTTGGGAAATAAGCTAAACCTCCCTATATATACAAGCTCTTGGGAATTCACAAACAACATTAATTCATTTTTCTCCATAAAATCTAGAATAGAAATTTTCCTAGCAAATTAGGTCTGATTCAACCCCCGCAAATTGCAGTAAGTCCGTGAGCAGGGATTACGTGGATACCATAGTAGATAAATATCGCATAATTTATCAGAAGATTTTTTATGTTTATACGATTCAATTATGCAATTACGCTGTGTTAGATTTGTGAACTGCTTAATTTAATCGCGCATGTATTACGTGTTTTATGTCTTTTCTAAATTCCAACATTGGAATCAGAGCATCAGGCTCTTGATTTAATTGCATATTTTTCGTGTAAAACATTGATTGTTTGATTTATTTCTTTTGACAAAACTGAATTTTATTTTTGAAATCAAACTCGTATGCTTCGAATCTATTAAATCTAAACTTCAATGTGATTTGTTAAAATTGGGGCTAATTTTTTACCGCTAATGTTGACTGGGTCAGCAAATTGATTAACAAAATTGGCTATTTGATTTTCTGTTTTTGTTTTGGGGCGTATCACTTGTGATACTTCATCTTCCTGGTTTTGAAACCCTCGTCTCCGTCGATCCCCTTCTTCTAACCTGCGCCGCCCGGTCTTGCGGAGTTAGCCCGCGGCGGCAGCACGCCGCGCCTTGCGGCAGTCGCGTGGACCCGTATCACCGCGAGTGACGGTGGATTCGATCCGCGGCGGCGCTGTAACCCGACGCGAAGCCGCGCGCGATGGGCACCTCTCTCAAGCGACGGGATTGGATTCCGATCGCGGAAAAGGTAGACTGCTTGTCTGGTCAATTGCGGAGGCGGCGGGCTTCCGTCCGATTCGTCGAAACCCTCGCTCCTAATTTGGGATTCGACCCATTTTGCCCTTCGCGATCCATTTGCAGTCCAGGGCGCCGGTATGGTTTCCGTCTCGACGGGAATTCTTGTCGACGCCTGCGGCGGTGGTTTGATGTCTGGGTTGGCGGTGTTGGTTATCCCTTCTTCAACGGAGCAGCGCATGTGTGCGCCTATTTGCGACACGAGGCGACCTGTTCGGTTTCTCTACGACGGCGATTCAATGAGCCACAAGCGTTTTATGCTTGTTTCTGGCTCTGTGAAGTCACCGCTGTTGATGGTGGTGTTGTGCACGTGCCACTCCAACCTGTTGCTTGCCTTGTCGATTTGGTTTAGCCTCTGTTCTTTCGATTGCTAGAGTTGGACTGTTACATGATGAATTAATTGTGATTTATAAGAATTCTGGACTGATTCTTCGATTGATCTTGTTCTTTGTTTGATTATGTTGAATGATGGTCGATGGACTGTTCATGGGTTTTGAAATTGGATTTGGGTTGTTCGAAATTTTCAGACTGGATCTGAATTGGATGGGTGATGATGTGTGAGGGTTGTTTTGCAAATTTGATTTGGGCAGACCCTCCCGTTCAATTTTGAAAATTGCACCTGAGCTCCCTAAACAATATATAATTTATTTTTTAAATAAATAATTAAAATCTGATTTGTTTATTAATTTGATTAATATTAAAATTGAATTAAAGGTTGGACCAATAACTAAATAATTAATTGGATTAATTTTATTTTGATAATTGATTGAAAATTGGATTAAATGAAATTAAAATTGGATTTTGAATTTTGTTTAATATTTTTGATGATTATTGAAATCCCACTTGATTAATTTATTTAATTCGTTAACGCCTTTATAGTTTGCGTTATAATTGTCGGGCAGTATTAATTATTTGGGTAGGCGGTGCCCAAATATTTGTTAGTCCGTATATATCATGTTTGGGTAGGTGACGCCCAATAATTGATCAAATGTTGTAACGCCCCAGAATTCAGAACGTTGACCTCCGAGGTCATAACGCCCTAAACTCGAGTCATCACTTAGTGAACCGTAAAACTGAGTCAGAAAATTTCTTTTAAAAGGTAGGACAAACAAATTGAGTCGCAGCGGAATAAAACTTAACACAAGTTTAAAAATAGAAGTGTAGATAAATTCAATACTTAGTACAGAAACATCATTAGTACAAGATCCACGGAGTATTAATTAGACATATTATTCGAATTTAGAAAATAATTTGTTTATTGAATAAGGCAAATGGGGAAGCGGAAGTGGTCGCTCATCGGCTCCTAGCCCTCAAAGATCATAACTGAAAAAAAGGGGGTTTAAGGGCGTGAGATAAAAATCTCAATGACAACTCAGACAACAATTATCTGATTGACAGAATCCAAAAATGGTAGAAGCTTTTACTCATTCTCTTTATAACACAAAACTTACTCACGATTTCTTGTTAGTAGTTCATACAGTATCCAACATTTATAACATCAATCATATCATTCAACAATCACACATATGGGTGGCACTGGTAGCATCTACCACGTCCAATCCTGCAATATTCAAACAAAATGGGGTGGCACTGCAGACGCTTCCCTACCCGGCCCAACCCCGAGATAGCTTCCTTATATCCCTTGCTTCCTTATATCATCGCCTTTATCTCCCCAATAAAACCACTAATTCCTCCACACGGGGACTCATCCCCAAAATCATTGGCACGAGGCCCAACCGATAAATGACACATATAGTTCATGTTCCAATATTCACAAAACTCATAATAGTACTCACATAATTTTCGGTGCATTGTTTACCAAAACCACAAGTTTAAAAAAAATATATATATTTGTTTTTTAACAGTACTTATTTAGTTTGCTTTTGAAAAATCAACAAATCCATATAACATTATCTAGCTATACGAGATAGTGTCACCCACCGACAACTTTTCAAGTAAAAGTTTTAACTTCTTGAAAGCTTTTGAACACTAAGACGACTTCCAAGCTTCCGAAGCTAACCCCAAGGACATAAAGACAAATTCGTTTTTAGTCATCGTTCATTGTTTTATTTAATAAATGGTTTCAAGATTCTAATTAAGGGCTCTTCGATTAAAAGGGAATTTAAAATTAAAAGTTATAAGAGTTCATTTCGAGTTGGACATGGGCGTCGAAACTCGATTATTGGATTGGTACGATTTCTCTATTTTGTGAAAGGGTTCACAGATCGGGGTCGAGTCTACTCAAAACTTAATAATACAAGTAAAACATCCAAACATATATTCACGAAAGAAAACATGAACCATTCAACAACCTAAAACATGCTTGGTTCTAAAAGTATTACCATTCCTTCTCCCTAGTACTACTCATTTGACATAAAGACATATAATCATGCATAAATGGAAAAGAGCACTTAGACCTTCTGAAAAAATAGGAATTTTTAGTATGTTATACATATTTTGAAAAGGAACAGAGTTCAGCAAGGGCAAAAATTATTTTGAGCTAAGTAAACAAGGTACATTTGCTATTTAAGGCAGAGTATTAAAAGGTTTGTCAAAACAGTGCACACTTTAAACTTAAAATCATAACTCACTGGAAACACATCTAAAAATTACAAAATTAAAATTTGTTATACAAAAACATAAAAATAAGAAATTTTCATTTAGAAACCTAAGACATTTGAGCTAAGGGTCGGTACCAGGTTTTTGAGTAAAAATGGTTTCATAACAGGGTATATTATACAGTACATGCTTCATATGAAAATTTGTAACCCACTGGAGACTTAACAAAAATTCACCAAAATTTAATATGACATTAAGGACTCATTTAAGAGAACATACAATTTTTCCCATGATTTTTATGCTATGTAAACAAGGATAAATAAATATTTGAACTCACAGTTTTAACCTTCGTCAATTATTTGTCACATAAATTTAAAATAGGCATATCTTAGGATTATCTAAATAAAACACTATGAGGTTTTGGATATAATTTAAAATACATTAATAGGAACATCCCCAAATTTTCCTAGAATTTTATAATCTTTATAAATAAGTAAAACAATATGAAAGAGTCACTGCTCCCAGTTTTACATAGTCTCAGACACACAAATTTCCACGAATTTATTCTCCTTGGAGACAGATCAGATGAACACTACTTTTTATTAGGTTGTTCTATACTTCAAATAATACATCTAGGAATTTTTCCACGATTTTAAAACATCATTAAAGCATCTAAATAGGTTTTCAAAAAATGAGGCAGTAGCACTTCCGAAGTTTCATACACATTTTTGAACTTTCACATATATGGCTAAACATGCTCAAATGCATAAGATATCACCAATACAAACTTCATACATGATTTTAACAGATTAAAAAAGCTCAGGGGAGGTTCTTAGCATGCCATTTCTAAGGGTTTTCATGCTCAAACAAATTATGATCATAACATCAAGATTAAAGGTCTCATTGGTGCTCACCCTTGTAGTTTCTTTCTTTGGGAGGGGGATTGAGGGCTCTTGATGGAAACTCATACTTCTAACACCTTTCTAGCTTCAATATGATGTAGGAAGGACTCCTCCTTGGGGTGGTGATGATCGGCCAAGAGCAAGAAAAGAGGGGAAAGCTCCTTCTTCCTTCAAACTCTCAAACTCTCTCAACTTTTCTTTCTATGAGAACAAAGAGAACCAAGCTTTCTCTAAGGGATGAAGGTGGAATAAATAGGGAGAGAAGAGGGGAGGGGACGGTCAAGGTGGCAAGTAAGGAGAGGAAAGCAATGATGGGAGTTAGTAAAATGTCATGGCTCAAATAGAGTTAGCATTAAATGGGGGTAAAAACCACTTGAGGGTTGCTGATTTTTTGGGCATATTTTGGACGAAAATGGGGGATTTTATGCAGCTTGTTGGCTGCAAATTATGGTAGCCTTGATCCTAGACGCGATTTGGGCTTCGACGGCATATTTTTCGATATTTTTCGGTTCGGTTTTTGGTTCCGAAAATTATTTTAAACGTACCGTTAAACTCGCACGATTTTTAGGATTCCATTTGAAGTTCTCCTTTCTCATTTTGAATTCTTTAAATTTTGACATTATCAACGGGCTGTTTTACGGATAAAAACTCAAAAAGTGCCAGTAGGGTTTTTCAGCTCGAAAGGCTCGTCTGTCACCTGAAAATTTTAGAAACTTATACACATATCATTAAAAACAAGTATAACATTTAAACATATTAGGAAAAATAAACAAATAAGTCCTAAATGGATTCGGGTTGTTACAAATGTGATGTAGATTAACATGTTGGATCTCGATTAAGCAATTAATACCCCGCCTTTAAAACGTTCCTCACTAAAATATGATTTTCATTAAGTTGAACGATGCCTTCCATCAAAATTAAAGGTAAACCAGAGATTTCATTCCAATGAGTATTTAAGGCCCAAGTCTTTTGCTCGGATCTACATCTAACGAGACCTTTATAGGGACACGTAGTGTCGCCGCTTGATGGTTGTAAATCAACTTGACTTTGTTTCACCAAATTTGCCAGCAGAAACGAAAGTCAAGTGGCATCCGATTGAACTCCAGTTCAATCAACTAGGAGTTGCAGTTTTTGCAATTGGTTTGGAGACCTACCAGTTATGTTATTGCAGTAAAAAGCCCAAGCAGATATTGTAATAGTAGGAATGTGGATCCTAGTCCATCCTTTGGTCCATAACGAGTCTCACACGCGTGTATGGGGGGAATACATGTGTTCATGATTTTTAAAACTTTTCTTTCATCGAGGTCGATGGGTCAAAGTTATCTCGATGATTTTGCCTCGAGAAGCACGGATTGCTCGAGTCAAAGTTCATCGAGACAATGATCCCGAGCCGCTTTCGTAAGTTTGACAGCCCAACCGAGCTCGAGTTTAGTTTAGAGATCTCGAGGCGCTTGGATCGATAATTATCTTCATCGAACCCTCAAGAGAGTTAGTTCATTTGGTAACTATCCGTTTCTAGCTACTCAAGTGAGCTAAAATGGTTGGCCCTAAGTTTATACTGCTTTTAGCTTTTCAATAAAATCTCCCTTCAATAAAATAGTGATTAAGGCTATGATCAATTTGATGCAAGTTCAATTGGATTGGTTCCAACCGAATATCAAGAAACTATCCTTTCAAAGGAAAAACATGCAATGTATAATAATGCAAAGATGTAAAGCAAAACAACACAACAATTATAGTGGTTCAGACACTCAAGCTCCTACGTCCACTCTCTCTGATCTTCAGAAAAATTCCTTAACCACTTCCTAAAGCTTTCAGGCTAACTCACTGTAGCTTACTCACTTTTCTACCTTGAGTTTTCTCGGGTCGACTCACCGCAGCCTTTTACTAACTCAAACACACACAAGTGTTCGCATGACTACCACAAGTAGCTTACTAACTTCTTCTCTAGAGTTTTTCTCGCTAACTCACTGTAGCTTACTAACTCTTTACAACTCTAACTCACCAACAAAACACACACAAACTACCTTAACAAAGGGTTTGGGTTTTGGGTTGGTTTCCAACTAGGGTGAGATATCCTTTACAATAATAACTAATGCAAAGGCTAGGATATCTCTTCTAAGCTTTGGATATATCTATCACTCTAGGCTTAAAATAGTGAGCTCTCTCCAATGTGAAACACTTGGGAAATTCTAGGGTTTTTTGAGTTCTTCAATTTGCATTAATACGAATGAGCTCCGAGTTGCTTTTGAAATTTCTCAGTAGCCTCTCAATGTAGAAGGTCACTGGTATTTATAGGCAACCTTCACCAAGGTCATTCTTGAAAAACTATCTGTTGGAGGAGATAGTACCAAGGGTTTCCTCTTCTGGTGTTTGATGAACGACTATATTTAGGGTTTGAACACTCCCTTGCATGTTTTAGGAAATATGCAATCATGTAGCCAATCACCAATTTTTGCGAAACCGAACTTAGTACTACATCGACATGATTCAGTGGTCCCCTCGCCGCCAAAGGTCAAGAAAGTACGTTGTTGTCTTCCTCTGATTGGTTCTTGTCTTCAGTGAATGTAGACAAACAAAACGGCTCTTTTTGGTCAATCTCTCTGAATGAGACAACCTTAAACAACACTTAGACTTAGTTCCTTTTGTCCGCGATATGAATGTTTTGGGCAATATCTACTTTTCTGAATATTTGCGTTTTTCTCAGCTTTTGTAGTCTTCAGATAGATTATATTCAGTGCCTTTGAACATTCAAGTTATACTGAGTATTCAGTATCTTACTGAGTCTTCAGTAACTACTGGGTCTTCAATGTCTTCAGTGACATACTGAGTCTTTAGTGTCTTCAAAATCTAACCTGATCTATATCTGCTGACTATACATGATGCAGATAACTTCCTGAACAATCTATACTGAAACCTGACTCAGTCTATCAAGATTATCCTGAACATGTCATACTCAGGGGTTTTGGGATCTAATCAAAACTTCTTTATTAAATTGGTTTCATCACGAAATACATGTGCATGGTAGTTGAGCCAAGAATAGGATTCATTCCTCAATGTGGATTTAGAGAGAAACTCGTCTTCTCATCATAATTGGATCAAAGTCATCGGCCGATGCACGTCAACTTAGACTTTGTGGCTAAGTGTGACATACATGATAAATTAATGATTAGAGATAATATGATTAAGTTATTTGAATAGACACTTCATCATGTTCAAGACTTAATCGAGTATTCGCGAATGAAAGGAGGGAATCGTAATAGCCCATGTTTCAGTTACAGGTAGTTGCACGTTTCTCCTAACGTACCTCATATATTGAGAATGTCTTATTTATTGTCTAGGGTTCAATTAAGACCGTTAGTTTGACTAATCGCTCGATATATGAGGGCCTATGGGTCACACAACAAATAGTTCCCTTTTACGGATTATAGTTGGTTGATTAAATGTTAAATTATAATTTATGGAGAATTAATTAATAATAGATTAATTTGGAATTAATTATTATTAATATTTAATTAAATTATATTTAATTAAATAAGAATTCCCAATAATAATATATGGAATATTATTGTAGGATTTAATATATATGGAATCAGATCTGTAGAGATTTGATATACATGGGAATTAAATCCGTAGAGATTTTATATGTGGGAGATAAATCTAAGAGATTTATTTAAATAAAGATTAGGGATTTTATTTCCCAATCAGGTTAGCTTAAGATTTAAGCTGGGCCTCTCCTATATATATGAGCTCTTGGGAATCCATAAAAAGGTTGTTCAAATTCTCTCCATAAAATCTAGAGTTAGAATTTTCCTAGCAAATTCATCTCGGGATTCAACGCAGGCAAATCTGTGCAAGTCTGTGAACAGGGATTACGTGGATACCATAGAAGAGAAATATGCGTACGATTTACTGTAAGATTTCTCTTTATGTTTACACGTATTTAATTATGCAATTATATGTTCGTTGTTGGTGAACTGTTTAATTCCGCTCCGCATATATTACGTGTTTACGTGCCTCTAAATTTCAACAGTTTTGTCAACAGAATTCTTTCTGTATTCCTCCATTTTGGATTTAATTCTTATAATATTTTCTTACAATGGTGACTCATTGGAGCCAGGAGTAATAACATTTAAGTTATTCCAAAATCTTGTTGTATGGATTCTTCATAAACAAGGTGTACCATATTCAGTATAACCGAACTCTGGTTTCCATTTACAAACCAATTGGATTCCAGAATCAACAAAAAACATACAAGTAGTTTTACCCCTTGTATTATGAGACTTTAAGTCTGAAGAAATAACAAAATATTCTTCTAAGAGATTTTTAACCTCTTCAGTCAAAATATCTGCCAAAGCTCCAAAATTTCCCCACCAGGAAAAAAGCCAATTAGGAATTTGATTCCTGCTAATATTTTCACAAATTTTTATTAGCCAGGTATGAGAATGCTTAGCATTCTGATACAATAAATTCTTATAAAAACTTTGTAAGTAATCCCAGTAATTGTACTGGTAAGTAGTGTGTGTGACCTCATTAGTCATACTCCTTTCTGCAAAAGGTGAAGTTCCCCATTCTTGGATGGAGATGATCTTTTTAATAATAAATTTAGAGTAATTAATAACTTTACTCTTTGGAGGAAAATGCTGAATTTCAACACTTTCGAGATTAATGAGAATGTTCTCATAAAATCCTCTGGTTTTATAAGTCTCCACATTCCAATTTGAATTTGGAAAATACTTTTCCATAAGAATCCATGGGGACTCTTTGAACTTTTCATCGTCGTCTTCAATAATAAGAATCAATTCTTTCTTAGGAGAATCAAAGAATTTATATTCTTTTTGAGCAACTGAAGAATATGATTCTTTGTTGGGAAATTTATAATTTTGATGGAAGTTCCAAAACAGATGTAATAGGACCAGTCAGACCTGTTAGATGACTGATGATTTAGAAATCAGAATAGGATGACCAACTGAGATGTATAGACAGCTGATGTAATAGATAGGTCACATATTGAGGGGAAACTCAGTATGTATAGGTAAAGTCTTGAAGAAGATCTGAAGATCAGGCTAGTCAGATGATCAGGTGAGACATCAAGCAGAAGACTCAGAAGAATTGAAGATCAGAAGACTAGTTCATAACAAGACCAAAAGACCTTCAGATGACCTACATCAGAAGAACACCCGAAGAGTCAGTGAGTTGAGATAAGACAACTTACATCAGAAGACTCAACCAGGTAGACTGATCAGTCTTAACTGATCAGGTCAGTTCAATCAGGTAACAACCAAGTGTTTGCCTAAGACGTACAAGTTGATCAGACAAGAAGAATGTCAACCTAAGTTGGTGAATCAAGCGTCGAATAAGTGTACTTGACAACCAATGAGAGCGAGACACGTACGTACGAAACTGACAATGCAGACAAAGTGTTTCAGAGTCAAACGACTATAAAGGATGACGTAACACACATTTAGTCATGCCGCCTCTGAGCATATCAAATCAACCCTAAAAGCCTACCTTAAATAGACCAAAATTGAATTTCTCTCCAACGGCTAGTTCAATTTCGTGCATATATATATGGGATCAAACCTTAAGGAAATTATATTCAAGCTTAAACTCATCAAGCAATTTCCACAAGAACACCAAGAACTCAAGAAATATTCTAAGCGTTCATCTCATAGGTTCTTAGCAAGAAATCATATCCTTTAGCTTTAGGCTATTTAAATAATAGGATTGATTTTCAGTTGGAAACCATACAAATCTTTACCCAAACCGAGTGTTAGGCTAAGTTTGTGAGCAAGATTTCAAGCTACGACTTCTAGTCTTGATTTATGGGATAAGTTGAGTGAGAACTCCACAAACATCTGTTGTACTATGTTTGGACTAACACATCTGTAGTAAGTGTCCCTGTTGATAGGGAATAGTGGACGTAGGACAAGTTGTCCGAACAACTAGAAATCTTGTGTGCTTATTTGCTTTACACTATTTGCACACTACTTTTCTGATAAGACAACATTCATTTTCTAAGAAGAGATCAGTTCTGCATCAAGCACCTGATCTGATCGGTTTGACCTTTGTCATCTGATCTGATCCAGAAAACCTTAGAATCAGATTTCTGCTAAATTGGTTTTTCACACGGGTAAAACTATAAGCTTCTGCACAATCAGTTAAACTGATAGACACCAAACTGATCTGCTTCACAGCTGTCAGTAGGTTGGATATCAGTTTGTACTTATCATCACACACACTCTATATCAGTTAACTTGCCATCACAACGGATCACACGAAAAGTTTTGAAAGTCTATTCACCCCTCCCCTCTAGACTTCCACCTCACTGAAACCCGTTCGGGACCTACATTCTTCATCATCAGGTTTTGAGGAATTGTCCTCAATTGGCACATTTCTACCACGTTGTCTAAGGAACTCCTGGAATTCCTTCTGAACAATTTCTCCTTTTGAAGAAGAACCAATACCAGAAATGTTCTGTTTGTAAAGGGATTTTTTCCCCTGTTGTATAATAGGAGGACCTCTTCCTCCTCTTCCTCTATAAGAGGAATATGGATTTCTTCCAGCTTGCTCATCTCTATCATGAGGAAATAAACTCACGAGTTAAAAAATCTGGAAGATGATTATCTTTTCCCTACTTATAGATAATATCAAAATCAAAATAAGCAAGTTGAGATTGTCATCGAGCAATCAAAATCAAAATAAGCAAGATGAGATTGTCATCGAGCAAATATTTGTTTAGAAAACATTATGTTCAAAGTCTTTAAAGAGCATAAAAGTAGCAACTCTACAATCAGTTTTAATGGTAAATTTCTGATTAAATCATCCTGAAATTTAAGTACGCATTTAACAATAGCAAAAATTTTTTTTTAGCCATAATAGAATAATTCTTTTGAGCATTATTCCATTTACCAGAATAAAATCTAAAAATATATTCGATTTTATTATTAGGGTTAATTTGTTTTAAGATACCACCATACCTTAATTCTGAGGCATCAGTTTCAACAGCTTTTTTTCATAAGGGATTAGCAAGCATAAGACAATGAATGTTCTTAACCTTTTCTTTAATATTAATAACGGCCTTAGTATGATTATCATTCCAAGGTGAAGGATTCTTTTTAAGTCTATCATATAAGATAGCAGAATCTTCAGCAAGATTTTTAATATAAGAAGATACATTATTAAGACTTCCTAAAAATCTTTGTAACTGAGTTTTATCAGTAATTATATCAGAAAATTTATTACCGAACTCAATGCTTCTTTGAATAGGAATAATAATTTGTTGAAATTCTGAAGGAGCATTTTTTTAAGTCAAAAGGCATAACAGTCCATTTGTAATGGCCGAAAGGAACATTGAAAACAGTTTTATATCTGTCTGCTTGATTGATCTGTATTTGCCAAAATCCTGATTTTAAATCAAATTTTGAAAAAACAAGAGCATTGACTAATCTGTCAAGAAGATCATTTTTTATTAGGAATAGGGTGCCTAATCCATTTTAGAACTTTATTAAGAAGTTTATAGTTAATAACCAATCTAGGAACTCTGCGCTCCTGTTCAGAATGTTTATTAACATAAAAGGCAGTACAAGACTAGGGGGACTTGGAAGGAGTAATAAGTTTCTTCTGTAATAGGGAAGATATTTCCTTCTTACATAACTCTAAATACTCAGAGTTCATCTGACAAGGTCTAGACTTAATCGGGATTTTATTGTCTTTAAAATCTTCCTCATAAGGAAGAGAAACAATATGTTTCTTTCTATCCCAAAAAGCATTAGGAAACTCATTGCAAATATCCATAGAGAACTTATTATACAAAAGTTTTATCTTATCTTGAAGCTTAGAATTTTTTAATCTATCTTCAATAGTTAAAGAATTTAATTCTTCTTTAAGGAAATTAATCTGACAATTTTTATAATCAATTTGGTCTTGGATCAAATTAAGAACCTTATGGATAGGTTTAGTTATAAACCTGAAAGTAATAGGCTTACCATTATACGTACCTATAATTCCTCTGTCATTAATAAATGTAAGAGGATAAATCTTAAAAAGAAATGGAAGTCCAATAATCATTTGACTAGTAATATCTTCTGCAATAAGAAAGTCATTGGCAATACAACAACCATCAACACAAACATAATCATTTTTAAGCTTATAATTAATCTTTAGAGATCCTCCTCCAGCATGGGAAAGAGAATGTTTAGTCTTTTCTAAATACCTAGTGGGAATTCTCCCCATCTGAATGACACTTAAGTCAGCACCACTATCAATCATAGCAATAAAATCTTCTTTATAAGAATTATTAATAAGAAGAGAAATTTTTTAATACCATTTTTGAGATATAATCATATTAATGGTAGATATATGATTTTTATCAATATTGATATTATAATTTGAGTTAACCAATTGGGACAAAGCTATTGAGCTTGTAGAAGTATATTCAATTTTTTCTTTACCTTTTTCAATAAGAGAAAGACGAATAGAAAAATCAAAATTTTGCTTCTGAAGAGTTTTGACACTATTCTTGAGATTATCAATCTCATGAATTAAATCATTTATGGTAATAGGATTATTTTTAATATTCCTATGTTTAATAAGATTATTTAATCCTCCCATGTTATAATAATTATTATTATCAACCTTATTAGAAAGACTAGTTTTAGTATTACTAAATGAAGAATCATGTAATTGATCAATAATTTTATCTCTTAAACTAGAATCTTTAATCTATTTAAGAAAATAGAGAATATTATTATAAGTTAATACATTAATATTCAAGTCTTGGAATTGACTCATGAGTTTATAATACTCATCTTCAACATTATTATTTGTTTTATTAATACAATTTAGACAAGGTTTACCAAGAATACACTTATTAGATTCATTATTATTAGAACAAGTAGTAACATTATCAGAAGAATTAGATTCTTCAGAAGAATCATAATCAGACTCATTAGAATCTATATCAACTTCAAAATTCATGACAATTTTATAAAGAGTTTCTTTTAAATTATCATCAATATCAAGATTTTTAATCTTGTCTTTGGCATAACATTGGTTAGCATAATGAATGTGTCGCACACATTTTTTACAAATTATCTTATCAAGATAATTTTGTTTTTATAAAATTTTCTTTTATTATTTTTATTATTATCATAATTTTTATTATGTTTATTAACATAATGATTATTCTGTTTATTATCAGGATATCTTTTTCTTTTTCTATAATTAGATTTAAATTTAAGTTCTTTTTTATTATTCTTGGAAGAATTTCTTTTAGGATTACGATTATCTAAACCAAATTGATCACATAAATGACCTAATTGTTTTCTTTCTAACAAATTATATTTTTAATCTGATTTCTTAATTTTATTTCATTACAAAGATTTAATCCTTCATGTATACAAGTACTTATGATTTGACCAAAAGTATAAGACTCTATAACAATATGGTCGAGTCTTTTTCTAAGGACTTTCTTAATCCTTTCAAAGAAACAAATAAGGAAGACCGCCAATAAACTTATTCTTCCAAATATCCCAGGTTACAAAGCGGGGATGTCATAAATCTGAGACGAAAAAAGTATCTTTGTACCATCCGAAATGGGTTAAAGTTTTACACTTCATTTTTAAAAGAAGAGTTTTGGTAATTTCAGATTTATTAGTAAATCTACCAGTAAAATGTTCTAAAATAGTAAGAACAAGAGAATAAACAACATTGGGTCTAATTTCACCATTTTCAATCTTAACAGAAGAAAATATTTCTTGTTTGTTTAAAGGATTTAAATAATTATCCCACCAACCTTTAAGTTGACCAATAAAACCAACAAAGAATAGCACATGTGTTTTTGTAAATCATATTTCCGCTTATTCTACAAGCAGAACTATACATAAGCATACAATGGCATTGTGTAAAAATATGTTTATCACTACCACCATCAATATTCCACTCATAAATGCTTTTACCTTAATAAGAGGTATTAAAGAAATTTTCATGTTCTTCATGAAGAACATCCGTAGGAGTAGGTCTTTTATAATAATATTTAGACAAATTTGGCTTATCAGCCTATTTCATTTTATTAATATTATTAGTATTATCATTATTACTAAATTCATTAGGACTAGTAATGGGACTTTCTTCAAATTCATCATCTAAAACAGAAATATTCAGATTATCAAATTTGTCACTAATGATTTTTTCAAAATCAGACACAGAAGCTTCAATTTTGAAGTCTTTCAATTCTACAGTAGACTGTATTGAAGAAGCAGTTTTAATAATACTATCTTTTTCAAGTAAATCAGACTTAGTTAATAAAAGTTCCAACAGAATACTATTGGTATATCGATTACGATCTTGTCGTGGATGGTATCAGAACCATGGGAGTAGAGTATGTTTTGTTATATGGTTAATGATTCAATACAATTTGATTCTTATGAATCTATTTAGGTTGAAAGTATAACCCCATCAGAAAAATACTATCAAGAATAAAGATATTTCAGAGTATGATATTCTAAAAATTTAAATCTATTAAATAAATGGACTATACCTAGAATTGAACCTAAAATGGTTTATAAATTAGGAGCTTTTGAAAAGTTAGGTTTTAAATAAATAGTTAAAACGACTGAATCTTCTATACCGCTTCATGAAGAAGAAATGGTTATTAAATTACTGAGTAAAAATGATAATTTTACCTTACAAAAGAACTCATAAGTTCTTATATATATCGATCGTCATGTCAGTTTTTTAGACCTTTACCTTAAACGGTTTACCAGAAAGCTTTCTAGCTACTCTTAGGGATGGTAGAAACCTTAACTGGAAACAATCCCTTATGGGAATAATTTAGTCCAGTTTGGCATTAGGACCTGTTTATTTTAACGTTTATCCTAATTTATCTCTATCTTTATCTGATAGCAATATTCTTGAATCGTTAACATTAAATGTTAAAACTCATGGTTATAATTACATACCGTCTAATGGGTTATGTGTATACATCATATCGTATTTATTATAAACCTTTATTTACTCTAAATCCTATGTGTAAAAGAATTGAAAAAGACAATAATGAGACTATTCTTATTGAAACTAATTTTGGTAAATCAAACATTACTACCAGGAGATCCATTAAATGGGAAGAAATAATTTTCCCTAAAAATTGGATTATAGAACAATCCGTTCCTAAAATTCCTATTATTAATAGTGATTTCCAACACATTACTCAAAGTAATGATGAAATTATTAGTATTGGTTTTCAGAATAATCAAAGAAGACATTCAACTTCTTATTCTAGATCTATGTCTAGTCATTCTTTCATCTCTCCTTTAGATTATGAGGTAGAATTACCTTCTGATTCTAGGGCTTCTACTTCTTCTTATAGAGAAAATATGTTTTGTAAAACGAATAATTACAATAACGAAAGAATAATTATTAATGAAAACAATATCATCCACAATTATTATGAATAGAAATTTTGTCAAAAAATTTAATAAGAAAATAAATAAATTAATAAGTAGGGTAAATTTTAAACTTTGTCATATAATTTCTGGATTTATAATTTTTTGTACTTTTTTTTTTTAATTTTTATTAGCTAAGAAAATTGCATAAATTAATAATTGGTTTTTTTTATTCAGTTATATATATTTATGATTTTTTAAAATAAGAAATTACTTGTTTTCTAGTTATCAATAAAAATAAATAAACAAAAATTTTGATGTATTATCTAAATCATTTGGATTCACAATTAACAGAATTATCCCGTTCAGCCGTCTCATATTCGAATAACTAATTAACTGAAAAATATAACGCCAAAATTATGCATTTGAAAAAAATATTTTTTCCCCAACACTTTTAAACTGCACAATTTGCTCCAATATTTTTTTAAAAACTTTTTTTAATTAATAAATACAACATTTTAAGAATTTACTATGTTTGGTGGCAAGAATTTAAGAATTTTCGTGCATCCGATCTACCTTTTTTTTAGAGTTGGTATGCTGTGAAACTTATTCACCATGAAATTTGTTTTTTTTACAGGCATACTCTTTAGTAATATAAATCACACCCTTTAATAATATAAGTCACACCCTTCAGTTATCACTACGATACTCTTCCGCTATAATATAAGTCACACCTTCACTTTTTACGAGTAATATACTTTTATAGTAAAAAAGTCACACCCTTTATAGTAAAAAGTCACACTCTTTAGTAATATAAATCACACTCCTTAACCAGTTTCATCATGAAACTTGTTCACCCTATATTTTGCCTTTTTTTATGGTTTTGGGTTAGAGAGAGAAGATTTTTTTTTTAATTAATGTTACTTAAGGGAGAGATAAAAATTAGTGAATAAATTAATCTTCATAATATTTGTCTCATGGTGCTAATTATTGGGAGGATGGTGTGATGCTAATTATTTGTGTAGAGATAAATTATAATTTTAATTCTTTTTAATAATTAATTAGGATGAACCTAGGTTGGGAGGTGTGATTTTTTTAAAATTTAATTTGTGAAATTTTGTTGCCTAGTCCTAAGGTTGGGGACGATGTGGAATTTATTTTTTCTGCATTAAATTTTTTTTAAAACGTTTGCATTAGATAATTAATTAATCATTTATGTATGGAAAATCTTATATAATTTTCCTTTTATAATAATTGAGATAATGTTTCCTAATTTTAAGGGGGTAAACCGTGTGGAATTTTTTTTCCTAAACATTATGTTGGTCCCGGTGCAAACGAGTCTTACACGTGTATGGGGGGGGAATACATGTGTTCAGTATTTTTTAAAACTTTTTCTTACTGAGGTCAGCTTGGGTCAGATAATCCTGAAGATTAGTGTTGGGAGATGAATTTAATAAAAGATTATATGATTTTGATTAAGATCCCAAAACCCCTAAGTATGACATGTTCAGAATGATCTTGATAGTTGAGTCAGGATTCAGTTATTAGAGTATTCAGGATGTTATCTGCAAAATGTATAGTCAGCAGATATAGTTCAGGATAGATTCTGAAGATTCTGAAGACTTAGTATGAAAACTAAGATACTGAAGACTCAGCATAAAAGACTCAAGATATCACCAAGATAAATCAAGACTCGTAAGACTCGATGACGCAAGATCAAGATCGAGAAATCAAGATCAAGAATATCGAAGCATAGTAATTATCAAGACTCAAGAATGTATCAAAGCTCAAGATGAACTCGAATGATCCGAGGCAATCAATATATCTATCCAAGGATGCATATCGAGAGAAACGCAATACCTTAGAAAGTTAGATATTGCCAAGACATTCAAATGCGCATAAAAGGAACTAAGTCAAGTGTTGTTTAAGGTTATATCAAACTCGTAGTTTGTAACAAAAAAGAGCCGTTTGAAGGTGTCTACCTTTAATCAAGACAAAAGTCAAAAAGAGGAAGACGACGACATCGCACTATACCGACATCGACAAAGGATAAAGTCAACAAAAAAGATGTCGATGTAACGAAAGTTCAGACCGCAAAAAGTGAAGACCGACTACATGAAAGACTATTGCCTAGAAAGTGTTAGGGAGTTTGGACCCTAAATATAGCCGCTTTCACACACCATAAGAGGGAACTCACGAAGCTATCTCTCCAACGGATAGTTTTTAAGAGTAACCTCGGTGTATGCCTATAAATACTGGTGACCCTCTACATTGTAAGGTTACGGGAAATTTATACGCAACTCAAGAGCTCGAACTTATTCTTGCAAAAGTAAAGCACTCGAAATACCTTGAATTTCCCAAGTGCTTCTATATTGAAGAGAGCTCACTTTACTAAGCCTAGCTTGATAAGATTTATCCAGAGCTTAGTCGAGATATCCTAAACCTTTGCATTGTGCTTCATTGTAAAGGATATCTCATCCTAGTTGGAAACCAACTAAGAAACCCCAAACCCTTGAGAAGGTAGTTGGAGTGTGTTTGTTTGTGAGTAGAGTTGTAAAGAGTTAGTAAACTACGCGGAGTAGTCGTAAAAACTCTAGAGGAGAAGTTAGTAAGCCTGCTGAGGTAAGTCTGAAAAGCTTGTGTGTGATTGAGTAAGTAAACTACGGAGGTAGTAAAAAAACTCAAGGTCGGGTTGAGTAAGTAAACTACGTGGAGTAGTCGTAAAACTCAGTACGAAGTTGAGTAAGTAAACCACGAGGTAGTCGTAAAGGTCGGTTGATAGTGAATTTCTCCAAGAGTGGAGAGAGTGGACGTAGGAGCTTGAGTCTCCGAACCACTATAATTCTTTGTGTTCTTTATTGCTTTCCTTATCTTTGCTTATATCGTAGCATTGACCGATTTTGAAAGCATACTTTTCACTGATATTCAGTTGGAATCAATCCACTGAAGTTGCATAAGTGAATCACAGCCTAATCACTATTTCATAAAGGGAAGGTTTTTCAGCAAAGCTTAAAACGAGTATAATCTAAGGGCCAACCATTCCATTTAATCGAGTATTTAGAACAGATAGTTATCAAAACCGAATTCTCTTCTAAGGATTCATGAAGTTAGTTATCCGATCCAAGCAACTCAGATCTCGACACTCGAGGATTGGGTTGGGATTATCTCGAGGTATCTCAAAAAGAAGCCAGATCATCGTCTCAAGAGACTTTGACTTAGAGCGATCTCAGGCTTCTCGTAACCCAATCTTCAGGATTATCTGACCCAAGCTGACCTCAGTAAGAAAAAGTTTTAAAATCACTGAACACGTGTATTCCCCCCCCATACACGTGTAAGACTCGTTTTCACCGGGACCAACAAGTGGTATCAGAGCAGTGGTTCAACTTGACCACCTGCTGTGTTGACCAAAGTTTTACTTTCAAAAATACTTGTGGTCTATCTGAACTGATCTTATTTGCTGAAATTTTTTTTTCCCTTTCAAAAGATCAGAAAAATGTCTTCTAAAAACTTCCCATGTTCTCGAGAGAACTATGATCTATGGAGATCGAGAATGCAGTGCTCATCTCAGATTCCAAACATGAGCGTATGTGGAGAGTGGTTTCTCAAGGACCATTCAAATTTACTGTGGTGAATCCCAGAATTACAGAAGAAGAGAGAATTGATCCTAGAGCAGAATTTCCTAAGTCTGATGACCAACTAACTCCTGAGGAGAGAAAGTTAGTCAATCTAGACTACATTGCAAAAGACACACTATACAGTACAATTGATGATGGTGTGATGGGAATGATCTCTCACTGTAATACTGCTAAGGAAATATGGGATACACTAGCTGTTATGTGCCAAGGCACAGATCATATAAAAGAAAACAAACTTTCAATTGGAAATGGAAAGGTTGAAAGGTTTGAAATGGATGATGGTGAATCAATAGACAAATTGGAAGTCAGATTCACTAGCATCATGAATGATCTAAACGCACTTGGAAAGAGATATCCACAAAGAGAGTGGCATTGAAAATTCTTAGAGGTCTTTCTAAGAAATGGGATATTCATGCAAATGGTGATTGAAAACACCAAGAACATTAGTTCAATGCCATACCAACAAGTCTTTCTCCGAAGAAAGCCTATGAATTTGTAATTGATAAAAATCCAAAAAGGCCGACAAAGAAAGATGATTCTTCATCGAAAGAATGTGGCTTTAAAAGCCAAAGATAAAACTCAGAAACTAGAGAGTTCGAGAACCTCATGCCAAACATCGGGATGAGCTTGAGGATAATGTTTAAAGATCGATGGCAAGGAGGTTTGACAGACTTTAATAGTAGATTTGGAAAATACAAAAGCTATTACAGAACCATGTGTACCAGAAGAAACCGAGGACAGATCAACCGAGAAGAAGAAGGACGAAAGTCAAGGATCTTCATCCGTAAAAAGGGACTCCAAGTCCAAAGAAGAAAATGATCGGGATGATGATGCTAACAGATGCTATAACCGCCGGAAGAAAGGTCACTTCCAAAGATGATTGTCCGAGTTGAGTGCTTGGAGAGAAGAGAAAGACAAGCTATAAGAGACCGGAAGTTCTCAAGCAAAAAAGGCCATGGTTGCGAGAAGAAGAACACTCGAGGAGGATCTAGCTCTTCAGATGAGATATTATCGACAAAGGAAAGTGATGACATCTCGGCTCGATGGCTATTGAGAGGTAAACTCTTCTGTCTCTCGTTGTTGCTCCTACACTAGCATAAGAGTTTTCTAGTTCCACTAAAAACACTATTTTGACTCGATGGATTCTTTTCTTTCGAGAATCGATGAAGGACTATCTTTTTTTTGCAAGGATCAATTAAAATAGAACTCAAGAGCAAAGAATAAGGAATCGAAAGTCAAAAAATCTAAAATGGAAAGACTTCTAGCAAAACCGAGATCACTTCTCAATTAATGGGAGCTACCGATGAATCGGATGTTTGAAAGTACAACTCTCAGAGAAAGAGAATTTGATAATGTCCCTAATCGAAAAGCTAGAGAAATCCACTCAAGAGATTCAACTTTAATCGTAATCGAAGTTCAATGACCTCCGAGAAGCATAAAACTCTCTACAGAATCGTGAGGATAGTGCACAAAAGAAGTTAACTCTATTGAATAAAGTATCTAATGTGATAGATGAAATTGAGTTACCGAGATCCGCCACTATAAAAACCGGATTGGGATACACTCTGGGGAACCTCACAAGGTCATCTGAATCTTCGCGATCATGTAGCAAGAAGACTATCTTTGTAAAAACCATGGCACCTACACTTCAAGTCAAGTAATGCCCAAGGTTGTAGACAAGGAAAAAGACCTATGAGCCAAAAGAAAACCGAATGATCGTGTTAGAAAGCCCAAACCGCAGTGAAGGCTAGAAAAACCGAAAGTCGATTTGAAAGTTTCAGCAAGTACTTCAAAGCCTCAGCTAAGAATGCAAATGGAAAGGCTCCACATCTGAACCATCGAGAGGAATCTCGTGATAAGAAACACTCAAAGCAGAGACATTCTCATCCGAAGAGACCAAGTCCTCAAGATAATCGAAAGACCCAGATTTCAAAGATGCATAACCCGAACCTCACTTGCCTAAAGGTAAAGGTTATCTCAACCCGAGTCAACAAAGATTTAGACGGTACCGCACAAAAGCCCAAGCATCCGAACGAAAGGCCTGAACCAAAGAAGAATTCAAAAGCCCATGTTCATGCTAAAGCTAGCACACATATACTGTAAAGTCGCTAAGGCACCCGAGTAGTAGATGTGTATGTTGATGTTTATGGAAGACAAATTAGCCACTCTAAAGTGATTAGAGTTGTCGCGATTTGGATTCGAAAAGGTACATCTAACCTTGTAGGACCCCTACACAAAATGGGTACCTAAGAATTGATCATTTTTTCGGGAGGAAAACAAGGGCACTAAACCGATGAAAGATCACACGGCAATCGATGAGCAGAGATGAAAAAAGCTCCTCAAGTATGGTATTTGACGGTGGATGCTCAAGACATACGACAGATTCAAGAAGATGCTCAAGACTATGTTGAACAAAGAGGCCCACAGATCACTTTTGGAGATAACTCCAAGGATAGATCAAGGATATGGAACTTTGGAGATCGACTCGATTCATATCCATGGTGTTTCATATGTATACGGATTGAAGCATAATTTGCTTTCAATTAGCCAATTCGTGATAAGGGTTTCAATGTTGAGTTCTCCAAGAACTTATGTTTTGTGAAAGATGATACATCGTAAAAATATTCTTGTTGGTACAAGAAAAGGGAATGTGTATCTTGTCGATTGGAGTTCAACTCCTAAAGATACATGTTTAGTTGCTAAAAGTTCCACAGATACCAGTTGGTTATGGCATAAAAGAATGAATCACCTAAATTTCAAAAACCCCGAACAAGCTTGCAAGATTAGCTCTTGTGAGAGGGTACTTTAATGAAGTGTTCAAGAAGGAACACATTTGTGATGCATGCCAAAAGGAAAACAAGCTAAAGCATCATTTAAAAGCAAAGTAGAAGTTTCTACCGAGAGAAGAATATACCAGCATATGGATCTCTTTGGTCCTATAACACTGTGAAGCACTAATGGCAGAAATACACATTGGTAGTAGTTGATGACTACTCAAGATATATTTTGGGTCATATTCTTTTCAAGAAGAAAGAGACTCGAGATAAAGTCGCAGAGTTACCGAAAAAGCTCAAGATTGAGAAAAATCTCGAGTGTGGTCAAAATCGAGATCGACAAAGGAACTGAATTCATAAATCATATCATATCGATTATTGTGCAGAGAATGGAATTTCACATGAAACATCACCGCAAGGACCCTCAATGTAATGGTGTTCTTTGAAAGGAGGAACAGGACTCGAAAGAAGTTCAAGAAGGACTATGATAGTTGAAGTTCGATATTCCTAAAAGATTTTGAAATGGTTATCAACATCGCATGCTACTCTCGTAACAGATCCATGCTTGACCAAGAGTCAAGGCAAAACACCTTATGAGCTTTGGAATGAAAGGAAGCCTCTTGTTTCTTTCTTTTTCGTGTTTGGTTGCAAGTGTTTCATACACAATAATGGTAAAGATCATTTGAAAACTTTTGATAGTAAAGTCGATGAAGGAATATTCTTAGGATATTCTCAAGTCAAGAAAGCTTTCAGAGTTTACAACTAGAGACTCTTTATTGTGGAGGAAACACCTCATGTTGTTTTTGATGAATCTATTTGTGTTCGTAAGAAACAGAACATGATGCAGGAACTGACTAAGAGGATCACCAGATTAAGCTGAAATGTAAAAGATAAATCATCCATTGAACTCGAAAAGAAGAAGTCACCACATTCTATGATTGGAGTGACTCAGACTCAGAATAAGGAAGTTCGAATGGAACTCGTGGATGGTGAGCCTCTTTAAAAACCAACACTCCAAAGGTGACCAAGCGGACATACCGCCGGACTCGTATGTATGTGATGCCAATGAAGATGTGGTCACAGCTGAGGCAATTTCTGAATCTATCGACCAAAGGGGAACAAATGTCTCTGACAATGTTCTGAATAGAATTTCCCCTGAGGAAGATGATTCTCTTTCTCCTTTTCTGTTGTTCCCTGAGTTTGTTGATTTAACTGAACATAACATTTCAAATGTTGAGGATATTATTGAAGGGGGAACATCAAGAAGGAAATGGTTAGATAGTCATCCTACAAATCAGATTGTGGGTGATCTAACTGAAGGTGTTAAGACAAGAAGGTTCCATGGTGAGAGTGCACTATTCTGCTGCTTCCTTTCAGAGAAAGAACCTGCTGAGATTGGTGAAGCTCTACAAGATTCTTATTGGATTACTGCTATGCAAGATGAGCTGAATCAATTCTCAAGGAATGAAGTATGGGAGCTAGTAGATAGACCAGAAAGGCACAATGTCATTGGAACCAAGTGGGTTTTCAAGAATAAAAGAGATGAAAACAACAACATTGTAAGAAACAAGGCAAGGCTAGTTGCACAAGGTTATTCCCAAGAAGAAGGCTTGGATTATGATGAAACCTTTTTTTTTGTTGCAAAGACTAGAAGCCATCGATTGTTTCTTGCATATGCTGCCCACATGAAGTTCACAGTCTATCAAATGGATGTGAAAAGTGCATTTTAACGGTGTGCTTAAAGAAGAGGTTTATGTGGAACAACCTCCACGGTTTCAAAAATGAATGACCAAGTTTACGTGCTCGTAAAAAGCTTTGTATGGTCTTAAGCAAGCACCCAGAGCATGGTATGATACTCTTTCTCGTTTTCTCATCGACCATGGTTTTGTCAAAGGAATGTTGATAGAACTCGTTCGGGATAGAGGATGGGGAAGATATCTTACTAGTTCAGATATATGTTGATGACATCATTTTGGATCTCCAAACCATCACCGTGTGTGAAAAGTTTTCAACAATCGATGAAAAGCAAGTTTGAGATGTCAATGATGGGAGAGATGAATTTCTTTTCTAGGACTTCAAGTGAAACAATCAAAGGAAGGAATATTCATCAATGTGCAAAGTACACCGAGAGATCCGATTGCCAAATATGGTGTACAAAAATTGCAATGCGATTAGATTCCTATGAATACTAACTACAAGATGGATCCCCGATTCAGAAGGCAAATCGGTGAATCATACCGATTATAGAGGAATCATTGGATCATTGCTCTATCTCACGTTAAAGGCCGGATATAACATTTCTTTGTTGGGATATGTGCAAGATACCAAACTAATCCTATGACTAGTCACATGGAGGCCGCCAAAAAAAGATACTAAGATATCTTAAGGGCACAAATGAATAGAGGATTATGGTATCGGTGACGATAACCTTGAATTAACTGGTTACTCGGATCTTCGATTATGGAGGTTGTAGAATTGATGAAGTCCACAACAGAACTTGTCAATTTCTAGGAAGCAAGATGATATCTTGGTTTTCAAAGAAAATGCACCTCAAGAAGAACCAAGATTACCGGGGTGAATACATGGTTTGCAGAAGTCAGTTGTGTTTTGATTCTTTCGCTCGCAGACAACAATTGAGGGATTATAAAGTTGAAGCTAATGAAGTACCAATATTTTGTGACAACAATAAGTGCCATATTGTTTCACAAAATCCCAGATTACACACCGATGCAAGCATGTGGATATCGACATCACTTCATCGAGATCATGTCGAGAAAAAGGACATAAGGATGGAGAAAATTCATACCGATAGGTAAAGAGCCGATATCTTGACTAAACCTTGGTCAATCAAGATTTAGTGAACTTTCAATTGAATTAGGGATGTTAGAACCAGTGTATAGAGTAAAACCCAAAAAATTTGATGATTTTCAGATGCATGAAGGTTTCTCGTAATTCTACCGAGAAACTCAGGATAAAATAAATATCGAATCGAGACTCAAGAAACTCAGATGCATCAAGGACAATACTTTCAAGAGTATGTGAACCCATTCAAGACTCCAAGATTATAATCGACATTTTATCAAGATCAAGATCAAAGAAGACCGATAGAGGGAAATTGGTCGAAGAAGTAAAGACTCATGCGACTCATTTATTGCTCAAGTAAAACTCAAGAATCATTAGAATAAATAAATACAAAACACCCGAGGAATGTTTTGGGCGGATCGTTTCATATTCGAAGAAGGTCAGCGGTCATTTAATGCTCGCTACATTAATGACCAATGAGGATGTTTTGGCGGCTTACTTTTTAGAGATCGCTGGTTTCGTATACCCGATTAATCGGAGATTAATCTCAACCGTTGTTTCTCACCTAACCCACACGATCCTCCACGATCTCGGTTATATATACCCCTTTAAGACATTCAAGCCAAAGTTTTATCAAACCCTTCGCTCCCAAATCCTCTGCAATCAAAAATCCCTGCCCGTAAATCTCCAAACCCTAAAGCTTCAATTCTTAAATCAATCTCTAAAATGGCCCCAACCTTGTTCGAGAAATTAGCCATAACCAACAAGCCTTGATACGAAGTTCGTTGTCTCACTTTCGAAAACACAAACAACTCAAAGCCAGAAGAGGAGGCTCTGCATATGATCCGACTGGCTAAACTCACCCATCTAGTCGCAAGCCGACCAGACCAGGAGTTCGCAAAAGAGGTAATCGAATTCATCTGTAATTTGAGAATAGATGAAGAAGATGGTATGCATTCTTCGATTACCACATCACATTTAGAGCATTCGTCAAAATACGTCGATTTTGAGAGGGATTTGTGCATAATTCCGAAAAATCTGAACGATGTGTTTGAACTCTGTGATAGAGGAAAGGATCATGCGATGTATATGTCGGGTAGAGAGCAGGAGTACCTTGATAAGATTGCTGAGAATCCTGTGAAATTTGAGGCGACATTGAATAAGAGGCATCTAAAGCCACAATATCGCAGGCCGATGGATATTGTGAGCAAGTGCATCATGAGTCTTCAGGGGAGTTTTGAGCAGCATTAGTACCTCAAGCTCGATTGATGGCTGCGATCGAGGCATCTCCTACCACTGACTTCAACTGGTTGAAATTCTTAATTCAGATGGTGAAGGAGCAAGCCAAGGTCATAAAAAGGGTCAATGGGACAATCATGATGAAAGGCAAGATCCACCATGCCACCAAAATTGCTTATATTTTGGAGATGTGCCGAGAGGAGGAGGATATCTTCGCCAATTCAACCCCATTCCCTAAAACCAAAATTCTCTTCAAACCCCCAACAGGAAGAAGCGGGGCCATTCGAGGGAAAAGAGAAAAGAAGGTAGAATCACCTTCTGCGGCTGCTGAGAAAGAGACCCAACAAACCAGGGGGAAGGTTCTGTTGGAGGCAAAAATGGAGCAAGGAGCAAAAATGATGAAATAGAAGAATCTTGCTCCAAAACGCAGAAGATTGGTGGTTCTCACCGACGAAGGTAGCAAGGATGATTTCGAGGAGATACAAACCGAAGACAAAACCGCCAAAGTTCGCCATTACAAGTGTTGGCTCGGGTTATCTCGAGACACGAGGATCGACCGAGGTGGAGTTTTCTCCGAGGTGCTCAAGACATCACTAAGACAGATAAAATTTCTCAAGAAATTTTTAAAGGAGCTCAGACCTCGGAGATACCTACCTCGAAGTCCAAGGCTCGTATGAAGAGCCAAATTTCAGAGTAGATCCAAGATGTGCGGTGCTCGCATGCATTTGAGCCAACTCGCACTCAAACCGAGGATATGCCACCAGCCCTAACCCACTCGATGCAACCGAGGACCGAATGCACAAACCGAGACACTAATGAGGCTCGGGGAGCAAAATATTCTCGAGGAGCTCCAGAGTGATCTACCGCTTGATCCCTTAGCGAAGCTTTTCACCGAACCGTGAGAGCCCGAGATGGAAGAAAGCAGGGCCGAAGAAGGCGAATGGAGCAGAAGAAGTGGGAAACGGTTCATCCTTGATCGACACTCGAGCTCACCATACCCCGATCGCAAGAAGTTTTTTTCAGATTAAGATTTATAAAGTTGTATATCCTCAATCGACTCTTCCAGATGCTTGACATTGCCGCATTCAGAGGGGGAAGACCGTGGAATGAGGAGACAACCTTCCCCGACCGACTTCTCGGTTCGTATGACAAAGCTCAGGATGAAAAATTCGATTTTGATGAGTCTGGTTCAGAGGAAGCTACCGAGAAGAGAACAATCGAAGTTGGTGCCCCGAGAAAATGGGAGACAAATCCAAAGATGGAGATGGGGACCAACAGGGGAGATCTTGAGGATCATCTCAAATGGAAAAGAGACTTCATTCGCGATCAAGATCGGTTAAGCTAGCACTTTTCAGTACCTTTTCGCACTATTAACAAATATGCCAAAGTTATCGAAAGTACTATCTTTAATTCGGAATTGTCGATAAAATGATCGAGGCTCAATTGGAGACCGGAGTTTCGGGATGAAGTTGTAACTCGAGGATGATCAAACAAAGCAGGAAGGTGTAGAAGGTCGCCGAGATTGATCTCACTCCCCGTAATGGAGAAACTTGAGAAGATTGAGCCAATGGCGATCAAAATTGCTCAGATGGAAGAAACATTGGTCAATCAAGCTCGACAATGGAAGGTCTTAGCCATTCTTCGTAACCGTGCAGAGATACAAAACACTCGACCAATCGGGATGACCTCCATGGAAGAAAGTTTGAATGCAAAGTTTGAGGGAGTCAACGCAGAGTTAAGTGTCAAATGAAACGTATACACCGTGAATCGATCAATTTCTAGAGGTGAAACTAGCAGAAAAAAATGAGGTGATCAAATCAAAATCATTTGAGGAAATGAGCTCAATGCTCATGACCAAGATGACAGAGATGCTTAAAGATGCACTCTTCCGCCGGTTTGCCCACATATCGAAGAATGCTCGGGCTAAGAACCACATCGTGAGAATGGAAGATGAGCAAGATCGAGTTACAGGAGAGATCCATTTGTGTGAGCAAAGAGCAAGATCACATGGACACTGACTCTTCTGACTTCTTCCAAATTGATTGCCAAGAAGGAAAAGGAAGGTGAAGACCTCGGGAAGTTCATGGCACGACTTTGAAAAGAAGGCCCGAAGATCTTTGAAATGTACAATCTAGCCAAAGCCTTAAAAGAAGTCGGGTTACCGAGAAATTGAAATTTGCTCAAGTGGAGAAGCCCATCTACACTCGAAGTTTCGAGCAAACCATGCTTGAGGTTGCAAGAGAGAAACCGAAGTGCTAGAACTAAGGTTGGAACAAGCCAGCCGAGCCGAATCGCTTTATGAAGAGGAAAGCCTCGGCGTGGTTCAACCAGAAGCAAAGCTGCCGAAGGCTTCTAAGCCAATCCATAGAAAGTTGATTCTCGATAATGAAGATGCGTAAGAACTGAGTCTCAACCTTAGAAGAAAGTCTTCAACACCAGAGATGCTCAAGACACTCCAAAAAGAACAATCTAAGAAAGTCAGCCGCTTCGATCTCGTGAGCGCCTCGCGGATCGTAAAGAAGATAGACGAAGAGCGTGTTGCGAAGGAGTGATTTCGTGGAGATTTGGCGAGCAAGAGGAAGGAACATCGAAAAGCGGAAGGGCCCCACGTTGATAAATGTATGCACATTAAACTCAACGACATGTGGGAAGAAGTGAAGAGAACCTTCGTTCAATTACGATGTTCTCGTGGAATGGAGAGGGGAAGGCTCGGATCGTAACTAAGCTTTATTGAATATCTTTTAACCTTCTATCTAAAGTATCTCCAAGGTCGGGATTAACCTTGCGGATGAAGGTGGAGTACGATAGTAGTACGATCCATGTTCCTATCCTCCTCCAAGACTTGGTAATGGCTTGGTAAATGAGAAGGCCATTACGCAAGAAATTGCTCAAGATTTGGTCATTTGGGATTAACAGGGAACAGCGGGACATCATCAAAGAGAGGAATGAGTCAAGAAAAGATTTTTCGAATGTTCAACCCGGAGGTATTTGGTGATGAAGTGGAAAATGAAGCAAACCCAAGAGCCGAATCAAGATCAAGATGTAAGAACTTAAGAGACTCGTAATCTTTAAATTTTGTCTTTTTGATTTTGTTTGATAAATTCATTGTAATCAGAAGGTATACTTATCATCAATGAAGTCTTTATTTTGATATGCCGAAT